>JASDDO010000026.1:151000799-152200799 GCA_030015575.1 Agapanthus africanus | reverse complement strand
GTAAAGTTTTTAAATTTGTGTAATAAAGGAATAAGCAATGGTGTACTAGATTTAGACTGTATGTCTTGTTGTGAAATTCTAAATCTAAAAATCAAGTCTTGCGAATTGAAATGATGTGTTATTGATCTATAGGATTCGTGTCGGATTCATATCAATATCGGATTCTTATGAATTCGTGAATCCTACTCGTATCTGTATTCGAACCGTGCTACATAGTTTAGAACTATCAAGATATACGTATACACAAACAAAAGTAACATACGTATCAACAACTCCTTCAACTCCTCAAAATTGGACTTCAATGTGGCTACCTCCTTCTTCAAACGTCGCTCGCGGGGGTAGGAAAAATAACCGCCGGAATGGAGGACAATCTCAGATGGGCCAGACTGGGACCAAGTCCCCGGCCTCTTTCGTTGCCACTGTGGTGCCCTCCATGTACGGCGTTTAGAATAGGGGTCAGCATGACCAGATTGGTCTCTTCGCTGAAACCAACCCCTGATACGTTCGTCTGCTCCACCACCCGCATCTACACCCATGTAAAGTATTCAAACATAAGTAAACCATTTAAATTTAAACTTATCAAAACAAAATTTCATTCAAATTAGAACAAATATTAAAACTTATACAATAATCCTCTGTAGCAGCATCGGAATATCTAAGCATACCGATGACCGGATCTATCGATGTGGCGTGGACGAACAAATAATCCTGCAACACGCTCGGTGTACCACCTTGAGCCTGGGTCCGAGATCTCTGCAATTCACCGAAAACACACATATATAATATAACTTTTCATATTAATAGTGACTACATTGAGAAAACTAAGAATGTGATGGTTATTGACAAAGAAGAGAATGAGAAGAGTAAGCTTGTCGTTGAAGAAGATAAATTATCGATTAATAAATTTATGTTTGAAGATTTCTAAGTTCTGTCACAAGAAGTTGGGGGATGATGATGATATTAACGGTTCTATATTGGATGTCGAGGGTAATGGCTGTCGGGGGTAGGCTTCTATCCCATTAAGAATGTATAGAGCAGACACCCATTTGCTTTTGTTTTCATCTATTTCGAGAAAATTTCAGCAACACCTCCCCTCTGTTCTCCGAGTAAAATGTAATAGAATAGATAATCATTTCAGTGTTGTGAAACAATATTGAAATGAACATCTAATCTATCTTTGTACACGGAGAACCAGCAGAAAGGTACCGACAAAATAACTCGAAACGAATGAAAATACAAGTGAATGCAGGTGTTTGTTTTATACATTCATAACTTGTCCACACTGGACAAATCTATCGGTTATCATACGATTGAATTTTCTCGTCATATAGACTATACGACGGTTGTTAGCACCAAACGACACCGTCCGATTTTTAACAACCTTCATATAATTTTATGTCACGACGAATATCGAACGTATGTTAAACGATAGACAGGGACTACGGCGCATTATTTAGTTTGATAAATTATCTAAGTTTCAATTTATAATTTTACTTAGGTGTAGAGTTGTTAGAGTGCATGCGCTTTGTGTGTGTGTTGTGTGTGAGTGTTGTGTGCGTGTGCATTGCGTGTGTGTTGTGTGGTGTGTATAGGTAAAAGATGTAGGTAAAAAACATTTTTGAACATTTCGGCAATACCTCCTCTATATTTATAAAATTTCCCAAATTGGAATATAAGAAGATATGTAGCATGAAGGCCGGCAACATGGCACGAAGG
This sequence comes from Agapanthus africanus, assembly GCA_030015575.1. NCBI lineage: Eukaryota > Viridiplantae > Streptophyta > Magnoliopsida > Asparagales > Amaryllidaceae > Agapanthus > Agapanthus africanus. The sequence continues at coordinate 152,199,083 of JASDDO010000026.1, read as the reverse complement.
CCAGTAACTTGGTACGAAGGCCGAGAATATAGAAAACATTTACAACAACAACTAAATTACTCTAAAATACCCTTACTTATTTTTTTTTTACTAAAATACCCTAATCCTAAGCCTAATGAAAAATTCAAAATTACACAAAAATTGTTGGATATAGTGCCCTCAAAGTTAATTATTGGATCGCAGGTACGTGATTGCAATGATTGAGGAGGACCTATACCGGTAGCACAGTCTTACTCGAGATGATAGTATGCTATCTGGTTTGCCTTTATCAGTCGTGTACAGGTTCAGGTGACCGATCACTATTACACGTTGATAGAGCCCTTAGGATTTTTCTTGACTACCAACAGTATGATGGTGATCATATACGTGAGAGTTAGGTAGTCTATAAGCACATCCTTAATTGTGGTCCCTAGTCGTGGGAGTTTCGAGACAGGGCATCGATACTCCGGAGTAGATAGTGTATACAGTCGAGACCCCGACGAGGGGCGGCGGCCGGTCTCACAAGTCACTGGTGTCAGTTGGATCACCTAAGATGTATACAGGTGCTCATTGGGTTATGAGTACACCGGACAGGACTCGCCGGGAACCTGCTAGTTAGTATTATACCTAGCGTCAGATAGCAGTTCCCTGGTGACATGTGTACAGATTAGTTCATCGAACTGAGGTCGTCATTTGTCTTGTGTGAGTTCCCACTGTGCTTTGATTTCTACCCTACCACGGCTCAAAGGAGTCGTGCAAACAGGTCTTTTTTGGGTACAGTCCCGGGCCACATGGAGGCAAGTGAGCGGATCGGCAGGGAATTCGTCTCTCCCGGTATTGGGGGTAAGATCGCGCTGTGTCTAGGAGAGCCATTACATAAAACCTTCGGCCGAGGTAGGAGATTTACTGGTAGGTACTCTAGTAGTATCTCAGGGTGTTCTGGGCTACACTCTAACACGACTTATACCGCTGTTGGGGGTCTGACGTTACCAGCCCCTAGGCCCGATATGCGATACTCATAAACGAACGGACCGGACTGTATGTATATTGTCACTGTTAGGCTCAGTAGGGTTCCAGGATGAGTTCGCTCATCGACTTCCCTTGAGGTCAGTACATGGGCAGCCGTTACGCACTGCTAGTGCCGTTGACGTGCTTGTGGTTAAACCCACTGCCAGGGTACTGACGAGTCATTAGAGTCCCCCACAGATAGTTTCCCAAGTTCGGACGAAACGTTGTAGAGGCCGTATGGTTTTATGGCAGGGTTCGGAGAATGCACGTGCATTTACGCACGTGTCATATTTCGGGCAGATAATACTGGTGGGCTTTGGTTTAAACCGGATCCATGTATTATACTATGTAGATATAATATCTTTGTCTCAGTTGCATTTGTATTCGGTCGTAATACAAATGCAGGTATGTTTATACTGTTACGGGGTTATCCTGAAATTCGTTTCGGGATCGCTTTTGAAAGTTGCCAGTTTTCTATCACCCGCCTTAAACATTCGGTTTAATGCGGATTTATCTTTTCTTGAGGGTGAGTCATGAGTGTGGAAGCTTCTAGATTGGTGACTAGGATCGGTGACTCATTCATTGCATTAAATGATTGATGACTAGGTTAATGACTCTTTTGTTTGCATTTATTGTTTTGTGAGGTGTTATATGACTCATGCTTTCCTTTAATGTTATGATAAGCTTTGCTTAAGGTCACCCCCTTGCTCCTACACTCACCCCCACCTCATATATTGGCCGACCACTCTTGTGGAGGCAATATGGTTGTTGATTAAAAAGATTGTGGAATTTGGTTCATGGAAATTAGTATGCTCATTTCTCATTTACCCGATTCAAATGGCAACTTCATTAACCGTTCATCCATGGTTTTGGATGAAGCGAGACAAAGTGTTCTACTCATTGTTGGGGTAAAAATTTACACCCCGGTTGACCAAGTCAAAATCCAAGTCAACCCCAAGCCAAGTGGGCCCAAGCCCAGATCCAGTGGGCCCAAGCCCAGATCCAGTGGGCCCATGCCCGGGTCGAGCCCGAACATGAAACGGCCGGCCTCCCCCATGCCAAGATTAAAATTTTGTAATAAATAATTTTGTTGTATTTCTTTTGTTTTGTTTTATGGATAAATGTAAGAAAAATAGGCATAAACCCAAATTTTTGTAAAGCCCATGGCTTATGTGCAAAAAGAAATGGCACATGAGCCATGGGATAGGCAAAATGCCATTTTGTGAAGCCCAAGGGGCTATGTGCAAAGTGTATAGCCTATAAAGGCAAAAGATAATGAAAATATCTAAGAACTTTTCTCTCTCCAAACAAAAAAAAGTCTCAGAGCTGAGCTCTTTCTTCCATCTTCAAGGTTCCAAAACCTTCTTCTTTCTCTTGAATTAAATCAAGAGTTTTACTCTTCCTTTTTCAAAACAAATTAGTTTTTCACCATAAAACCCACAAAGGGAAACTTGGATCTATCATTAGATCTAAAAAAGAAGAGATTTTGAGATTTCACATCTCTTGATCTTCAAGATCCAGCAAGCAACAGGAGGAAGAAGAACATCGTTCACTAAACCCCAAAAAAAAAACACACACACTCAGGAGTCCAACTCCTCTCTGATTTCTCTTCTGAGAAATTTGTTTTAGCAGCGCTTGCGCAAGTGCGCAAAGCGCCCGCGTGCCGACACGTGGCGCGCGCGCTTGCGCACCTGCGCGCTTGCGCAAGTGCGCAAAGCGCCCGCGTGCCGACACGTGGCGCGCGCGCGCGCTTGCGCACCTGCGCGCTTGCGCAAGTGCGCAAAGCGCCCGCGTGCCGACACGTGGCGAGCTTGCGCACCTGCGCGCAGCGCTCATGCGCAAAACGTCCACGTGCCGACACGTGGCGCGCTTGCGCCTGAGCGCACAGCACCTAAGCGCACAGCGCCCAAGGTGCTGCCCCACGCATCCTTTGGATGCCCTTTTCCCCTTTACTTATATATACATGTATATATATACATATGTATACAAATGTACACATACACATACACCGCCACACTCTCCCCCTCAAAAAAATTTTCGGGCCGGGGCGCTGCCCCGAACCCCGCAAGGGGGCTGCTAGCCCCCTTGACCCCCAGCCCGCTATCCGGGTAGCGGGACCCCCGTAAAAACTCTGCGTGGCTCCCGATATATCCAAAAACCCCCTTTCAGAACAGAACACACGTACACTGCACATTGAGTTCGCATGACCAGTTTAACTCGTTAATCGGAGGTTCCCTCGCCCCAAAGGCGAGGGGTAATTAACGGCAGCTTAGTCCGCGGCTGCCGGAGATTCGGATCCCCACAATCATTAAACCCCCGCCTACCCTAGGCAGGGGGAATCTGTAGTACGCCTGACAAGCGTGCGCGTATTCCCATCTCAATGGGGTGACGAAAAACACCCTACAGATTCTGGCACGCCCGGTGGGACCAATCTCTCCTCCTATATTTCGGGTTAAACGTTCATGCGAACTCAATCAATATACATATCGATTGCCTATACTGAAATAATGTTTTCTTTTCTGTGCAGCAATCAACCTTCGACGGCAATGTCTCCCCAGACGAATTCAGCTTCCAACGTGACCCCGATTCCGTACGTGGTCAAGATCAACGCTCGTGTGGTTCTCCCTGCAAGCCTCAGTTGACAGTGGGAGGAACCTCCCCGCCAGTTTGGCTCCGTCATCATCTACCCTGCCGGAAGCGCTCATCTGGCGGAAATCCTGGCGGAACGGGTGGCCAAGCCAGTCCCAAGGGGCAAGAGGCCGAATGTTGTGATTGCTAAGGCACCACAACCGAAACTTAAGATGGTGTCTGAACGATTCCCTGACGCTCTAGCTGGGGGCAAGACTTCCGGTGCGAAGGGCAACATCAAATGTTGCGGACGAGCTCAGGCGACGACTCCAACAAATGCACAATCGAGCGTATCTCCAAGGCCCTCCATCGCCCGGTCTGCGATGTCTTCCCAAAGAGCCGAAGTCTGCCAGGTGCTTAGAACAGAAAAGTTAAGGCATAAGCGGCTCAGGTATCGAGCCAACAAGAGGGCCAGGACTTCGGCCAAGTGGAATTTTGTGAAGTTCCAAGTGCAGGGTTGCCCGACGACGACGGCTGAGTCGGACGTAAGAACCAGCAATTCTTTCGAGCCTCTGAAGTGGGTTCAGAAAAATGCCATGACCGCCAGAATCAAGAAGACAGCGGTCCGAACAGTGCCACAAAGAGACGTGTCCTGGCCCCAACAGAAAAAGTATGACACTGTCTCTTCAAGGGTCTATCAGGCGCTTTGTGCCGCACGAAAGCAGCGGGGCAGATCCAGAAAAGAAGCGCCAGCACTATTCAAGAACCTGGTTAGGCCAGCCGCCTTCAATCGACTACCAGCTACCGAAGCAAGGGGGTCAAGACAACGAGCCGTGAAATCAGCCGCCAATGACAGAAAGACAGCCGGATATATCATCCATACTGTCTATATGGCGGGCGGGCGCCCCAGCGACAACCTTCGCAGCAAAAGCAAGGATGGGGCCACCACATCCCAGGCCCAATCTAGCCTGAATGTGGTTGCCGCTGCCCAAGAACAGCCGCCCCCGCTGGATGAAGAAAACCCTCTCGATGAGGATGATAGGCAGAAAGACCCCTCGGTTCATGCAGAGTCAAGCTCGGACAGCGAGGAAGAGCCGACTTTCCGCCCCAGGACTGCGGAGCAAGAGCTGCTTTAAGAGCTTCGAAAACAGCTCAGGAGCAAAGATAAAGAGATGGCCAAGCTCTATTCGAAGATTGACGACTTAACGAACGTGGTGATGCAGCTTACGGCTCAAATTGCTCGAGCGCCTCCCAATCAAGCACAAGCCGCTGGTAATCATCCGGGTGATGACAATCCGAGGCAGCCAATGCCTGTTCCTTCGGGTCCAAGACTGGTCGAGCCACATGAAAGCCGGCCACACTCCGCTTCTGGGGATGCCTTGGCCCCAGATAGCACTATCCCGCTAACACAGGATCGGATAATGGATTTGGTCACCAGCAAGGTTAAAACATTGGTGGCCGAAGCTGAAGCTCAGAAAGAAATCGGCAGTAGTGGGCGGCCATACCCCGCGCAGTACGATCTGATTGAGTTCCCAAGCGGCTACGTCATTCCTAAGTTCGGAAGATTTGATGGAATGGGGAATGCAAATCAGCACGTTGCCCACTTCAAAGCATCGTGCGGAAATACAGGGGGCAATGACGCGCTCCTTCTTCGTCAGTTTGTCAACAGCCTGACCGGTGTCGCTTTCGACTGGTACGCGAGCATACCAGACGGGTCCATCATTACCTTTGCCCAAATGGAGTCTCTGTTCCGGCAAAGGTTCATGAGCGTCAGTGATAAAATCTCCATTGCCGACCTTGTGAGGACCAAGCCGGGGAGGAATGAAAGCAACACTGACTTTATCGCCCGATGGCGTAATCTCACGGTCAAGTGCGAACCGCCGCTGGAGCAGGACCAGTCCGTCAGTCTTCTCATTGGGAACCTCAGCAATTGGATGGTCCCATTCTTGTGTACAACGGGTCTCAAGACATTTCAGGAGCTAACCAAGAAAGTCCAAATGCTGGAACGCTCAAAGCAAGAGTCCCCGCCGGATTCTCAGAGAGACAAAACTTGGAAAAGCAAGCGGGACGACAACCGTAGAAGCGGAAGTTCCAGCAGTACCAACGTCTTCAATGCGTCCGACAATGAAGAAAAGCGAAGGGCGGGCGAATCCAAAACCAACCGATCTCAAAAGCCATTGCTGGGAGGAGATGGGCCTTCCCTAGAGGAGAAAAAGAACAAGATTTACTCTTTCAGAAGGGACAAGGTCTGCAAGATATTTAAAGATGCCTTGAACAACGGCCTACAATTGCCGGAGTCGAAAAGACCCCAAGAAGCAAAAATGACCGACAATCCTCTGTATTGCCCGTACCACCGAGTAGTGAGCCATGCGATCGAGGATTGCTATATCTTCAAAGACTGGGTCGAGAAGCAGTACAAGGCTGGAGAGATCGAGCTGTCCAAAAGCGTGTTGGTGAACAATCAAGTTGCGACCGCCAACTTTATACAGACAAAAATTGAAGCCTTCTGGGAGCAAACAGCCGAACCCGCTACCCTGAGAAATGAGGCCGACTCGCCGCAGCCTCCGTGGAGTACGCACATATCTAATAAGACGAAGAAGATGATAAAGCTACTTCGGAAGGAACCCAGGATGGAATGGGAAGGGCAGAAGAAGCCTACCAGTCCAGCTGCCAATGCGGCTCCATCAGGCTCAAAATCCAAGAAGCTGAAGAAGAAGAAAAGTGCAGCTCGGCGCGAAAAAGAGTCTGAAGGGAGATCGACCATTCAAAAATATATCGATTCCCTTGAAGAATATGAACAAAAGGAAAGAACATTGATTCAATTGAATGAGTTCTTCCCTGTACAAGCGGCTGAAATTCTGGAGGAGTTAGAAGAAGACTCCAATGAAGAAATCCCAGTAGTGACCTGCTACGCCATCCATCTTGGCAGTGACTCCGAAGATGAGCTCTGTTTTCCTGAAGAGGATGAGGAGCTCGCCACAACGGCCAATCAAATCCAGCTTAGAAGCGGCAGGGCTCTACCGCCAAATCAGGGCAACGCCCCAAAAGGGAAGGAAAAACAAGTCGCTAATGAAGAAGATGGCAGAGAACCGATTGATGAAAACATAAGTCCTTCCTCGGTGGACTATAATGTCTTGGCACATCTCCGGAAGCTTCCGTCTCTCCTGAGCATCTACGACGCCTTGGTCCTATCTAAAGAGCTTAGAGATGTTCTCATCCATGCTCTGCAAAACCCCGAGCGGTATCAGGCTCACTTTGCGGAAATTAATATGAAAGAAGCCCAGCACGCTTTGCATGCCGCCGCAGTCACATTTAAGGATGAAGACTTGCTACTGGGAACGGCTGAGCATAATCGGCCGCTTTACGTGACCGGGTATAGCGACGGAGATCGAATTAATCATATATTGATTGATCCGGGGTCCTCAGTTAACATCATGAACTTACGAACCCTGAAGAGTTTGTCAATGGACGTCCGACAACTGTCAAGGGAAAGGATTGTCATTCAAGGCTTCAACCAAAATTGCCAGCAAGTTCTGGGGTCTATAGCTTTGCCAATCAAATTCGGGGATCTGCAAACCGAAGCTAAGATATACGTGATTGACACAGACACGTCTTATAAGATTCTCATGGGGCGGCCGTGGCTCCACGATTACGGCATCATTCCGTCAACTCTCCATCAATGCATGAAGTATACTAAAAATGGCGAAGAAAGACGCATTGACGGAGACATCCAGCCGTTCGGTGTGCATGAAGTCCGCTATGAAGATTCTCGGTACTTTATGAACCACCAAAATGCTAAGCCACAACTGACTGAGGATAGACCGGCCCCAAGACTCAAAAGCAAATCTGCGCCGGCTGTCACTTTCAAGAGCAAAAACACCCAAGTGCGCCCGCATTTCGGTAGCGACACTGACGAGTCCGACGCTGGAAGCCCGTCCTTCCATAAAACTCGCCCTCGTTTCGGCAGCGATACGGATGAATCCGTCACTGAAGCCCCATCTAGCAGTAAAGTCCGCCCTCATCTTAGCAGCGACACTAAAGAGTCAGAGGAGGAGGACCTGCCGTGCAACAGCGATGCAGATTGGACCCCTATGCAACAAGCGAAACTACGAGAGACCTTTGAAGTTGCAGAAGGGTCCCTAGCCGTCACAAGGGTACCAGAGCAGATGTGCAAAGAGCTCGATGCGTTATCAGTCTCCACCGTAGACCAGCTGAAAACTTTCTACGTTCCCGGGAGGAAAAGTGGACAGAAGGGCATCCTGTTTTATGGGTCAAACCCCGTTGTGCACCCGGACGATCTTTCTGTCGCGTGCCTTCCCTATGAGAGAGGCATAAGAGCCGTTCTCAATCCCAGATACTATGCGCCCGAGATGCGGGAATACTTTAAAAAGTGCGGATGCCGGTTATATCAAACGGAGTCCGAAGCAAAGTTTTACGAAGGGCTATGGCATCCACCCCAAGTCCGAGCACTCATCGATGGACGAATTCCAGACAGACGGGGAATAGGTTACATTCAACCTGATTCCAAAGCGTGCTACATGATCCATGTTGGTGAGGCCAGCGAAAGATCAAATGATGACGACGAGATAGCCGAGCCAGAAGAAGCTCCTCAAGAGCTCGAAGATGGCGGACAAGCAACCTTTGACGAGCTAACCGAGATTGACTTAGGAACGCCTGATAATCCAAGGCCGACCTACATCAGCTCGCTCTTGTCAGAGGAAATGAAAGCGCAGATAATCGCCCTGCTGCATGAGTTCGTCGACTGCTTCGCGTGGACATACAAAGAAATGCTTGGCATTTCCCCTGAAGTGGCCGTACATAAGTTGGCTATATCTCCTGATGCTAAGCCAGTCAAACAAGCTCCTCGAAGAATGAGAAGGTAACTAGAAGAAAATGTCATCGAGGAAACTAAGAAGCTCATCGATGCCGGCTTCATCAGGGAAGAGAAATATGCAGACTGGATCGCATGCATAGTCCCAGTGAAGAAGAAAAATGGGCAGATCCGAGTTTGTGTCGATTTCAGGGACCTCAACAAGGCATGTCCTAAAGACGACTTCCCGCTACCGGTCATGGAAATGATGGTCGATGACACCTCAAATTACGAACTGTTCACCTTTATGGATGGCTCGTCTGGATATAATCAGATCAAGATGTCGCCTGAGGATGAGAAACACACAGCATTTCGAACCCCGATCGGAATATATTGCTACAAGGTGATGCCGTTCGGACTGAAGAACGCAGGTGCTACATATCAAAGGGCAATGACCAATATCTTCGATGACCTAATTCATAAAGTTGTCGAATGTTATGTTGATGATCTGGTCGTTAAGACTGAAACCAAGGCCGATCATATCCAGGATCTTAGGACCGTTCTCACCAGACTGAGGGAATTTGACCTGAAGATGAATCCTCTGAAATGCGCTTTTGGCGTGTCATCGGGAAAATTCCTGGGCTTCATAGTTCGACATCGAGGGATAGAAGTTGACCCATCAAAGATAAAGGCCATCATGGAGATGCCCCCTCCGAAGAGTCTGACGCAGCTAAGATCTTTTCAAGGCAAGCTTGCTTATATACGGAGGTTTATCTCAAATTTATCGGGGAAATGTAGGCCCTTCTCGAAGCTCATGAAGAAAGGAGCTCCTTTTATCTGGGATGCTGAATGTCAAGCAGCGTTCAAAAGCATCAAACGGTACTTGTTGCACCCTCCAGTGCTGGCCGCTCCCATTCCAAATAAACCGCTGATTCTCTACACTGCCGCGCTGGACGAGTCACTCGGTGCGCTCCTTGCCCAGAATAATGAGGAGGGAAAAGAAAATGCCCTCTACTACCTCAGTCGAACTCTAGTCGGGGCGGAACACAACTACTCCCCAATCGAAAAGCAATGCCTGGCTCTGATATTTGCTGTGAAGAAGCTGAGGCACTATTTGCTCGCTCATCGGGTTATGCTGATCTCCAAGGTCGACCCGCTCAAACACTTGATGACCAAAGCAAGCCTAGCCGGCAGAATGGCAAGATGGGCTGTCATGCTACTTGAGTTTGACATAGTTTATACCCCTCAGAAAGCAGTAAAAGGGCAAGCTCTTGCAGACTTTCTCGCTGCTCATCCCATACCAGAAGGGTCGCCGCTAAATTGTGAGTTACCCGATGAACAAGTGCTGCACCTCGAGGAAGATGAGCCATGTTGGGAGCTCTACTTCGATGGAGCCTCGTCAATAAGGACCTCCAGTAAATCAAGCGTCCCGGAGATAAAAGCAGGGATAGGATTGGTGTTCATCACACCATCAATGGGAACCCTACGGCGTTCTTTTGCTCTCACCGAGCCTCGGACAAACAATGAAGCTGAGTATGAAGCTCTGATAGCTGGTTTGGAGCTTGCCATAGAAATGAAAATCCTTCGGCTACGGGTTTACGGTGACTCCCAGCTTGTCGTCAACCAAGTAAGCGGCGACTATAAGATATACAAACCCGAGTTAGCTCGGTACAGAGGTCGAGTGGTGGAACTCATGAAACGGTTTACTCATATTGAACTAACGAGAGTCCCTAGAGCGTTGAACGGAAAGGCTGATGTACTCGCTCGCTTGGCTAAGGAGCTGGCTGATCCTGACATGGACGAAATTCTGATCACAGTCAGGAGCCGGCAAATTCTACCCCCAGTCTCTCTACGAGAAGAAGAAAGTGCGGAACAGAAGAGCAGTCCTGCAGAAGAAGTTTCGATCATCCAAGACGAGCCCGATTGGAGAGAACCCTTTATAGAGTACCTCCGATACGACAAGCTGCCCGAAGAAAAATCTGCGCGGATTCAGCTGAAGAAAAGAGCTCTCCGATACGTGTTTGTAAATGACACGTTATACCGCAGGTCATATGACCAACTCTGGCTCAGGTGCCTGTCATCGGCCGAAGCCCAAAAAGTCATGAAAGAAGTTCACTCAGGCGTTTGCGGTGCTCACCAATCTGGCCCCAAGATGCGACTGCAAATTAAACGGCTTGGGTATTACTGGCCCACCATGATACGGGATTGCGGAGAGCATGCAAAGAAATGTTATATCTGCCAAATTCACGGTGATTTTATTCACAAGCATCCCAATCCATTGCATCCTACAGTGGCGTCGTGGCCCTTCGAAGTCTGGGGCACCGACATTGTTGGTCCAATTGATCCTCCGTCATCCAAAGGCCACCGGTTCATACTGGCTGCGACAGACTACTTCTCCAGATGGGCTGAAGCTGTCCCGCTAAAAGAAGTCAAGACAAAAGATATTCTGACATTCTTCCAGCATAATATTCTATACCGCTTCGGTACACCAAGAAGAATCATTTCTGACAACGGGCCTTCTTTCAAGAGCTTCAATGTCTCAAGGTTCGCTACCCAGCACAAGATAGACTGGAGATATTCCTCCATCTATAATCCAAGAGCCAATGGGCTAGCCGAAGCCTTCAATAAGACCTTATGCAAGCTCCTGAGGAAAAATGCTTCAGCCAACAAGAGAGACTGGAATCTCAAACTTCATGAGGCGCTGTGGGCATATCGTATCACTCACCGTACTCCAACACAGTCCACTCCATACTCATTGCTTTTCGGAGTGGAGGCGGTCCTCCCCCTCGAAGTAGAAGTTCCGAGCTTAAGAATGGCCGTTCAACATGAGTTGACGGAAGAGGAAAACGTGCTCCTTCGACTTGAAGAGCTTGATGCCCTCGAAGAAAAAAGGCTCGCGGTGCAGCAAAGTCTGGAGTTATACCGAGCCCAAATGTCACGGGCCTATGACAAGATAACTCGTCTCCGCGCTTTCAAGAAAGGTGAATTAGTGTTGGTCCTCAAAAGACCGATCATCCTCAATCGACATGCCAAGGGAAAATTCGAGCCAAACTGGGAAGGACCATACGTCATCGAGAAAGTGTTCGACGGAGGATCCTACCAACTAATAAGTGCCGAGGGAGAAAGGCCCATGCCACCCATCAATGGCCGATACCTCAAGAAATACTACACGTGAATGCTCCAAGTCGCAGGCGAACTGAGCACATCAGCCCTACGGTCTGGATCAGACATCCTGCAAAACCGTATACAATCCACGGGCGTAAATGACCCCTATCTCTCCCAAATCCTTCCGGTATGACTACTTTTAAAGTCCCACCCAAAAAAAAAAAAAGGGTATGTCCACAAGCATATGTCCACAAGCAAAACGGGCACGGATGAAAACCCGAAAGGGCTCCGTGAGTAAAAACAGCAGGACTACCGGCGGGTTTGTGAAAACCCGAAAGGGCGCAAACTAGTGAAAAGAGATGAAATACACTCGCAAAGTCCCTTCGACCTTGTAAGGAGAAAACCCTGCGTGAGATCCTTACGACTCACAAAGGAGCAAAACACTTAGGAATCCTCACGATTCTTAAGGAGAAAATACACCTGCGGGATCCTTACGACTCGTAGGGAGAAAATGCTTTTATGGGACCCTCACGGCCCATAAAATTGAAAAGCCTTAGGTGGTAGGGACCCAAACCTACCTCCTAAGCCATCGTTCCCCAACGGGTAACGGCAAATGATGAGTCGCTCCTGGCATTCCGCTTCAGTGTTAGCGGTGCTGATGCCGACCAAAAACCCAAATCCCAAGTCCTCCCAAGGCAAATGATGAGTTGCTCCTGGCATTATTCCAGTGCAGCAATGCTGACGCCAAACAAGATCCAAATTCCAAATCCCATACCCCAACGGCGAATGATGAGTCGCTCCTGGTACCACATTCCAGTGCAGCGATGCAGACGCCAACAAAGCCCTGAAATTTTTTTCGGCCCTACGGTCTGGATCATACATCCTGCAAAACCGTATACAATCCACGGGCGTAAAACAATCCCAATCTCTCCTAAGACTTACCGGTGAGACCACATTCAAAGTCCCACTAAAAAAAAAAGAAAAAAAAGGAAAAAAAGGGGTATGTCCACAAGCAAAATGAGCACGGAGGAAAACCCGAAAGGGCTCCGTGAGTAAAAACAGCAGGACTGCCGACGAGTTTGTGAAAACCTGAAAGGGCGCAAACTCGTGAAAAGAAGATGAAATGCACTCTCAAAGTCCTCTCGACTTTGAGAGGAGAAAATTCCCGCGTGAGATCCTTACGACTCACAAAGGAGCAACACACTTAGGAGTCCCCACGACTCCTATGGAGAAAATACGCCTACGAGATCCTTTCGACTCGTAGGGAGAAAATGCTTTTATGGGACCCTCACGGCCCATAAAATTGAAAAGTCTTAGGTGATAGGGATCTAAACCTGCCTCCTAAGCCATCAATTCTCAAATTCTCTCGGGGCAAATGATGAGTTGCTCCTGGCATTATTCCAGTGCAGCAATGCAGATGCCAAACAAAAACCAAAATTCCAAAATCCACTCCATGACAGACGATGGTTCGCTCCTGGTACCATATTCCAGTATAGCGATGCTGATGTCAACCCAAATCAAAATCAGCAAGTCATAATCCAAGCTCGACACCGCAAGAAGCGGAGCAAGTCAAGTCTACCCCTGACACTGCAAGAAGCAGAGCAAGTCAAATCAAGCATCGACCGTCCAAGTCGCAAAAAGGGCAGCATCGACCGTCCACGTCGCTAAAAGGGCAGCACCGACCGTCCAAGTCGCAAAAAGGGCAGCATCGACCGTCCAAGTCGTTAAAATGGCAGCATCGACCGTCCACGTCGCTAAAAGGGCAGCACCGACCGTCCAAGTCGCAAAAAGGGCAGCATCGACCGTCCAAGTCGTTAAAATGGCAGCATCGACCGTCCACGTCGCTAAAAGGGCAGCACCCGACCGTCCAAGTCGCAAAAAGGGCAGCATCGACCGTCCACGTCGCTAAAAGGGCAGCATCGACCGTCCAAGTCGTTAAAATTGCAGCATCGACCGTCCACGTCGCTAAAAGGGCAGCACTGACCGTCCAAGTCGCAAAAAGGGCAGCATCGACCGTCCACGTCGCTAAAAGGGCAGCACCGACCGTCCAAGTCGCAAAAAGGGCAGCATCGACCGTCCACGTCGCTAAAAGGGCAGCACCGACCGTCCAAGTCGCAAAAAGGGCAGCATCGACCATCCACGTCGCTAAAAGGGCAGCACCGACCGTCCAAGTCGCAAAAAGGGCAGCATCGACCGTCCACGTCGCTAAAAGGGCAGCACCGACCGTCCAAGTCGCAAAAAGGGCAGAACCGACCGTCCACGTCGCTAAAAGGGCAGCATCGACCGTCCACGTCGCTAAAATGGCAGCACCGACCGTCCAAGTCGCAAAAAGGGCAGAACCGACCGTCCACGTCACTAAAAGGGCAGCATCGACCGTCCAAGTCGCTAAAATGGCAGCACCGACCGTCCAAGTCGCAAAAAGGGCAGCATCGACCGTCCACGTCACTAAAAGGGCAGCAACGACCGTCCAAGTCGCAAAAAGGGTAGCACCGACCGTCCACGTCGTAAAAAGGGCAGCACAGGATTCCTACAAAGCGGGAACCAGATCACTCCGGGACAGGGAAACGTCTATCACGGACACTCCGTCTCGGAGACATGTCAAGCAACGACCGTCCATGTCGTAAAAAGGACAGTGCCAGCTTCCCAAAAGGTGGGAACCAAATCAAGCCGCCTCCACGTGAAAGAAGATCCATCAATTTCATGCACACGACCCACATATGTGGTGTGCATTTATTGATGGGGGGCAATTTGTTGGGGTAAAAATTTACACCCCGGTTGACCAAGTCAAAATCCAAGTCAACCCCAAGCCAAGTGGGCCCAAGCCTAGATCCAGTGGGCCCAAGCCCAGATCCAGTGGGCCCATGCCCGGGTTGAGCCCGAACATGAAACGGCCAGCCTCCCCCCATGCCAAGATTAAAATTTTGTAATAAATAATTTTGTTGTATTTTTTTTGGTTTTGTTTTATGGATAAATGTAAGAAAAATAGGCATAAAGCCAAATTTTTGTAAAGCCCATGGCTTATGTGCAAAAAGAAATGGCACATGAGCCATGGGATAGGCAAAATGCCATTTTGTGAAGCCCAAGGGGCTATGTGCAAAGTGTATAGCCTATAAAGGCAAAAGATAATGAAAATATCTAAGAACTTTTCTCTCTCCAAACAAAAAAAAGTCTCAGAGCTGAGCTCTTTCTTCTATCTTCAAGGTTCCAAAACCTTCTTTTTTCTCTTGAATTAAATCAAGAGTTTTACTCTTCCTTTTTCAAAACAAATTAGTTTTTCACCATAAAACCCACAAAGGGAAACTTAGATCTATCATTAGATCTGAAAAAGAAGAGATTTTGAGATTTCACATCTCTTGATCTTCAAGATCCAGCAAGCAACAGGAGGAAGAAGAACATCGTTCACTAAACCCAAAAAAAAAAAAAACACACTCAGGAGTCCAACTCCTCTCTGATTTCTCTTCTGAGAAATTTGTTTTAGCAGCACGCAGCGCAAGTGCGCAAAGCGCCCGCGTGCAGACATGTGGCGCGCTGCGCGCGCTTGCGCACCTGCGCGCTTGCGCAAGTGCGCAAAGCGCCCGCGTGCCGACACGTGGCGCGCGCAGCGCGCGCTTGCGCACCTGCGCGCTTGCGCAAGGGCGCAAAGCGTCCGCGTGCCGACACGTGGCGAGCTTGCGCACCTGCGCGCAGCGCTCATGCGCAAAGCGCCCGCGTGCCGACACGTGGCGCGCTTGCGCCTGAGCGCACAGCACCTAAGCGCACAGCGCTCAAGGTGCTGCCCCACGCATCCTTTGGATGCCCTTTTCCCCTTTATTTATATATACATGTATATATATACATATGTATACAAATGTACACATACACATACTCCGCCACACTCTCCCCCTCAAAAAAATTTTCGGGCCGGGGCGCTGCCCCGAACCCCGTAAGGGGGCTGCTAGCCCCCTTGACCCCCAGCCCGCTATCCGGGTAGCGGGACCCCCGTAAAAACTCTGCGTGGCTCCCGATATATCCAAAAACCCCCTTTCAGAACAAAACACACGTACACTGCACATTGAGTTCGCATGACCAGTTTAACCCGTTAATCGGAGGTTCCCTCGCCCCAAAGGCGAGGGGTAATTAACGGCAGCTTAGTCCGCGGCTGCCGGAGATTCGGATCCCCACAATCATTAAACCCCGGCCTACCCTAGGCAGGAGGAATCTGTAGTACGCCTGACAAGCGTGCGCGTATTCCCATCTCAATGGGGTGACGAAAAACACCCTACACTCATTCTCTACATCAATTTTGGTCATCTCTTTTAGCAGACTTGATGACCGAGTTGCCTCGGTATAGAGGCGGGAGCCCGTTTAAAGATCCATAGATGTGGTGCCACCTCGACGAGGAACCAGGAGATCGGAGCAGCCGCAACGGAGCGTGGGATGATGGTTAAAGAACGAAGGACTCGGATCGTTCGGTATAACCTTTCTACCCACTTTGTAGTTTGTTAGTTTAGCGTTAATGGCAAATCCGGGTTATAGTATGCGATAGCGCCAGTATAAAAGTTTTTGTTCCGCGTTTGGCTTTTGAAAGACGGCCGGGACGCTACCGTAGACTTACATGGTATCAGAGCCACGCCATTAAGCTTTACTAACTTGTTCTAACGCGTTTAAAACAACGATCGGACGGATTTTCGAAAACTGCAATTTTCTATGTTAAAGTTTCTGTCGATTTTTAAAACAGATCTAAAAATCTTTTTGAGCATTTCAGAAAATCGAGCAGGCTTTTCTAAGAATACTGGTGAAATTTGGTCAACTATTGACTCCAAAGCGCCGCAGAACCACCGCACAAACCCTAGTTTGGCCGCGGTTCCGCCGCCGTTTTAGAGCTACAGTGAACCATTTTTCTACAGTAGGGTATTCATTGAAAAATGTGGTTTCTGGAATATTTCTTTTGGGCCCAGATTTTTTTACTATACTGCAGATGTACGTGGGGCCCACTTCTGGAAGTTTTGTCGATCGAAATTTTAAACTTGTTAGTTTCAGTATTTACATTATATCTCCGACCGTGAATGTCATTCGAGCGGTAAATTTCGTCTAATTGTTATAGCTCTTTTAGACGGATTTGTGAACGTGACATTCGCGTTGATGTTCTGTGTTGTGCTGTGATGTTGCGGATTTGTCGTGGTGGATAGCAGTGTGCAATGGTAGTACAGTTTGGATTTATTTGTACATTTGATATTGCGGGGCGAGCGTCCAACATGTGGACTGCCGTCACTGCCTGTTTGTATAATATTCTTTTGGGGCACGACCGGGCTGAGGTCGATGTACCCGTTGTACATATTTTTCATTTCTGTACTAGGTTTTACCCCGCGACGGAGTGCACGGATAGCCGGGTTCTGGAGGGCAACGGGTCCGCATCTCATGGCTTTGAGAGGCAGAGGGGCCTTACTCTAGAATTGGCAGACTATTCGCCGCACTCGTAGGGGGTACAGGTTGACCCAAGGAGGGGTGCTCTAGTTACCGGATTCCGTGAAGTGCAGGATGGTCCATTCACTATGCTGTAGGGGGCTGCCTCGCTTCAGGTTTTGGCGGGTAACTTGCCGCACCCGTAGGGGTCTAGGTTTCATTGCACAGGCTATCCACACGACCAGGGGAACGTCGGGTTTCAGTAGCGGTTCTGTGAAACCCGGGGATCCCAGATTATCTGTATTGTTCTGTGATGCTTATTACTTTTCCGTAATGTTGCATTTATCACGCCTGGAGCGATTATTGTATATTGGTATATATACTAGTAGATGTTGTATATGTTTTATACCCGCGCTAGTCCAGTCCCTGCTCTGTCGTTAGTTAAGTAACCTAACGGGTGATGACGGGACCCAGTGACGAATGCGGATGGCATATACGTACATTTTATTTTCGTTCTTTTCTGGTGTGATTAATTGATGTGACTGCATTGATTCTGATCAATGCAAAGGAAAACAAACCTGTTTGGACGTTGTTGGAACAGTTTTAAAAAGTGTTATTATAAAGACGTTTCATTTTGTTTTGCACAGTGGTATTCAGTTGGAATATCCTGCACCTCATTCGACGAGGCAAGGGCCGATATCCCTTCACCGGGAGTGACCCCTTGGGCAGAAGTTTGCGTCAGGGTAATAACTTCACTATAGTCGATTACAAGTTGCTTTGCATCGTGGTATTCAGTTGGAATATCCTGCACCTCATTCCACGAGGAAAGAGCCGAGATCCCTTCACCGGGAGTGACCTTTTTAGCAAAGGTTTTCGCCACTATATTTTTATAAAAAGCTATCAGGTTCCTTCAACGAGATCAAGTTCAGGTTTTTCGCCAAAACCAGCCGTAGCCCTCCGTCGTTTCTTTTGTGTATTCAGTAGTATTCAAGCTATGTATTTTGACCAAAGCCAAGGCATAGTGTTTGGTAGCTGCTGGGTATTCATTTGTTGCATAGATAGATGAGTTGGTTTGGGACAGTCGTTCTGCCGTTTGGCCAACGTCAGGGGCATGTGCGGATGGGTTCAAATTGACAAGATAATGATGGGTAGAACTTAACATGTGACTTATGGCATTTTGGCCAACGTCAAGGTCATAAGAGCATGGGGCAAAAATCATATCGGGAGTTTCTAAAGAAACTGAAACTTGCCAAGTATGCGCATACTTTCTGGAGTGTGATAACATGAGTGGATTCCATCACGTTATCATGCGATGAGAGTTGGATCCCGATTCCCACTGATGAGTTGGTTTACTCTTCGGGTGATCCCGATTGATTCTTCTTTTAGGTTTGGAGGAGAATTTGACAGTACAGTGGGAGGTTTCCTGATTAGATAAAGTGATAACCATTCTGATCTAGGTTAGAGTGCCAGCAGAGTGTTTCTTTTCTCTCTCTCTTTGGCAGCGACTTTTTGACCGACCCTAGACTATGACTCAGTAACCAAGTTGACCGAACCTTCTTAAAATTCTGGCTTTTGGATTGTCTAAGTTGCATAAGTCATTGCCACTCCTTCTTTTACCCTTTGTATTTCTCAGAACACCCCGTATTACTAAGGACATCCACTTCCATTGGATAGATCATCGTATGGTAATATACGAACTCGAAGGGACTTCTTCGAGGATGGATCCAGGTTCAGGAGAAATAGAATTGGTTTATTCAATTGTCTTTTATTATCACCTTCTCTCAGGTTGCGAGGGCTCCTTGGTTTAGGAGAGTACACCTATTGCGCTTATTAGATAGTCTTCTTCCAAACCATAGGCAGGTGCCGAAAGGTAGGGAATGAAGAAAACCAATTAGCCTAAGTAGGATGTGCAGAAGGTAATAAGTAAAGACAAAATAAAGGGATTAGAAAGAGAGCAAAGTAAATTGCGACTGCTATCATTCACGACCAAACCGAGTACTTCATTGCCACTCCTATTTCACCTTTGCTTTTTTCCCCAGTTCGGGAGAAATAGAATAAGGTATTGTTCAGTTGTCTTTTATTATCACTTTCTCTCAAGTTGCGAGTACTCCTTGGTTTAGGAGAGTACACCTATTATGCTTACTGGATAGTCTTCTTCCAAATCATAGGCTGGTGCCGAACGATAGGGAAGGAAGAAAACCATTTAGCCTAACGATGGTGTACAGAAGGTAATGAATAAAGACAAATAAAGGGATTTGGAGAGATGGCAATGAAATATACGGTTAAAGTCATGAATTGGATTATGGAAGAGGCATTACTAGGAATACCAGGATACCCCTACGAAACATTTTCATGTTTCAGTGCATTATTAAAGGAAAACTGTTTTCCCGATTAGATACTTACTCCAGGGTATGTATTTACCAGGTTTCATTCTCATATCTGTATGGTTTTACAGATGATGAGTGTGAGTAAGTTATTGGGAATTAGGTGATCATCCTCATTATATCGGAATTCGTTGTAATTGGTGATATTTGAGAAAATCGCCTGGGTACAGTTTTCAACCTACGACGCACAGGTTTTGAGTTATTCAACTCAGCGGACTTATACAGAGTATTGTATGTTGTCCAGTGTCCGTCAGGACAAAGGGGTTGGTCCTCGTACTATGTTCTGTTTACTTGTGACTTCTCTAGTTTTTAGACAAGTGTTTCGTAGAAATATAATGTCTAAGTTTTGAGAAGTTGTGGGTATAAGAATAAAGTAGAGAACCAGGTATCGCAAGTATCGAGATTCTTCAAAGAGATCGAAAATGTAGATACTTGTGAGCGGTATTCAGATGATAGTAATGGTTTTGAGAAACTTATTTCTCTTTCAGGTTACTCATAATTGGATGTATTCCTAAGTTGAGTAATACTGATTAGCTTCTTTCCATTAAGTTGATATGCACTGGAGACAGCTGCATGATTAGAATCTGGTTCCAATTAAATAAGTGCCAAAGTTTCTATATTGGATATAGAATGGTTCATACCTTAACGATGTTAAGGTACGGGGAGTTGTCCGGCTTATGATTAAAACCAGACTCTGGATAACTCAAGGCACGTTTCTGTAATGGCAGTTTGTGGGTTGACCCGGGCTATGTCGAGGGTTGACTTTCTACCATCTGGAAGATCAATAGTGATATTGTTCTTGACTCGCCACAGTTTTAGTAAAATGGATTTTTTTTCAGAAAACAGTAGTGGGAGTATGGTAGAACTAGAAGTGATTCCAGAACCGCAAACGATTTCGGAAAATTTAATAGGACTTAAAGATTCAATCAGGATTTGACATTCCATTAGCCACTCCGCAGATATAGTAGGTGACCTCAGACACCCGAAAGGTACTCCGGTAGCCTCAAGGATGGTGACAGGGAGGTTCTTGTTTACCCAGACTTGACACTACTGTTGTTCCAGACTATGAGACCCGGCAGGAGGTTAAGTATAGCGTCGTTCTAAACTAGATTTAGAAGTGCACGTATATATTATTCTGCCAGAGTGTTGTTGTGGTCAGTGGGAGCAGCGGAAGCATAGTGGGAAAGAAGCTTATGTCTATTTATAGACTAGAGTAGATATAGCGGAGATAGATCATTTATTTTTAATGTGACAGCCATAGGTTTAACTTCATCAGAATAAGGGATGGATCTGTTAAGAAGGTAGTAGGGTGTGTTGTCCTGGTATTTGGATGAAATACACTAAGTAGGAAGTAAAATTCCTATACTACGATCGGTTGTACTGTGGTCGTCACACAGTTGTTTCTCCAGACAAGATATTGATATAATATCAGACATTCTGGTTTCTAGATCTATGGTTTTAGATCTAGATTTGGGTAGTTTCCCAATATGGATACTTTGACAGTATTCTAATAGTTTTCAGAATAGATGACTCCCGACATGGTAGTGTACCTGCAGGTGATGGAGCCACCCTCTCTAAAGGTGTCTTACAGACTAAATGGGAGAGGGATGTGCATGATTGGCATATCACTTGTTTAGGCAATTGAGTCAATCGTGAGATGTCAAGTACCACACCAGATGTTGTTTTTGCACGAGATGCAATAAGTTTGTATTAATCCAATCCTGGAGAAACATAAGGAAGCAGTTTTAGAACATAAGTGAATGTTCTACGGATTTGATGACGGCAGCCTCTTTCGGGGGACGGTTATCATTCCAGGCTTCAAAGGTGACATGGATGAAAGAGTGATTGTCAGAGTTGTAGTTTTCCCTCTGACGAGAGACAATATTATGGACAGGTGGTCCAAGAGGATACTGTGGGAGGCATGGTGCAGGATACTGATTATGTTCAGTTGACGATACAGTCTAAGAAGTTTGGATTTGGAGTTCATTTATGAACTAGGTCCCATCAGATATCCAGACATATTCTAAGACAGGTATTACTCAATTCGGGAGATGGGTTTCTCCGCGAACTTGAGATTAAGAGAGACATAGAAAGAAACATCGGGGCGGATCCGCTCGCTGAGGCTATTTCTCGAACACAATAGTTTTACAATCGGGCTTTGTGAAACTGATAGTAGAGGAGTTGGATGTTCGGTATCACACGGGCTGTGAGTATGCGACATCGCAATAATTAGCCTTAAGTGCAAGTGGGAGATTGTTGTATATAGTGCCCTCAAAGTCAATTACTGGATCATAGGTACGTGATTGCAATGATTGAGGAGGACCTATACCGGTAGCACAGTCTTACTCGAGATGATAGTATGCTATCTGGTTTGCCTTTATCAGTCGTGTACAGGTTCAGGTGACTGATCTCTATTACACGTTGATAGAGCCCTTAGGATCTTACTTGACTACCAACAGTATGATGGCGATCATATACGTGAGAGTTGGGTAGTCTATAAGCACATCCTTAATTGTGGTCCCTAGTCGTGGAAGTTTCGAGACAGGGCATCGATACTCCGGAGTAGACTAGTGTATACAGTCAAGCCCCCGACGAGGGGCGGTGGCCGGTCTCACAAGCCACTGGTGTCAATTGGATCACATAAGATGTATACAGGTGCTCATTGGGTTATGAGTACACCAGACAGGACTCGCCGGGAACCTGCTATTTGGTATTATACCTAGCGTCAGATAGCAGTTCCCTGGTGACATGTGTACAGGTTAGTTCATTGACCCGAGGTCGTCATTTGTCTCATGTGAGTTCCCACTGTGCTTTGATTTCTACCCTATCACGGCTCAAAGGAGTCGTGCAAACAGGTCTTTTTTGGGTACAGTCCCGAGCCACATGGAGGCAAGTGAGCGGATCGGCAGGGGATTCGTCTCTCCCGGTATTGGGGGTGAGATCGCGCTGTGTCTAGGAGAGCCATTACACAAAACCCTCGGCCGAGATAGGAGATTTACTGGTAGGTACTCCAGTAGTATCTCAGCGTGTTCTGGGCTACACTCTGACACGACTTATACCACTGTTGGGGGTCTGACGTTACCAGCCCCCTAGGCCCGATATGCGATACTCATAGACGAACGGTCCGGACTGTATGTATATTGCCACTGTTAGGCTCAGTAGGGTTCCAGGATGAGTTCGCTCATCGACTTCCCTTGAGGTCAGTATATGGGCAGCCGTTACGCACTGCTAGTGCCGCTGACGTGCTTGTGGTTAAACCCACTGCCAGGGTACTGACGAGTCATTAGAGTCCCCCACAGATAGTTTCCCAAGTTCGGGTGAAACGTTGTAGAGGCCGTATGGTTTTATGGCAGGGTTCGGAAAATGCACGTGCGTTTACGCACGTGTCATATTTCGGGAAGATAATACTGGTGGGCTTTGGTTTAAGCCGGATCCATGTATTATATTGTGTAGATATAATATCTTTGTCTCAGTTGCATTTGTATTCGGTCGTAATATAAATGCAGGTATGTTTATACTGTTACGGGGTTATCCTGAAATTCGTTTCGGGATCGCTTTTGGAAGTTGCCAATTTTCTATCACCCACCTTAAACATTCGGTTTAATGCGGATTTATCTTTTCTTGAGGGTGAGTCATGAGTGTGGAAGCTTCTAGATTGGTGACTAGGATTGGTGACTCATTCATTGCATTAAATGATTGATGACTAGGTTAATGACTCTTTTGTTTGCATTTATTGTTTTGTGAGGTGTTATATGACTCATGCTTTTCTTTAATGTTATGATAAGCTTTGCTTAAGGTCACCCCCTTGCTCCTACACTCACCCCCACCTCATATATTGGCCGGCCAGTCTTGTGGAAGCAATATGGTTGTTGATTAAAAAGATTATGGAATTTGGTTCGTGGAAATTAGTATGCTCATTTCTCATTTACCCGATTCAAATGGCAATTTCATTAACCGTTCATCCATGGTTTTGGATGAAGCGAGACAAAGTGTTCTACTCATTCTCTACATCAATCTTGGTCATCTCTTTTAGCAGACTTGATGACCGAGTTGCCTCGGTATAGAGGCGGGAGCCCGTTTAAAGATCCGTAGATGTGGTGCCACCTCGACGAGGAGCCAGGAGATCGGAGTAGCCGCAACGGAGCGTGGGATGATGGTTAAAGAACGAAAGACTCGGATCGTTCGGTATAATCTTTTTACCCACTTTGTAGTTTGTTAGTTTAGCGTTAATGGCAGATCCGGGTTATAGTATGCGATAGCGCAAGTATAAAAGTTTTTGTTCCGCGTTTGGCGTCTGAAAGACGGCCGGGACGCTACCGTAGACTTACAAAAATACCCTTAAATATTGCTATTTTCACTAAACTACCTATTTTTTTTCAAAATTACACTAAACTCCCCTTAACCATTACTATTTTTATACTAAAATACCATAACCTTAACCCTCACCTTAAACTCTAACCCACAGCCGTCGGGCGCCGCCGCCCCGCTCCCCACTGCCTCCCATCCCCCACAATCCTTGACTTCTTCCCTCATCTCCACCGCCTCTCCCCTCCCTCCTAACCTTCGCCCTATAATATACCCTATCCCTCATCCTAAACTTTAGGGTTTCATGCAAAACCTCCTAAATTTAAACATCATCAACTAATTAAAATTAATATTACAATACTAATTAATTTAAATATCTAAAAATAACAAATATTTTTAAAAAAAATTATCTCACATTGTAGAAATTCGTGAGCTCGACCAGGAGAAAGGGGGTCGGCGCTATTGTAGTGGTGGGGATGGCAAGATGGATCGAGCCCTCAAGCTAGGTCGGCGAGGAAGAAGGCGGCGGCGATGGACGATGGTGGTGGTGATGGTGCAGGCCGGCGAAGGAGGAGGGTTCGACGATGACGACGAAGAGAGGAAGGAGTGTTTGAGGACAACGTCGAAGGAGAAGGAAGAGGAGGATCGAGGGATGAAGTGGGCCGGGTAATTGTTTTTTTTTGGTGGGGGGGGATTCGAAGATAAGTAGGACGTGGGGAGAAAGACAGAGGGGGTTTTCTGTTTTATTTTTTTTATAAAATCCCAGACTTCGTCCCTACGGTGTCCTCAGTAAGGGTTTTTCTTGCAGCACCATAGGAGCACTTACACATGTTAATTTTTTATTTATAAATGTCCCTATGAAGGCCTCTACGATTATCATCATAGGGATACAGTTTGTCTCTACGGTGAGAACCGTTGGGGCAACATAAAATTGCCCCTACGATTTTTTCCATCCATAGGGACAAGCCATCTTTGTACCGATGCCAAAGCTGCATGTTCCATACAAACACAGCTACACATTTGAAAGGAAAACTTCAAGATTAAGATTTCATATATAAAAGGGAAACTATGAGAAGATATAGAATATTTTGTACATATGACATGAACTATATATATTAAATGAATCCAAGAATATTAATTACATAGGATTCTTGCCCTTGTTACCTCCACGTCATGTCAAGTGCTTGTCTGGAAAGGAAACTATTAAAATCTCCTCTAGGATATATAATTAGATTGCTGTCATTATCTCAAATTCCATTATGTGTTCTCTGAATTGGAACTGCTTGGCCAAGAAAAGCTTCCTTTTTCATATAAATTAAGAGTTGTACTTACCTTTTTTCATTATATATATATATATATATATATATATATATATATCAATTATTGTTCCGGTCCTATAACAGCTTGCAGGAAGCCTTAAACTGAAAGCTTAGAAAAGATATTAGACAGATTGCAGACGAGAAATTATAAAATACAGCAGAGTAGATTTAGCCGGTAAGAGGTGGGGGAAAATTATGAATGAAAGTTGTAGTTATAAAAACGGCTAAAGTAATAAACACATGTTGCACTTAATTTTTCAATTTCTTTGTTTTTACCATTTAAACATGAGATTATTATAATTTTTTTCCAATATTCTTCACTGTGTTGGCTCTTCACCCACATTCCACACATCAAAGTGAGGATCAGCAAGCCATTAGCATTGTATACTGACACCTAAGTACAGCCATTTTATGATCCTTCCATAGGGACCAAAAAGAGAAAAATTTGTTGATGATAAACCACACAAATGTTGAGTTTTGTGTATGGAGAGAATTAATTCAATGCAAAGAAGCAAATAATTTGTCAATTTTTATTATCTGGAAATGGACCATGCACGCATATTGGATGCAGACGTGGGCAACCTTTTAAAAAGTTCATCTTATCCATTGCATATTTTGGAATCCAGAGCCATGTGGGTTCACTGTGTTAGGTTTGGACTTGTTGTAGCCTTTCATTTGTTCCACTATTTTTTGTTCCCTCCCTTCTTTCTTTTTGAAACTTTAGAAATTTTGTGTGCTTCTTCTTTTGGTTGGTTTCTTCAAAGATTAAGAAGGGGATCGAAACGTTGAAGACCCTTTGGTGTAGTTTTTCTTTTTATTCTTTTTTCTCTTTCCAAGAAGAAGGACAAGATGGAAAATGGGCCGGGCGGCCCATGGCCTGGCCCGAGGGCCACATGGCGGGCCCTGCTGAGGGACCAGCCCGGCTTGGGGCTGGGGTGGGCTCAGCTCTCGCGGTCCGCCAGCCCGGCCCGGTCCCGAGCCCGAACCCGGTTCGGGCCGGCCTGAGGTCCGATCCGAGCCCGTCGAGGGGATTTCAAATTTCAAATTTTGAAATTTATTTGGCCCGACACAACTTTCAAATTTTCTAATTGAGTTCGGAGTAACAAGAGAACGAGGCTGTCGGATGAAGCAGTGAAGGTCGTAATGTGCCAAAATGATTGGTTCGATACTGAAACTAGACAACATCTTAAAACTAATGAAGACTCCGACACTAATGAAAAATAAAAACCGATAGGAATTCACTAATTATATTTTTTTAATGAATTGTATTTTATATTTTTTTTTGGCTATTGTATGAGGGGTAAGGTTTTCCAACTTATGTCCCTTCTCAAAAAAAAAATTAAATTGAGAAAATATCTAGGCCTGATCCGGAACCTAAATAAAATTCGGGCTAAAAAAATCCCCCAAAAAAAAAACAATTAAAAAAAATTATAAAAAAGTGCAGTTGTGTAACAAAAAGATTGGTTCGATACTGAAGCTAGACAACACCACCTTAAAACTAATAAAGACTCTCACACTGATAAAGAATAAAGACTGATATGAATTCACTAATTACATTTTTTAATGAATTATATTTTTTAATTTTTTGGCTATTGTATTAGGGGTAAGGTTTTCCAACTTATGTCCTTTCTCAAAAAAAAATTAAATCAATGAAATATTTAGGTTTGATTCGGGACCTAAACAAAGTTCGGGCTAAAAAAATTCCCAAATTTTATAAAAAAAAAATAGATTAAAGTGCAGTCGGGCAGCCCTGATTGGAGTAGTCCGACAGGCTTGACCCGGTCAAGACCCGACCCGACCTAAGCAGGGCCTAGGATGGGGCTTGGCCCTATGAAGGAGCTCTCGGGCCGGCCCGAGGCCTAGCCCGAGAGCGATCCAACCGGGTTTGGCCCGGCCCGAAGACCGGCCAAGCATGATGGGCTTAGTGCTGGGTTGGCCCGACCCGGCCCGATTGCCACCTTGAGAAGGTTTGCAACAAGAGTGCATGTCATTATCTTTTGAGTAAATGGTCATAAAGCCCCTGGCCCGCTTCAAACTTATGTAAAAATCCATGGGCCTTTTGCTCTTGTTTATAAAAAAACCTGGGGCCGATTAAAATCCCCTTTATACTAGTTGTCAGTAATATTTAAGCAGTTAACTGTAATATCTAAAAAGTTTCCTGTAATATCCAAACTGAAAATATGTGAAAGCTAACACAAATAGTCCTAGAGGGGGGTGAATAGGACTATGCTAACTATATACCAAAATTAAAAATTTATACCACATTTGTTAATAGAGAACACAATTGCAAAACTTAAAAAATGATATACTAATATGAGAAGTGGCTAAGCAAACTACAATTGTGAAACAATGAATAACAAGTAAGCAACAATATCAAGTTATGAGCATATAAAGGAAGTAGGGAACAAGCATGCAATTTCTAATTTATGGATACATGCAAATAATTAGATACAAATATAAATGGTGAGTAATAAAAGAGAGATATAGAGAAATTGCAAATGCAAATACGGGTCAATTTTAGAGTGGTTTGGGAGATTCCCTAGTCCACTTTTTTTAGGCGTACGAGTCCGTTTCACTATAACACGTCTCCACCAAGACTATCACGTTGTGCACTCGCAACCAAACACGTCACTGGACACATGAGTGACTCTTCTCGATTACATGCTCTCTTCTCTTACAAAGGTATCGATAACGTCTCGGTCCTCACACACAAAAAAAGAAAACTCATCTCTCACTCTTCTTTCTTACAAAGGCACCCATACACTCAAGTATTCTCACACAAAAACAAGAAGATGGTTTACAATAAAGTATAATACTCTCAAATGGGTTTCTCTCAAATCTCTCTCTCTAATACACTTACAAAGTATGGATGATCAAGTTAAGCTCTTGAATCTTTTGTGTGTGAGAGTGAATTTAGATAGAAAATTGAACTCTTTTAAACTCTCACAAGAAATGAGATTTTTTTGGTTCAAGATCACTTAGATATTGGCAATTGAAAATCTTAAGTGATTGCAAAATGTTCACCATCAAAAATCCCGTGGAAACCTTATTTATAACCCACAAGAAAAACAACTCAAAAGAAGTTGAGATAAGCAGTTTTAAACACGAGGCAGATGTCTGAAGGCAAGATCGGCAGACGTCTGACCTCAAACAAAATAAATCCCCAACAACTATAAATGACTATATTTTTCAAAAAATCTTAACTGCAGACGTCTGAAGTTCAAATAGACAGACGTCTAAACGAGAAATTTTTTGGCAAGAATAAAGATTGAGACATCTGCCCCGATGAATTGCAGACGTCTGGCATGGGTTTTCAAAATAACAACGCGCAAGACCAAAATAAGTAGACGTCTGAAGTTGAAAATTGCCATTTTGAAAACTTTCTTCAGACGTCTGGCCAATAGATCTTTAGACGTCTATCTCATCTCAATTTTGAAAATATATCTGATATATCAGATATCAACAGTGCACAGACGTCTGAAGTACAATAAGGCAGACGCCTGGCCAAGCACAAAATGCAAAACTTTGGGTTTTTATAAAAGCGAAAACTTTAAACTTGAAAACCTGAAAATTGTAAAATTTTTGTGCTATCGTGTGTGAGTGTTCAAGAGCTCTAATTGATAATAACCATATTCAATAGAGTATTTATATAGAATCCTATGTCGATGTCATATTTCTTCGAAATCTTGAATTTTCGACACGAGCTCTTAAAACTTTGACGCCTCGCTTGAATTTTGTGTTGGTCGATTGATCATCAATTAGCTTCGACACTTAACGCTTCAAACTTGAACACACTATTTCACTCACTTGCTTTTGAAGTCGAAATTTGATCTTCAAATGAACTTCACTTCGACTTCGATTTTTGACGCTTCAAATTTAGACTTGGCTTTTAGCTTCTTCACTATTCACAGCTTTAACTCTTCAAGTATTGTACTTTTGCTACTTAGCTTCATGAAGCTTGATATGACAATTTGGGAAGTTCTCGTCCGTATCCTCCAACCTCCATTAGATAGGCTCAATTTCCTCCATCTTCCTTTATACGCTTGTGTCGTAAGATATTCGATATCCTGAAATTGAATCTCAAAGCGACCAAGTATATCATATACAGTGTTATGAAATAAGCAAGTTATAGAAACACACATATATGAAAACATTCATTGTTTTGGTATCGTGAATATCAAAACAACGAATGTGAGTAATATATCGATATCAAAGAATATAACACAAATAAAGCATGTCGATATTGATATATTACTCGATATATACAAGATATAGGATATGCAAGCTAAATATCAAGTATATGCAAGTTTAGTGTCGATAAGATAAACAAGATGAGTGTCACGCACCGCTTCCTAAACTACGAAATACGAGGGCAACTAGGCCAACCATGCTCCTACGGTCAAGGAATAATCCTTCCGTAGTCAAACTTCGGTTTCTAGCAGTATATGGTAAGCAATAAACACAACACAAGTAATGAGATCATAATTACTAAATCTATCACATTTAAACGTATCCGAGTGCAACGGATACAAGCAAAAAAAATAACTAACCAAATAGTGATAAAGGAAAGATAGCTCTGATGTCGATGATTTAGATCTCCGCAATATTCTCAAAGAGGGTAGGTCTTGATCTGGACTAAGTCCACTTTCCGCTCTGAGCATGCACACGCAGGTCGTCAGGGCGACACAATATAGCAGTATATAATATGTGCAATAATAATAAACATAAAATAGCATGCATATGTAATGTCGTAAGTATGAAATAACTTGTACAGATAAACAGTAAAGCATGTGTATCAGATCAGTAATCAATGCAATGTTCATATCACTAAACCTATCCGTCTCTAAGTTTTAAGGTCCATATCACTAAACCTATCGTCAGTCCGAGTGTGAGCGTCAAGCACCGCAGCAGTATTCTCAACCCAAAGGTAAACCCCAGGGGCAAGGAAACACGGGCCCGGATCACGATCAGTAACAATATGTACCGTTTCAGCTCGGTACCATAGCAACATATATCATGAAATATACCGTTCCGGCTCGCACTACTACAATGAGGGGTTGCCCCTACGGATTAGAATTTGTAGGGGCAACTTTTTATTGCCCTTACGGTTTACTTCGTAGGGGTATTGTGAAAGTGTTTAGTAGCACCACGGTAGGGTTAAAACATGCATCACACATGCAATTTTCAAAATTTCATGGTGCTAATAAACACTAATCAAGATCTAACTAGAATATTAGGGTTAAAAACATGATATCAAAAACTTATACTAAGAGATGGATGGCTACAACCTTTGTAGATCGTGTCCTTCTCTTCTAATGCTCCGGGTTGTAGTCCACGCGACTCCACTAGGCTCCACTTGAAGGTTGAACGAACTTTCTCCGATGACCTTCGTGCCGAAGACGATCCACTCGAAGTCCGTCAATCTAAGATACCTCTTCACTAAACTCTTTAGTGAAGAAAACACACCACACCAAAGTGCTAATCTAATGTGGTATGGTGAAATAGGAGTGTTGTATGCTCATTAGGGATCTCAAGCTCTATGATTCCCATCACATGTGAGGGTTTAGAGCTTGAAGTATGAGGAAAAGGATGATGATGAAGAGAACTAGAGAGAATCTCATCACATGAGCTCTCAAAAATGGCTAAGGCATCAAGCATAGAATGAAGAATGGCTCACCAATATATCTCACTCATTGAAGTATGAATATTTTCACATAGAAAATATGCACCATACTTCAATAGTGAAGTCAAAGTAATAAAATATAATATGTGCCATACCTAAAATATCTCTCATTTTACACCTCATTTTCTATTTTCTAAAAATAGAAAATCCATGCCATGATTCATATAATATATATATATATATATATATATCATATATATATTATGAAGAAAATAATTAGTGGGCTAATAATATTAGTTAATATATAATTATATCAAATATAATATATATCAAATTATTAAATCAACACTTGATTTAATAATCCGATTATTTCACATATAACCGACTAATATCATTTATCTGTATATCACATTATCAAATCAACACTTGATTCGATAATCCGGTTATATCACATATAACCTAATAGATACCAAATAACCGCCAGATTAGAATACGGTATCACATACACGTATCTAATCAAGCCCCTCGCACATATCAACATATGTGCCCTACTACGTTTCGCTTGAACCAGGAAACTTCTGTGTGAGACTCTAAACATTTGTCAATACGCCAGCAGTAGGTGATGATCACATCAGTCACCCACAAGCCGTCAGCGGTACTAGCTGGACGTAACGGCTACCCAAATATTGAGCGATTAGAAGATCAACAAGCAAGTTTGTCCAAACTCTCATGATTAGGGTTAGGGTTAATTTGGGTTAATTAAGTAAAATAGGGTTAGGGTTTGGGTGATGATTAGGGTTAGGGTTAGGATTAATTTGGGTTAATTAGTTACAATAGGATTGGTGATGATTAGGGTTAGGGTTAATTAAATTAATTAGGGATAATTTTGGTTTGGGTTAGGGTTAGGGTGTCACGCCCCACTTCCCAGTAGACGGAAACGGTGACGTGGTAAGCCCACAACGTATTTACTATAAGAA
Organism: Agapanthus africanus; assembly: GCA_030015575.1. Taxonomy (NCBI): domain Eukaryota; kingdom Viridiplantae; phylum Streptophyta; class Magnoliopsida; order Asparagales; family Amaryllidaceae; genus Agapanthus; species Agapanthus africanus. The sequence goes on along the minus strand of JASDDO010000026.1, from coordinate 152,167,623 downwards.
TACGTTAAGTGTCTATAAGCAACATAAAAATGATACAAGAATAGACAAGTGAAAATAAAATCCAACCACTTTATAAATTTACATTCTCAACTTTATTGAGTTTAACTGATACAAGAAGTCTGAATATAAAAAGAAAGTGTTTAAACATGTAATTTACTGAAAAAGAAAAACGGGAAAGAAAACTAATGATCTGTTTCAGGTGTAAACTGGTTGTAATTCTCTTCGATCACTTCCACCTCCTTTGATCCTCAGTCACCTGATGAACATTCCAAGAAATAAAAGATAGGTGGAATGCCTGTCAGCGAACTTGCGCTCGATAAGTCCCAATAGAGATGTGTAATATATAAATTGAGTGCAAGATGACATGTAATATAGTATAAATCGAAATTGTAATATGTGAACAAATATGGTAATATATATGGCAACTATGCCAGCATGGCAAAAAAGTATAACATAGCCATGGAGTGTAGGTATAGTGAACATGAAGTGGATGTCTGTGTCCTAAGGGGTTTCTACAAGGTAATATATCCTAATGTCGGTTCAAGTGTGAATATCAACCAATCTCAAGAGTATTCTCGAACCCAAGCCTATCGTCCAGGGGTAAGGAATCACGGGCCTAAAATAGCGGGATTTCAATTGTTATTGAAGTATTCCAAACCCAACAGGCTATCATCTAGGGTATTGGAAATACGGGCCCTCATTCATGAATTCGTGATGTGCCGTTTCAGCCCGGTACCACAGCAACATTATTTGTACCGTTTCAGCCCGGTACCACAGCAACGTTATTTTAGTAATGGGGCTCCTGAAATTCCGTTGGATTCATATTCAAACTATCCCAACACCACGCGTATATTAGTCTGTGATTAAAGTTACAAGTCTTACCCAAATCCATGAATACATAAGAGAGTGTAATTCAAGTATCAAGTAGAGTTCAAGTAGTCAAGTCAATTGTTCATGTATTCATGTTAAGTCATTACGTATTCATGGTTCGGGTCAAGTCGAGTCAAGTGTACCTATTGGGTTCAAGTATTCATGATCGATTCGTGTCAAAATCAAGTCAATTCTCACAAGTCACATAGATAAAAATAGATAAGCAATTATAGAACGTGATATGAGATAAGTATACAAGAAACGCCCAAAACAATGTTGTAAATATATGATATGTATGACTAGTTAATCAAGTCATTTAAAGTTAGAATATAAACGAAAACATAGCCTTAAGTGTTATGCACACGCGAGTTCCAGTCTCGCCTAAATACGACCACCGATTTGGGAGATATACATGTTTTCGTATCGTCGCGTAAAACAGATCAGAATCTGTTCAGCACCGTCACACATTTTTAAAACACAGTTTCAGTTAATTTCTATCGGGTTTCAAATTACAAAAATTATTAGAAAATTGTAGGTATTTTGGATTAATTATCCAAAACACTAATATTCGCACGATTTGGATTTCTAAAGCTCTAGTTTTGATCGTTTTAACATCAACGTTTAAAACAGAAATTTAGATTTCTGGACAGCAACTATATGTTATATTGCAAAGCCTATATCGAGATGTTTCATGCTTTTATAAGTCATATAATATACAGGAAATTATAGCTCTATCAATTGTACATCTACACATCTAAATTTTGTCACGAACGGACATCGGGTGTTCGAGTTATGTCCTATTTAAAAACAGTGTGCAAATTGGGACAGATTCTGTTCAGATTCATCGCTTAATATTGTAACGCAGTTTTCTATATTTTACGTCGATTTTCAGTAAAAACTTAAAACTAAGAAAATATATATTTTTCGATTTAGATATTCAAAATATTTGAAAACAGTTAATTTGGATCAACAATTAAAGAGTTATGATCTCTCGAAGAAGACCCTTATTGGCAGTTTTCTGGTTTTAAAAACAGTGAATAAAAACTACGTAACTTCTAAACCGTTATTCGGTTTGATATGAAATTTTTATTGTAGACCTAAAATTCTATCTAGTATATAATCTAATTTTTCTAGAATGTCCAGAAGTCAAGATCGATTTTCTAAAAATTATTTTGAAGGTAAAGATTTTTTTCAAGGTGGTATTTGAGATTGACAAGGTCATAATATTTATTTGAAAGCTCGTTGTCTTTTAAAACTAAATATAAATAAAGTAAAATAAAAATAGCGAGCAATAAATTATGAAAGGCATAAGAGCAAGCATACGAATCGGTCATGATATATATACTAAAATCGATATAAAAGATTAATAAACATTCTACACAAAAATTATTAAACACTTTTCTTTTGTTTTGAATAAACGATCACGTTATGTGATGGTATGCAATATAGGATGATACGATTCACATATTTTCATAACTACTAAAACATGATATAAGATAATCACTACTAATTAAAAATGTATCTTATTCATGAAGGTAAATACGTTTACAAAACAATTAACTATTAGATTATTTATTTATTTTATGTGCGTTTTCTAAACAAGGAGTTTACATATGATGTTAGTAAGTATGGAAATCAGTGGAGACATGACAAGATGAGGATGATTCAACAAGAGGAGGAGAAGAAACGAAGAGGACTTACATACACAAGCCGGTATTGTCACCGGGCTTGTCTATCCGCCGATAGTCTCGCGTTTTTAGCGAGAGTATCTTGAGAACTTCATGTTCTTCTTCGAGGAATCTAAATGAAGAGAGAGATAGGAAAAGATAGAAATGTGTGAAGGAGAAAAAAAAGTGGAGTGATATATAAAAAAGGTTTATGGCCACCATAATTCTAATAAATTATAGCTTATAACCATTTTAATTATTTTGGGAGTTAAAAGGAAGATGAAATAAAAGGCCACATTTGTAAGTTATGAGAAGGATAAAAATTGATAAAAAAATATAATTGCAGGAATGAGGATTTGAACATGTGACCTAAGGAATAACAATGCAAGGACTTAACTAATGAGCTACAAAGTTATTCATACACATATTTAACAAGAATTAAATATATTTCATACCTTAAAAGGAAAGTGGGCTTGGAAAAAGGAAAGAAAGAAATCAAATTGAATTGTCTTGGCTTGGATTTTGGGCTTTGAAAAATTATAGAATAGATAAAATAGATGAAGTGGTAAAATAATATATTTATTAGAAAATAAAATATACCAAAAATAAATAATCGTAATATCTTATTAAAGTAATGATACGCGAAGGTATAGGAATTTTAGGATCGTTACATTCTACCATTCTTAAAATAATTTCGTCCTCAAAATTAATTAAGAAGGATATGGTAACAGAACAAGAAAACTAGGTTAGGATAATATAGTCGCATTTTGTCGTCGCTCCACCAGTCGGTACTCTAATTGATAAGAAGGTAATATTGAATGTAAAATATAGTCAAATAGATACAAGAAGACAAGAAATGAATGTCAAGAGAGCAAGAAGTGATCTTCAAGAAAATCAAATGAAGGAAGTGAGATAGATTCAAGTATAGCGAGTCATTATAGTCTACCCTCCTTAAAAAATTTCGTCCTTGAAATTCTCTCGAGAGGTATGTCGCAAAGGTACGGGAAACGCTAAGGATAACATCTTCAAGCTTCGTCGATCGATGATCTAACCAACTGAGCTAATAGGCCTAAGAGATACAAGTAGAAGGGTAAACTATAGTTAAACATTCAAAAGTCGAGAGGTTGAATTCAAGAAAAAAAAGTGCAGATGGATTCAAGAAATAAGATGAGTTTCAAAGGAATTGAAATGTAAGGAATGTAAAAATTGTTGAACTTCATTAATTCTTATAATATATTTCTTACGATGTTCATGCAGCACGAACCTGTTTGGCCCACCAACAAAACCTGTCACGCCTCGCTTTCCAAAAGAGTGGTAACGACATGTGACAAGCCTGCGACGTATTTATTCCGACAAGGTCATTTCTCGAAACAAATACGCTAAGCGTATATAAACAATATAAAATGACAAGAAAAGATATGATAATGAAAATCCAATTTTATATATTTACATTCCCAACTTTCACAAGTTTCAAACTGAATACATGATGTCTGAAAACAAAAATGCATAAAAGAAAGTGCATAAACAAGTAGCATATAGGAAGTAAAAGCTGAAAAGAAAGAACTAGTAGTAGGTCTACTTCGCAAGTTAAAAGTAATTCTCCTGATTCGGCTCGATCTTCTCAATCTCTAGATTATCTGACGAACATTTCAAGGAAACAAAGAAATGGATGGAATGCCTGTTGGGGTAAAAATTTACACCCCGGTTGACCAAGTCAAAATCAAAGTCAACCTTAAGCCAAGTGGGCCCAAGCCCAGATCAAGCGGGCCAATGCCAAGGACGAGCCCGAACATGAAGCGGTCGACCTCCCCCATGCCAAAATAAAATTTTTGTAATAAATTATTTTGGTGTATTTATTTTATTTTATTTTATGAATAAATGTAAGAAAAATGGGTATAAAACCAAATTTTTGTAAAGCCCATGGCTTATGTGCAAAAGAAATGAGCGCATGAGGCATGGGATGGGCAAAATGCCATTTTATAAAGTCCAAGGGGCTATATGTAAAGTTTGTAGCCTATAAAGGCAAACATGATGAAAATATCTATGACAACTTTTTCATTTCTCTAAAAACTCTAGGGTTCTGTTCCTCCTTCTCCTTCCTCAAGGTTCTAAATCTTTTTCTTTCTTTTGAATTAAATCAAGAGTTTTACTCTTCCTTTTCTAAAACTAAATAGTTTTCACCACAAAACCCATAAAGGGGAGCTCAGATCTTCTATTAGATCTCAAAAATGGGAGATTTTTAAAATCTCACCCCTCTTGTCCTCCAAGATCCGGCCAACAAAGAGGAGGAAGAAGAAGACCCATCTCCGAAAATCCCACTTTGGAAAAGATTCGAGTCTCAAGAGAAGATCCAAGACTTAAGAGAGAAGAACCTCTGAAGATTTTTAGGGAGTTCAACTCCAAGACCCAAATTCTCAAAGGAGTTTAACTCCTAATCCAGACCTTTTGGAGTTTAACTCCACTCAAAATCCTCTTTTGGAGTTTAACTCCTATTTCTGGGGGTAAAAACCCCTTCCTTTGGCTAGCGCCCAAAGCGCTAGCGCTGGTACCCAAGCACCCACATGCCGGGCACGTGAGGCGCTAGCACCCGAGCGCCCACGTGCCGGGTACGTGAGGTGCTAGCGCCCAAAGCGCTAGCACCCGAGCGCCCACGTCCGGGCACGTGAGGCGCTAGCGCCCAAGCGCCTAGCACTAGCCCGAGCGCCTAGCGCTAGCCCGAGCACCAGCGCTGGCGTCCAGTGCCAGCGTGCTAGGCACGTGAGGTGCTGGTGCTCATGTGTCCTTTGGACGCCATTTTCCCCTCATTTTACATGTACTCCACTCTAAAAATACCTCCCCCGTTAAAAATTTTTCTAACGGGACGCTGCTTCGCACCTCGCAAAGGGGCTGCTAGCCCCCTTGACCCCCAGCCCGCTATCCGGGAAGCTGGTCCTCCGTAATAACTCTGCGGGGCCCCCGTTATATCCAAAACCCCTTCAGAACATAACACTGCACATTGAGTTCGTATGACCTGTTTGACCCGTCAATCGGAGGTTCTCTCGCTCCAAAAGCGAGGGGTAATTAACGGCAGCTTAGTCCGCGGCCACCGGAGATTCGGATCCCCATAATCAATAAACCCCAGCCTACCCTAGGCAGGGGGAATCTGTAATGCGCCTGACAAGCGCGTACGTATTCCCATCTCAATGGGGTGACGAAAAACACCCTACAGATTCTTGCACGTCCGGTGGGACCTTTCTCTCCTCCCATATCTCGGGTTAAGTGTTCATGCGAACTCATTTAACATATATGCCGATGTTTGTACTGAATAATGTTTTTTTTCCGTGCAGCAATCAACTTTCAACGACAATGTCTCCCAAGACGAATTCAGCTTCCAACGCGACCCCGATTCCGTACGTGGTCAAGATCAATGCTCGTGTGGTTCTCCCCGCAAGCCTCAGTTGACAGTGGGAGGAACTGCCCCGCCAATTTGGTTCTGTCATCATCTACCCTGCCGAAAGCGCTCATCTGGAAGAAAAGCCGGCAAAATAGGTGGCCAAGCCGGTCTCAAGGGGCAAGAGACCGAATGTTGTGATCGCTAAGGCACCACAACCGAAACTTAAGACGGTGTCTGAACGACTCTCTGGTGCTCCAGCTGGGGGCAAGACTTCCAGTACAAAGGGCAACATCAAACGTTGCGGATGAGCTCAGGCAATGACTCCAACAAATGCACAATCAGGCGTATCTCCAAAGCCCTCCATTACCCGGTCTACGGCGGCTTCTCGAAGAGCTATAACCAGCTATGTGCTCAAAATAGAAAGGCTGAGATAGAAGCAGCTCAGGTATCGAGCCAACAAGAGGGCCAAGACTCCGGCCAAGTGGAATCTTGTGAGATTCCAAGAGCAGAGTCATCCTGCGATGACGGCTGAGTCAGCCGTAAAAATCAGCAATTCCTTCGGACCTCTGAAGTGGGTTCAGAAAAATGCCATGATCGCCAGAATTAAGAAGACAGCGGTCCGAACATTGCTACAAAGAGACGTATCCCGGCCCCAACAGAAAAAATATGACACTGTCTCTTTAAGAGTTTACCAGATGCTCTGTGTCGCGCAAAAACAGCGAGGCACAAACAAAAACGAAGCGTCAGCACCATTAAAGAATCCGGCCAGGCCACCCGCCTTCAGTCGACTTCCCGTTACCGAAACAGGATGGTCAAGACAGTGATCCGTGAAATCAGCCGTCGATGATAAAAAGATGGCTGGATATGTTCTCCATACGGTCTATATGGCGGGTGGGCGCCCCAGCTACAACCTTTGCAGCAAAAGCAAAGATGGGGCCACTGTTAGTGTATATGCCCTAGAGGCCATTACTGTATCATACTAGTTTGGATGCTTGGGATATTCACCTTGTATATACAATCTTGCTCAAAATAGTAGTATGCTACTTGGTTTGTTTCTACTTCAATGTGTACTTGTGTTTATTTCAGTATATCACTTATACGCATTAGTGGAGCCCTTAGGATCTTTGCTTGATTACCAGCGTTGTGATGGCAGTCACACTAGTGGGGGCTGGGTAATCTATAGGCACATCCTTATACAGGTCCCTAGTCGCAGGACTATCGAGACAGGGCATCGATACTCCGGAGTAGACTAGCGTATGCGCTTCTCATCCCAGTATGGGAGATGGTCTGTCCCACAGCCATCAGTACGTCGTACTGGAGATAGTATACGGGTGCTCGTTGGGTTACGAGTACACTGGACAGGACTCGTCGGGAACTGACAGGTTGGTATTATACCTATCGTCAGTTATCAGTTCCCAGGTGACATGAGTACAGCTTAGTCCGCTGACTTGACACTGGCACTTCGCCTCAAGTGTGTTCCCACTGCACTTTGATCACTACCCTACCACGGCTCAAAGGAGTCGTGCAAACGGGTGGTGGTTGGGTGCAGTCCCGAAGCACTTGGAGGCAGTGACGGTTAGACAGGATTCGTCTCTCCCGGTATTGGGGGTTGACATCGCGCTGTGTCTAGGAGAGCCATTACACGAGTAGTCCCTGGCCAGGGCAAACGAGATATACTGGTAGGTTTCCAGTGTTATCTCAGGGTGTTTTGGGCTTCGCTCCGGCACGACTTGTACCGCTATTGGGGGACTGACGTTTACCACCCCCTAGGCCCGCCATGCGATGTATCAGACGAACAGACCGGACTGTACGGAGACTGTCACATTCAGACTCAGTAGGAGTTCAGATGGGGTTTCACCTCGTCAGCCTTCTTGTCGGCATCTACCTGGGGACCGTTACGCACAGCTAGTGCCGCTTGCGGTCTGTGGTTAAACCCACTGCCAGCGTAGTGTCGAGTCTTTAGAGTCCCACACAGAGGGTATTCGTCTCTGGGCAAAACAGAGTAGAGGTCGCATGGTTTTGCGACAGGGTTCGTTCTCATCCGCGCACTTGTGCACGTTTGGAGTCCGGACGGATTATACTGGCAGGCTCTGGTTTGAGCCAGATACTGGTATATATATTTGGGGTTGCTTTTATATCTTGGTATTCTTGTTCCTCGGAACGAGAATGCAGGTGTGTATGCACAGTTGCTTGAGGCGGAGGATGAGGTATTTCATTAGGGTTTCGGAACGGGTGCGTATGCACAGTTGACAGTTATCTTTTTCCAAACCCTAATGGATTTATGGATTATCTATTTATAATAGTAATTAAATGAGAATTTTGTTATGGTTGATTTTGTTGACTTGTTGACCATGGTTGACTTGTTGACCATGGTTGAAAGTTGACCACCATCATGCTTCAAAAGTCTTCCTTGATTTATGCTTACATTTTTAAATGAAGCATGGTTGTGGTCATTCCAAATTGCCATCAACTATTCTCATTTTCAATTATTATTATTAGATAATTCTTTTCTTTTGCATTATGGTTGCAAGAAAGAAAAAATATAGCTCATTCTATCATTCTCATTCTCTCTCCTCTCTTCATCTTCTTCTTCCTCTAGCAAAGAGAAACCCTCTAATGAGTTGAGAATCCTTCTCTTTAAAAAGAAAAGCAAACCCTAGTTACTCTCTACTCACTCTAGGATCAAAGGATTAGCAAGCCGGAGATTCTAGTTCACTCCAAGTCCGAGAAAGAGCCCAAGGTCGAACCCTCGAGGTGGATCCATCTTCGACGGAAGAAGGCGACAAAAGAGAACCATCAACCTCTACAAGATTTCAAGAAGAAGGAGTTCAAGTTTAGGTATAACCCTCATCCGAGTAGCTAACTCCTTTTAGCGTATTTGCTAGTTTAGTTTAGACACGATCCCGACCTTGTTAGTCCATGTTGCCTCTTGCATTAAAAATTTGTTTTTAATACCGTTTTCGCCTCCCCGTAAGAACCGGGGGTCGCAATATGGACTTACAGTGGTATCAGAGCCTAACTAAACTTAAACTAGCTTGGTAGTGAAGTGTAACGAAGTTCGGAACCGAAAAAATCACAAAACCGGAAAATCACAAAACCTGAGTTTCTGTTGAAATTTTTTTGGCTCAAAATGAAAAACTTTATACATGTAAATTCGTCTCAGGGTTTTGTGTGAACACCCAAGAAAAACGATACAGTGATTCGACCAAACCGCCGCCCATCCGCCGCATAAACCATGTAGTTGCCGCGGAACCGCCGCGTTTTGTCGTTTTCTCTGCATCGTTTTTCGTGCAGTGTGTGTCTGTGTTGGTTTTAGGATTTTTGAAATATATTATATGTGCCCAGATTTTGCAGAAAAGAAATTTCCTTTTGGGGTCCTATAATTCCGTATTTTTTCCGAACTTCACTACACTTTGACTATGATGGTTATATCTGTGATGTTTGCATGTATTGAACGTCGGCTAATCGCTATAAGACGATTAGTCGGGGTTATACATGATCTGTAATGTGCTGGAATGTGTATATAAATATGTTGGATTGTCGCGGGTGAATAGCCGGGGGTTGTGAGACGAGAGTTTTCTTTTCTTGCAATTCATTGTAAATGTAAATTGATGTAATTATATTATTTGTTTGGCCGCACAACCGGGTCGGGGTTGTAGCCGTCATTGTATAATTCTTTTTACTGTTTTTGCTCCTAGGATAGACCCATGGAGGGGTGCACAAACTACCGAGGACTTGGCGGGTAGTTTGCCGCACCCGTAGGGGTCTTGGGTGAGGATTTGGCTATTCACCGCGACCGTGTTATCTGTTTTTGTTACAGGCTCGTATAAATTACAGATTGCTAGTATATCCAATGTATTTATCTGTGATCTGAAATGTCTATCATTGCTTTCTATTTAGGCGTTGCTTATGTTTTACAGACGCGCTAGCCCAGCCCCCGCTCTGTCGTTAGTTAAGTAACCTAACGGGTAATGACGGGGCCCCGTGGCGAATGCGAATGGCATAAGCGTACGTCATATTTTGGTTGTTTTCTGCAATGGTAGGATTAAATGATGGGACGCATTAAAAGTACTAATGCAAGAATATCACGCATTAAAAGAACTAATGCAAGATAATAAACCAAGTTTAAGTCGATGGAACACTTTCGAAAAACCACTCGGTTCTTTTCAAAACTAACTTTTAAATGCGGAGATTGAGCCACTCCTTCTAAAAGCTATCTCGTTCCATCGATTAAATCAAGTTCACTACGTTCACGGTTTCGCCAAAACCATTCGTAGCCCTCCGTCGCTTCGCATGAATAGGCAATAGTATTCAAGCTATGTATTTTGGCCAAAGTCAAGGCATAGTGATTGGTAGCTATTGGGTGTTCATGTGTAGCATAGATAGATGCGTTGGTTTGGGACAGTCGTGCTGCCATTTTGGCCAAAGTCAAGGGTAGGTACGGATGGATCCAAATTAACCTGGATAGTGACGGGCAGAACTTGACATGTGACTTATGATATTTTGGCCAAAGTCAAGGTCATAAGAGCATGGGGCAAAAATCCACATCGGGAGTTTCATAAGTACTGAAACTTGCTAGATTTGCATACCATTTGGAGTGTGGTGATTCTGGTAGGATTCCTTCAGTTTCGTCACGCGATGATATTTGGATCCCGATCCTACTGTGAGTATATGCTACTCCTCGGGAAATTTCTCACTTAACGATCAATGCTATAAACCTAGTAGGTGCCTAGAAAGGTGTTAGCGGGGTTACGCCCCCAGGGAAAAGAGGTTCTTTAATTAATGAACTTCGCGAAAGCGTTGGAAAACCTCCCTCGAAGTACCGACACCGGCCTGGCTGAACGGTTAAGCAAGTATTGTACGGTGGGATTGATCCTGACTAATTCTTCCTTTATGGTTTGAGGAGGGATTCGAGAAACAGTGGGAGCCATCCTGTTTAGACAAACTAAAAACCACTCTAAACTTGCAAGAGCATCATGCTGAGTGTTTCTTCTTCTCTCTCCTAATTGCAGCGACCAATCAACATGACTGGACTTAAGTTACTCCTAGATAAAAACAAACTGACAGGGCCAAACTACAAAGATTGGCTCAGGAATGTCAAGATAGCAATCACTTATGACAAGCTGGGGTATCTTCTTACCACCAAAGCTCCCCCTGTCCCTGGTCCAACTTCCAGCGTCGCGGATAAGGAAATCCGCAAGACTTGGGAGATTGATAGCGCGAAGGCCAAGTGCCTCCTGCTTGCCTTGATGGACAACGAACATCAGAGGAGGCATGAGAATATGGACATGGAGTCCATATTGCTCCATACAAAAGAACTGTATGGAGAGCAATCACGTATCGCAAGATACGAAGCGTCGAAAAAGTTGTTTTCGACAAAGATGGCCGTCGGATCATCAGTAGCCGAGCACGTGCTAAAGATGATCGGCTACATTGAGGAGCTCGCTGACCTAGGGATCACATTGGAGAGTGAGCTATATACGGATATAGTTCTCCAGTCCCTTCCTTCCACTTACGCCCAGTTTATACTGAACTTCAACCTACAAGAAAAAGAGGTTGAACTATCAGAGCTCCTCAACATGCTGAGGAGCGCAGAGGGCACCCTACAGAAAAGTAGGGATACATCCACTTTGTTTGTAGGAGGATCATCTTCTTCTAGGTCCAAGGCGAAAGCCAAGGGAAAGAAGAAGAAGGCCCCCGCCAAACCAAGGGGCGGTGTTAGTAAAGTGGATACGAAGGGAAAAGGTAAAGCAACAAAGATAGCGGGGAAGCTTGTGGATAAGGAAGAATGCTTCTTTTGTCATAAGAAAGGACACTGGAAGAATGATTGCAGGGCCTGGAAGGCCAGAACACAGGAATTGAAGCAGGTTGCAGCTTCAGCTTCAGGTGTGTATGTTATTGAAAACTGTCTTTCAATAAACTCTACTTCCTGGGTATTGGATACCGGATCAGGATCTCATATCTGTAATTCTTTGCAGGCGTTGAGAAACCGTAGGGATTTGAAGGCAGGTGACATGACCCTCAGAGTTGCGAACGGAGCTAGCATGGATGCTAAAGCCGTGGGGGACTATCACCTGGGAATGTCAGATGGACATGTTTTGGTTTTGCGTAATTGCTTTTTTGTACCCAACGCAACTTGTAATATCATTTCTGTATCTTTAGTTTCTAAAGAAGGTTATGAATTTGCGTTTGTAAGTAATGTTGTAAACATTCACCTTAATCAAGTATTGATTGGGTCAGGTACTCTGAGTAATGGTATATACGTGTTAAACCAACCACAGATTTTCAATGTCCAGAATACGCACAAAAGAAAGTCTCCAGAAATAAATCAGACTTTCTTATGGCATTGTAGATTGGGTCACATCAATGAGAGAAGGTTGACTAAGTTGCATACAGAAGGATATTTGAATGCGTTCGAATATCAATCATATGCCACTTGTCAATCTTGTCTCAAAGGAAAGATGACAAAGACTCCGTTTACTAGACATGGAGTAAGAGCGAGCGAGCTCTTGGGACTCGTACACAGTGACGTGTGCGGTCCAATGTCTACACATGCCCGAAGCGGACATTCTTACTTCATTACTTTTACGGATGACTTCTCAAGGTACGGTTATGTCTTCTTAATGAAACATAAGTCCGAGGCCTTTGGAAAATTCCAGGAGTATAAGAATGAAGTAGAGAAACAGACCGGCAAAAGTATTAAGATTCTAAGATCGGATCGAGGTGGAGAATACTTAAGTGCCGAATTCCTGGACTATTTAAAAGAGAACGGAATTCTCTCTCAGCTTACTCCTCCTTACACCCCGCAACATAACGGTGTATCGGAGAGACGGAACCGCACCCTATTGGATATGGTGCGGTCCATTATGAGTAACGCTGAGTTACCGCGATCATTCTGGGGATATGCGCTAGAATCAGCCGCATACCTTTTGAACCGAGTCCCCACTAAGACTGTGCCTACCACGCCATTTGAGATGTGGTGTGGGAAGAGACCCCATCTTAATCACATTAAGATATGGGGAAGTCCAGCTTTTGTCAAAAAGCAGCATGCGGACAAGCTCGAGGCACGCTCAGTACTGTGCAAGTTTGTGGGATATCCAAAGAATTCCAAGGGATATTTCTTCTACTGTGAAGAGGAACAAAAAGTTCTTGTTTCTCGTCATGCCCACTTTCTAGAACACCAGTTCATAGAAAAAGAAATAAGTGGGAACGCAGTAGAGCTGGAAGAAATTCCAGAACCACAGACTGTTACTGAAAGCTTGGTGGAACCAGAGGGTTCAACAGAACAGGACATTCCTACGCCGCTCCGCAGGAGTAGTAGGCAGTCTCATCCGCCCGAGAGATACTACGGTTTTCTCATAGACGGGGATCGAGAGGATTGCATCATAGATTATGATGAGCCTACTAGCTTCCAGCAGGCCGTTCAGAGCGTTGACTCAGTGAGATGGCTGGATGCAATGCGGACCGAAATGGAGTCCATGTACACCAACAAGGTATGGACGTTGGACATTGCTCCAGACGGGGTAAAACCCGTAGGATGCAAGTGGATCTTCAAAAGGAAGATTGGTGTAGATGGACAGGTTGAGACCTATAAAGCTAGGCTGGTAGCAAAGGGTTTTCGTCAAAGACCTGGCTTGGACTACGACGAAACCTTTTCTCCAGTAGCCATGCTGAAATCCATTCGGATCCTTCTTGCCATTGCTGCCTTCCACGATTATGAGATCTGGCAAATGGACGTAAAGACAGCTTTTCTAAATGGAAATTTAGAGGAGTGTGTCTATATGGATCAGCCAGAGGGTTTCATTCAGAGTGGGAGCAGCGGAAAGGTGTGCAAGTTGCTTAAGTCCATCTATGGACTAAAGCAGGCATCGCGGAGTTGGAACATCTGTTTTGATGAGACAGTCAAAGAATTTGGCTTTATCAAAAATCCAGATGAACCATGCATCTATAGTAGATTTGTAGCGAGAACTGTAGTATTCCTCGTTTTATACGTGGATGACATTCTCTTGATAGGAAATGACATTCCTATGCTACAATCTGTCAAGGGATTCTTGTCACAAAGGTTCTCCATGAAAGACCTGGGTGATGCCTCATACATCCTAGGGATCCGGATCCATCGTGATAGATCCAAGAGGATATTGGGACTTTCTCAGTCCAGGTACATCGACACCATAGTGAAAAGATTCAGTATGGAAGATTCCAAGCGCGGTAACCTACCGGCTTGTCACGGGATCACCCTCTCTAAAGAGATGTCTCCCAAGACTGATTTGGAGAGGGATCGCATGTCTATTATACCCTACGCTTCTGCGGTAGGCTCTATAATGTATGCGATGTTGTGTACCAGACCGGATGTAGCTTATGCACTGAGTGTAGTAAGCCGGTATCAGTCAAACCCTGGGGAGAAACATTGGATAGCAGTAAAGAACATTCTCAAGTACCTGAGAAGGACTAAGGAGATGTTCTTGGTGTATGGCGGAAAAGACCTCCAGATCGAGGCCTTTGCTGACTCCAGCTTCCAGAGTGACAAGGATGATTCCAAGTCCATGTCGGGTTTTGTCTTCACCCTCAATGGAGGGGCGGTGTGTTGGAAGAGTTCCAAACAGGAAACCGTTGCAGACTCGACGATGGAAGCGGAATACATCGCTGCATCTGATGCCGCAAAAGAAGCTGTCTGGATGAGGAAGTTCTTGAAAGAACTTCAGGTGGTTCCGTCCATTGTTGACCCAATACCTCTGTATTGCGACAACAACGGGGCTATAGCTTTAGCGAAGGAACCCAGGTCCCATCAGAGATCCAGGCACATCTTGAGGCGGTATCACCTGATCAGGGAGATCGTGGATCGCAAGGAGATCGAGGTTCGGAGGGTTGCTTCAGAAGAGAACACTGCAGATCCATTCACCAAGGCCCTACCCCAGACTCAGTTCGAGCGGCTGATCGAGATGATAGGTCTTCGATACGCCAGTACATGGCCTTAGTGCAAGTGGGAGATTGTTAGTGTATATGCCCTAGAGGCCATTACTGTATCATACTAGTTTGGATGCTTGGGATATTCACCTTGTATATACAATCTTGCTCAAAATAGTAGTATGCTACTTGGTTTGTTTCTACTTCAATGTGTACTTGTGTTTATTTCAGTATATCACTTATACGCATTAGTGGAGCCCTTAGGATCTTTGCTTGATTACCAGCGTTGTGATGGCAGTCACACTAGTGGGGGCTGGGTAATCTATAGGCACATCCTTATACAGGTCCCTAGTCGCAGGACTATCGAGACAGGGCATCGATACTCCGGAGTAGACTAGCGTATGCGCTTCTCATCCCAGTGTGGGAGATGGTCTGTCCCACAGCCATCAGTACGTCGTACTGGAGATAGTATACGGGTGCTCGTTGGGTTACGAGTACACTGGACAGGACTCGTCGGGAACTGACAGGTTGGTATTATACCTATCGTCAGTTATCAGTTCCCAGGTGACATGAGTACAGCTTAGTCCGCTGACTTGACACTGGCACTTCGCCTCAAGTGTGTTCCCACTGCACTTTGATCACTACCCTACCACGGCTCAAAGGAGTCGTGCAAACGGGTGGTGGTTGGGTGCAGTCCCGAAGCACTTGGAGGCAGTGACGGTTAGACAGGATTCGTCTCTCCCGGTATTGGGGGTTGACATCGCGCTGTGTCTAGGAGAGCCATTACACGAGTAGTCCCTGGCCAGGGCAAACGAGATATACTGGTAGGTTTCCAGTGTTATCTCAGGGTGTTTTGGGCTTCGCTCCGGCACGACTTGTACCGCTATTGGGGGACTGACGTTTACCACCCCCTAGGCCCGCCATGCGATGTATCAGACGAACAGACCGGACTGTACGGAGACTGTCACATTCAGACTCAGTAGGAGTTCAGATGGGGTTTCACCTCGTCAGCCTTCTTGTCGGCATCTACCTGGGGACCGTTACGCACAGCTAGTGCCGCTTGCGGTCTGTGGTTAAACCTACTGCCAGCGTAGTGTCGAGTCTTTAGAGTCCCACACAGAGGGTATTCGCCTCTGGGCAAAACAGAGTAGAGGTCGCATGGTTTTGCGACAGGGTTCGTTCTCATCCGCGCACTTGTGCACGTTTGGAGTCCGGACGGATTATACTGGCAGGCTCTGGTTTGAGCCAGATACTGGTATATATATTTGGGGTTGCTTTTATATCTTGGTATTCTTGTTCCTCGGAACGAGAATGCAGGTGTGTATGCACAGTTGCTTGAGGCGGAGGATGAGGTATTTCATTAGGGTTTCGGAACGGGTGCGTATGCACAGTTGACAGTTATCTTTTTCCAAACCCTAATGAATTTATGGATTATCTATTTATAATAGTAATTAAATGAGAATTTTGTTATGGTTGATTTTGTTGACTTGTTGACCATGGTTGACTTGTTGACCATGGTTGAAAGTTGACCACCATCATGCTTCAAAAGTCTTCCTTGATTTATGCTTACATTTTTAAATGAAGCATGGTTGTGGTCATTCCAAATTGCCATCAACTATTCTCATTTTCAATTATTATTATTAGATAATTCTTTTCTTTTGCATTATGGTTGCAAGAAAGAAAAAATATAGCTCATTCTATCATTCTCATTCTCTCTCCTCTCTTCATCTTCTTCTTCCTCTAGCAAAGAGAAACCCTCTCATGAGTTGAGAATCCTTCTCTTTAAAAAGAAAAGCAAACCCTAGTTACTCTCTACTCACTCTAGGATCAAAGGATTAGCAAGCCGGAGATTCTAGTTCACTCCAAGTCCGAGAAAGAGCCCAAGGTCGAACCCTCGAGGTGGATCCATCTTCGACGGAAGAAGGCGACAAAAGAGAACCATCAACCTCTACAAGATTTCAAGAAGAAGGAGTTCAAGTTTAGGTATAACCCTCATCCGAGTAGCTAACTCCTTTTAGCGTATTTGCTAGTTTAGTTTAGACACGATCCCGACCTTGTTAGTCCATGTTGCCTCTTGCATTAAAAATTTGTTTTTAATACCGTTTCCGCCTCCCCGTAAGAACCGGGGGTCGCAATATGGACTTACAGTGGTATCAGAGCCTAACTAAACTTAAACTAGCTTGGTAGTGAAGTGTAACGAAGTTCGGAACCGAAAAAATCACAAAACCGGAAAATCACAAAACCTGAGTTTCTGTTGAAATTTTTTTGGCTCAAAATGAAAAACTTTATACATGTAAATTCGTCTCAGGGTTTTGTGTGAACACCCAAGAAAAAAGATACAGTGATTCGACCAAACCGCCGCCCATCCGCCGCATAAACCATGTAGTTGCCGCGGAACCGCCGCGTTTTGTCGTTTTCTCTGCATCGTTTTTCGTGCAGTGTGTGTCTGTGTTGGTTTTAGGATTTTTGAAATATATTATATGTGCCCAGATTTTGCAGAAAAGAAATTTCCTTTTGGGGTCCTATAATTCCGTATTTTTTCCGAACTTCACTACACTTTGACTATGATGGTTATATCTGTGATGTTTGCATGTATTGAACGTCGGCTAATCGCTATAAGACGATTAGTCGGGGTTATACATGATCTGTAATGTGCTGGAATGTGTATATAAATATGTTGGATTGTCGCGGGTGAATAGCCGGGGGTTGTGAGACGAGAGTTTTCTTTTCTTGCAATTCATTGTAAATGTAAATTGATGTAATTATATTATTTGTTTGGCCGCACAACCGGGTCGGGGTTGTAGCCGTCATTGTATAATTCTTTTTACTGTTTTTGCTCCTAGGATAGACCCATGGAGGGGTGCACAAACTACCGAGGACTTGGCGGGTAGTTTGCCGCACCCGTAGGGGTCTTGGGTGAGGATTTGGCTATTCACCGCGACCGTGTTATCTGTTTTTGTTACAGGCTCGTACAAATTACAGATTGCTAGTATATCCAATGTATTTATCTGTGATCTGAAATGTCTATCATTGCTTTCTATTTAGGCGTTGCTTATGTTTTACAGACGCGCTAGCCCAGCCCCCGCTCTGTCGTTAGTTAAGTAACCTAACGGGTAATGACGGGGCCCCGTGGAGAATGCGAATGGCATAAGCGTACGTCATATTTTGGTTGTTTTCTGCAATGGTAGGATTAAATGATGGGACGCATTAAAAGTACTAATGCAAGAATATCACGCATTAAAAGAACTAATGCAAGATAATAAACCAAGTTTAAGTCGATGGAACACTTTCGAAAAACCACTCGGTTCTTTTCAAAACTAACTTTTAAATGCGGAGATTGAGCCACTCCTTCTAAAAGCTATCTCGTTCCATCGATTAAATCAAGTTCACTACGTTCACGGTTTCGCCAAAACCATTCGTAGCCCTCCGTCGCTTCGCATGAATAGGCAATAGTATTCAAGCTATGTATTTTGGCCAAAGTCAAGGCATAGTGATTGGTAGCTATTGGGTGTTCATGTGTAGCATAGATAGATGCGTTGGTTTGGGACAGTCGTGCTGCCATTTTGGCCAAAGTCAAGGGTAGGTACGGATGGATCCAAATTAACCTGGATAGTGACGGGCAGAACTTGACATGTGACTTATGATATTTTGGCCAAAGTCAAGGTCATAAGAGCATGGGGCAAAAATCCACATCGGGAGTTTCATAAGTACTGAAACTTGCTAGATTTGCATACCATTTGGAGTGTGGTGATTCTGGTAGGATTCCTTCAGTTTCGTCACGCGATGATATTTGGATCCCGATCCTACTGTGAGTATATGCTACTCCTCGGGAAATTTCTCACTTAACGATCAATGCTATAAACCTAGTAGGTGCCTAGAAAGGTGTTAGCGGGGTTACGCCCCCAGGGAAAAGAGGTTCTTTAATTAAGGAACTTCGCGAAAGCGTTGGAAAACCTCCCTCGAAGTACCGACACCGGCCTGGCTGAACGGTTAAGCAAGTATTGTACGGTGGGATTGATCCTGACTAATTCTTCCTTTATGGTTTGAGGAGGGATTCGAGAAACAGTGGGAGCCATCCTGTTTAGACAAACTAAAAACCACTCTAAACTTGCAAGAGCATCATGCTGAGTGTTTCTTCTTCTCTCTCCTAATTGCAGCGACCAATCAACATGACTGGACTTAAGTTACTCCTAGATAAAAACAAACTGACAGGGCCAAACTACAAAGATTGGCTCAGGAATGTCAAGATAGCAATCACTTATGACAAGCTGGGGTATCTTCTTACCACCAAAGCTCCCCCTGTCCCTGGTCCAACTTCCAGCGTCGCGGATAAGGAAATCCGCAAGACTTGGGAGATTGATAGCGCGAAGGCCAAGTGCCTCCTGCTTGCCTCGATGGACAACGAACATCAGAGGAGGCATGAGAATATGGACATGGAGTCCATATTGCTCCATACAAAAGAACTGTATGGAGAGCAATCACGTATCGCAAGATACGAAGCGTCGAAAATGTTGTTTTCGACAAAGATGGCCGTCGGATCATCAGTAGCCGAGCACGTGCTAAAGATGATCGGCTACATTGAGGAGCTCGCTGACCTAGGGATCACATTGGAGAGTGAGCTATATACGGATATAGTTCTCCAGTCCCTTCCTTCCACTTACGCCCAGTTTATACTGAACTTCAACCTACAAGAAAAAGAGGTTGAACTATCAGAGCTCCTCAACATGCTGAGGAGCGCAGAGGGCACCCTACAGAAAAGTAGGGATACATCCACTTTGTTTGTAGGAGGATCATCTTCTTCTAGGTCCAAGGCGAAAGCCAAGGGAAAGAAGAAGAAGGCCCCCGCCAAACCAAGGGGCGGTGTTAGTAAAGTGGATACGAAGGGAAAAGGTAAAGCAACAAAGATAGCGGGGAAGCTTGTGGATAAGGAAGAATGCTTCTTTTGTCATAAGAAAGGACACTGGAAGAATGATTGCAGGGCCTGGAAGGCCAGAACACAGGAATTGAAGCAGGTTGCAGCTTCAGCTTCAGGTGTGTATGTTATTGAAAACTGTCTTTCAATAAACTCTACTTCCTGGGTATTGGATACCGGATCAGGATCTCATATCTGTAATTCTTTGCAGGCGTTGAGAAACCGTAGGGATTTGAAGGCAGGTGACATGACCCTCAGAGTTGCGAACGGAGCTAGCATGGATGCTAAAGCCGTGGGGGACTATCACCTGGGAATGTCAGATGGACATGTTTTGGTTTTGCGTAATTGCTTTTTTGTACCCAACGCAACTTGTAATATCATTTCTGTATCTTTAGTTTCTAAAGAAGGTTATGAATTTGCGTTTGTAAGTAATGTTGTAAACATTCACCTTAATCAAGTATTGATTGGGTCAGGTACTCTGAGTAATGGTATATACGTGTTAAACCAACCACAGATTTTCAATGTCCAGAATACGCACAAAAGAAAGTCTCCAGAAATAAATCAGACTTTCTTATGGCATTGTAGATTGGGTCACATCAATGAGAGAAGGTTGACTAAGTTGCATACAGAAGGATATTTGAATGCGTTCGAATATCAATCATATGCCACTTGTCAATCTTGTCTCAAAGGAAAGATGACAAAGACTCCGTTTACTGGACATGGAGTAAGAGCGAGCGAGCTCTTGGGACTCGTACACAGTGACGTGTGCGGTCCAATGTCTACACATGCCCGAAGCGGACATTCTTACTTCATTACTTTTACGGATGACTTCTCAAGGTACGGTTATGTCTTCTTAATGAAACATAAGTCCGAGGCCTTTGGAAAATTCCAGGAGTATAAGAATGAAGTAGAGAAACAGACCGACAAAAGTATTAAGATTCTAAGATCGGATCGAGGTGGAGAATACTTAAGTGCCGAATTCCTGGACTATTTAAAAGAGAACGGAATTCTCTCTCAGCTTACTCCTCCTTACACCCCGCAACATAACGGTGTATCGGAGAGACGGAACCGCACCCTATTGGATATGGTGCGGTCCATGATGAGTAACGCTGAGTTACCGCGATCATTCTGGGGATATGCGCTAGAATCAGCCGCATACCTTTTGAACCGAGTCCCCACTAAGACTGTGCCTACCACGCCATTTGAGATGTGGTGTGGGAAGAGACCCCATCTTAATCACATTAAGATATGGGGAAGTCCAGCTTTTGTCAAAAAGCAGCATGCGGACAAGCTCGAGGCACGCTCAGTACTGTGCAAGTTTGTGGGATATCCAAAGAATTCCAAGGGATATTTCTTCTACTGTGAAGAGGAACAAAAAGTTCTTGTTTCTCGTCATGCCCACTTTCTAGAACACCAGTTCATAGAAAAAGAAATAAGTGGGAGCGCAGTAGAGCTGGAAGAAATTCCAGAACCACAGACTGTTACTGAAAGCTTGGTGGAACCAGAGGGTTCAACAGAACAGGACATTCCTACGCCGCTCCGCAGGAGTAGTAGGCAGTCTCATCCGCCCGAGAGATACTACGGTTTTCTCATAGACGGGGATCGAGAGGATTGCATCATAGATTATGATGAGCCTACTAGCTTCCAGCAGGCCGTTCAGAGCGTTGACTCAGTGAGATGGCTGGATGCAATGCGGACCGAAATGGAGTCCATGTACACCAACAAGGTATGGACGTTGGACATTGCTCCAGACGGGGTAAAACCCGTAGGATGCAAGTGGATCTTCAAAAGGAAGATTGGTGTAGATGGACAGGTTGAGACCTATAAAGCTAGGCTGGTAGCAAAGGGTTTTTGTCAAAGACCTGGCTTGGACTACGACGAAACCTTTTCTCCAGTAGCCATGCTGAAATCCATTCGGATCCTTCTTGCCATTGCTGCCTTCCACGATTATGAGATCTGGCAAATGGACGTAAAGACAGCTTTTCTAAATGGAAATTTAGAGGAGTGTGTCTATATGGATCAGCCAGAGGGTTTCATTCAGAGTGGGAGCAGCGGAAAGGTGTGCAAGTTGCTTAAGTCCATCTATGGACTAAAGCAGGCATCGCGGAGTTGGAACATCTGTTTTGATGAGACAGTCAAAGAATTTGGCTTTATCAAAAATCCAGATGAACCATGCATCTATAGTAGATTTGTAGCGAGAACTGTAGTATTCCTCGTTTTATACGTGGATGACATTCTCTTGATAGGAAATGACATTCCTATGCTATAATCTGTCAAGGGATTCTTGTCACAAAGGTTCTCCATGAAAGACCTGGGTGATGCCTCATACATCCTAGGGATCCGGATCCATCGTGATAGATCCAAGAGGATATTGGGACTTTCTCAGTCCAGGTACATCGACACCATAGTGAAAAGATTCAGTATGGAAGATTCCAAGCGCGGTAACCTACCGGCTTGTCACGGGATCACCCTCTCTAAAGAGATGTCTCCCAAGACTGATTTGGAGAGGGATCGCATGTCTATTATACCCTACGCTTCTGCGGTAGGCTCTATAATGTATGCGATGTTGTGTACCAGACCGGATGTAGCTTATGCACTGAGTGTAGTAAGCCGGTATCAGTCAAACCCTGGGGAGAAACATTGGATAGCAGTAAAGAACATTCTCAAGTACCTGAGAAGGACTAAGGAGATGTTCTTGGTGTATGGCGGAAAAGACCTCCAGATCGAGGCCTTTGCTGACTCCAGCTTCCAGAGTGACAAGGATGATTCCAAGTCCATGTCGGGTTTTGTCTTCACCCTCAATAGAGGGGCGGTCTGTTGGAAGAGTTCCAAACAGGAAACCGTTGCAGACTCGACGATGGAAGCGGAATACATCGCTGCATCTGATGCCGCAAAAGAAGCTGTCTGGATGAGGAAGTTCTTGAAAGAACTTCAGGTGGTTCCGTCCATTGTTGACCCAATACCTCTGTATTGCGACAACAACGGGGCTATAGCTTTAGCGAAGGAACCCAGGTCCCATCAGAGATCCAGGCACATCTTGAGGCGGTATCACCTGATCAGGGAGATCGTGGATCGCAAGGAGATCGAGGTTCGGAGGGTTGCTTCAGAAGAGAACACTGCAGATCCATTCACCAAGGCCCTACCCCAGACTCAGTTCGAGCGGCTGATCGAGATGATAGGTCTTCGATACGCCAGTACATGGCCTTAGTGCAAGTGGGAGATTGTTAGTGTATATGCCCTAGAGGCCATTACTGTATCATACTAGTTTGGATGCTTGGGATATTCACCTTGTATATACAATCTTGCTCAAAATAGTAGTATGCTACTTGGTTTGTTTCTACTTCAATGTGTACTTGTGTTTATTTCAGTATATCACTTATACGCATTAGTGGAGCCCTTAGGATCTTTGCTTGATTACCAGCGTTGTGATGGCAGTCACACTAGTGGGGGCTGGGTAATCTATAGGCACATCCTTATACAGGTCCCTAGTCGCAGGACTATCGAGACAGGGCATCGATACTCCGGAGTAGACTAGCGTATGCGCTTCTCATCCCAGTGTGGGAGATGGTCTGTCCCACAGCCATCAGTACGTCGTACTGGAGATAGTATACGGGTGCTCGTTGGGTTACGAGTACACTGGACAGGACTCGTCGGGAACTGACAGGTTGGTATTATACCTATCGTCAGTTATCAGTTCCCAGGTGACATGAGTACAGCTTAGTCCGCTGACTTGACACTGGCACTTCGCCTCAAGTGTGTTCCCACTGCACTTTGATCACTACCCTACCACGGCTCAAAGGAGTCGTGCAAACGGGTGGTGGTTGGGTGCAGTCCCGAAGCACTTGGAGGCAGTGACGGTTAGACAGGATTCGTCTCTCCCGGTATTGGGGGTTGACATCGCGCTGTGTCTAGGAGAGCCATTACACGAGTAGTCCCTGGCCAGGGCAAACGAGATATACCGGTAGGTTTCCAGTGTTATCTCAGGGTGTTTTGGGCTTCGCTCCGGCACGACTTGTACCGCTATTGGGGGACTGACGTTTACCACCCCCTAGGCCCGCCATGCGATGTATCAGATGAACAGACCGGACTGTACGGAGACTGTCACATTCAGACTCAGTAGGAGTTCAGATGGGGTTTCACCTCGTCAGCCTTCTTGTCGGCATCTACCTGGGGACCGTTACGCACAGCTAGTGCCGCTTGCGGTCTGTGGTTAAACCCACTGCCAGCGTAGTGTCGAGTCTTTAGAGTCCCACACAGAGGGTATTCGCCTCTGGGCAAAACAGAGTAGAGGTCGCATGGTTTTGCGACAGGGTTCGTTCTCATCCGCGCACTTGTGCACGTTTGGAGTCCAGACGGATTATACTGGCAGGCTCTGGTTTGAGCCAGATACTGGTATATATATTTGGGGTTGCTTTTATATCTTGGTATTCTTGTTCCTCGGAACGAGAATGCAGGTGTGTATGCACAGTTGCTTGAGGCGGAGGATGAGGTATTTCATTAGGGTTTCGGAACGGGTGCGTATGCACAGTTGACAGTTATCTTTTTCCAAACCCTAATGGATTTATGGATTATCTATTTATAATAGTAATTAAATGAGAATTTTGTTATGGTTGATTTTGTTGACTTGTTGACCATGGTTGACTTGTTGACCATGGTTGAAAGTTGACCACCATCATGCTTCAAAAGTCTTCCTTGATTTATGCTTACATTTTTAAATGAAGCATGGTTGTGGTCATTCCAAATTGCCATCAACTATTCTCATTTTCAATTATTATTATTAGATAATTCTTTTCTTTTGCATTATGGTTGCAAGAAAGAAAAAATATAGCTCATTCTATCATTCTCATTCTCTCTCCTCTCTTCATCTTCTTCTTCCTCTAGCAAAGAGAAACCCTCTCATGAGTTGAGAATCCTTCTCTTTAAAAAGAAAAGCAAACCCTAGTTACTCTCTACTCACTCTAGGATCAAAGGATTAGCAAGCCGGAGATTCTAGTTCACTCCAAGTCCGAGAAAGAGCCCAAGGTCGAACCCTCGAGGTGGATCCATCTTCGACGGAAGAAGGCGACAAAAGAGAACCATCAACCTCTACAAGATTTCAAGAAGGAGTTCAAGTTTAGGTATAACCCTTATCCGAGTAGCTAACTCCTTTTAGCGTATTTGCTAGTTTAGTTTAGACACGATCCCGACCCTGTTAGTCCATGTTGCCTCTTGCATTAAAAATTTGTTTTTAATACCGTTTCCGCCTCCCCGTAAGAACCGGGGGTCGCAATATGGACTTACAGCCACCACATCCCAAGCCCAATCTGGCTTGATTGTGGTTGCCGCTTCCCAAGAACAGCCGCCTTCGCTGGATGATGAAACCCTCTTGATGAGGATGATAGGCAGAAAGACCCCTCAGTCCATATAGAGTCATGCTCGGACAGCGAGGAAGAGCCGACTTTCCGCCCCAGGACCGCGGAGCAAGAGCTGCTTCAAGAGCTTCGTAAACAACTCAGGAGCAAAGATAAAAGATGGACAAGCTCTATTCGAAAATTGATGACCTAACGAACGTTGTGATGCAGCTTATGGCTCAAATTGCTCGAGCGCCTACCAATCAAGCACAAGTCGCTACTCATGAGCCGGATGATGACAATCCGAAGTGGCCGACGCCTGTCCCTTTAGGTCCAAGATTGGTCGAGCCGCACGAAAGCCGACCACATTCCGCTTCTGGGGACGCCTTGGCCCCAGATAGCACTATCCCGCTAACATAAGATCAGATAATGTATTTGGTCACCAGCAAGGTTAAAACATTGGTGGCTGAATCTGAAGCTCAGAAAGAAACTAGCAGTAGTGGGCGGCCGTATCCCGCACAGTACGATCTGATCGAGTTTCCGAGCGGCTACGTCATTCCTAAGTTTGAAAGATTTGACGGGACGGGAAATGCAAATCCGCACGTCACCCACTTTAAAGCATTATGCGGAAATACATGGGGCAATGATGCGCTCCTTCTTCGTCAGTTTGTCAACAGCCTGACCGGTGTTGCTTTCGACTGGTACGCGAGTATACCAGACGGGTCCATCATAACCTTTGCCCAAATGTAGTCTCTGTTTCGGCAAAAGGTTCATGAGTGTCAGTGATAAAATCTCCATTGCTGATCTTGTGAGGACCAAGCCGGGGAAGAATGAATCCAACACCGACTTCATCGCCCGATGGCATAATCTCACGGTCAAGTGCGAACCACCGCTGGAGCAGGACCAGTCCGTCAGCCTTCTCATTGGGAACCTCAGCAATTGGATGGTCCCATTCTTGTGTACAGCAGGCTTTAAGATGTTTCAGGAGCTAACCAAGAAAGTCCAGATGCTGGAACGCTCGAAACATGAGTCCAACCCAGACTCTCCGAGAGACAAGACTTGGAAAAGCAAGAGGGACGACAACCGTAGAAGCGGGAATTCCAGCAGTACCAATATCTTCAATGCGTCCGACAATGAAGATAAGAGAAAGGCATACGAATTCAAAACCAACCAGTCTCAAAAGCCAGTGCTGGGAGGAGAGCGGCCTTCCCTAGAGGAGAAAAAGAATAAGGTTTACTCTTTTAGGAGGGACAAGGTCCGCAAGATATTTAAAGATGTCTTGAACAACGGTCTACAATTGCCGGAGTCGAAAAGACCTCAAGAACCAAAAATGACCGACAATCCTCTGTATTACCCGTACCACAGAGTAGTGAGCCATGCGATCGAGGATTGCTATATCTTCAAAGACTAGGTCGAGAAGCAGTACAAGGCTGGAGAGATCGAGCTGTCCAAAAGTGTGTTGGTGAACAATCAAGTTGCAACCACCAACTTTATACAGACAGAAGCTGAAGTCTTCTGAGAGCAGACAGCCGAACCCGCTGCCCTGGAAAATGAAACGGACTCACCGCAGCCTCCATGGGGTATGCACATATCTAATAAGACGAAGAAGATGATAAAGCTACTTCAGAAAGAGCCAGGACGGAATGGGAAGGGTAGAAGAAGCCTACCATTCCAGCTGCCAATGCGGCTCCATCAGGCTCAAAATCCAAAAAGCTCAAGAAGAAGAAAAGTACAGCTCGGCGTGAAAAAGAGTATGCAGGGAGATCGACCATTCAAAAATATATCGATTCTCTCGAAGACTATGAACAGAAGAAAAGAACTCTGATTCAATTGAAAGAGTTCCTCCCTATAGAAGCGGCTGAAATTCTGGAGGAGTTAGAGGAAGACTCCAATGAAGAGATCCCTATAGTGACCTCCTACGCCATCCATCTTGGCAGCGACTCTGAGGAGGAGCTCTGTTTTCCTGAAGAGGACGAGGAGCTCGCCACAAGGGCCAACTAAATCCAGCTCAAAAGCGGCAGGGCTCTGCCGCCAAATCAGGGCAACGCTTCAAAAGGAAAGGAAAAACAGGTGGCTAATGAGGAAGATGGCAGAAAACCGGCTAATGAAAACTTAAGTCCTTCCTCAGTGGACTATAATGTCTTGGCTCATCTCCGTAAGCTTCCGTCTCTCCTGAGCATCTACGATGCCTTGGTCCTATCTAAGGAGCTTAGAGATGTTCTCATTCATGCTCTACAAAACCCCGAGCGGTATCAGGTTCGCTTTGTGGAAATTAATATAAAAGAAGCCCAGTACGCTTTGCATGCCGCTATAGTCACGTTTAAGGACAAAGACTTGCTACAGGGAACAACTGAGTATAATCGGCCGCTTTACGTGACCGGGTACAGCGACGGAGATCGGATTAATCGCATATTGATTGATCCGGGGTCCTCAGTGAACATCATGAACTTGCGAACTCTGAAGAGTTTGTCAATGGACATTAGACACCTGTCAAGGGAAAGGATTGTCATTCAAGCCTTCAATCAAAACTGCCAGCAAGTTCTGGGGTCTATAGCTTTGCCAATCAAATTTGGGGATCTGCAAACTGAAGCTAAGATATACGTGATCGACGCTGACACGTCTTATAAAATTCTCTTGGGACGGTCGTGGCTCCACAATTGCGGCATCGTTTCGTCAACTTTCCATTAATGCATAAGTATACTAAAAATGGCGAAGAAAGACGCATTGACGGAGACATCCAGCCGTTCGGTATGCATGAAGTCCGATATGAAGATTCTCGGTACTTTGTGAACCTCCAAAGTGCTGAGCCACAGCTGACCAAAGACAGAACAGCCCCGAAACTCAAAACCAAGTCTGAGCCGCTTGTCACTTTCAAAAGCAGAAACCCCTATGTGCGTCCGCGTTTCGGCAGTGACACTGATGAGTCCGATGTGAAGGGTTTCGGCAGCGCCCCTGCCATCAAAACGTGGCCAAAATGTGGAACAAAATTTTTCTAAACTGGCGCTACCGCTACCCGATTTACGGATCGACCTTAAACCCTAAACTAGCAAACTAACTGTAACATTTTGGAAAATTTAGAATATTTAATTATAAAATTTTATTATAAAAATAATAAAATTGATAAGTTTACAAAAATGGTATCGTTTATGAAATGAGTTATCGGAATCATATCCGAAAAATGTAATTATTTTGATAATCATGAATAAGTGGGGGGTATCAAGAAAATGATATTTTAATTATTTTATCATGACATCTTATTTGTCATTGAACTAATGATAATTAAGTGATAGATTTATCATTTATATCTTTTATGTTTTATGAAATTGAATTATGATATGAAGGTTTTTAATTATTTTTATGATTTATCATGGTTGGCATATAACATTCTATGCAAACCATCACACAAAACACATCATTTGACTCTTATTCATAATCAAACACCTCCTCCTTCATTACCTTTACACCTCCTTCTTCAAATCCAACACCTCATCCTTTGCATGAATCATCCATGCTTCACCAAGTGCCACAACCTCCTTCCTCCATGACACCTCCTCCTTTCTCTACAACAAACTCTCATTCTTTCTTATCTCACCCCTTGGTTCAGATCACAAGATCAGAAATTTAAGAGAAGGAAAAGAAAAGAAAAACTTTAGAAAACACAAGAAAATAAGAAAAGAGAGAAGAGAAGAATAAGTGCTAAGGCTTCACCATCACCATTAGCTAGGACCTTGAGCTTGGGCATCCTAGAGGAAGTTTTACCAATGATCTTACTGTAGGTATAATCCTTGAACCTCGTATAATTTTAGTTCTGAAATTTGCTTTAAATTTGAAATCGAATATCGTATTTTTAGGTAAAATTTGGCTCTGCGTTAATCTGCTATAGTTTAGGTGAAAACTACAGTAAACAAACAACTAAATAACCTTATAGACTAGACCTAGAACAACCCATAGGAAGACGGACCCATTCCCTCGGAGTTTGGCCGGCGACCAACAGGGAAAATCCGATCTCGCCGGATTTCTGGTGGAATTGGACATTTTGGTTTTTAGGATAGTTCTATATAGATATATAAGTGTGTTTGGTATTGTTTAATTATTTTAGTTTAGTGGTATAAGAAATCTGGAAACAAATATCAGTTTTTGAGGTTAAGATCCTTAGATACGACATGGACACCTTATATCATGAGTTCTGTTTTTGCATGTAACAACCAGAAAAGGGTTAGCATAGATTAACTTAAGTTCTATAACTCACAATATCATCACATAACATGTCTAGTTTGGAATAGTATCATAAATTGGGTTTTGATGTTATCTAGTTCACTGTAATTGAATCTGGAACTAATAAGTATGGTTACTAGAAAAACTAGCAAGATCAAAAGTATAATGAGCAAACTAGAAGACTACACCTAAAATCAGAGCCCCAGACTCAGCACAAAATCCGGCGACTCACCTTAAAATTCCGGTGACGCCGGCCATCCCTTGGCTTTTGGTGTTGATTTTCCTTCTGTAGCTTTCAGTGGGTATTTTACAAGTTTCTGTATTTTTTGTGTTGTTTAAATATTTGTACAATAAAATATGGAAATGTTTTAGAAATGGGTTATCAATTTTTAGATATTTACGATACGGAGATTTCGCATTTCGAGGTTTCAGCTGAACCGTTGACGTTTATACGTTAACGACAGAATTATATTGACGTTTGTGGGCTAGGTGTGCTACAGGTTCTAACCTACGGGCATTTGGCTTATTGTTTTGGTTTTCGATATGATATTTATTTCTATGCGATTTAAATACGAATATAGGTACGATTCGAGAATTCCGAGACGACGTGGGCGATGTAGCAGCGTGGATTCAGCGAACTTCTAAGTTGGTGAGTAGATTTATATATACTGGGGGAAGTCGGGTGGATGGCTTATAGCACCCCCGCAACCTTATAAATATTATTATGATTGCTAGTTAGTATATTAGTTATTTTAGACATTGATATAGTATCGTACTTTATATGTCCTTCTTTTGCATAAAGTTCATATCTAGTTTTAAGTGAGACATGTGCATAATGATTAGATCCGTACGACACGGATATGATTTGATGAGTTTGTACGAGAAATCATGCCGTACTTAAGATAATACAAGGATTTATGTGAATTGGAAATGATGAACTTTGTGTGTCGAATATGACCAATTTATCTTTTGACTCGTAGAGTTAGATTATATTCTGTTTAAAGATGTAATACTTGTATGAGCTATATTCTTTTAAAAACCACGGTTCGTTGTCTTTTAAATAAACTACCAGGATGCGTGCCAATTTCTAAAACACATATTTCTTTTAAATCTTAGGCAGCTTCCTTATTTTAAACTTAACGTTCCGATCATTTCTAAAAATAATGGTATAGCTCATAACAAGTAATTACAATAAGTACGTTTAGACTTCTTATAGGGTTGTATTACATATTCTATATTATATGTTTTCACGTTACGCACACTCTGATAGAACACTGCACAAATACCAATGAGTACTATGCTGCACAAGCACTTAACTATATGTTACACTACACCTCGTTGGTATTGCCATGTCACTGTAGAATCGTTCGGTTATATATGCGTTAAAATGTAGACTGATACACCGTAGAACACTTGCACAAATACTAATGATTTCCATGTTGCACGAGCACAGACGCGTATGCTACACTACACATCATTAGTAGCGCCGTGACACATTAGAGTTGAAATCGTTATGTTATGTGATATGATTACGTAGTCTTTTCCTATTCATGTTGTAATACTATAGATGATGTATTTAATTTCTTGAGATTTCTGAGTATTCTACTCCTCATGATATATATACATATATATCGGTGGTATGGGACACTGTTATATATATACATATATAGTATATCATCAATACAATCTATGCAAGTTTCTTATTCCTCACTTGATATTTTTATATGAAGAATAAACGTCCACCATGAGGTTTGTGTTTTCTGATTTTAATATCCGGACCGAGTCTGTGGGTATACGGTTACGGATTTACGATTTTATCCAGACTGAGTCGGAGGTGGATACAGTTGGATACATGGTGGACCCGGTCGAGACCGAGGGGCAGGATAGCCGCATTATAGGCGGGGAGCCTAACGAGGTGACTCGATTCCGGAGATATAAATGAACACGGCAGATATCCTGGGGATACTGATCGGGGTTCGATTTGGTACGACAGATATCCAGGGGATACTGATCGTAGCCAGGATATCGGGTGGCGATCATCTGTTGAGATAGTGTCGACGGTATCTGTATTTACGTGTCGACGCTGGACACGGGAGGTTTCGGATTTCGATGTCGATATTGGACATCTATATGTATATTGTTTTGATCATTTTCATGAGGTACACAGTTAGATATGTATTTATTGGATTCCACCAGGACTGATCCGGGGAACAGTACCTGCATATATTTGTACAGACATTCATAGACAAAGAGGGAATTCCAATTGGGATAATAGATTCATGATTTTGAATCATATGACATTGAGATATTATACATGTGATTGCATGATAGCTAGTGTTGGACTTTGCATATCATATAGTATATCGATCCAGATTATGATAGTACTATACTTATGACTTAGGTATCGTCATGCACTTCGATTTCTATCTTTAGATGTACTTTTATTCACTGAGTTGGCAACTCATCCCCGTTGTGCCACAGTTTCTTACAGGTTTTACCGCTTGGATTGTCCGCGGCTTGGGCACACATTCTTTTCGGGGATTGATTGGTGAGTGAGTTATTATTGTATCATACTCACTCTTGATTATACATTTATTCTTGTATGTAGTGGAAACTCCATCAACTTAGAAATGATATACTATGGACTTAGAATCGAGACTTAGAGTTTTTGGGTGGTGATGTCACACTCTTTAGAATTGACATCTGTTATAAATTTGTTTGACCGTTCCGTCTTTTAGACGTGAAAGCTAGGTTTCGTTGGGATGCTATTTTATTTTGTTGTATAGGGTTTTTATAAAAATGCAAAGGAGGTGATGACAAGTTTCAAAACGTCAGAAAGGATTTTCAACATACGATGTTATTTTAAATTGATATTATCGGCTGATTATTTAAACCTCACCTCCAATATTTTCAAAAAGGGTTTAGATTCCGGGTTTCGGCTTACTTAAACCGCGTCGATGTCTTGTTATGTCACGTGATTTAAGTGCCGGTCACGGGCCACATTCGGGTTGTGACAAAGTTGGTATCAAAGCGTTTGGTTTAACCTTTGTTCGAGTCTAGGTTAACTATATGCAGTCTGGGGGATATATTTTGTCACCTGGGCTTGATCTTATAGGACTTAGACTTGACTTTGGGAGTCTTATACCCGAACTTTCTTTATATAGGATGACCCTTGTTGATGAAGTAGGTACTAAGTAGAGTGACATACCGTACATATATTCCGCGGCATATTTACGACATGATACTCCACCTAAGTTACCTTAGGATTTATATCTTGAGATCTTCCTTCTATTCTTTCCGTTGATCTATCTTCGTCAGTGCATGATTGAGTGTTTTGATCACCATGTTATGAGGGCCGAGAGGGCTGCTGTTAGAGATGCGGTCAGAGCAGACTTGTCTGGGACAAGGGCTGACCAGGGTGACTTTTCGATGATTTGGATACACGTCGTTTATTCGTATTTGATCGAGTTCTAGTAGTAGAGCGAGTGTTCTAGGGATCCGCACGAGATGGCGGAGTTATTGCTAGAAATCAGTTGGACGTGAGGCGTGATGTTTTTCCCTCTCCGAAGATCATGGTGTTGTGTACTGTCTAGGCAGCGGTACCAATACTTGCTGAGATTATAGAGAAGTTGGTTCCAAAGTTCGAAAAGTTAAAGAGTTGACGATGTTACAAATATAGATGGATTTGCATGATTCATAGCCGTTCAGGTATGGAATGGTTAGGAATTTTAATCCATTGTGACGCTTCGATACGAGATCGGCAAAATTGATGTACTTCTTTCGATAGAGTTGTTAGACCAGATGCAAGTAGTTCAAGAAGGAGAACGTACAGAAAGTTTTCCTCCGACAAATTGGGACGAGTCTTCGGAGGTGAGATTAGCCAGAATTCTCTACAGAGTATCAGAAGAGGCGGATTTGTGTTTCCGAGTTTGAAAGACTCCGAGTGGGTCATAACCAAGTATGACTTGCAAATTTGCGTGACGATGCATATACGCTCCTTAAGTGATTGATACAGTAAAGTTATGGAACAGTAGAATGGTGCAAAGATTAGGGGCAGTCGTCGACACAGTAGATGTGGAAGATTTGATAACGCGTGCAACCACACTTTTAGGAGGAAATCAAAAAAAGAAAAAAGAAAAAGAAAAAAAAAAGAGTGACAATGGTTATGAAATGGAAAACAGGTCCAGAAATGAGTGCTAGTTCCGGGCAGGTTGGATAAATGATTTTAGCAGAAGACTTGGTGGATTCTATTCCAGAAGCTTATAATAAACAAGATTGGACTGGGATTGGTTGTTAGCACATAAGCTGAGGACAGAAATTTACGTTATCAACATGTTACGTCACGAAGGACTGGACTACGGTTCAAGAAGGTGTGATAGGATGTATCCATAATAAGACGAATGGTGTTGTCGCTCCTCACCGGGCGATTGCGTAAATAAGCTATGGTATTAGAGATCTGCAAGAAGAACCAGAATTCAGAGACAGAGAACGTTAGAGCGTGGCAGACGGCAAGTAGTAGTCCTTGCTATGCCAATTCCGGTGGTATAAACACCTTCTGACATTGAAGAAAGTAAGCTTCGATGTCCTTTGAATTCGATTTACGTTTGTATAGTCTAAAACATTCATTTTTAAACTTTGGAGAACGGACAACTCGACGTCCGTGATTTGATATATGTATTCTGAAGAATTGAGGATAAAATTATGTTTTGTGCACACCAGGTGCACTTGATGAGATTTCTATATACAGTAATTTCACCTTGATTTATGCTTTGTGCACACCATGTGCACCTGTTAAGATTTTCGTGCATGGTGACTGCACTCGATTAAAGTGTTATTTACACCGGATGCACTACACTGATTTTTCCGTGCACACTAGATGAACATGGTTAAGAATTTATATATGTATATCCTAAGTATACTTGATTTGATTTCGTGCACACCAGTGGCACGTTTTGATTTTGCGCACTCTAATGCACTTGATTTTGTTTTGTGCACTCCGATGCACTTGAGATATAATAGTGCACCCTGATGCACTTAGATTTGATTTTTATGCAACCGATGCACTTGGTATTATTTTGTATACTTTTAATTCCATGCAAAATGGGTGCAGTGGATATCGTTTCGTGCACGCCTGTTGCACTTAGCGCTGTTTTGTTTTCGTGCACACCGTGAAGTGTGGTTTGATACTTACGTGCAAACCCATTGGGGTTGACTTTGTTTTCATGTTTTGCATTTAATAGGGTATGTTACAGTTTTAAATTTTTTTTTGTTATATAAAAGAGTTTTTCGCTTGGTCGGGTGCACTGATATTGCACTATGATCATGGCATTGATTGTGTATACTTAGAATACACAACGGTTTTCGTATTTGGCAAAATTGTCATAACTGGAGTAATTCTCATAGCAACCGCTAGAGTTACAGTTATGAAAGATTATATCTTTTGAGTTTTCATGCACACGGTTGCCTTGTGATGCATTTTAGCTCATATGGGACTTTGGAGTCTGGTGATATTGAGCAAATTTCATGTTTTAAAAATTGGACCCCGGGAAATTGTTTTGGAATGAATTGATTGGATTAAGAAAATGTTTTATGAAAGTGGTTTAATTTAAATTCGGGGACCGAATTTCTTTAAGGGGGAGAGACTGTAACATTTTGGAAAATTTAGAATATTTAATTATAAAATTTTATTATAAAAATAATAAAATTGATAAGTTTACAAAAATGGTATCGCTTATGAAATGAGTTATCGGAATCATATCCGAAAAATGTAATTATTTTGATAATCATGAATAAGTGGGGGGTATCAAGAAAATGATATTTTAATTATTTTATCATGACATCTTATTTGTCATTGAACTAATGATAATTAAGTGATAGATTTATCATTTATATCTTTTATGTTTTATGAAATTGAATTATGATATGAAGGTTTTTAATTATTTTTATGATTTATCATGGTTGGCATATAACATTCTATGCAAACCATCACACAAAACACATCATTTGACTCTTATTCATAACCAAACACCTCCTCCTTCATTACCTTTACACCTCCTTCTTCAAATCCAACGCTCATCCTTTGCATGAATCATCCATACTTCACCAAGTGCCACAACCTCCTTCCTCCATGACACCTCCTCCTTTCTCTACAACAAACTCTCATTCTTTCTTATCTCACCCCTTGGTTCAGATCACAAGATCAGAAATTTAAGAGAAGGAAAAGAAAAGAAAAGCTTTAGAAAACACAAGAAAATAAGAAAAGAGAGAAGAGAAGAATAAGTGCTAAGGCTTCACCATCACCCTTAGCTAGGACCTTGAGCTTGGGCATCCTAGAGGAAGTTTTTCCAATGATCTTACTGTAGGTATAATCCTTGAACCCCGTATAATTTTAGTTCTAAAATTTGCTTTAAATTTGAAATCGAATATCGTATTTTTAGGCAAAATTTGGCTCTGCGTTAATCAGCTATAGTTTAGGTGAAAACTACAGTAAACAAACAACTAAATAACCTTATAGACTAGACCTAGAACAACCCATAGGAAGATGGACCCATTCCCTCGGAGTTTGGCCGGCGACCAACAGGGAAAATCCGATCTCGCCGGATTTCTGGTGGAATTGGACATTTTGGTTTTTAGGATAGTTCTATATAGATATATAAGTGTGTTTGGTATTGTTTAATTATTTTAGTTTACTGGTATAAGAAATCTGGAAACAAATATCAGTTTTTGAGGTTAAGATCCTTGGATACGACATGAACACCTTGTATCATGAGTTCTGTTTTTGCATGTCACAACCAGAAAAGGGTTAGCTTAGATTAACTTAAGTTCTATAACTCACAATATCATCACATAACATGTCTAGTTTGGAATAGTATCATAAATTGGGTTTGGATGTTATCTAGTTCACTGTAATTGAATCTGGAACTAATAAGTATGGTTACTAGAAAAACTAGCAAGATCAAAAGTATAATGAGCAAAGTAGAAGACTACACCTAAAATCAGAGCCCCAGACTCAGCACAAAATCTGGCGACTCACCTTAAAATTCCGGCGACGCCGGCCATCCCTTGGCTTTTGGTGTTGATTTTCCTTCTGTAGCTTTCAGTGGGTATTTTAC
Source organism: Agapanthus africanus (assembly GCA_030015575.1). NCBI lineage: Eukaryota > Viridiplantae > Streptophyta > Magnoliopsida > Asparagales > Amaryllidaceae > Agapanthus > Agapanthus africanus. The sequence goes on along the minus strand of JASDDO010000026.1, from coordinate 152,131,240 downwards.
AAGTTTCTGTATTGTTTGTGTTGTTTAAATATTTGTACAATAAAATCTGGAAACGTTTTAGAAATGGGTTATCAATTTTCAAATATTTATGATACGGAGTTTTCATATTTCGAGGTTTCAGCTGAACCGTTGACGTTTATACGTTAACGACAGAATTATATTGACGTTTTTGGGCTATGTTTGCTGCAGGTTCTAACCTACGTGCGTTTGGCTTATTGTTTTTGTTTTCGATATGATATTTACTTCTATGCGATTTAAATACGAATATAGGTACGATTCGAGAATTCCGAGACGACGTGGGCGATGTAGCAGCGTGGATTCAGCGAACTTCTAAGTTGGTGAGTAGATTTATATCTACTGGGAAAAGTCGGGTGGATGACGTATAGTACCCCCGCAACCTTATAAATATTATTATGATTGCTAGTTAGTATATTAGTTATTCTAGACATTGATATAGTATCGTATCTTATATGTCCTTCTTTTGCATAAAGTTCATATCTAGTTTTAAGTGAGACATGTGCATAATGATTAGATCCGTACGATACGGATATTATTTGATGAGTTTGTACGAGAAATCATGCCGTACTTAAGATAATACAAGGATTTATGTGAATTGGAAATGATGAACTTTGTGTGTCGAATATGACAAATTTATCTTTTGACTCGTAGAGTTAGATTATATTCTGTTTTAAAGATGTAATACTTGTATGAGCTATATTCTTTTAAAATCCACGGTTCGTTGTCTTTTAAATAAACTACCAGGATGCGTGCCAATTTCTAAAACACATATCTCTTTTAAATCTTAGGCAGCTTCCTTATTTTAAACTTAACGTTCCGATCATTTCTAAAAATAATGGTATAGCTCATAACAAGTAATTACAATAAGTACGTTTAGACTTCTTATAGGGTTGTATTACATATTCTATATTATATGTTTCCGCGTTACGCACACTCTGATCGAACACTGCACAAATACCAATGAGTACTATGCTGCACAAGCACTTAATTATATGTTACACTACACCTCATTGGTATTGCCATGTCACTGTAGAATCGTTCGGTTATATATGCGTTAATATGTAGACTGATACACCGTAGAACACTTGCACAAATACTAATGATTTCCATGTTGCACGAGCACAGACGCGTATACTACACTACACATCATTAGTAGTGCCATGACACATTAGAGTTGAATTCGTTATGTTATGTGATATGATTATGTAGTCTTTTCCTATTCATGTTGTAATATTATAGATGATGTATTTGATTTCTTGAGATTTCTGAGTATTCTACTCCTGATAATATATATACATATATATCGGTGGTATGGAACACTGTTATATATATACATATATAGTATATCATCAATACAATCTATGCAAGTTTCTTATTCCTCACTTGATATTTTTATATGAAGAATAAACGTCCACCATGAGGTTTGTGTTTTCTGATTTTAATATCCGGACCGAGTCTGTGGGTATACGGTTACGGATTTACGATTTTATCCAGACTGAGTCGGAGGTGGATACAGTTGGATACATGGTGGACCCGGTCGAGACCGAGGGGCAGGATAGCCGCATTATAGACAGGGAGCCTAACGAGGTGACTCGATTCCGGAGATAGAAATGAACACGGCAGATATCCAGGGGATACTGACCGGGGTTCGATTTGGTACGACAGATATCCAGGGGATACTGATCGTAGCCAGGATATCGGGTGGCGATCATCTGTTGAGTTGGTGTCGACGGTATTTGTATTTACGTGTCGATGCTGGACACGGGAGGTTTCGGATTTCGATGTCGATGTTGGACATCTATATGTATATTGTTATAATCATTATCATGAGGTACACAGTTAGATATGTATTTATTGGATTCCACCAGGACTGATCCGGGGAACAGTACCTGCATATATTTGTACAGACATTCATAGACAAAGAGGGAATTCCAATTGGGATAATAGATTCATGATTTTGAATCATATGACATTGAGATATTATACATGTGATTGCATGATAGCTAGTGTTGGACTTTGCATAGCATATAGTATATCGATCCAGATTATGATAGTACTATACTTATGACTTAGGTATCGTCATGCATTTCGATTTCTACCTTTAGATGTACTTTTATTCACTGAGTTGGCAACTCATCCCCGTTGTGCCACAGTTTCTTGCAGGTTTTACCGCTTGGATTGTCCGCGGCTTGGGCACACATTCTTTTCGGGGATTGATTGGTGAGTGAGTTATTATTGTATCATACTCACTCTTGATTATACATTTATTCTTGTATCTAGTGGAAACTCCATCAACTTAGAAATGATATACTATTGACTTAGAATCGAGACTTAGAGTTTTTGGGTGGTGATGTCACACTCTTTAGAGTTGACATCTATTATAAATTTGTTTGACTGTTCCGTCTTTTAGACATGAAAGCTAGCTTCCGTTAGGATGCTATTTTATTTTGTTGTATTGGGTTTTTATAAAAATGCAAAGGAGGTGATGACAAGTTTCAAAACGTCAGAAAGGCTTTTCAACATACGATGTTATTTTAAATTGATATTATCAGCTGATTATTTAAACCTCACCTCCAATATTTTCAAAAAGGGTTAAAATTCCGGGTTTCGGCTTACTTAAACCGCGTCGACGTCTTGTGATGTCACGTGATTTAAGTGTCGGTCACGTGCCACATTCGGGTCGTGACACTAACTAAGAGTTAGAATCGTTATACCGAATTGATCCGAGTCCTTCGGTCTTCATTCCATGCTCCTAGCGGTCCTTTGATGTTGTTTGGTTGCCGGTCTTCCTCCATCTCCGATGATCCACCCGAAGGAAACGGCGCAAGCTCCAACCTCGTCGAATGAGGTAACCGACGCTCCAACGTCACTAGCAATGGAGAGTGGGGGTGTATGAAAGTGTCACTACAATTTTCTCTTAACTTTTGTGCTCATGAGAGCAACCATAGAAGATGATGAAGCAGGTGATGGCTTTTTGGCATGAACAAAATGGTTAAGTGTTTGTTAACATGAGAGAGTGAGAGAGTGGGCTAGTGAAATGTGTATATCATCATCCAAATGAAATGATCCCATTCCCACAACTAGTGGCCGGCCCCCTCTCCTATTCCCATCATAAAAAATCTTACCAATTAATCAAATAAACAATTCACAACCATACATTGGTACATGCCCAAAACCATGCTTAACACTATGCACCTTCCACCTCATACCCTCCACCTCATTTGTCAAACAAATGAATTTCCATAAATGGAAATTCATACAAATGAGGTGGCACCTTCTAGAAGCTATTCCGTAGAAAATACGGAATACTTCCCGGTATATGTATCGAAATAGATATACGCGTATTCGTACAAAAATACGAATAGCAAAGAGAGAAAACGAATAGTGAACAATAATACTAGAATACGTATATACAAATACATATATCAATTATTAAATCAAAACCCGATTTAATAATCCGGCTTAATCCTAAGCCGCTAGTATTATCAACCGTCCGATTAAAATCTGCGCAGCATGTGCACATATTTAATCGGACACCTGTATGTATCAACATACCTCATGTACCCCATATCGTCTGAACCGTGAAAACCCTCTGTGTGGGACTCTAAAGACTCGTCAATACGCTGGCAGTGGGTTTAACCACAAGCACGTCAGCGGCACTAGCTGTACGTAATGGCTACCCAGGTATTGAACGAAAGGGAGGCCGACGAGCAAACTCATCCTGAACCCCTACTGATCCTGACAGTGACAATATCCATACAGTCCGGTCTGTTCGTCTAAGAGTATCGCATATCGAGTCTAGGGGGTGGATAAAGTCAGACCCCCAACAACGCGATATTTAGTGTCGGTATGAAACCCATCACCACCTGAGAAACTATCGATCCTGGATCGATAATTCTTGTCCACCGTGGCCATGGATTTATGGTGATGGCCATCCGTACACAACGCGACATCAACCCCCAATACCGAGAGAGACGAATCCTCGATGATCCGATCACTGCCTCTATGTGGCTCGGGACTGTACCCAACTAAAACCCGTTTGCACGACTCCTTTGAGCCGTGGTAGGGTAGTAATCAAAGCACAGTGGGAACTCACATAAGACAAATGACGATCTCAGGTCGACAGACTAACCTGTACACATGTCACCTGGGAACTGCTATCTGACAATAGGTATAATACCAACTGGCAGGTTCCCGGCGAGTCCGTCCAGTGTACTCATAACCCAATGAGCACCTGTATACTATCTTAGGTGAACAAACTAACACCAATGGTTTGTGAGACCTGGCCACCGCCCCTCGTCGGTGTCTCGATCAGTATATACTAGTCTACACTGGAGTATCGATGCCCGGTCTCGATACTCTTACGACTAGGGACATTTAAGGATGTGCTTATAGACCCCTAGCTCCCACGTATATGATCGCCATCACACTGCTGGCAGTTAAGCAAGAATCCTATGGGCTCTATCAACATGTACATGATGATAAAGACAAACCAGATAGCATACTATCATCTTGAGTAAGACCGTTTCATCGGTATAGGTCCTGCCTCAATCATCATAATCACAAGTCCGTGACTATAATAATTGCCTTGAGGGCACTATAGCCAACACGACGCTGGAAGTCCGTCCTTTCGTAAAACCCGCCCTCATTTCGGTAGCGATACAGACGAATCTGATACTGAAGGCCCATCCGACAGCAAAATCCGCCCTCGTTTAGGCAGTGACACTGAAGAATCAGAAGAAGAGGATCCGTCTTGCAACGGCTGTGCAAATCGGGCTATCGTGCGAACAACGAAGCTACGAGAGACCTTCAAAGTTGCAGAAGGGTCCCTAGCCATCACAAGGGTGCCGGAGCGGATGTGCAAAGAGCTCGATGCATTATCAGTCTCTACTGTGGACCAGCTGAAAACTTTCTACATTCCCGGGAGGAAAAGTGGACAGAAGGGTATCCTGTTTTATGGGTTAAATCCTGTTGTGCACCCGGACGATTTGTTTGTCGCGTGCCTTCCCTTTGAGAGAGGCCTAAGGGCCGTCCTCAATCCCAGATACTATGCGCCTGAGATGCGGGAATATTTCAAAAGGTGCGGATGCCGGTTATATTAAACGGAGTCCGAAGCAAAGTTTTATGAAGGGTTATGGCATCCGCCTCAGGTCCGAGCACTCATCGATGGACGAATTCTAGATAGACGGGGCATAGGTTTCATCCAGCTTGATTCCAAGGCATGCTACATGATCTATGTTGGTGAAACCAGCGAAAGATCAAATGATGATGACGAGCTAGCCGAGTCAGAAGAAGCTCCTCAAGAGTTTGAAGACGGCGGACAAGCAACCTTTGAAGAGCTAACCGAGATTGATTTAGGAACGCCCGATAATCCAAGGCCGACCTACATCAGCTCACTCTTGTCAGAGGAAATGAAAGAGCAGATAATCTCTCTGCTGCATTAGTTCGTCGACTGCTTCGCGTGGACGTACAAAGAAATGCCTGGCCTTTCCCCTGAAGTGGCCGTGCATAAGCTGGCTATATCTCCTGATGCTAAACCAGTCAAACAAGCTCCTCGAAGAATGAGAAGGGAACTGGAAGAAAAGGTCATCGAGGAAACTAAGAAACTCATCGATGCCGGCTTCATCAGGGAAGAGAAATATGCGGACTGAATTACATGCATAGTCCTAATGAAGAAGAAAAATGGGCAGATCCGAGTTTGTGTCGATTTCAGGAACCTTAACAAAGCATGTCCTACAGACGGCTTTCTTCTACCGGTCATGGAAATGATGGTCGATGACACCTCAAATTATGAGCTGTTCACCTTTATGGATGGCTCGTCCAGATATAATCAGATCAAGATGTCGCTTGAGGATGAGAAGCACACAGCATTTCGAACCCCGATCGGAATATACTGCTACAAAGTGATGCCGTTCGGACTGAAGAATACAGGTGCTACATATCAAAGGGCAATGACCAATATCTTTGATGTCATAATCCATAAAGTTGTCAAATGTTATGTTGATGATTTGGTCGTCAAGATTAAAGCCAAGACCGATCACATCCAGGATCTTAGAACCTTTCTCACTAGACTGAGAGAATACGATCTGAAGATGAATCCTCTAAAGTGCGCTTTTGGCGTGTCATCGGGAAAATTCTTAGGCTTCATAGTCCGACATCGAGGGATCGAAGTTGACCCATCAAAGATAAAGGCCATCAAGGAGATGTCCCCTCCAAAGAGTCTGACGTAGCTAAGATCTATTCAAGGAAAGCTTGCTTATATACGAAGGTTTATCTCAAATTTATCGGGGAGATGTAGGCCCTTCTAAAAGCTCATGAAGAACGGAGCTCCTTTTGTCTGGGACGCCAAATGTCAAGAAGCGTTCGAAAGCATCAAACAGTACCTGTTCCACCCTCCAGTGCTTGCTGCCCCTATTCTAAATTAACCATTGATTCTCTATACTGCCGCGCTAGATGAGTCACTCGGTGAACTCCTTTCCCAGAACAACAAGGAGGGAATGGAAAATGCCCTTTACTACCTCAGTCGAACTCTAGTCGGGGCGGAGCATAACTATTTCCCGATCGAAAAGCAATGCCTGGCTCTGATATTCACTGTAAAGAAGCCGAGGCACTATCTGCTTGCTCATCGGGTTATGTTGATCTCCAAGGTCGACCCGCTCAAACACTTAATGACCAAGGCAAGCCTAGCCGGCAGAATGCCAGGATGAGCTGTCATGCTACTTGCGTTTGACATAGTTTATACTCGTCAAAAAGCAGTAAAAGGGCAAGCCCTCGCCGATTTTCTCGCTGCTCATCCTATACCAGAAGGGTCACTGCTCAATTGCGAGTTATCCGACGAACAAGTGCTGCACCTCGAGGAAGGTTAGCCATGTTGGGAGATCTACTTCGACGGAGCCTCATCAATGAGGAGCTCCGGCAAATCAAGCATCCCGCAGATAAAAGCGGGGATAGAATTGGTGTTCATCACACCATCGATGGGAACCCTACGACATTCTTTTGCTCTCACTGTGTAGGGATTCTTTAGCACCATGCCTAGGTTTAAGGTTGCATCACACATGCTATAACAAAAATTTAGAGGGTGCTAAGCAATTCCAAACATGAATCGAACTAGAAAAATAGAGTAACAAACTATAGTATCACATATTATATAGTGTCTAACACTAAATGGGGAAAGAATACAACCTTTGTAGACCTCCTCTTAGACTCCTTGGATCGATTGAGATTTGAACCGGTTGGATTGTGTCCTTCCAAGTCCATGATGATCCACCACGAAGTCTCTCTGCACTAAGCTCCAAGCTTCACTTGATCAAGGATGAAGATGAAGCAAACACTCCACACTAGTGGGCTAAACTAAAGTGGAATGGTGATGTGGGTTTGGATCTCACTACAAAACCTTTTCTTTTTAATTCTTTCTCTTTCTTTTAAAACCCTAGTGAGCTTTGAGGAGAGAGAGGAAGAAGGAGATGGCGCAAAACAAACTCAAGAGAATAATATGATAACCCTTTCTAAACTCAAGAGAGTAAGTGAAGTCATCCATGCTAAACCATGGTTACAAAATATCTAGATATTTTGTAACTTGAGTTTAAGCAAAACCATGGGCTAAAACCATGGGCAAAGAAACCATTGACTTTTGTCAACTCAAGAGAGTTGAATAGTCAACCATGATTTTAATCCCATTTTGCTTTTCTCAAATAATCAAAATATCTAAATATGATAACATGTGAGTCTTACATTGCCACCACCAATGTATCATCAACCATGACACATGTATGCTTGCATGTGTGCATCCATATCAACATATACATACATTCATGCATGCATCATAAAGAAATAGGTTTTAATAAATAAGCTAATGGACTTAATATTAAATCAACACTTGATTTAATAACCCGGTCATATCTCATACGACCCGGGTAATAGTAAACGCCTGATTAAAATACGGTATCCAATACACGCATTTAATTGAGCTCCCGCACATATCTCATATGCACCCCCACATCTTTTCGCCTGAGCTAGGAGACCCCTTTGTGGGACTCTAAGACTCGTCAATACGCTAGCAGTAAGCAGTGATCACATCACATGCCCACAAACCGTCAGTGGCATAAACTATACGTAACGGCTCCCAGGTATTGAGCGATCAGAAGAAACACAAGCAAACCAGCTAAAACTCCCGTCGAGCCAACTGGTAACACTTACCGTACAGTCCGGTATCTTCATCAATTATGCTGCATATGTGAGTCTAGGGATGGTATCGTCGACCCTAATAACCCAATAAGTCATGCCGGTATATGGCTCATAACAGATCGAGAAATTACTGATAACACTTATCAGTAAATCTCAGCAGCCCTGGCCAGGGACTTTCTGTTATAGCCAATCGCACATGGTGCAACATCAACCCCCAATACCGGGAGAGACAAAACCCCTCCTATCGCTCATTGCCTCCATGTGCCTTGGGACCGTACCTAAAATCCACCTATTTGCATGGCTCAGAAGAGCCATGGTAGGGCGGAGATCAAAGTACAGTGGGAGGCACACAAGACTATGACGATCTCAGGTCTACAGACTAACCTGTACCAGTGTCACCTGAGAACTGCTATCCGACGATAGATATAATACCACATAGGAGTTCTCGGTGAGTCCGTTCAGTGTACCCAGTCTCGCTGAGCACCCGTATACGGTCTTTGGTGTCACCACACCAATGGATATGGGATCATCCATCGCCCATCATATGGGACAAGCAACGTATACGCTAGTCTACTCTGGTGATATCGATGCCCCGTCTCGACACACCCACGACTAGGAACATTTCAAGGATATACTCATAGACTACACATGTCCCACTGGTATGATCCGCATCATAATCTTAGTAGTCCTGCATATCCTAAGGGCTTTATCAACATATACCAAATGAATGAAAGCACGATCAAATGAACATGTCAACATAAAAGGTGCAACCAGATAGCATACTATCATGTCGAGCAAGAATGTCCCCTGAATACACACACACACATATCAGTACATACATTATCATATAATGGCCTCTGGGACATACATATATCCAACAATCTCCCACTTGCAGTAAGGCCAATTATTGGCGTATCTCATACCCAACCTCTCAAAAAGTTGCTCATGCCGCGGCAAAGGGAGGGCCTTGGTGAGTGGATCCACGGTGTTATCTTTTGTATCTACTCTCTGAATCTCGATCTCGCGGCGATCAACTATCTCCCGGATCAGATGATATCGCCTGAGGATGTGTCTGGATCGCTGATGGGACCTGGGCTCTTTGGCTAACGCCATAGCCCCATTATTATCACAATACAATGGTATTGGATCATTATTGGTTGGAACTACTCCTAGCTCCGAGATGAACTTCCTCATCCAGACATCTTCCTTGGCAGCATCATTTGCAGCAATATACTCAGCTTCCATAGTGGAGTCTGCAATGGTATCCTGTTTGGAACTCTTCCAACACACCGCCCCTCCATTGAGGGTAAAGACAAACCCTGAGATAGATTTTCTGTCATCCTTATCACTCTGGAAGCTCGAATCGGTAAAGGCCTCCATTTGGAGATCCCTGTTACCATACACCAAGATTATTTCTTTAGTTCTTCGCAAGTACTTAAGAATGTTCTTCACAGCAGTCCAGTGATTCTTCCCTGGGTTGAATTGATACTTGCTTACTACACCTAGTGCATAAGCTACATCAGGACGTGTACATAACATCGCATACATTATAGATCCTACAGCAGAAGCGTAGGGTATAATGCTCATGAGAGCTCTATCTTTATCAGTCTTTGGGCAAAAGTCCTTAGAAAGTAACTCCATGACTAGCGGGTAAGGAACCCCGCTTGGAGTCTTCCATACTAAACCTCTTTAGGATGGTGTTAATGTACCTGGTTTGGGACAATCCCAATAACTGTTTAGATCTATCCCTATAGATCTTCATGCCCAATATGTACGAGGCATCACCCAGGTCCTTCATGGAGAACCTTTGTGATAAGAACAGTTTGACCGATTGTAGCATAGGAACGCTGTTTCCTATCAGAAGAATGTCATTCATGTACAATACGAGGAATGTGACAGTACTTCCTACAATCTTCTTATAAACACAAGGTTCATCTGGATTTTTAACGAAATCAAACTCTTTGATAACATCATCAAAACAGATGTTCCAACTCCGTGATGCCTGCTTTAATCCATAAATGGATTTAAGCAACCTACATGCTTTCCCGCTGCTCCCACTATCAATGAAGCCCTCTGGCTGATCCATATAAACGCATTCTTCTAAATCACCATTTAGAAAAGCCGTTTTAACGTCCATCTGTCAGATTTCATAGTCGTAGTGAGTAGCAATAGCAAGTAGGATCCGAATGGATTGAAGCATGGCTACAGGAGAAAAGGTTTCGTCATAGTCCAGTCCTGGTCTTTGTCGAAATCCTTTCGCCACAAGCCTTGCCTTATAGGTCTCCACCTGCCCATCTACACCGATCTTTCTCTTAAAGATCCATTTGCACCCTACGGGTTTTACCCCAGAGGGTACAACTTCCAAAGTCCATACTTTGTTGGTGTACATAGACTCTATTTCGGATCTCATAGCATCCAGCCACTTCACAGAGTCACCACTCGTGATAGCTTGCTGAAAACTGGTAAGATCATCATCATCCATGATGCAATCTTCTCCATTACCATCAACGAGAAAACCGTAGTATCTCTCCAGTGGGCGAGAAGTCCTACCAGATCTATGGAATGGTTGAGGTTTATTAGGTTCTGTAGCAATTTCAGGTTCAACCAGGTTGTCATTTGTAACTTGTGTCTCTAGAACTTCTTCTAGATCTACCACATTGCCATCAGCATCATTTGGAAAATCTTATTTTCCAAAAACGTGGCATACTGAGAAATAAACACCTTTTGTTCCTCCTTGTGGTAGAAAAGATACCCAAACGAACGTTTCGGATATCCCACAAATATACACTTGACCGATCGTGTCTTGAGTTTGTCTGGATTCTGCTTTTTAACAAAAACCGGACAACCCCAAATCTTAACTCGTTTAAGAGATGGTCTCTTCCCATACCATATCTCATATGGAGTGGTAGACACGGTCTTGGTTGGAACTTTGTTCAACAGAAAAGCCGCAGTCTCCAATGCATGCACCCAAAAGGAGAGAGAAAACTCAGCATCACTCATCATGGATCGCACCATATCTAATAGGGTTCGATTCCATTGCTCTGACACACCGTTGTGCTGTGGTGTGTTAGGGGGAGTGAGCTGAGAGAGAATCCCATTCTCTTTTATGAATTTTGAAAACTTAGTACTAAGATCTCTCCATCTCGATCTGATCGAAGTATCTTGATGCTCATTCCAGTTTGTTTTTCTACTTCAAGTTTGTACCTCTTGAATTTGTCGAAAGCTTCAGACTTATGCTTTAATAAAAACACATGGCCGAATCTTGAGAAATCATCAGTAAAAGTTATGAAGTAAGAAAAACCGCCTCTTTCATTTGTAGACATTGGCCTACATACATCACTATGTATGAGGCCCAAGAACTTAGTAGCTCTTTCTCCGTGTCCAGTAAACGGAGTTTTGGTCATTTTCCCTTTGATACAAGACTGACAAGTCGCATAAGATTTATACTCAAAAGAATTTAAATATCCATCTTTATGAAGCTTGTTTAGTCTTGTTTCATTAATATGACCAAGTCTACAATGCCAAAGAAAAGATTCATTTATATCTGAAAATTTTCTTTTATTTGTGTGTTGTATGTTAAAAACTGTGTGTTGATTCAGGACGTATATCCCGTTATTAAGTGTACCATAACAAATCAACTCTTGATTCAGTTTAATATTCATAACTTTATGCTGCAATACAAAATGATATCCTTCATTGTCTAACAAAAACGGATATTATATTACAAAGCATGCTTGGTCCAAAACAACATGGGTTCAAAACCAATATACAACCCGATGGCAATCCAGATGATACTCTCCCACTGAAACTGCATGTACATTGGAACCATTTCCAACCCGGAGAGTATGATCACCTGTCTTCAAAACTTTGCTATTTCTCAGCCCCTGCACAGAATTGTAGATATGAGAACCCGAACCGGTATCCAATACCCAGGAAGCAGAGTTTATAGAAAAATAATTTTCAGTTACGAACACACCTGAACCTGAAGCATCACCATGCTTCCCTTTCTTGAGACCAAGGTACTCAGTACAGTTCCACTTCCAGTGTCCTATCTTTTTGCAGTAGAAACATTCTCCTTTTCCCGAATCCGCAGCTTTGGATTTGTCTTTCCCCTTTGCCTTTTTTATTCCACCTCTCGGCTTGGTGGATTTCTTCTTGTTCTTTTCCTTGGCCTTGGATTTTGGGACGGAAGAAGAAGATTGTCCAACAAGCAGAGAGGGAGACTTTGCCTTAAGCGTGCTCTCCACATTTCTCAACATATTAAGAAGTTCGGGTAGTGACTTCTCCATGTTGTGCATGTTGAAGTTCACTATGAAAGGAGCAAAGGCAGAGGGAAGAGACTGTAGAACAATATCCGTATATTGCTCGTTATCCATTGTCCATCCGAGGCCCTCAAGCTCTTCAATAAGAGCTATCATCTTCAGAACGTGGTCACCTACTGATGTGCCAGGAGCCATCCGCATCTAAAACAGCTTTCGAGATGCTTCGTATCGTAAGATACGAGATTGCTCTCCATACAACTCCTTTGTATGGAGAAAGATGGATTGAACATCCATCTCCTCGTGCTGCTTTTTATGTGTATTGTCCATCGATACAAGCGCGAGGCATTTGGTGGTGGTACAGTCAATATCCCACATTTTGCGGATATCCCTATCTGCAACAGAAGATTCAGGGCCTGGTTTGGGCGGGGCTGTGGTAGTGAGGACATATGATACTTTATCATATGTGAGAGCAATGTTAATGTTCCTCAGCCAATCTTTATAATTCGGTTCGGTAAGCTTATTTTTCTCTAATAGTAGCTTAAGTCCAGTCATGGTTATCTGCCATTAGGAGAGAGAAAATAATACACTCAGCGAAAGCTCTTGCAAAGATCAGATTGGTTTATTATCTTATCTAATCGATGTCTCCCACTACTTTTATCAAATTTTCCTTCAAATCTTAAAAGGAAAAAATTAGCCAGGATTAATTACATTCTAAAACTTTGCTAACCGTTCAGCCAGGCCAGTGCCGGTACTTCTGAGGGAGGTTCCCCGTGCTTTCACACGGACCAAATTAAAATAAACCTTATTTTCCCAGAAGCGTAGCCCCGTTGACACCTTTCTAGACACCTAATGAGTTAGCTAATTGTAAAGTGCAAAACTCTCCTGGGAGCAATTATTGCTCACAGTGGGATCTGCCACGTCCCGAAATTGGCACGTGACGGCCCTAATACTACGCAACGCCTAAAAACGTAACGCAGTAAAAGAAAGCCAAAACCCAGAAATCTAAACTATAAAAAGAAGATAAGAAAAGATAATAGTAGTTTTGAAACATTTGAAATCGCAACCCAAATTCTTTAAAAGTCCCACTTTCTATATTTAAAATTTTGGCAACACCCCTTTTTGTAAAATCTGGCCCAAAGGCGGAAAATAATCCTCATCACAAATATACGACGCCGGAGCGAAGAAATAAAGACAATAGAGATAAAGCTGAATATAAGACAACAAAGCCACAATAATATACAATAACGTCCTCACCAAGTCTTTAAGTCAACAACGTAATAGTAGATGGAGAGTACAAGATACAACGAATATACAATATGAAATATAGATAATCATCCAACCCACATAAGCAAAATAGTATACTGTGAGCCGATGCGGTATATGTAGCACAAGATGATAGGTGAATAGCTGAATAGCCTGCCTCGACTACTCTGGGGAACACCCTGCAATACCTGTGGCACAACGGGGGTGAGTTGCCAACTCGTGAATAGTAGATAACATATGCAGGTAATCGCAGGAATGTACGTATAGCATGAATCTAAGATATACAATTTACAGTAATAACATGTCATGTGAATGCAGAATAATGGAAAGTACACTAGCAGGTACAATCAATATGTGAAGCAGTAATAACATGACAGTAGTATGCAATAACCATGCAAAAGGGATATGAGAATGTAGATATGCCACAATCATGAAGGGTACGCTAACAGGTACTCCTAATACATGGAACAGTGCATAAGTGAAAATGTATGAGGTATGGAGTGAAATATGTCATCCCACGGAATCCTGTCATCGTGGTAGGATCACAATCCATCAAGACACTCAAATCCCAATTCCTCAAATCAGGCCCCAAGTTGGGCTCTCACATCATATAAGTCTCACATCTCCTCAATGTACAACATCGAGTAATCTCCTATATCCCGAATGTACAAATCAGTAATCCCATATGTATGTCCAATATCCAATCTCAATGTATCACCTAATATCCCAAATCAAATCTCAAGTAGAATTCTAACATCCTAAAGGTATATATTTACAGAAATAAATATGATGGGGTCAATACACATATATTAGCTTCCCACTCCACTAATATTGGTGTAAGGGTATATATAACAACGGCTAAATCCCCTGTTATATATACAAATGTGTTAAAAGAAATATCATGAAAACAATGTGCCAAGCATCGACACAGAAATCCTGATCTATCAGATGCCGTCACCAAGACTAGCATCCTGATAGGTACGTATCATACGCTATCCCGAAAGCACGAGTACCTAGCTCTGACCCTCGCCTTTCGACGTATGCATACGTGGATGACTCCCAACGGTATCTCCATGATCCCCGCCGAGTCATTAGTACTGTCACCGGTACGTACTCGCTCGCCTCCAGGCTCAATCGGCAAAGTCCATCGATCATCTTGCTGAGGGGAACCATACCGGGCCGCACCATGTACTCTCATACGGCATCCACACCTCGTATGGAGTATATAATCAGAACCGATAAATCTCATGGTGGCTGCGCAAATATCATATCAAGGAAACCGGGTTTTTCAATGTATGCATAATTTCATGAACTCCCGCGGTTCCCAAATCCAGAAAACATCATGTAAAATCCAAATAGACAATGCGCAAATCCAGGAATAAATATATGCGATATATCTAAAATGCGAGCATATAAAAGAAAATATGTAGCTGAAACCAGATGTATGCAAAATCAATAAGGTACAGCTGAGTATAGGTGTCTACCTATAAGTAAGTGATGTCGTATACCCCCTGGGTATAAGTAGAATATGTAGGATACTCCCCTGGGTATAAGTAAAATATGTGCAAGGTATACCTGTAGCTGTATTGCAAGGTGTATATGTACCTATCACTAATGGTATGATACACTATAGGTATACCGACAAGCTAGATGTCATGTGTGACAAGCAATATAGTATCTATAAGGGGTTTGTGTGTGACATGGCAATTATTGACGGTGTGTGTGTAGCATACAATCCGTGCTCGTGCAACACGAATCGTCAATAATATGTGCAGTGTCCTACGGCTACTAGTCACAGTATCATTATATCTAATAAATAGGGTAAGGCGCAATTCTAACAATGACGTAGAATACGCAACAAGTATTAGAATTCTAGCCCAGACGCATAACGCCATGTGGGCGATTCCCCTGTAGATGTTAAATCTACTCACCTACGTTCCACGTTAGGTGAATCCTACCATCTGCTCCTCCCTGTAGCAGTGTCCGTAGTCCCCGCCTGCAAACCTTCAATTTAGACATGGAAATCATATATAAGCCAAATATTCCGCAAAACGCGATATCGAACCCAAACGAGAAACTCGCGTCGCGAACTAAACGCGCGTGTGCACGATACGCTAAAACGTGTGTATACGCGTCTAAAACTACCGCGACACGCCGCGATACGCTGGATCGCAGAACCCACTCACGTATCGCGCAAACAAAACGGACATGAAATACGATATATTGTCCCAGATTTTCCTACAAGCCAAAACTCACAAAACTACACATGCCAAAACACTAGAGAGCACAACAGAGAACCCTAGCCAAGACCCCAACACCCCAGCCCCCAACTTGGCCGCAAATTGCGGCCAAACCCATTAAATCTGCGGCCTGGAACAAGAATGAGGGGCTCGTGTTCTGGTGGTGTGTTCTAGACCTAGTGTGCATGCTCCAGTTTTCTCAATTTTACTCTGAAGGGTCCGGGTCAATAGCAGATCACAGATTGCCAAAATATCGCAATAAAACACCAATTTTGCGCAAAACACAAACCCTATGTTATTTTGTGAAATCCAGGGTTAAACTCAGTTAAGGTGACCCTAACAACACTTAAATAAGTAGGGTTAACTAACACAATCATCACTTGGACAACATCTCACACAAATCACCATATTATAGCACTAAACTAACTTTAAATGGAAACCAAAGCTAATTAACACAAGCTAAGCAAACTAGGAAATTGGGTTTAAGAATTATACCCTATGGGATCCTAGAAAGCAGGTGAAGGTGAAGAATTGAGTTGCTACAGCTGCTGGTGATGCAGGGGTTGCAATGATGCTGCCAGTGCTGATGCTGATGTTGCTGATGGTGCTGTTATTGGTGTTGCTGCTCGAGCCGCTTGCTGCTGCTCCTCCTCTGCTGCTACTCCTCTGCTGCTGCTGCTGTAGGTGAGTGTGTATGTGTGTGTGTATGAGAGAATGAGAAATGAAAATGAGAGGGAGAATGAGAGAAACAACAAAGACCCCTCCCCCTTCTCACTCTCTCTCCTCATTAATGAGGCATGGTTCACACCATGCTCCCCATGCCCTCTCTCTCACACAAAGTCAACATTTCACACCAATTAAAAACCCTTTTTAAATTCATTTTTCTTTTAAAGAACAACCATGCACTCTTAAAACCCAAAACACTTAACAAATTAATAAAACTAGATTAAGAAATGGTTAAACCCCAAATTAACACCCTAGTTAATATGCACAAGTGTGTGAAATCCTAGAAAAAATCTAATAAAATATTCATTAAATAGGATAAAATAATTGAAAACCAATTTGGTAAACTTTTTATTAAAAACCATATATTAAAATATAATTATCCACAAAACACATTCTAAGGTGTTATAATCTCCCCCCTTAAAAGAAATTCGTCCCCGAATTTAAAAATATACTGCTACGCGTACCTTCAAAGAGAAGATGACAACTCTCTAATCTCGCTCGCAGCCTCCTAAGTGATTACCTCACTATACGGCTACGTCCAAGAAAACCCTTCACAGATGGCAAGATCCTTGACCGACGTTTCTCTGCCTGCCGAGCCATTAACACAATTGGCTGCTGGCGAACGAAAGATCGCGTCTAAGCTAAATGGTCTGGTGCCAATCATGTAAGAAAGGTCATGAAGGTAATCGTAAAGTATTAATATAAGGAAAACGGGATGAATACTCAATAATCTGGGTGGAAGTGCCAAATTAAAGGCAACAAAACTAACTCGCTTATAGGATCTTAAAAGGGCCTAAAATCATGGGACAAGCTTCCCAAAATCCAACACGTTATTCTTCGGAAAAATCCACAGGATTACATGATTTGCTACTGCGCACTTATGTCTATGACCAACACGGTCGGTATAAGACCACTGTCCGCCCTGGGCTACTCTCATCCTGACCTGAAACAACCGGATCATCTCCGAAGTCTCTAGACTAGCTGAGGTCCAAAAATCCTACTTACGCAGAGTCAGAAAACAACATACTGGTGATCGACACGACCTAACCCCTAACCCTAAAGGTTGCCAATTGGAGTGTCTCCTGATAACAACTATCGAAGGAGAACTCTAACAATGGCGAGTGACGATCCCCAACTACTGACAACAATTTACACAAACGCACAACTTAACAAAGAACAACTGAGCACACTGAGCATAACCGGACGACAAGAATCCGAATGGAGTCATACCCAGACTAACCCTGGGTAGAAACCATAACGAAATTCATGGAGATCTGCTCCCACTCCTACTTCGGAACGGTTAAAGCTTGCAACTCTCCAGCTGGCCTCAGATGCTCAACCCAAGCACACCACAAGAAAGGCACTCTGAAACGAAACCTGAAACTTCTCTTTACATCTCTGTCCACCCGTAACTATCTCACAAGTCATGTCGAGGTTGGTGGAACTTGAATGAATACAGAGAGTTGACTGATGTGCTTGCTCTAGGATTTCACGTCTCTACCCGATAACATCAGGTACACAAACGCGTCCTTAACTTAGCACACCCGTGTCACAACTCAAGGATTCTGAATCATTACTCAGCCGAGTATGCTCAAGTATCTTTGACGAACGAGCATCGATGGGCAGTGTCTCGCGAAAGAGATTAAAGAAAAGTGGTCCGGCGCGGACACGAGCAAGCTGTCCCCTACATAGAGACGAACTAAAGCTGTACTCGACGATCGCATGAGAACTGTAAATCTGCAGAAGACTATCACAACAATCAAAATCTGCTGCAGGAAGATGTATATTAAGCTCTGGTGGTCCGGGAAAATCTGACGCGACTCCCGAACCAGAAGTGTCTCCAAATCTCCAACGCAAAACCACCGCGGCCATCTCCAGATCATGAGTGGAATATCCTTCTCGTACTTCCTCCAAATATAGGGAAGCAAAAGCGATAATTCTATAGTGTCACCTCAGTACACACTCGAGCCCCACTCAAGAAACATTACAGTTAAACAACAAGGTCGCCCGAACCAGAAAGCAAAAAAAGAACTGGTGCAGTTGTTAACAGAATCTTCAACCGCCGAGAACTCCGCACACATGCCTCAGTCCAAAGAAGAAACCTCCCTTCCGGTCAATTTAGTCGACGATGCAGCACTACTCCAGTAATCCTGCACGAAACGGCGGTAAGAACCTGCCAAGCCCAAAAATCTGCGGACCTCCGTCCTGCACACTAGTCTGGACCTAAGCTGCACGGCCACGATCTCCCTCGGGACCATACAAAACCGTCTCCCGTGACAACAAGACGTAGGAGTCAACAAAAACAAGCCTGAAGAAACACTCCGAGAATATAGCGACCGCTGGAACGCTCCCAGTATCTGCATAACAAATCCTCAAGTGTTACTCCTGTCCCTCAAGACACATTAAATAGACCAGAATGTCGTAAATAACACAACAACAACTGGTCGAGGAACGGCCTGAGGAAATCCGGTTCATCATATCTACGAATGCTGCCAGGGCATCAGTGAATCTAATGACTCACTAATACACACAAAGCCCGTAGCACGCATAAGGCAGTCTTCGGAATGCCATCACTCCGAACCCGCAATAATGATGACCTGATCCCAAGCAAACATAGAAAATGTCTCGCACTGTGGAGCTGGTCGAAGAAATCGCCAATGAGAGGTAAAGGATACCCATCCGCATCGTAAGCCAGTTCAATTAACAATCCGTCAATACACAACCTTAAACTTCCGTCTTTCCCCTTGACGAACAGAAATAGGAGCTTCCAAAAGCGAAACACTTAGACGCACAAAACTCCCCAAACCACAACTCTGCAGCTGATCCTTAAGCTCTCTAAGCTTCGCCGGCTCATCCGGAACAACGTGGGAAAAACTCTCGTACGAAAGGAACACCGGTCCAACAACCCTCTGTGGCTACGGTATCACGAATGAACGCTAAGAATCCACGACATCTCCTCAGTAGCCGACTAGCGAAAAAGGCTGAATTCAAGCTGTGAGAGGCGGCACAACTATCCACCTGCACAACAAGAACTGACCTGCCGGGGAAAACAAACCTGACTGTTTCCTTACGGTAGTCCACAAACGCCTAGCACGTAGCTAACCAGTCCGTGCCCAAGAGAATGTAAAATCCAACATCTCTAGAAGGATCTGAATGGCGAACAAATCTCTATCTCCTATCCGATTGGCACACAACTGAAATACGTGTCGCGCAACAAAAGAATCGCTGACAGAAATTAGCACAAACTACGACTAATCTACCCATCCACGGTACAAGTGCGAAAAGCAAACGAGTACATCAAAAGAATATGCGAATTAAGGGTACCTGAAAACTCCACATTGGACGCCTGTGCGTCCCAATGAGTAGAAGAAAACTCCTGTGTCTGCCCTCTACCTGCAACTGGCTGAACTCCTCTGGTAGACTGAATCCTCTGAGCGAACCTTCCACGTCCACGTCCTCTCTGAGTACGATCATGACGAGGTGCTAAGGAACAATCCCTGACGAAGTGCTGAAGGCTCCCGCATCGAAAACATCCACGTGGTGACTGCTGACCCTCCTGCGGATGAGAGCTGAACGACTGTCCTCGTCCTAAGCCTCTGCTACTCCCGCGACGGCCACGAAATATGTCTCGATGACCAAACCTCTGTCTCTGGGCTGGTACACTGGTATGAGTCCTCCACTGTCATGGAACTCTCAGCGTTTCTGGAATATGCGCCTCGTCAACTGGAGCTGCAACCACTGGTGCTAGGTAGGTGACGGACTGCTGCATGCTGATCGTAACTGACAACTGAGTAACAGAGGTGACAACCTCCTGTCGTAGCTCCCGAACGACATCAACCAAAGAACTTATCGTCTGGCGGAAGTCCTGCATCTCTGCCATAAGCCTATCGATAGTATATGTCGTAGGCTGATCCGTCTGTACCTGTGCAACTAGAGTGCCATCCTGGTCAGTACTCATCTCACCCGAGCCAACTCTGACCTCGGCCCTCGCTGCATCACTCTGAGTCCCTATAGTCATCGGCGGCAAGGCTAAAAATGGATATAAGATTCGATAAGAATAAGGAAATTGAATCACAAGGATATGAATCATCAAGGAAGGAATTTCAAACAATTTGTACTTAGGTCACTTGAGGCGAAGTATCGCATCGTGGGTATGCTGCAGACATACACACACTACGTTACTTTGCTTAAGCTACCTACTCCATCATACCAAGGTCATCCTACACTCCGAAAGGTAAAACCTAACGCTCTGATACCAACTTTGTCATGACCAGAAATTGGCACGTGACGGCCCTAATACTACGCAACGCCTAAAGACGTAACGCAGTAAAAGAAAGCCAAAACCCAGAAATCTAAACCATAAAAAGAAGATAAGAAAAGATAATAGAAGTTTTGAAACATTTGAAATCGCAACCCAAATTCTTTAAAAGTCCAACTTTCTATATTTAAAATTTTGGCAACACCCCTTTTTGTAAAAACTGGCCCGAAGGCGGAAAACAATCCCCATCACAAATATACGACGCCGTAGCGAAGAAATAAAGACAATAGAGATAAAGCTGAATATAACACAACAAAGCCACAATAATATACAATAACGTCCTCACCAAGTCTCTAAGTCAACAACGTAATAGTAGATGAAGTGTACAAGATACAACGAATGTACAATATAAAATACAGATAATCATCCAACCCACCTAAGCAAAATAGTATACTGTGAGCCGATGCGGTATCTATAGCACAAGATGATAGGTGAATAGCTGAATAGCCTGCCTCAACTACTCTGGGAAACACCCTACAATACCTGTGGCACAACGGGGGTGAGTTGCCAACTCGTGAATAGTAGATAACATATGCAGGTAATCGCAGGAATGTACGTACATCATGAATCTAAGATATACAATTTTCAGTAATAACAGGTCATGTGAATGCAGAATAATGGAAAGTACACTAGCAGGTACAATCAATATGTGAAGCCGTAATAACATTACAGTAGTATGCAATAACCATGCAATAGAGATATGAGAATGTAGATATGCCACAATCATGAAGGGTACGCTTACAGGTACTCCTAATACATGGAACAGTGCATAAGTGAAAATGTATGAGGTATGGAGTGAAATATGTCATCCCACGGAATCCTGTCATCGTGGTAGGATCACAATCCATCAAGACACTCAAATCCCAATTCCTCAAATCAGGCCCCAAGTTGGGCTCTCACAACATATAAGTCTCACATCTCCTCAATGTACAACATCGAGTAATCTCCTATATCCCGAATGTACAAATCAGTAATCCCATATGTATGTCCAATATCCAATCTCAATGAATCACCTAATATCCCAAATCAAATCTCAAGTAGAATTCTAACATCTTAAAGGTATATATTTACAGAAATAAATATGATGGGGTCAATACACATATATTAGCGTCCTACTCCACTAATATTGGTGTAAGGGGAAATATATAACAACGGCTAAATCCCCTGTTATATATACAAAGCTGTTAAAAGAAATATCATGAAAACAATGTGCCAAGCATCGACACAGAAATCCTGATCTATCAGATGCCGTCACCAAGACTAGCATCCTGATAGGTGCGTATCATACGCTATCCCGAAAGAACGAGTGCCTAGCTCTGACCCTCGCCTTTCGACGTATGCATACGTGCATGACTCCCAACGGTATCTCCATGGTCCCCGCCGAGTCATTAGTACTGTCACCGGTAGGTACTCGCCCGCCTCCAGGTTCAATCGACAAAGTCCATCGATCATCTTGCTGAGAGGAACCATACCGGGCCCCACCATGTACTCTTATACGGCATCCACACCTCGTATGGAGTATATAATCAGAACCGATAAATCTCATGGTGGCTGCGGAAATATCATATCAAGGAAACCGGGTTTTTCAATGTATGCATAATTTCATGAACTCCCGCGGTTCCCAAATCCAGAAAATATCATGTAAAATCCAAATAGACAATGCGTAAATCCAGGAATAAATATATGCGATATATCTGAAATGCGAGCATATAAAGGAAAATATGTAGCTGAAACCAGATGTATGCAAAATCAATAAGGTACAGCTGAGTATAGGTGTCTACCTATAAGTAAGTGATGTCGTATACCCCCTGGGTATATGTAGAATATGTAGGATACCCCCTGGGTATAAGTAAAATATGTGCAAGGTATACCTGTAGCTGTATTGCAAGGTGTATATGTACCTATCACTAATGGTATGATACACTATAGGTATACCGACAAGCTAGATGTCATATGTGACAAGCAATATAGTATCTATATCTATAAGGGGTTTGTGTGTGACATGGCAATTATTGACGGTGTGTGTGTAGCATACAATCCGTGCTCGTGCAACATGAATCGTCAATAATATGTGCAGTGTCCTACGGCTGCTAGTCACAGTATCATTATATCTAATAAATAGGGTAAGGCGCAATATTAACAATGACGTAGAATACGCAACAAGTATTAGAATCCTAGCCCATACGCATAACGCCATGCGGGCGATTCCCCTGTAGATGTTAAATCTACTCACCTACGCTCCATGCTAGGTGAATCCTACCATCTGCTCCCCCCTGCAGCAGTGTCCGTAGTCCCCGCCTGCAAACCTGCAATTTTGACATGGAAATCATATATAAGCTAAATATTCCGTAGAATGCGATATCGAACCCAAACGAGAAACTCGCGTCGCGAACTAAACGCGCGTGTGCACCATACGCTAAAACGTGTGTATACGTGTCTAAAACTACCGCGACACGCCGCGATACGCTGGATCGCAGAACCCACTCATGTATCGCGCGTATCGCGCATACAAAACGGACATGAAATACGATATATTGTCCCAGATTTTCATACAGGTCAAAACTCACAAAACTACACATGCCAAAATACTGGAGAGCACAGCAGAGAACCCTAGCCAAGACCCCAACACCCCAGCCCCCAACTTGGCCACAAATTGCGGCCAAACCCATTAAATCTGTGGCTTGGAACAAGAATGAGGGGCTCGTGTTCTGGTGGTGTGTTCTAGACCTAGTGTGCATGCTCCAGTTTTCTCAATTTTACTCTGAAGGGTCCGGGTCAATAGTAGATCACAGATTGCCAAAATATCGCAATAAAACACCAATTTTGCACAAAACACAAACCCTATGTTATTTTAGTGAAATCCAGGGTTAAACTCAGTTAAGGTGACCCTAACAACACTTAAATAAGTAGGGTTAAATAACACAATCATCACTTGGACAACATCTCACACAAATCACCATAATATAGCACTAAACTAACTTTAAATGCAAACCGAAGCTAATTAACACAAGCTAAGCAAACTAGGAAATTGGGTTTAAGAATTATACCCTATGGGATCCTAGAAAGCAGGTGAAGGTGAAGAATTGAGCTGCTACAGCTGCTGGTGATGCAGGGGCTGCAATGAAGCTGCTGCTGATGCTGCCAGTGCTGATGCTGATGTTGCTGATGGTGCTGTTGTTGGTGTTGCTGATGGTGCTGTTGTTGGTGTTGCTGCTCGAGCTGCTTGCTGCTGCTGCTCCTCTACTGCTGCTGCTGTAGGTGAGTGTGTGTGTGTGTGTGTATGAGAGAATGAGAAATGAAAATGAGAGGGAGAATGAGAGAAACAACAAAGACCCCTCCCCCTTCTCACTCTCTCTCCTCATTAATGAGACATGGTTCACACCAAGCTCCCCATGCCCTCTCTCTCACACAAAGTCAACATTTCACACCAATTAAAAACCCTTTTTAAATTCATTTTTCTTTTAAAGAACAACCATGCACTCTTAAAACCCAAAACACTTAAACAAATTAATAAAACTAGATTAAGAAATGGTTAAACCCCAAATTAACACCCTAGTTAACATGCACAAGTGTGTGCAAGCTTAGGAAAAATCTAATAAAATATTCATTAAATAGGATAAAATAATTGAAAACCAATTTGGTAAACTTTTTATTAAAAACCATATATTAAAATATAATTATCCACAAAACACATTCTAAGGTGTTACAATTTCCCCCCTTAAAAGAAATTCGTCCCCGAATTTAAAAATATACGGCTACGCGTACCATCAAAGAGAAGATTATAACTCTCAAATCTTGCTCGCAGCCTCCCAAGTGATTACCTCACTATACGGCTACGTCCAAGAAAACCCTTCACAGATGGCAAGACCCTTGACCGACGTTTCTCTGCCTGCCGAGCCATTAACACAATTGGCTGCTGGCGAACGAAAGATCGCGTCTAAACTAAATGGTCCGGTGCCAATCATGTAAGAAAGGTCATGAAGGTAATCGTAAAGTTTTAATATAAGGAAAACGGGGTGAATACTCAATAATCTGGGTGGAAGTGCCAAATTAAAGGCACCAAAACTAACTCGCGTATAGGATCTTAAAAGGGCCTAAAATCCTGGGACAAGCTTCCCAAAATCCAACACGTCATTCATCGGAAAAATCCGCAGGAATACATGATTTGCCACTGCCCACTTAAGTCTACGACCAACACGGTCGGTATAAGACCACTGTCCGCCCTGGGCTACTCTCATCCTGACCTGAAACAACCGGATCATCTCCGAAGTCTCTAGACTAGCTGGGGTCCAAAAATCCTACTTACGCAGAGTCAGAAAACAACATACTGGTGATCGACACGACCTAACCCCTAACCCTAAAGGTTTCCAATTGGAGTGTTTCCTGATAACAGCTATCGAAGAAGAACCCTAACGATAGCGAGTGACGATCCCCAACTGTTGACAATAATTAACACAAACACACAACTTAACAAGGAACAACTGAGCAAACTGAGTATAACTGGACGACAAGAATCCGAATAGAGTCACACCCTGACTAACCTGGGTAGACACCATAACGAAATTCATGGAGATCTGCTCCCACTCCTACTTCGGAACGGTAAAAGGTTGCAACTCTCCAGCCGGCCTCAGATGCTCAACCCAAACACACAACAAGACAAACACCTTGAAACGAAACCCAAAGCATCTATTTACATCCTTTGCCACCCGTAACTATCACCCAAGTCACGTCAGTGTTGGTGGAACACGAATGGAAACAGAGAGTTGACTGATGTGCCTGACCTAGGATTTCACGTCTCTACCCGATAACATCAGGTAAACAAACGCGTCCCTAACTTAGCACACCGTGTCCCAACTCAAGGATTCCGAATCATTACCCAGCCGAGTATGCTCAAGTATCTTTGACGAACGAGCATCGATGGGCAGTGTCTCGCGAAAGCGATTAAAGAAAAGTGGTCGGGCGCGGACACGAGC
Source organism: Agapanthus africanus (assembly GCA_030015575.1). Lineage (NCBI taxonomy): Eukaryota > Viridiplantae > Streptophyta > Magnoliopsida > Asparagales > Amaryllidaceae > Agapanthus > Agapanthus africanus. The sequence goes on along the minus strand of JASDDO010000026.1, from coordinate 152,105,256 downwards.
AAGCTGTCCCCTCCGTAGAGACGAACTAAAGCTGTACTCGACGATCACACGAGAATTGTAAATCTGCAGAAGACTATCACAACAATCAAAATCTGTTGCAGGAAGATGTATATTAAGCTCTGGTGGTCCGGGAAAATCTGACGCGACTCTCGAACCAGTAGTGTCTCCAAATCTCCAACGCAAAACCACCGCGGCCATCTCCAGATTATGAGTGGAATATCCTTCTCGTACTTCCTCCAAATGTAGGGAAGCAAAAGCGATAATTCTATAGTGTCACCTCAGTACACACTCGAGCCCCACTCAAGAAACATTACAGTTAAACAACAAGGTCGCCCAAACCAGAAAGCAAAGAAAGAACTGGTGCAGTTGTTAACAGAATCTTCAACTGCCGAGAACTCCGCACACATGCCTCAGTCCAAAGAAGAAACCTCCCTTCCGGTCAATTTAGTCGACGGTGCAGCACTATTCTAGTAATCCTGCACAAAACGGTGGTAAGAACCTGCTAAGCCCAAAAATCTGCGGACCTCCGTCCTGCACACAAGTCTGGACCTAAGCTGCACGGCCACGATCTCCCTCGGGACCATACAAAACCGTCTCCCGTGACAACAAGACCTAGGAGTCAACACAAACAAGCATGAAGAAACACTCCGAGAATCTACCGACCGCTGGAACGCTCCCAGTATCTGCATAACAAATCCTCAAGTGTTACTCCTGTCCCTCGATACACATTAAATAAACCAAAATGTCGTAAATAACACAACAACAACTGGTCGAGGAACGGCCTGAAGAAATCAGGTTCATCATATCTACGAATGCTGCCAGGGCATCAGTGAATCCAATGACTCACCTATACACACAAAGCCCGTAGCACGCATAAGGCAGTCTTCGGAATGCCATCACTCCGAACCCGCAATAATGATGACCTGATTCCAAGCAAACTTAGAAAATGTGTCGCACTGTGGAGCTGGTCGAAGAAATCGTCAATGAGAGGTAAAGGATATCCATCCGCATTGTAAGCCGGTTCAATTAACGATCCGTCGATACACAACCGTAAACTGCCATCTTTCTCCTTGACGAACAGAAATAGGAGCTTCCAAAAGCGAAACACTCAGACGCACAAAACTCCCCAAACCACAACTCTGCAGCTGATCCTTAAGCTCCCTAAGCTTCGCCGGCTCATCCGGAACAACGTCGGAAAAACTCTCGCACGAAAGGAACACCGGTCCAAAAACCCTCTGTGGCTACGGTAGCATGAATGAATGCCAAGAATCCACGACATCTCCTCAGTAGCCGACTAGTGAAAAAGGCTGAATTCAAGCTGTGAGAGGCGGCACAACTATCCAACTGCACAACAAGAACTGACCTGCCGGGGAAAACAAACCTGACTGTTTCCTCACGGTAGTCCACAGACGCCTAGCACGTAGCTAACCAGTCCGTGCCTAGGAGAATGTCAAATCCAACATCTCTAGAAGGATCTGTACGGCGAACAAATCTCTATCTCCTATCCGATTGGCAAACAACTGAAATACGTGTCGCGCAACAAAAGAATCGCTGACAGAAGTTAGTATAAACTACGACTAATCTACCCATCCACGGTACAAGTGCGAAAAGCTAACGAGTACATCAAAAGAACATGCGAATTAAGGGCACCTGAAAACTCCACATTGGACGCCTGTGCGTCCCAATGAGTAGAAGCAAACTCCTGTGTCTGCCCTCTACCCGCAACTGGCTGAACTTCTCTGGTAGACTGACTCCTCTGAGCGAACCTTCCACGTCCACGGCCTCTCTGAGTACGATCATGACGAGGTGCTAAGGAATAATCCCTGACGAAGTGCTGAAGGCTCCCGCATCGAAAACATCAACGAGGTGACTGCTGACCCTCCTGCGGATGAGAGCTGAACGACTGTCCTCGTCCTAAGCCTTTGCTACTCCCGTGACAGCCACGAAATCTGTCTCGATGACCAAACCTCTGTCTCTGGGCTGGTACACTGGTATGAGTCCTCCACTGTCCTGGAACTCTCAGCGTCTCTGGAATATGCGCCTCGTCAACTGGAGCTGCAACCACTGGTGCTAGGTAGGTGACGGACTGCTGCATGCTGATCGTAAGTGACAACTGAGTAACAGGGGTGACAACCTCCTGTCGTAGCTCCCGAACGACATCAACCAAAGAACTCATCGTCTGGCGGAAGTCCTGCATCTCTGCCACAAGCCTATCGATAGTATATGTCGTAGGCTGATCCGTCTGCACCTGTGCAACTAGAGTGCCATCCTGGTCAGTACTCGTCTCACCCGAGCCAACTCTGACCTCGGCCCTCGCTGCATCACTCTGAGTCCCCATAGTCATCGGCGGCAAGGCTAAAAATGGATATAAGATTCGATAAGAATAAGGAAATTGAATCACAAGGATATGAATCATCAAGGAAGGAATTTCAAACAATTTGTACTTAGGTCACTTGAGGCGAAGTATCGCATCGTGGGTATGCTGCAGACATACACACACTACGTTACTTTGCTTAAGCTACCTACTCCATCATACTAAGGTCATCCTACACTCCGAAAGGTAAAACCTAACGCTCTGATACCAACTTCGTTACGACCCGAAATTGGCCCATGACGGCCCTAATACTACGCAACGCCTAAAGATGTAACGCAGTAAAAGAAAGCAAAAACCCAGAAATCTAAACCATAAAAAGAAGATAAGAAAAGATAATAGCAGTTTTGAAACATTTGAAATCGTAACCCAAATTCTTTAAAAGTTCCACTTTCTATATTTAAAATTTTGGCAACACCCCTTTTTGTAAAAACTGGCCCAAAGGCGGAAAACAATCTGTAGGGTTCCTAGGCACTCTCAAGAGGTCTCACAAGGCATCAACCATGCCAATTTCAAATTTTACGGTGCCGAGAAACCCTAGACTAGATCGTTAACTAGAATTTTAGGCGATAACAATAACTAGTAGACAACTATACTAAGAGAACAGAAATACAACCTTTGTAGATCCGGTGCTCCACCTCCATAGCTCCGCAATGATGTCCCTCCGCTGTCCAAATCGGATCCCGGACTCTTGCGTCGACTTCGTCAGAGAAATGGGCGGGCTAGGTCGTCGATGTCGATGCCGAAGATGATCTACGTCGAGGCATCACAAGATCAAGCTCCCACTTCACCAAGTCATGAAACTTGTGAAGAAAACACCCTATACTACTTGGCAAGAGGTAGAGGATGAAGAAATAGGAGGTGGGTTCACTTTAGAATTGGATTTCTCACTCATTTCATCAAGTCACCATTGATGAAGTCAAGCTTTCTTCAATGAAGAAGATGAAGAAGAAGAAGAAAGAATATTATGATAAGTTAATTTTAAATTGAAAAGAAAAATGAATACTTATCATAATCAAACCATGGTCAAGTGTAGAGAATGAATCATGGTTAAGTGGAATGGTTAGGGTTAAGCATGAGACAAAATGGTCACTTGGTCAAAGTCTTCATGAAGCTTCAAGAAAGAAATAAAGAAGAAACCATTTTGTTCATTATCCTTTCATTTCCCAAAAGAATAAATGAATAAGAAATCAAAACCCTAACCATTCATAAAACCATGGTTTATTCTTTACACATGCTCAAGTAAACATGTATCATCAAACATGATACATCCGAGTGCACAAAAGTATATCGCATATACAATGCGCACATCCGAGTGAGAAAATCCATCTTAAGTGAACCGATACTAGTTAATGCAAAGTGATATATCAAATATATAATTATACATTAAATCATTAAATCAACACTTGATTTAACGATCCGGTCATATCTCATATAACCGACTAGTATCCTATGTATCGGCTTATCGAATCAATCCTTGATTCGATAACTAGGTTATATCGCATATAACCATTCGATACATTCATCGCGAGAATGGAATACGGTATCACATACACGCATTATTCTCGGTCCCGCACATATCTCATATGCGCTCCTATTTCGTTTCGCTTGAGCCAGGAAACTTCTGTGTAGGACTCTAAAGACTCGTCAATACGCCGGCAGCAGGTGATGATCATATCAAACACCCACAAGCCGCAAGCGGTCTGCTAAACGTAACGGCCACCCGGGTATTGAGCGATCAGAAGATCGACGAGCAAGCCCGCTCATACCCCTGTGAATCCAACCTGTAACACTTACCGTACAGTCCGGTCTGATCGTCTGATATGTCGCATATCTTGCCTAGGGGTGGTAAACGTCAGACCCCAATAGCTCGATAAGTCATGTAGATATGAGGTCTATAACAGTTTGAAAAACTACTGGTAACACTTACCAGTAAATCTCAGCAACCCTGGCCAGGGATTTCCGGTTATAGCCAATCGAACACAGCGCAACATCAACTCCCTATACCGGGAGAGACGAATCCCCTCCTATCGCTCATTGCCTCCATGTGATTCGGGACTGTACCCAAAAACCACCGTTTTGCACGCCCTCTTGGACGTGGTAAGGTGGAAATCAAAGCACAGTGGGAACCACACAAGACTCTATGACGATCTCGGGTCAACAGACTACTCTGTGCCAGTGTCACCAGAGAACTGCCATCTGACGTAAGGTATAATACCATCTGGGAGTTCTCGGCGAGTCCGTCCAGTGTACCCAGTCTCCACTGAGCACCCGTATATCATCTCTGATGTCAAACACCAATGGATATGGGATCATCCATCGCCCATCTGTATGGGTCGAGAAGGTATACGCTAGTCTACTCTGGTATATCGATGCCCCGTCTCGATATACCCATGACTAGGGACTTTGAAGGATGTACTTATGGACTACCATGTCCCCACTAGTATGATCCGCATCATAGTCCAGGTAGTCAAGTACACATCCTAAGGGCTTTACCAACATGTAACAGAGAGACAATCAGTATACACGTTAAGGCAAAGAGTAACCAGATAGCATACTATCATGTCGAGCAAGAAAGTCTTCCCTATATATGTCCAAGCACCCACTACAATATACATCCTATGTATAGTAATGGCCTCTAGGGCATACATATAACTAACAATCTCCCACTTGCACTAGGGCCATCTGATAGCAGTGGTTGTAGTATCTCATACTCAACCATCCCATAAAAGTCTCTCTCTGGGAAAAGGCCCTTGTGAGTGGATCCGCCGTGTTGTCTTCTGAGTCTACTCTCCTAACCTCGATCACCCTGGAGATCAACTATCTCCATGATCAGGTGATACTGCCTTAGAATATGTCTGGATCACTGATGGGACCTGCGTTCCTTGGCATAAGCCACAACTCCATTGTCTCATAATGGTAGGAACGTAGTTCATCTCATGAACCAATATACACCCAAACAGCCTCTTTGGTAGCATCTTAAGTAGCGATGTATCCTGCCTTTATCGTCTAGTTAGCCACGGTATCTAGCTTGGAACTCTTCCAACATACCGTCCCTTTACTGAGGGTAAAGACAATGCCTGCAACTGACTTTCAGTCGTCCTTATCACCCTGGAACCCTCCCAGTGATTCTCCCCAGGATCGGTTGATACCATCTCACTACAATATAGTGAGAATCCTGACATCCATTTAGATCTATCTCATAGATCCAAAAATCCAGGATTTAGGAGGTATCATTTTGATCCCATATGGAGAATCATTGTGATAAGCGGAGATTGATCGAGCGTAGCATAGGAAACTCCTTCCCTATCATGAGTATGTCATCCACGTACTCTACGAAGATCACCACACTCCCTACTACCTTTTTGTATATACAAGGTTCATCTACCATTTTGATGAAGTCAAACTGTTTGACTACTACATCAAAACAGATGTTCCAACTCCGCGATACCTGCTTTATCATATAAAGCATCTTGTATACGTTTCCGCTGCTCCCACTGTCTACGAAGACCTCTGGCTGTATACTTATAGACGTTCTCTTCTAAAACATCATTTTAGAAAAACAGTCATGACACCCAACCGCCAAATATCGTAGTCATGGTATGTAGCCGTGGCAAGTAGGATCTGGATGGACTTAAGCATAGGCCCCAGAAAAAGGTTTCATCATTATCCACGCCTGGTTGATGACGAAAACCTTTAACAAGTCTAGCTTTGAAAGTCTCAACTTTTCCATCTACACCAAGTAATCTTCTCAAGATATACATGCTCCTGATGGGGATTTAACCCTTCAGATATTGCAACTAAAGTCCATACTTTGTTGGTGTATAAGGATTCCATCTCAGATCACTAAGCATCCAGCCATTCTTACAGAGTCTTACTCCTGATGGCCAGCTCGAAGCTAGTTGGGTCATCATCTCATGATGCAATCCTCGCTCCCACTGTCATAGAGAAATAGAAGTATCTCTCAGGTGGGTGAGGAACCCTACTAGATCGGCGGAGAGGCTGAGGTTCGTTGGTTACTATTGAATCCTTTGGTTCTATCAAATCATCAGCTGCAGTTTGTATAGCTGGAACATTTCCAGTTCTACATAACAGACCTTGCCTCGAGCTTTTCCGGATTTTGCTTTTAGACATAAGCCGGACAACCCCAAATCTTAACTAACCTAAGATATGGGCTCTTCCCTTTCCATATCACATATGAAGCGGTAGGCAATTAATTTGATTGGAACCCTATTCAATAGGTATGCAACTTCTCAAGTGCATAACTCCTTAAGGAAAAAGGTAACTCAGTAGTACTCATCATAGAGCACACCATATCAAATAGGGTGTATCTGCTCCGCCCCGACATACCATCGTGCAATGGTGTATACGGAGGAGTAATGCTGAGAGAGAATCTCATTCTCCTTTAGAATAGTCCAGAAATTCTATGCACAAGTATTCTCCTCCTTGATCTCATCAAAGGACATAATACTTTTACCCGTATTTTGGTTCTCTACTTCTAAATCATATTCTGTTAATATCTCAAAAGGTTCGGACTTGTGTTTCAACAAGAACATATGTCTGAATCTCGAGAGATTATCAGAGAATGTAATGAAGTACAAAGAACCGGTCTTGGCATGTGTAGACTGGGGACCTACATACATCAACATGTATCATCCCAAGAGTTCACTAACTCTTTCTCTGTTTCCTGTAAACGGAGCTATGGTCATCTTATCTCTGTGACATGACTGGCGAGTTTCACAAGATGTAAATTCAAACTAATTTAAATATGCATCTTTATGTAACTCTAGCTAGTCGGGTCATATTGATCTGACCCAGTCTATAATACCGCAAGAAGGATCCGTTCATTTCTGAACTCTTCCTCTTGTGTGTGTTCTGTATACTAAGAACTGTAGTTTGATTTAGAACATCAACGCTTTTAGATAACGTGCCTGAACCGGTCAACTTTTGATATAGGAAATGTTCAAAATATTATCCAACTATACAAAATTTTATCATTTCTTTATTAATAAAGAGACTGATATGATTTTGTATATCAAGTTCGGTATCTAATAACATTCGTTCAGAATCAATGTATTGGTAATACAGGGTGACAGTGACCAACAGACTTGGCTGCAACATTTACCCCGTTTTCTGCCTCATGAAACTTATCACCCGTTCTCAGTTCTCTACCTTGCTGTAGCCCTATGTAACATATTACATATCTGGGATCCTGATTTGGTATCACATACCCAGGACGTAGAGGGTATAGAGAAACAGTTCTTTGTAACGAACACACCCGAAGATGATGCATCAGCATGCACTCTCTTCGTTTGGGCGGCACGGGAAATCTGGTATTCCCCAATTTCCTGCTCTGTCTTATAACAATTATAAGTTGGAGCGGGACCAACGTTCCCCAGCTCAGTATAACAAGCGGGTTCGGTCAAATATCCGTATTATTATCTTGATTAAGGCATGATATGGTCGCTACCTGGAGAGAGAGAGAAGAAAACACTCAGCGTGCGCTCTTGCAAGAATAGATTGGTTATTATTTTATCTAATCAGGATGGCTCCCACTGCTTTTTATCAAATCTTCCTTCAAACCCTAAAAGGAAAGACTAGCCGGGATTAATTACACACTACAAGTTCGCCAATCTTTCAGTCAGGCCAGTGTCGGTACTTTGAGGGAGGTCCCCCGTGCTTTCGCACGAACCTAATTAATGTAAACCTCGTTTTCCCAGAGGCGTAACCTCGTTGACACCTTTCTAGACACCTACTTGATCGGCTAATTGTAATGTGCAAAACTCTCCCAGGAGTAACTCTTACTCGCAGCGGGTATCGGGATCCAACTATCACATAGAAGGTATGCAATCTCATTGCAAATTTCAACACTTGAAATTCCCGATAATATTTTACCCCCAGCACCCTATGACCTTGACGGAGGTCAACAAACCATAGGCTACTAGTCAAGTTCAACCCGTCATTTCTTGATCGAATTAAACCCACCCGCACGACCCTTGACGGAGGTCAACAAGGCCGCAAGACTACCCTAATCCAATCTGCATCATATGCATAAACAGATAAATACTTGTTAGCTACCGCACACTACGCCTTGACGGAGGTCAACAAACGTAGCACGAATACTAAATAGGACTTATCTAAAATGACGGAGGGCTACGACAGGTTTTTCTGAAAACCTATTGCGTAATGAACTTGATATCGTTGTAGAATCAAATGATTTTAAAATGGAGTGCTTTTGAGGCTTTTCTAGTTTTGCTAAAGGAGTCACTCCCGGTGAAGGGATCGTCGGTCCTTTCCTCGTCGAATGAGGTGCGGGATATATCATATATATCACTGTGCAAAGAAAAAACTCTTAAAAGCAATCAAAAGACAAACCGAGTGTGTAGCATCGGCCAGTTATTGCTAAAGGAGTCACTCCCGGTGAAGGGATCTCGGTCCTTTCCTTATCGAATAAGGTGCAGGATATATCATATATACCGCTGTGCAAAGCAAGAACTGTAGCTACCTGTTTTATTTTGAAATTCGATTCTACAACATCTTAGGTTTCTTTTATTTCATTAATCTCATTAATGAAGTCCCATCATTTAAGTACCTAAACATCACAGATAAATACGACGTACACTTATGCCATCCGCATTCGCCTCGATGTCCTCTCGTGCACCGTTAGGTTAGGTAACTAACGGCAGAGCAGGGCAGGGCTAGCGAGGGTGTAAAACATAAGTAACGCCTATATAATATATCATATATACTATATACTGTATCTATCACAGAACATCACATGATCACATCACAGATATCGCAGCAGAAGAAACATATGAAATATTGGATATACTAGGACGTCCGTGTTTTCAATACGAGCCAGTATAAAACACGGATTCCACGGTCGCGATGAATAGCCAAACCCACACCCCTAGACCCCTACGAGAGCGGCAAGCAACCCTACCAATTCTAGAGTTAGGAGACCCGGACTCGACTCCTCGAGTTGGTCTCCCACTGGACTCCAGAACCCGGTTACTTGTGCCCTCCTCCTTGGGTCTATCCTAGTGCGGAAAAGTAAATAATATACAAAAGGTGACAACTTCCGCAACCTGGAAGTGCCCCAATAAAAGAATATTACATACAAGTTTTTACATGAATGAAAATGAAAAACACTCATCTCACATAAAAACCCCCGGCTATTCAAACACGACGATCCAATATAACATATCCAGCAACACATAACATCACATGTCATCAACGTAAGTAAATATGCGCATCCCAATTGTCGTTGACATATAGCAACGAAACCGGTGATATCACATATTACACTTACGATCACAGAAAAGAAAGTGTAAAACTACAACAGTTGGAATCCGCAACCATCTCAGACATCGCATGCCTGACCAAATGAATTTCTTAGATATCGCATGCCTAACAATTATAAACCCCGCATTTTAGTCTCAAAATCGAAAACTCTTTTCAATATCAAGTCGGGCAATTCAACAGAATTCCCGACATCCTGATCGAATGCTCGTCGCAAACTTCAGTAGACGGCCGCACCCCCGATACCGTCGACGAAGTGCACCAAGGCGGAACACCGCTACCGCGAGCACCCGAACGGATGCTTTCGGCGACGGGGTTCTCCTACAGTCACTTGGTCGGGGCTATGGAGTGAGGCTGTCTATTAAGTTTACCCGGCGAGTATCCGCGTACGCTACGTGATTGCGACGGACTTTTGATCACATCAGAATTCCGTGGCAACCGATCAAGTGAGACTAAACTGCTATGTTTATAACATTCATTCAGTTATCACATAACTTTTGTGAATTCCAATTGTTGTAACACATTCCGGATAAACAGAAAATGTTAAACTTTCTGATTGAACATTCGAACACCCAAGTTTTCCCGATACAGATCAACACATGAAACAAGTCTAAAAACATTCAGTTCGTGCCTCAGTACCAACGGTCCAGCCGTAGAAGGGTCAAGCCAACGCCTCACATGTGACACGCCGTACTGCCCCAAACCCGAAGGTTCAAAGGGCAGTTCAAGACGGTCACATAATCGAGTTAAGGTTTGTTGTCTTCTAGAGGGTCCATCGCGTTACTTGCACTACTTATAACGTCGTTAAACTACGAAAAAATCCAACATTTGGAAATTTCCCGACAGGGGAAAAATTGGGTATTTATATCCAGTCGAACCTTTTAACATATTCAAAAAATATCCGGAAAAACACAGACAAGATTAGACAATCCGATCGAATCACCGAAGTCCCAACACAACCCCAGAAAACTCAACTGTTGAGTGCAGATTAAAACTTCCCAGAGAACATAGGAAACAGATACGGGCATTACTGTACCAAAACGACACCCCAATCATTACATACGGCCGCGGAACCGCCGCACAAGGAGGCTATTGCCGCGGTTCCGCGGCGCATTGGTGGAGTTAGGGGCTCGTTTTCTACAGTAACTATTATAATTTCCTGCTCTATTTTCTGAGAATTTTTAATTCACAAAAATCCCTGTTTTTGAAAAAAGTCCAGAGAGCATTTTTGGGTTCTAGTTTTCGGTTCGATCGGACTTCTAACGTCGTCTAGACTTCGCCTAAGGCTCTAGCTAGGCTCTGATACCACTGTAGGGTTCCTAGGCACTCTCAAGAGGTCTCACAAGGCATCAACCATGCCAATTTCAAATTTTACGGTGCCGAGAAACCCTAGACTAGATCGTTAACTAGAATTTTAGGCGATAACAATAACTAGTAGACAACTATACTAAGAGAACGGAAATACAACCTTTGTAGATCCGGTGCTCCACCTCCATAGCTCCGCAATGATGTCCCTCCGCTGTCCAAATCGGATCCCGGACTCTTGCGTCGACTTCGTCGGAGAAATGGGCGTGCTAGGTCGTCGATGTCGATGCCGAAGATGATCTACGTCGAGGCATCACAAGATCAAGCTCCCACTTCACCAAGTCATGAAACTTGTGAAGAAAACACCCTATACTACTTGGCAAGAGGTAGAGGATGAAGAAATAGGAGGTGGGTTCACTTTAGAATTGGATTTCTCACTCATTTCATCAAGTCACCATTGATGAAGTCAAGCTTTCTTCAATGAAGAAGATGAAGAAGAAGAAGAAAGAATATTATGATAAGTTAATTTTAAATTGAAAAGAAAAATGAATACTTATCATAATCAAACCATGGTCAAGTGTAGAGAATGAATCATGGTTAAGTGGAATGGTTAGGGTTAAGCATGAGACAAAATGGTCACTTGGTCAAAGTCTTCATGAAGCTTCAAGAAAGAAATAAAGAAGAAACCATTTTGTTCATTATCCTTTCATTTCCCAAAAGAATAAATGAATAAGAAATCAAAACCCTAACCATTCATAAAACCATGGTTTATTCTTTACACATGCTCAAGTAAACATGTATCATCAAACATGATACATCCGAGTGCACAAAAGTATATCGCATATACAATGCGCACATCCGAGTGAGAAAATCCATCTTAAGTGAACCGATACTAGTTAATGCAAAGTGATATATCAAATATATAATTATACATTAAATCATTAAATCAACACTTGATTTAACGATCCGGTCATATCTCATATAACCGACTAGTATCCTATGTATCGGCTTATCGAATCAATCCTTGATTCGATAACTAGGTTATATCGCATATAACCATTCGATACATTCATCGCGAGAATGGAATACGGTATCACATACACGCATTATTCTCGGTCCCGCACATATCTCATATGCGCTCCTATTTCGTTTCGCTTGAGCCAGGAAACCTCTGTGTAGGACTCTAAAGACTCGTCAATACGCCGGCAGTAGGTGATGATTATATCAAACACCCACAAGCCGCAAGCGGTCTGCTAAACGTAACGGCCACCCGGGTATTGAGCGATCAGAAGATCGATGAGCAAGCCCGCTCATACTCCTGTGAATCCAACCAGTAACACTTACCGTACAGTCCGGTCTGATCGTCTGATATGTCGCATATCTTGCCTAGGGGTGGTAAACGTCAGACCCCAATAGCTCGATAAGTCATGTCGATATGAGGTCTATAATAGTTTGAAAAACTACTGGTAACACTTACCAGTAAATCTCAGCAACCCTGGCCAGGGATTTCCGGTTATAGCCAATCGAACACAGCGCAACATCAACTCCCTATACCGGGAGAGACGAATCCCCTCCTATCGCTCATTGCCTCCATGTGATTCAAGACTGTACCCAAAAACCACCGTTTTGCACGCCCTCTTGGACGTGGTAAGGTGGAAATCAAAGCACAGTGGGAACCACACAAGACTCTATGACGATCTCGGGTCAACAGACTACTCTGTACCAGTGTCACCAGAGAACTGCCATCTGACGTAAGGTATAATACCATCTGGGAGTTCTCGGCGAGTCCGTCCAGTGTACCCAGTCTCCACTGAGCACCCGTATATCATCTCTGATGTCAAACACCAATGGATATGGGATCATCCATCGCCCATCTGTATGGGTCGAGAAGGTATACGCTAGTCTACTCTGGTATATTGATGCCCCGTCTCGATATACCCACGACTAGGGACTTTGAAGGATGTACTTATGGACTACCATGTCCCCACTAGTATGATCCACATCATAGTCCAGGTAGTCAAGTACACATCCTAAGGGCTTTACCAACATGTAACAGAGAGACAATCAGTATACACGTTAAGGCAAAGAGTAACCAGATAGCATACTATCATGTCGAGCAAGAAAGTCTTCCCTATATATGTCCAAGCACCCACTACAATATACATCCTATGTATAGTAATAACCTCTAGGGCATACATATAACTAACACAATCCCCATCATAAATATACGACGCCGTAGCGAAGAAATAAAGACAATAGAGATAAAGCTGAATATAAGACAACAAAGCCATAATAATATACAATAGCGTCCTCACCAAGTCTCTATGTCAACAACGTAATAGTAGATGGAGAGTACAAGATACAACGAATGTACAATATGAAATACAGATAATCATCCAACCCACCTAAGCAAAATAGTATACTGTGAGCCGATGCGGTATCTGTAGCACAAGATGATAGATGAATAGATGAATAGCCTGCCTCAACTACTCTGGGGAACACCCTGCAATACCTGTGGCACAACGGGGGTGAGTTGCCAACTCGTAAATTGTAGATAACATATACAGCTAATTGCAGGAATGTACGTACATCATGAATCTAAGATATACAATTTTCAGTAATAACAGGTCATGTGAATGCAGAATAATGGAAAGTACACTAGCAGGTACAATCAATATGTGAAGCAGTAATAACATGACAGTAGTATGCAATAACCATGAAATAGGGATATTAGAATGTAGATATGCCACAATCATGAAGGGTACGCTAACAGGTATTCCTAATACATGGAACAGTGCATAAGTGAAAAGGTATGAGGTATGGAGTGAAATATGTCATCCCACGGAATCCTGTCATCGTGGTAGGATCACAATAAATCAAGACACTCAAATCCCAATTCCTCAAATCAGGCCCCAAGTTGGGCTCTCACATCATATAAGTCTCACATCTCCTCAATGTACAACATCGAGTAATCTCCTATATCCCGAATGCACAAATCAGTAATCCCATATGTATGTCCAATATCCAATCTCAATGAATCACCTAATATCCCAAATCAAATCTCAAGTAGAATTCTAACATCCTAAAGCTATATATTTGCAGAAATAAATATGATGGGGTCAATACACATATATTAGCGTCCCACTCCACTAATATTGGTGTAAGGGTATATATAACAACGGCTAAATCCCCTGTTATATATACAAAGGTGTTAAAAGAAATATCATGAAAACAATGTGCCAAGTATCGACACAGAAATCCTGATCTATCAGATGCCGTCACCAAGACTAGCATGGTGATAGGTACGTATCATACGCTATCCCGAAAGCACGAGTGCCTAGCTCTGACCCTCGCCTTTCGACGTATGCATACGTGCATGACTCCTAACGGTATCTCCATGATCCCCGCCGAGTCATTAGTACTGTCACCGGTAGGTACTCGCCCGCCTCCAGGCTCAATCGGCAAAGTCCATCGATCATCTTGCCGAGGGGAACCATACCGGGCCCCACCATGTACTCTCATACGGCATCCACACCTCGTATGGAGTATATAATCAGAACCGATAAATCTCATGGTGGCTGCGCAAATATCATATCAAGGAAACCGGGTTTTTCAATGTATGCATAATTTCATGAACTCCCGCGTTTCCCAAATCCAGAAAACATCATGTAAAATCCAAATAGACACTGCGCAAATCCAGAAATAAATATATGCGATATATCTGAAATGCGAGCATATAAAGGAAAATATGTAGCTGAAACCAGATGTATGCAAAATCAATAAGGTACAGCTGAGTATAGGTGTCTACCTATAAGTAAGTGATGTCGTATACCCCCTGGGTATAAGTAGAATATGTAGGATACCCCCCTGGGTATAAGTAAAATATGTGCAAGGTATACCTGTAGCTGTATTGCAAGGTGTATATGTACCTATCACTAATGGTATGATACACTATAGGTATACCGACAAGCTAGATGTCATGTGTGACAAGAAATATAGTATCTATAAGGGGTTTGTGTGTGA
This sequence comes from Agapanthus africanus, assembly GCA_030015575.1. Taxonomy (NCBI): domain Eukaryota; kingdom Viridiplantae; phylum Streptophyta; class Magnoliopsida; order Asparagales; family Amaryllidaceae; genus Agapanthus; species Agapanthus africanus. The sequence goes on along the minus strand of JASDDO010000026.1, from coordinate 152,090,255 downwards.
CATGGCAATTATTGACGGTGTGTGTATAGCATACAATCCGTGCTCGTGCAACATGAATCGTCAATAATATGTGCAGTGTCCTACGGCTGCTAGTCACAGTATCATTATATCTAATAAATAGGGTAAGGCGCAATTCTAACAATGACGTAGAATACGCAACAAGTATTAGAATCCTAGCCCAGACGCATAACGCCATGCGGGCGATTCCCCTGTAGATGTTAAATCTATTCACCTACGCTCCACGCTAGGTGAATCCTACCATCTGCTCCTCCCTGTAGCAGTGTCCGTAGTCCCCGCCTGCAAACCTTCAATTTAGACATGGAAATCATATATAAGCCAAATATTCCGCAAAACGCGATATCGAACCCAAACGAGAAACTCGCGTCGCGAACTAAACGCACGTGTGCACGATACGCTAAAACATGTGTATACGCGTCTAAAACTACCGCGACACGCCGCGATACGCTGGATCGCAGAACCCACTCACGTATCGCGCAAACAAAACGGACATGAAATACGATATATTGTCCCAGATTTTTCTATAGGTCAAAACTCACAAAACTACACATTCCAAAACACTAGAGAGCACAGCAGAGAACCCTAGCCAAGACCCTAACACCCCAGCCCCCAACTCGGCCGCAAATTGCGGCCAAACCCATTAAATCTGCTGCCTGGAACAAGAATGAGGGGCTCGTGTTCTGGTGGTGTGTTCTAGACCTAGTGTGTATGCTCCAGTTTTCTCAATTTTACTCTGAAGGGTCCGGATCAATAGCAAATCACAGATTGCCAAAATATCGCAATAAAACACCAATTTTGCGCAAAACACAAACCCTATGTTATTTTTGTGAAATCCAGGGTTAAACTCAGTTAAGGTGACCCTAACAACACTTAAATAAGTTGGGTTAACTAACACAATCATCACTTGGACAACATCTTACACAAATCACCATAATATAGCACTAAACTAACTTTAAATGCAAACCGAAGCTAATTAACACAAGCTAAGCAAACTAGGAAATTGGGTTTAAGAATTATACCCTATGGGATCCTAGAAAGCAGGTGAAGGTGAAGAATTGAGCTGCTACAGCTGCTGGTGATGCAGGGGCTGCAATGAAGCTGCTGCTGATGCTGCCAGTGCTGATGCTGATGTTGCTGATGGTGCTGTTGTTGGTGTTGCTGCTCGAGCCGCTTGCTGCTGCTGCTCCTCTGCTGCTGCTGCTGTAGGTGAGTGTGTGTGTGTGTATGAGAGAATGAGAAATGAAAATGAGTGGGAGAATGAGAGAAACAACAAATACCCCTCCCCCTTCTCACTCTCTCTCCTCATTAATGAGGCATGGTTCACAACATGCTCCCTATGCCTTCTCTCTCACACAAAGTCAACATTTCACACCAATTAAAAACCCTTTTTAAATTCATTTTTCTTTTAAAGAACAACCATGCACTCTTAAAACCCAAAACACTTAAACAAATTAATAAAACTAGATTAAGAAATGGTTAAACCCCAAATTAACACCCTAGTTAACATGCACAAGTGTGTGCAAGCCTAGGAAAAATCTAATAAAATATTTATTAAATAGGATAAAATAATTGAAAACCAATTTGGTAAATTTTTTTATTAAAAACCATATATTAAAATATAATTATCCACAAAACACATTCTAAGGTGTTACAGGATCGGGATCCTACTATCATATAGAAGGTATGAAATCTCATTGCAAATTTCAACACTTGAAACTCCCGATATGGTTTTTACCCCTAGTAACTTATGACCTTAACTATAGTCAATATATCATAAGTACTAGTCAAGTTCTTCCCGTCATTTCGTGATTAACTAGACCCACCCATATGACCCTTAACTATAGTCAACATAATCATATGAATGTCCTAACTAATCGTGTCATATGCGGTGTAGGAAGAAATCACTTAGCTACCGTACACTGCGCCTTAACTATAGTCAAAATACGCAACATGAATACTAAGTACTCTACTTTCTAAAATGACGGAGGGTTGCGAATAGCTTTTAAGAAAACTTTTAATGCTTCGAACTTGATATCGTTGTAGAATCTAATGGTTTAAAAAGGAGTGGCTTAAGCTCCGCCTTTTGAAATCTTGCTTTTTCATAAAAAACCGAGTAGATTTCAAATCTGATTCTACAACATCTTTTTAGGTTTTTTTTTGTTTACATTAATCTTATTAATGTAGTCCCATCATTTAAGTCCTTAAGCCATTACAGAAAAGAAACGAAAATAGAATGTACGCTTATTCCATCCGCATTCGCCACAATGTCCCGTTATGTACCGTTAGGTTACTTAACTAACGGTATAGCGTGGCGGGACTAGCGCGGATGCAAAACATAAGCAATGTTTATTTTATATCATATATATAATACATCATTCGTCTCAACATATAAAGTGATCACATCACAAAATATCCACAGCAGAAACACATATATGAAAATACAGGATATACTAGGAGGTCCGTATTTTGTATTTAGCCAACAATAGAAAATCTGGATTCCACGGTCGCGATGAATAACCAAGCCCACACCCCTAGACCCCTTCACGAGCGGCATGTGACCTTACCAATTCTAGAGTTTAGGAAACCCGGTTTCGACTCCTCGAGATGGCCTCCCACTGAACCCCAGAACCCGGTCACTTGTGCTCCCCTCCTTGGGTCTATCCTAATGCGGAAAAGTAAATAATATACAACAATGGTGACATCATCCTCAACCCGAAAGTGCCCCAATAAAAGAATATTACATACAATTAATTTTACATGAATGAAAAGAAAAACTCTCATCTCACATAAAACTCCCGGCTATTTATTTGCGACGATCCTGTACATCATATCTCAGCAACATATAATATCACATATCATCAACGTAAGTAAGCATGCGTACCCCAATTGTCGTTGATGTATAGCAACGAAACCGTCAATACATCACATACTACACTTACGGTCGCAGAAAAGAAAGTGAAAAACTACATCAATTGGAATCAACACTGTCTTTAGACATCATAAACCCGGAATATCACATATTCAGGATTTCATGCCTAACAATGAAAATCTTATATTCAGGTCTCAATCATGAAAACACCTTTTCAAAAGAAGCTGGGTAATTCAACAAGATTCCCGATTCTACTGAGACCAAAATATTAGATTTACATGCAGCTAATTACTTTTCATAAAACTAATTAGTGTAGATTCCAATTACTGTATCACATTCATAAATAAACTAGGCGCAATTAAAACATTCGATCGATCGATCAATCATCCAAAGAATTCTCAGATGGCTCAACACTTGAGTCAGATCAAAATATACCAGAGACTGCATCAAGCACATATGGGCCAGCACAAGAAGGCACAGTCCAAGTCTCACCAACGGCGCCGTGGAACCGCCGCCAAAAGACCCTTTTGGCCGCGGTTCCGCGGTCGTTTAGTCAAGTTAGGGTTTCGTTCTTCTTGGGAGCCCATACAATACCCTGCATGATTTTCTGAGTATTTTTAATATGCAAAATTCCAACTTTTGAAAAATTTCTAGAGAGCACTACTTTGGGTGTCAGTTTTCGTTCGTTCGAAATTTTTAACGTCGTCAAGATTACTCTAAAGTTATATCTTGGCTCTGATACCACTGTAGGGATTCTTTAGCACCATGCCTAGGTTTAAGGTTGCATCACACATGCTATAACAAAAATTTAGAGGGTGCTAAGCAATTCCAAATATGAATCGAACTAGAAAAATAGAGTAACAAACTATAGTATCACATACTATATAGTATTTAACACTAAGTGGGGGAGAGAATACAACCTTTGTAGACCTCCTCCTAGACTCCTTAGATCGATTGAAGTTTGAACCGGTTGGCTTGTGTCCTTCCAAGTCCACGATGATCCACCACGAAATCCCTTTGCACCAAGCTCCAAGCTTCACTTGATCAAGGATGAAGATGAAGCAAACACTCCACACTAGTGGGCTAAACTAAAGTGGAATGGTGATGTGGGCTTGGATCTCACTACAAAATCTTTTCTTTTTAATTCTTTCTCTTTCTTTTAAAACCCTAGTGAGCTTTGAGGAGAGAGAGGAAGAAGGAGATGTCACAAAACAAACTCAAGAGAATAATGTGATAACCCTTTCTAAACTCAAGTGAGTAAGTGAAGTCATCCATGCTAAACCATGGTTACAAAATATCTAGATATTTTGTAACTTAAGTTTAAGCAAAACCATGGGCAAAGAAACCATTGACTTTTGTCAACTCAAGAGAGTTGAATAGCCAACCATGATTTTAATCCCATTTTTCTTTTCTCAAATAATCAAAATATCTAAATATGTTAACATGTGAGTCCTGCATTGTCACCACCAATGTATCATCAACCATGACACATGTATGCTTACATGTGTGCATCCATATCAACATATACATACACTCATGCATGCATCATAAAGAAATAGGTTTTAATAAATGAGCTAATGGACTTAATATTAAATCAACACTTGATTTAATAACCCGGTCATATCTCATACGACCCGGGTAATAGTAAACGCCCGATTAAAATACGGTATCCAATACACGCATTTAATCGAGCTCCCGCGCATATCTCATATGCACCCCCACATCTTTTCGCCTGAGCTAGGAGACCCCTTTGTGGGACTCTAAGACTCGTCAATACGCTAGCAGTAAGCAGTGATCACATCACATGCCCACAAACCGTCAGTGGAAAAAACTGTACGTAACGGCTCCCAGGTATTGAGCGATCAGAAGAAACACAAGCAAACCTGCTAAAACTCCCGTCGAGCCAACTGGTAACACTTACCGTACAGTCCGGTATCTTCGTCAATTATGCTGCATATATGAGTCTAGGGATGGTATCGTCGACCCCAATAACCCAATAAGTCATGCCGGTATATGGCTCATAACAGATCGAGAAATTACTGATAACACTTATCAGTAAATCTCAGCAGCCCTGGTCAGGGACTTCCTGTTATAGCCAATCATACATGGTGCAACATCAACCACCAATACCGGGAGAGACAAAACCCCTCCTATCGCTCATTTCCTCCATGTGCCTTGGGACCGTACCTAAAATCCACCTGTTTGCATGGCTCAGAAGAGCCGTGGTAGGGCGGAGATCAAAGTACAGTGGGAGGCACACAAGACTATGACGATCTCAGGTCTACAGACTAACCTGTACCAGTATCACCTGAGAACTGCTATCCGACGATAGATATAATACCATATAGGAGTTCTCGACGAGTCCGTTCAGTGTACCCAGTCTCACTGAGCACCCGTATACGGTCTTTGGTGTCACCACACCAATGGATATGGGATCATCCATCGCCCATCATATGGGACAAGCAACGTATACGCTAGTCTACTCTGGTGATATCGATGCCCCGTCTCGACACACCCACGACTAGGAACATTTCAAGGATATACTCATAGACTACACATGTCCCACTGGTATGATCCGCATCATAATCTTAGTAGTCCTGCATATCCTAAGGGCTATATCAACATGTACCAAATGAATGAAAGCACGATCAAATGAACATGTCAAGATAAAAGGTGCAACCAGATAGCATACTATCATGTCGAGCAAGAATGCCCCCTGAATGTGTGTATACACACACACACTCACACACACACACACATACCGGTACATACACTATCATATAATGGCCTCTAGGGCATACATATATCTAACACACCGAGCCTCGCACAAACAACGAAGCTGAATATGAAGCTCTGATAGCTGGTCTGGAGCTCGCCATAGAAATGGAAATCCTTCGGTTACGGGTTTATGGTGACTCCCAGCTTGTCGTCAACCAAGTAAGCGGCGACTATAAGATATACAAACCCGAGTTAGCTCGGTACAGAAGCCGGGTGGTGGAGCTTATGAAACAATTCACCCATATTGAGCTGATGAGAGTTCCTATGGCGTTGAATGCAAAGGCTGATGTACTCGCTCGCTTAGCCAAGGAGCTGGGTGATCCTGACATGGACGGAATTCTGATCACAATCCGGAGCCGACAAATTCTGCCTCCAGCCTCTCTGTGTGAAGAAGAAAGCGTAGAACAAGAGAACAATCCTGCCGAAGAAGCTTCGATCATCCAAGACGAGCCCGATTGGAGAGAACCCTTCATAGAGTACCTCCGATACGACAATTTGCCTGAAGGAAAATCTGTAGGGGTTCAAATGAAGAAGAGAGCTCTTCGATACGTGTTTATAAATATTACGCTATACCGCGAATCATATGACCAACTCTGGCTCAGATGTATGTCATCGGCCGAAGCCCAGAATGTCATGAAAGAAGTTCACTCAGGCGTCTCTGGAGCTCACCAATCCAGCCCCAAAATGCGGCTTCAGATCAAACGGCTTGGATATTACTGGCCCACCATGATAAGGGATTGTGAAAAGCATGCAAAGAAATGCTATCTCTGCCAAATTCACGGTGATTTCATTCACAAGCATCCCAATCCGTTGCATCCTACGGTGGTGTCATGGCCTTTCAAAGTTTGGGGCACCGATATTGTTGGCCCAATTGATTCTCCGTCATCTAAAGGCCACCGGTTCATATTGGCCGCAACTAACTATTTTTCCAGATGAGCTGAAGTTGTCCTGTTAAAAGAAGTCAAGACAGCAAATATTCTGACGTTCTTCCAGCATGATATTCTATACCGCTTCGGTACACCAAGAAGAATCATTTCTGACAACGGGCCTTCTTTCAAGAGCTTCAAAGTTTCAAGGTTCGCTACTCAGCACAAGACAGACTGGAGATATTCCTCCATCTATAATCCAAGGGCCAATGGGCTAGCCGAAGCCTTCAATAAAACTCTATGCAAGCTCCTGAGGAAAAAATGCTTCATCTAATAAGAGAGACTGGAATCTCAAACTTCATGAGGCATTATGGGTATATCGTACCACGCACCACACTCCAACTCAGTCCACTCCATACTCATTACTCTTCGGAGTGGAGGCGATCCTCCCCCTCGAAGTCGAAGTTCCAAGCTTAAGAATGGCCGTCCAGCATGAGTTGACGGAAGAGGAAAACGTGCTTCTTCGTCTTGAACTTGACGCCCTCGAAGAAAGGAGGCTCGCGGTACAGCAAAATCTGGAGCTATATCGAGCCCAAATGTCATGGGCCTATGACAAAATGACCCGTCTCCGCGCTTTCAAGAAAGGTGAATTGGTGTTGGTCCTCAAAGGCCGATCATCCCCAATCGACATGCAAAAGGAAAATTCGAGCCAAACTGGGAAGGACCATACGCCATCGAGAAAGTGTTTGATGGAGGATCCTACCAGCTGATAAATGCCGAGGGAGAAAGGTCCATGCCACCTATCAATGGCTGATATCTCAAGAAATATTACGCGTGAATGCTCCAAGTCGCAGACGAATTGAGCGCGCCAGCCCTACGGTCTAGATCATTCATCCTGTAAAACCGTACACAATCCACGGGCGTAAACGACCCCTATATCTCCCAAGTCCTGCCGATGAGACTACTTTTAAAGTCCCACCAACGACAAAAAGAAGAAAAAGAAAAAAACGGTATGTCCACAAGCAAAACGGGCACAGATGAAAACCCGGAAGGGCTCCATGAGTAAAAAAAAAGCATGACTGCCGGCGAGTTTGTGAAAACCTGAAAGGGCGCAAACTCATGAAAAGAGATAAAATATACTCGCAAAGTCCTCTCGACCTTGTGAGGAGAAAAGCCCTGCGTGAGATCCTTACGACTCACAAAGGGGTAATACACGAATCCCCACGATTCCTAAGGAGAACATACATCTGCGAGATCCTCTTGACTCGTAGGGAGAAAATGCTTTTATGAGACCCTTACGGCTCATAAAATTGAAAAGCCTTAGATGATAGGGATCTAAACCTGTCTCCTGAGCCATCGCCCCCCAACGGGCAACGGCATATAATGAGTCGCTCCTGGCATTTCGCTTCAGTGTTAGCGGTGCTGATGTCGACCCAAAAACCAAATGCTAAGTCCTCCCGGGGCAAATGATGAGTTGCTCCTGGCATTATTCCAGTGCAGCAATGTTGATGCCAAACAAGATCCAAATTCCAAGTCCCTAAATGACGAATGATGAGTCGCTCCTGATATCATATTCCAGTGCAGCGATGCAGACGCAAACCAATATCCAATTTCCCAAAATTTTTCCAGCCCTACGGCCAGTCCCCAAATTGACTACCGTATACAATCCACGGGCTCAAATAATTCTCATCACACCTAGGCCCTACGGCAATCACAAGCCCCATGGCTGGTCTCCGAGCTTGGAATTATGCTCCATTTAGGAAGACCCACTCATGTGTCCTCACGATACATGAAGAGAACAAACTTACGGGATCCTCACGACTCGTAAGAAAACACCTTCGTGGGATCCTTACGACTCACAAAGGAAAAACACACTTGGGGTTCCTCACGACTCCTGAGGTGAAAATACACCTACGGGATCCTTTCGACTCGTAGGGAGAAAATGCTTTTATGGGACCCTCATGGCTCATAAAATTGAAAAAGCTTTAGGTGATAGGGACCTAAATCTGTCTCCTAATCCATCGATCCCCAACAGGAAAAGGCAAATGATGAATTTCTCCTGGCACATGTACTTCAGTGTTAGCAACGCTGATGCTTACCCTAACCCCAAAATTCCAAACTCCAATCCAATAGACCCCTAAGTCTTTAAACTGGGGATAGATGAACTCTAAGTCGTTAAACTAGGAACAGATGACCCCTAAGTCGTTAAACTGGGAACGAGGGAAATCTCCTCATGGAAGATGATTCGCTCCTGGTATTATATCCCAGTGCAGCGGTGCTGATGCCAAACCAAAATCCTCAAATCCTATCATGGCAGATGATGATTCTCTCCTGGTACCATATTCCAGTGCAGCCGTGCTGATGTCAACCCAAATCACATCAAATCAGAAAAACAACCAATGACCTCCCTGGCAGAATCAAGCTCCACCTCGGAAACAAGTTAACTTCATCCCTGACACCGCAAGAAGTGGAACAAGTCAAATTAAGTCACTAACCGTCCAAGTCGCTAAAAGGGCAGCACCGACCGTCAAAGTCGCAAAAAGGACAGCACCGACCGCCCAAGTCGCTAAAAGGGCAGTATCGACCGTCCAAGTTGCTAAAATGTCAGCACCGACCGTCCAAGACGCAAAAAGGGCAGAACCGACCGTCCACGTCGCAAAAAGGGCAGCACCGACCGCCCAAGTCACAAAAAGGGCAGAGCCGACTGTCCACGTCGTAAAAAGGGCAGCACCGACCGTCCAAATCGCAAAAAGGGCAGAACCGACCGTCCAAGTCGTAAAAAAGGTAGAATCGACCGTCCATATCGTAAAAAGGGCAGTGCAAGTTTTCCAAAAGTGGGAACCAAATCAAGTCGCCTCCACGTGAAAGAAGATCTATTAATTTCATGCACACGAACCACATGTGTGGTGTGCATTTATTGATGGGGGACAATTTGCTGGGTTAAAAATTTACATCCCGGTTGACCAAGTCAAAATCAAAGTCAACGCCAAGCCAAGTGGGCCCAAGCCCAGATCAAGCGGGCCAATGCCCGGGGCGAGCCCGAACATGAAGTGGCCGGCCTTCCCCATGCCAAAATAAAAATTTTGTAATAAATTATTTTGGTGTATTTATTTTATTTTATTTTATGAATAAATGTAAGAAAAATGAGCATAAAGCCAAATTTTTGTAAAGCCCATGGCTTATGTGCAAAAGAAATGAGCACATGAGGCATGGGATGGGCAAAATGCCATTTTGTAAAGCCCAAGGGGTTGTATGTAAAGTTTGTAGCCTATAAAGGCAGACATGATGAAAATATCTATGACAACTTTTTCATTTCTCTAAAAACTCTAGGGTTCTGTGCCTCCTTCTCCTTCCTCAAGGTTCTAAACCTTCTTCTTTCTTTTGAATTAAATCAAGAGTTTTACTTTTCCTTTTCTAAAACTAAATAGTTTTTCACCACAAAAACCATAAAGGGGAGCTCAGATCTTCCATTAGATCTCAAAAAGGGGAGATTTTTAAAATCTCACCCCTCTTGTTCTCCAAGATCCGGCCAACAAAGAGGAGGAAGAAGGAGACCCATCTCCGAAAATCTCACTTTGGAAAAGATCCGAGGCTCAAGAGAAGATCCCAGGCTTAAGAGAGAAGAACCTCTGAAGATTTTTAGGTAGTTCAACTCCAAGACCCAAATTCTCAAAGGAGTTTAACTTCTAATCCAGATCTTTTGGAGTTTAACTCCACTCAAAATCATCTTTTGGAGTTTAACTCCTATTTCTAGGGTAAAACCCCTTTCCTTTAGCTAGCGCCCAAAGCGCTAGTGCTGGCGCCCAGGCGCTAGTGCTGGCGCCCAGGCGCTAGCGCCCGAGCGCCCACGTGCCGGGCAAGCGCCCACGTGCTGGGCACGTGAGGCGCTAGCGCCTAAAGCGCTAGCGCCCGAGCGCCCATGTGCCGGGCACGTGAGGCGCTTGCGCCTAAAGCGCTTACGCCCAAGCGCCCAAAGCGCTAGCGCCCACGTGAGGCGCCAGCGCCATCGCCCGAGCGCCAGCGTCTAGCGTGATAGGCACGTGAGGCGCTGGCGCTCACGCGTCCTTTGGACGCCATTTTCCCCTCATTTTAGATGTACTTCACTCTAAAAATACCCCCCTCTGTTAAAAAAATTTCTAACGGGGCACTGTCTCGCACCCCGCAAGGGGGGCTGCTAGTCCCCTTAACCCTCAGCCCGCTATCCGGGTAGCGGGACCCCGTAAAAACTCTGCGGGCCCCCCGATATATCCAAAACCCCTTCAGAACACAACATTGCACATTGAGTTCGCATGACCTGTTTGACCTGTCAATCAGAGGTTCTCTCGCTCCAAAGGCGAGGGGTAATTAACGGCAGCTTAGTCCATGGCTGTCGGAGATTCGGATCTTCACAATCAATAAATCCCAGCCTACCCTAGGCAGGGGGAATCTGTAATGCGCCTAACAAGAGCGCGCGTATTCCCAACTCAATGGGGTAATGAAAAACACCCTGCAATGCCCGCCAGCGAACTTGCGCTCGGTAAGTCCCCGAGAAAGGTGGGATGTGAAAGTATATAAATGAATATACAAGGTGACATATGATATAGTATGAATGGAACTAAAACACGACCAAGTAATCTGAATTTTTGTTTTAAACGCTGATATTAAAACGATCATAATTAGAGCTTCCGAAATCCAAATCGCGCGAATATTAGTGTTTTGGATAAGTACTCCGAAAGACCTACAATTTTATAATAATTTTTGTAACCTGAAACCCAATAGAAATTAACTCAAACTGCGTTTTAAAATGTGTGACGGTACTGAACAGATTTTGATATATTTTGCGCGACGATACGAAAACATATATATCTCCCAAACCGGTAGTCGTATTTAGGCGATACTGGAAATCACGTGTGTATAACTCTTAAAGCTATGTTTTTGTTTATATTCTGATTTCAAATGACTTGATTAACTAGTTATACATATCACACATTTACAACATTGTTTTGGATGTTACTTATATACTTATCTCATATCATGTTCTGTGATTGCTTATTTATTTTTATTTATATGACTTGTGATTAAATCATTACATGTTAGAATTGAATTGATCTTGACATGACTCAATCATGAATACTTGAACCCAGTATGTACACTTGAACCAACTTGACTCGAACCATGAATACAATTGGCATGACTTGCACTTAACATGACTACATGAACTCAATCTTAAAAACTTGATATCATACATCACCTTTTGTATTCATGGATTCGATCAAGACTCATAATATTAATCACAGACTAATATACATGGGGTGTTGGGGTAGTTTGAGTATGAATCCAACAGAATCTCTCCCCTAGGGAAAGGGAGGGCCCTGACTCTCCCGCGGCCGTGCCAATCATTGTGATTTTCCGAAAGCAGGAACCATGTTGTCAAAAATTTCGGGGGTTACAGATCTATGAGACTACCATCGATTCGACAGAGCGGAACGACCAGAAAAAGAAGTGGAGTTAGAAAGCCGTATGATAAGTGGTAACTATCTTGTACGGTTCTGGGGGTAATCGGCGTACTCCGATCAGTGGGGGGAATTTTTTGCTTTATCGAACATACAGGGAATTCATGAGTCCCATTAATACAAATCATGTTGCTGTGGTACAGGGATGAAATGGTACAAATCTTGTTGCTGTGGTACCGGGCTGAAACAGTACAAATCACGAATTCACGAATGAGGGCCCGTGTTTTCAAACCTCTGGATGATAGCCTGTTCGGTTTGGAATACTTCAATAACAATTGAACTCCTGCTATTTTGGGCCCGTGATTTCTTACCCGTGGACGATAGCCTAGGGGTCGTGAATACTCTTGAGATTGGTTGATATTCACACTTGAACTCACGTTAGTTGTTTTTACCCTTTTAGAGACCTTTTAGGACACTTACATTCACTTCAAGTTCACTATACATACACTCCACGGTCATACTATACATGTTTACTATGCTCATATTATATTTCTATACTTACATAGTTGTCATTAACATTACCATGTTATACTTGTTCATATTTTATTTCCATTCATATTATATCACATGTCAACTTGCATATTCATTTATGTATTTTCACATCCCACCTTTCTTGGGGACTTACCGAGCGCAAGTGCGCTGACAGGAATTCCACTCATTTCTTTTTTTCCCTTGAATGTTCGTCATATAATCTAAAGATTGAGGAAATCGAGCCGAGTCAGGAGGATTACTCTTAACTTGTGGAGCAGACCAACTACTAGTTCTTTCTTTTCAGCTTTTACTTTCTGTATGCTACCAGTTTAGGCATTTTCTTTATGCATCTTTGTTTTCAGATATCATGTATTCAGTTTGAAACTTGTGAAAGTTGGGAATGTAAATATATGTTATTTCATATAGTATAAATGGAAATTGTAATATGTGAACAAGTATGGTAATGCATATGGCAACTATGTCAGCATGGAAAACAAGTATAACATGGCCATGGAGTGTAGGTATAGTGAATATGAAGTGGATGCCCGTATCCTAAGGGGTCTCTACAAGGTAATATATCCTAACGTCAGTTCAAGTGTGAATATCAACCAATCTCAAGAGTATTCTCGAACTCAAGGCTATCGTCCAGAGGTAAGGAATCATGGGCCCAAAATAGCGGGACTTCAATTGTTGTTGAAGTATTCCAAACCCAACAGACTATCATCCAGGGGCTTGAAAACATGGGCCCCCGTTTATGAAGTCGTGATGTACCGTTTCAGCCCGATACCACATCAACATTATTTGTACCGTTTCAGCCTGGTACCACAACAACGTTATTTTAGTAATATGACTCCTGAGATTCCGTTGGATTCATACTCAAACTACCCAAACACTACGCGTATATTAGTCTGTGATTAAAGTTACAAGTCTTGCCCAAATGTATGAATAGATAAGAGAGTGCAATTTAAGTATCGAGTCGAGTTCAAGTATTCAAGTCAATTTTTCATGTATTTATGTCAAGTCATTACGTATTCATGGTTCTGGTCAAGTCAAGTCGAGTGTACCTATTAGGTTCAAGTATTCATGATTGAGTCGTGTCAAGATCAAGTCAATTCTAGCATGTAATGGTTTAATCACAAGTCATATAGATAAAAACAAATAAGCAATCATAGAACATGATATGAGATAAGTATACAAGAATTGTCCAAAAACAATATTGTAAATATATGATATGTACGACTAGTTAATCAAGTTATTTAAAATCAGAATATAAAAAAAACATATCCTTAAGTGTTATGCACATGTGAGTTCCAGTCTCGCCTAAATACGACTACCGCTTTGGGAGATATACATGTTTTCGTATCGTCGCGCAAAACAGATCAGAATCTATTCAGCACCGTCACATATTTTTAAAACGAAGTTTGAGTTAATTTTTATCGGGTTTCAGATTACAAAAATTATTAGAAAATTGTAGGTCTTTTGGATTACTTATCAAAAACACTAAGATTCGCGCGATTTGGATTTCTGAAGCTCTAGTTATGATCGTTTTAACCTCAGCGTTTAAAACAGAAATTCAGATTTCTGGACAGCAACTATATGTTATATTGCAAAGCCTTTATCGAGTTGTTTCATGCTTTTATAAGTCATCTAATATACAGGAAATTATAGCTCTATCAATTGTGCATCTACACATCTAAATTTCGTCACGAACGAAAATCGGGTGTTCGTGTTATATCCTATTTAAAAATAATGTGCGAATCAAGACATATTCTGTCAAGATTCATTGCTTAATATTGTAACACAGTTTTCTATATTTTACGTAGATTTCAGTAAAAACTTAAAACTAAGAAAATCTATATCTTTTGATGTAGATATTCAAAATATCTGAAAATACTTAATTTGGATCAACAATTACAGAGTTATGGTCTCTCGAAGAAGACCCTTATTGGCAGTTTTCTGGTTTTAAAAAAGTGAATAAAAACTACGTAACTTCTAAACCGTTATTCGGTATGATATTAAATTTTTACCGTAGACCTAAAATTCTATCTAATATATAATCTAATTTTTCTAGAATGTCAGAAATCAAAATTGATTCTCTAAAAATTATTTTGAAGGTAAATGTATTTCTTCAAGGTGGTATTTGAGATTGACAAGATCATGATATTTATTTGAAAGCTCTTTTTTTTAAAACTAAATATAAATAAAATAAAATAAAAATTGCGAGTAATAAATTATGAAAGGCATACGAACAAGCATACGAATCGGTCATGATATATAAACTAAAATTGATATAAAAGATTAATAAATATTCTACACAAAAATTATTAAACACTTTTCTTTTGTTTTGAATAAACGATCGCGTTATGTGATGATATGCAATATAGGATGATACGATTCACATATATTCATAATTACTAAAATATGAAACAAGATAATCACTATTAATTAAAAATGTATTTTATTCATGAAGGTAAATAAGTTTACAAAATAATTAACTATTAGATTATCTATTTATTTTATGTGCGTTTTCTAAACTAGAAGTTTACATATGATATTAGAAAGTATGGACATCAGTTGAGACATGATAAGATGAGGATGATTCAACAAGAGGAGGAGAAGAAACGAAGGGGACTTATATACACAAGCCGGTATTGTTATTGGGCTTGTTTATCCGCCGATAGCTTCGCGTTTCTAGCGAGACCATCTTGAGAAATTTTTCATGTTCTTTTTCGAGGAATCTAGATGAAGAGAGAAATGAGAAAAGATAAAAATGTGTGATGAAGAAAAAAAGAGGAGTGATATATAAAAAAGGTTTATGGCCACCATAATTCTAATAAATTATAGCTCATAACCATTCTAATTATGTTGCGAGTTAAAAGGAAGATGAAATGAAATGTTACATTTGTAGGTTATGAGAAGGATAAAAATTGTTTAAAAAAATAATTGCAGGAATGAGGATTTGAACATGTGACATAAGGAATAACAATGAAAAGACTTAACCAATGAGCTACAAAGTTATTCATGCACATATTTAACAAGAATTAAATATATTTTGTACCTTAAAAGGAAAGTGGGCTTGGAAAAAGAAAAGAAAGAAATCAAATAGAATTGTCTTAGGTTGGGTTTTGGGCTTTGAAAAATTATAGAATGGATAAAATAAATGATGTGATAAAATAATATATTTATTAGAAAACAAAATATACCAAAAATAAATAATCGTAATATTTTATTAACGAAATGATATGCGAAGGTATAGGAATTTTAGGATCGTTACATAGGGTTTGGGTGATTATTAGGGTTATGGTTAATTTGGGTTAATTAGGTAAAATAGGGTTGGTGATGATTAGGGTTAGGGTTAAGGTTAATTTGGGTTAATTAGGTAAAATAGGGTTGGTGATGATTAGGGTTAGGGTTAATTAGATTAATTAGGGTTAATTTTGGTTTAGGTTAGGGTTAATTTGGGTTAGGGTGTGGGTGGTGATCAGGGTCAGGGTTAATTAGGTAAAATAGGGTTAATTTTGGTTAGGGTGTTGATTAGGGTTATTTTGGTTTAATTAGCTTAATTTTGGGTTAATTGTGGATAATTTGAGTTAATTAGGTTAATTTGGATTAATTAGGGTTAATTTGGGTTAATTAGGGTGATGATTAGGGTTAATTTAGATTAATTTGGTTAATTTGGGTTAATTAGGTTTATGGTGCACTAGTTCCTTCAGTAGGATACTCAATGATAACTTAAACGTAAAACTTAATATTTTGGACGTAAGAAAAGTTTATCCTAAACTAAAAACTTCAAACCCTTAAAAACGAAACGTAAACGTAAAACCTATTCAAGTTAAATGTTCAAGTTAAAACCAATATATGATATTTGATGATAATATGAAACTTTCATATTCTCATCGATACTCATATATGAAAATCAAAATGCGACTTAGTCCCCGTCTATCGGTTAACATACGTTCGATGTTCGTCGTGACATAGAACTATATGAAGGTTGTTAAATATCAGACGGTATAGTTCGGTGCTAACAACCGTCGTGTAGTCTATATGACGAGAAAATTCAATCGTATGATAACTGATAGATTTGTCCAGTGTGGACAAGTTAGGAATGTATAAAGCAAACACCTGCATTCACTTGTGTTTTCATTCATTTCGAGTTATTTTGTCGGTACTTTTCCGCTGGTTCTCCGTGTACAAAGATAGATTAGATGTTCATTTCAACGTTGTTTCACAACATTTACTCGAAGAACAATGGGGAGGTGCTATCGAAATTTACTTGAAACGGATGAAAGCATAAGAGAATGGGTGTCAGCTCTATACATTCTTAATGGGATAGAAACCTTACCCTCAACAGCTGAAACACACACATACAACACGGATACACAATAAACGCACACACAAAACACGAACACACTAACAACCCTATGTTAGGAATTTGTATGCCCTGGAGGCCATAATTGTATGATATAGTGGATGCTTGGACATATATATAGAGGACTTTCTTGCTCGACATGATAGTATGCTATCTGGTTGCTCTTTATCTTAACATGTACACTTGTTTTATTATACTGTCTCTCTGATACATGTTGATAAAGCCCTTAGGATGTAGGCTTGACTACCAGGACTATGATGCAGATCATACTAGTGGGGTTTGTGTAGTCCATAAGCACATCCTTTAATAGTTCCTAGTCGAGAGAATATCGAGACAGGGCATCGATATTCCAGAGTAGACTAGTGTGTACGTTTCTTGACCCTGTATGGTGCGGTGGTTGATCCCACAACCATTGGTGTTTGATATTGAAGATTGTACATAGGTGCTCATTAGAGAATGGGTACAACGAACATGACTCGCCGAGAACTCTTAGATGGTACCGTACTTATCATCAGATAGCAGTTCTCTTGTGACACTTGTAAAGATTAGTCTGTAGACCCAAGATAGTCATAGTGTCTTGTGTGGTTCCCACTGTGCTTTGATTTCCTCCCTACCACGGCTTAAAGGAGTCGTGCAAACAGGTGGATTTTGGGTACAGTCCCGAGTCACATGGAGGCAGTGAGCGATAGGAGGGGTTTCGTCTCCCCCGGTATTGAGAGTTGATGTTGCGCTATGCTATATTGGCTATTACAGCAAGTTCCTAGCCAGGGCTGATGAGATTTACTGGTAAGTGTTATCAGTAGTTTCTCGAAAGGTTATAGGCCATATATCGGCATGACTTATCAAGTTACAGGGGTCTGACAATTCCACCTCCAGACTCGATTTGCGACATATCAGATGAAGAGACCAGACTGTACGATAAGTGTTGCTTATAGGCTTTACGGGAGTTTGGACAAGCTTGCTTGTTGATCTTCTATTCGTTCAATACCTGGGTAGCCGTTACGTCCAGCTAGTACCGCAGACGGCTTGTGGGTATTTGATGTGATCATTACCTACTGCTGGCGTATTGACGAGACTTTAGAGTCCCACACAGAGGTTTCCTAGCTCAAGCGAAACGAAGTAGGGCATATATGGAGATATGTGCGGGAGTTTGATTAAATATGAGTATGTGATACCATATTCTAATCTCGCGATATTTGATATCGGTTAGGTTATATATAATATAACCGGATGATTGAATCAAGTGTTGATTTAATAATTTGATTTATGTATATATATTTGATATTGGCTGGTTATATATGATATGACCGGATTATCAAATCAAGTGTTGATTTAATATCCAATATTGAATATTAGTCGGTTATACGTGATATAACCGGGTAATTGAATCAAGTGTTGATTTGATATTTTGATATACATATATATAAGATATTAGTCGGTTATATATGATATAACCAGATTATTGAATCAAATATTGATTTAATAATTTGATATATATATATATATATATATATTTGATATATTTATATATATTAACTAATATATGCTCACTAAAGATTTTCTTCTCTATTATATATTTGTATATATATATATGTGTGATATATATATATATATGAATTGTATCATGGTTGATGATACATAGAACTAGGATGTGTGAGAATTACATGGGAGTGAAGATAATGATAAATATAAATGAATTAAAGAAAAATGAGAATGAGTCCTTTGCTTAGATACTTGGAGAAGCATGTAGAAGCCATGACTCATCTAATTTTTTGTTTTATTCATCGAATATTTATCAGTCCATTTTGATGCTTATCTTTTCACTCACCTCACATGGTTCATTCTCTTATCCAGGTTCATCTTCATCTCTTCTTTATTTTTCTCCTCTAGGGTTTTTCTTGAGTTGGAAAATGAAAAGACAAAAGATTTTCTAGTGAGCAAAATTCCTACTTCATCAACCTACACTAATCTAGCCCATTAGTTTAGGTTGTTTGCTTCATCAATATTTTGATTAGTGAAGAGTGAGCTTAAATTAGAGAGACTTTAAGGAGGATCATCTTCGACATCGAAGACTTCAAGCAAGCTGATCCTTTCTTCAAGTGGATCCTTGAGAAGAGTTCTAAGGACTACTACTTGGAGGTTTAGAAGCGAAGGCCTTGGTCTACAAAGGTTGTAAACCTCCATCACATAGTTTAGAACTTGTTTTCTTACTTCAAAACCCTAATTCTCTAGTTAGATTCTACGTTTGTATGACTTAGACCTCTAGATTGTTTAAAATTGCATACTTGATACTTGTATAAACCTAGTAGAGATGCTAAGATATAATTTCATAGTATCATATCAAAACTAGAGACTTAGGCGAAGACTAGACGACGTTAAAGTGTTCGATCGAAATTTGAAAAACCGATTTTGGGTAGTTTCTGTCCAATTTTTCAAACGTTGAAATTTTCCAGATTAAAAATTCTCAGAAAATCATGCAGGTAATTGTATGAAGCCCCAAGAAGTACGAGGGCCTAACTCCTTAATATAACCGCGGAACCGCTGCCTAAACCATGTTTTGGCCACGGTTCCGCCGCCAACATGAGGAGTTGTGGACTCAATTTTCTTCTGCTGCTTTAATGTATTATTTTGGACTTTCTGGGTAATTTTAGTGAGGCTTAAGTTGTTGAGGTCTCTATGTGTCACGTCCCGCTTCCTGGTGTACGAGGAGGGGATGCGGCGAGGCCCGCTACGTATTTACTCCGAAGTAAATACGCTAAGCGTATCTAAGCAATATAAAGTAAAATATACACAAGAGTCATGAATATAAATGAACATCAATTTTATTTATTAAACATTCTTTACAAGTACAACTGGAAATGTAAATTCAAAGATGGAAAGCAATACCTAAATAATGTCATAACTGAAATGAAAATATGTACAAGTAAAGTTAATGTCCAGGATCTTCTGTGAACAACTCCAAATGCTCCCGGCTGGTCTTGAGCTACTCAGAGTCGGGTCCTCCTAACAACATTCTAAAGAAAGAAGAGAAATAGGAATGTCGTCAGCGAACAATCACTCGGTAATTCCAAAAGAAGGAGAGAAGTAGAATAGACAGAAAAGATAGTACATCTAGTAATGTTTGGATTATAATATTAACGAAGTTGTTTGTAACTTGGTACAGAATATGCCAGTGTATACGAGAGGAGTCCAACTTACACCGTAGACTTTGGTAACCTGTAGTACAAGGCTCCGTCGAAAATACCACGGAACAACGACATGGATGTAATTATATCTTAAGTGACCACCTCGTGCCACCTTTAACATGTTCCGTACCTGTCTACCCCTTTATAAACCCCGTAATGTTTATTGTATTGATTGTACTGATTGTATTGTAGTAAATAGAAGACTTGCCGATATCAGTAAATGGAATGGATGTAAAGGGATAATCATGTATACGGAGTATATCCATGGTTCGGTTCAGTCAAGTCCTGTTGATATAGATTGTATAGACGGATTCATGTTGAATTGTAGTTTTATACTTGAATCATATTCAAGTCAGATGGATTGGATTGAGACTCAGTCTGAGTCAGAAGCTTTGAAAAGAAATTGAAATCCTGAATTAGTTTTGATGTTATCGGTAACTGCTGCACATGGACGGCAGGATTTGTATCTTTTTCCAAGACAATTACCGTATTGATAACACCATTTACTAGATTGTCTACCCTAGATAGGAAAGCACCCACATTCTTCGGCTCTCTGAGGCTCAAGGGAATTGGTCCCGCTTAAACCTTTATTTACTAGGGTCTTTATTGTAATTTAGTATAACTTGAGGGGGGTTTATGTAAAAATAATTTTGGAATAATTTCAAAATACATCTCAAGCATTTAATTATCGTCTTTAGGGTTTTCATAGATGTATATTTTATAAATATGAAATTTCTAGTGAGTATAACCTAGTTTCCATAATATATGGTATTTTATTAAAATATCGGTATTGTTTTGTATTTGGATGGTATTTTCATGTAATGGCGTGTTCATAACAGAATATTGCATTTTATACCGCCCATTCTTATGCTCGTGTGTTTATAGGTAGGTGCTTTTAATCTGTGTTTGTTACATATTTACAGATTACAGGTTTCCAGTCCAAATATTGCAAATCAAGACAAAATCTCCACAGTTACGCCAAAATACAGAACATCTGTCACAGCAGATAAAAGCCGGGTTCCGGTCATCCATATCCGTCCAGTGCCGAGTACCAGTTCCAGAGACAAGACATATGACAGTGGTCATTCGTGTCTCGGACAAGCACAGAGCACGAGGGGGGCTGTACAAGAATCAATGGGTGCGCGGAGTGTTGGAGATAGTGCCCTCAGAGTCAATTATTGGATCACAGGCACGTGATTGCAATGATTGAGGGAGGACCTATCCCGGTAGAACAGTCTTACTCGAGATGATAGTATGCTATCTGGTTTACCTTTATCATCGTGTACTGCTTTAGGTGACCTGACAGGTCGCTATTGCACGTTGATAGAGCCCCTAGGATTCTTGCTTGACTGCCAGCAGTATGAGGGCGATCATATAAGTGAGAGCTGGAGTCTATTAGCACATCCTTAAAAGGTCCCTAGTCGTGGGAGTTTCGAGACAGGGCATCGATTCTCCAGAGTAGACTAGTGTATACAGTCGAGACCCCGACGAGGGGCGGTGGCCGGTCTCACAGGCCACTGGTGTCAGTTGGTTCACTTAAGATGTATACAGGTGCTCATTGGGTTATGAGTACACCGGACAGGACTCGCCGGGAACCTGCTAGTTGGGATTATACCATACGTCAGATAGCAGTTCCCAGGTGACATGTGTACAGGTTAGTTCATCGACCTGAGATCGTCATTTGTCTCGTGTGAGTTCCCACTGTGCTTTGATTACTACCCCACCACGGCTCAAAGGAGTCGTGCAAACAGGTTTTAGTTGGGTACAGTCCCGAGCCACATGGAGGCAGTGAGCGGATCTGCAGGGGTTCGTCTCTCCCGGTATTGGGGGTGAGGTCGCGCTGTGTCTAGGAGAGCCATTACGCAAAGCCCTCGGCCGAGGCAGGAGATTTACTGGTAGGTATTCCAGTAGTATCTCAGGGCGTTCTGGGCTACACTCCGACATGACTTGTACCGCCTTTGGGGGTCTGACTTTTACCAACCCCCTAGGCCCGACATGCGATCCTCATAGACGAACGGACCGGACTGTACGGATATTGTCACTGACAGGCTCAGTAGGGTGTCAGGATGAGTTCGCTCATCGACGTCCCTTTTGGTCAATAGCTGGTGGCCCGTCACGTATTGGGTAATACCTCTGACGTGCTAGTGGTTAAATCCACAGCCATTGTATTGACGAGTCTTTAGAGTCCACCACACTTTCAGTTACTTAGCTTTCGGGCGAAACGCTGTAGAGGCCGTATAGAGATATGGCAGGGTCCGATCAGATACGTGCGGTATTGCACGGATCATGATCGGACAGTTTTGTACTAGTGGCCATATAGTTATATGGCAGGGTTCGATCTGATACGTGCGGTATTGCACGGATCAGGATCGGACGAACATTACTAGCCGGCTTTGGATTAAGCCGATTCTAGTTTAGTACAGTGTAGATTTTGTCTTATTGCATTTGTATCCGGTCGGAATACAGATGCGGGTGTGTATGCACAGTATTGGGGTTTTCCTGTAATTTATTACGGGACCAGTTTTCTGGAGTTGCCAGTTTGTATTCCGTTCCGGCCGGTTTTCCTTTGTTCTTTCCCGGCCGGACTTTTCCGATGGAGGGGGTTATTTGCAATTGTGCAAATAACTTTTGTGGAGGGGGTTTCTTGCACTTTTATTCATTATGATAAGCATTTTTGTTTTTCATCCATAATGGTGCATTAATGAGATTTGAGTGGGTATGGGTTTTAAGTATGGTTGATGTTTTCTTGTCTTTGGATGTGGTCACCTTTCTCTTTCTCCTACCATCACCTCCCTTCTTGCTACAAATTCTTTACCTCCACCATTTCCTAGCTAGTTTTGGCCGGCCACATTTTTTGGGAGAGAAGAGAGAGGATCTTTTTGGTGAGGGTGGGAAAAATTATCATACTTATCATTTTTCCATTGCTACCAAAATTCCCAAGTTCATTTCTCAACCTTATTCCTCCATCAAGGCAACATAACCCCAAAGAGACATAGCACTACACATTCTACAGCCAATCTTGGGCACTTCAACTTGCCAGCTTCATGCCCGAGTTGCCTCGGTATTGAGGTGGGAGCCCGTAAAAGATACAGACGATGTGGTGCCCTTCCGGCAAGGAGACGACGACCGGAGTTTCCGCGGGAGATCGGGACGACGACGAGAAGACCGGAGGACTCGGATCACTCGGTATATCTCAAACCCCATCTCTAGTTAGCTAGTATAGGTTAATGGTTTCGATCCGAGTATATTGTTCGCAGTAGCGCCAGTTTAAAAGTTAAGAAAATTTTGATTCCGCATTTTGGCCTCGGATAGAAGGCCGGGGCGCTGCCGTGGCGCAACATGGTATCAGAGCCACGCCATTAACCTTGTCTAGCTTGTTCTAATGCGTTTTACTTATTCGATCGACCAAAATTCCAAAAACCGTATTTTCCTTCACATCAGTTTCTGTTGAAATTTTTTGGTCTCTAAAAATTTTTCAGGTTGTCTCAGAATGATGTGCAGGGAGTTCTAAGAACACTGGGAAAATTCGACAACATGATCCCTCAGTAAGAGCGCGTATCCGCGGCCGTTAACCTTTCTCAGGCCGCGGATCCGCCGCAGTAATGAAGAATCATGTCGTCGTTTTTCTGCAGTGGGCTTTTGGGCTAAAAATAGGGGTTTTGGAATATTAAAATTGGGCCCAGAATTTCTGTGAGTGCTACAGTATTACTTGGGGGCCCACTTGTTAATTTTTGATCGATCGGATATTTTAAACACATTATTTCACAGTATTTACATTATATCTGCGACCGTGAATATCACTTGATCGGTAAATCCTGTCTAACTGCTATAGCCCGGTTAGACGGATTTGCGAACGTGATTTTCACGTTGATGTTCTGTGTTTATGCTGTGATGTTGCGGATCGGTCGTGGGGGATAGCCTGGATGCAATGCTAGTACAGTTTTGTTTTATATGTACATTTGATATTGCAGGGCGAGCGTCCGACATGTGGACTGCCGTCACTGCCTGTTTGTATTATTCTTTTGGGGCACGACCTGGTTGCGGTCGATGTACCCGTTGTATGTATATTTTACTTTCTGTACTAGGGTTACCCCGCGGAGGGGTGCACGGATAGCCGGGTTCTAGAAGGCAACGGGCCCGCATCTCAGGGCATTGAGACGGAGGGGGCTTCAGTCTGGAATTGGCGGGCTATTCACCGCACTCATAGGGGGTACAGGTTGACCCAGGAGGGGTGCCCAAGTTACCGGATTCCGTGAAGTGCTGGGTGGTCCATTCACGGTGCTGAAGGGGGCTGCCTCGCATCAGGTTTTGGCGGGTGACTTGCCGCGCCCGTAGGGGTCTAGGATTTCATTGCACAGGCTATCCACACGACCAGGGGAACGTCGGGTTTCAGCAGCGGCTCTGTGAAACCCGGGGCTTCCAGATATCTGTATTGTTCTGTGATGCTGTACATTTCTGTGATGTTGCCTTTTATCACGCCTTGAGCGAAATACTATATATTGGTATATATATTAGTAGATGTTGTATATGTTTTTCATCCGCGCTAGTCCAGTCCCCGCTCTGCCGTTAGTTAGCTAACCTAACGGGCGATGACGGGACCCAGTGGCGAATGCGGATGGCATATACGTACGTCAGTATATTTTCGTTCTTTGTGGTGTGATCAATTGATGGGACTGCATTGATTCGGATCAATGCAAGTTAAAACAAACCTATTCTGATGTTGTTGGAACATTTTTCAAAAAAGCTGTTATTGCAAAGACGTTCACTTTTGTTTTTCATCGTGGTATTCATTTGGAATATCCTGCTCCTCAGTCGACGAGGCAAGGGCCGAGATCCCTTCACCGGGAGTGACCCCTTGGACAAAAGTTTGCGTCAGGGCATTAACTTCACTATAGCCGATTACTTTTGCTTTGCATCGTGGTATTCAGTTGGAATATCCTGCACCTCATTCTACGGGGAAAGAGCCGAGATCCCTTCACCGGGAGTGACCTCTTTAGTAAAGGTTTTCGTCACTATATTTTATAAAAAGTTATGCAGTTCCTTCAACGATATCAAGTTCATTACGTTAAAGGTTTTTCGCCAAAAACCAGTCGTAGCCCTCCGTCATTTCAGATTAGTATTACTTAGTATTCGTGCTGCGTATGTCGTGCTTAGCCGAGGCGTAGTGTTCGGTAGCTATGTAGTGCTTTTCTGTTGCATGGATATGAGATTGGTTAGGACAGTCGTGCGGTCATTTTGGCTCAGTCAAGGACTCGTGCGGGTGGGTCTAATGCAATCAAGAAAATGACGGGTTGAACTTGACTAGGATCCTTTGATATGTTGGCTCAGTCAAGGTCACTTGGGTCCTAGGGGTAAAAATCACATCGGGAGTTTCAAAAGAACTGAGACTTGCCAGGCATGCGCATACCTTCTGGAGTGTGGTGAGTTGAGTGGATTCCATCAAGTTATCATGCGATGATAGTTGGATCCCGATTCCCACTGATGAGTTGGTTTACTCCTCGGGTGACCCCGACTAATTCTTCTTTCAGGTTTGGAGGAGAATTTGAGGTTACAGTGGGAGGTTTCCAGATTAGACAAAGTGATAACCATTCTGATCTAGGTTAGAGTGCACGCTGAGTGTTTCTTTTCTCTCTCTCTTTGGCAGCGACCATTGACCCGACCCTGGACTATGACTCAGTGACCAAGTTAACCGAACCTTCTTAACACAGGCTTTTGGATTGTCAGAGTTGCAAACCTCATTGCCACTCCTACTTTTACCCTTTTCTCCAGGACACCCCGTATTACTACGAACGTCCACTTCCATTGGACAAAACCATCGTATGGTTATATACGAACTCGAAGGACTTCGAGGATGGTTTCTGGTTCTGGAGAAAACGAATAGGATTATTCAGTTGTCTTTTCTTTTCACCTTCTCTCATTGCGAGTACTCCTTGGTTTAGGAGATAGTACACCTATTATGCAAATTGGATAGTCTTCTTCCAAACCTTAGGCTGGTACCGAACGGTGGGGAATGAAGAAAATCAATTAGCATAACGATGGTGTGCAGAAGGTATTAAGTTAAGACAAAATAAAGGGATTAGTAAGAGGGCAAAGTAAATTGCGACTGCTATTCACGACCAAACCGAGTATATCTTCGCCAAACCTAAATCACCTTTGTATTTCTGCAGGACACTCCGTATCACTGCGAAGATCCACAGTTTATTTGGATACTCCATCGTATGGTTATATACGAACTCGAAAGGAACTTGTTCCAGTTCGGGGATGGATTCTGGTCCAGGAGAAATAGGAATAAGGTTTATTCGGTTGTCTTTTATCTTCACCTTCTCTCGCATTGCGAGTGCTCCTAGGATTAGGACAGTACACCCATTATGCTTATTGGATAGTCTTCTTCCAAACCATAGGCTGGTGCCGAACGGTAGGGAAGGAAGAAAACCATTTGGCCTAAAGGGGTGTGCAGACGGTAATGACTAAAGACATATAAAGGGATTTGGACAGATGGCAAAGAGATATACGGTTACAGTTGTGAATCTGGATAATGGTAGAGGCATTACTAGGAATACCAGGATACCCTATCAAAACATTTCAATGTTTCAGTTTCAACTGTGTACTGTTAAAAGAAAACTGATTTCCCGGTTAGACACTTGCTCCAGGGTATGTATTTACCAGATTTGATTCTCACATCTGTATGGTTTTACAGATGATGAGTGGGAGTAAGTTATTGGGAATTGGGTGATCATCCTCATTATATCGGGATTCGTTGTAATCGATGATATTTGAGGAGATCACCTGGGCTGTTTGCCGGTCGGCAAATATTTGGTTTTGAATATCCGCTGTTGTGCACCAATTTCAAATTGATATATCTGTACGTCTATTTTTATAGAGTGAGATATACCTTTTGATATTATGTCGATGACATTTACCTATATCAGTGGATGGTTAGGTAAGGAGCATCAAACAGCGGTGTAATTCTTCTTAACCATAAGTACAGTTTTCAACCTACGACGCCCAGTTAAAGAGTTGTTAGACTCAGCGGACTTATACAGAGTATTGTATGTTGTCCAGTGTCCATTGGGACAGAGGGGTTGGTCCTCATACTATATTCTGTTTACTTTTAACTTCTCTAGTTCTTAGACATATGTTTCGTAGAAACACAGGGTCTAAGTTTTGAGGAGTTATAGGTATTTGAATAGAGTAGAGAACCAAGTGTAGCAAGTATCGGGATTCTTCAAGGTGATCGAAGATGTAGATACTTGTGTATGGTATTCAGTTGATAGTAATGATAAAGAGAAATTGCTTCTCTTTCAGGTTACTCATAATTGGAAGCATTCCTAAGTTGAGTAACGCTGATCGGCCTCTCTCCATTTAGTTGACATGCACTGGAGACAGCTGCATGATTTGAATCTGGTTCAATTAAATCAGTGCCTCTGGTTCTATATTGGATATAGAACAGTTCATATCTTAACGATGTTAAGGTACGGGGAGTAGTCCGGCTTATGATTAAAACCAGACACTGGACAACTCTAGGCACGTTTCTGTAATGGCTGTTTGTGGGTTGACCCAGGCTATGACGAGGGTTGACTTTCTACCATCTGGAAGATCAATAGTGATATTGTTCTTAACTCGCCACATTTTAAAAAGAAATGGTTATTTTTCAGAAATCAATAGTGGGAGTATGGTAGAACTGGAAGCGATTCCAGAACCGCAAACGATTACTGAAGATTTGATAAGGAACCTAAAGATTCAATCTGTTTTGACATTCCATTGGCCACTCCGCAAATATGGTGGGTAACTTCAGGCACCCGAGAGGCACTCCGGTAGCCTCAAGGACGGTGACAGGGAAGTTCTTGTTTACCCACACTTGCTATTGTTGTTGTTCCAGGCTGCGAGACCCGGCAGGAGGATGAGTATAGCGTCGTTCTAAACTAGCTTTAGAAGTGCGCGTCTATATGACTCTGCCAGAGGGTTGTCGTAGTCAGTGGGAGCAGCGGAAGCATTGGTGGACATCAGGCTTATGTCTATAGACTAAAGCAGATATAGTAGAGATAGATCATCTGTTTCTGATGTGACGGTCATAGGTTTGACGTCATCAGAATAGGGGATGGATCTGTTGAGAAGGTAGTAGGAAGTGATATTCCTATACTACGATCGGTTATACTTTGGTTGTCACACAGTGGTTTCTCCACACAGGACTTGGATATTATATCAGACATTCTGGTTACTAGATCTATGGTTTTAGATCTAGATTTGGGTGGTTTCCCAATCAGGGTACTTTGACAGCATTCTAAGAGTATTTAGAATGGACGACTCCTGGCATGGTAGTGTACCTGCAGGTAATGGAGTCACCCTCTCTAAAGGTGTCTTATAGACTAAAGTAGAGAGGGATGTGCATGATTGGCAGATCACTTGCTAAGGCAATCGAGTCAATCATGAGATGTCAAGTACCACACCAGATGTTGTTCTTGCACTAGATGCAATAAGTTGATATTGATCCAATCCTGGAGGAACAGTCGGAAGCAGTTTTAGAACATAAGTGAATGTTCTAGGGATATGATAACGGCTGCCTCCTTTAGGAGACGGTTATCACTCCAGGCTTCCAAGGTGATATGGACGACAAGGAGGTTGTCAGAGTTATAGTTCTCCCTCTGACGAGGGACAGTATTTTGGACAGGTGATCCAAGGCAATACTGAGGGAGGCATGGCGCAGGATACTGATTAAGTTCAGTTGTCGATACAGTCTAAGAAGTTTGGATTTGGAGTTCATTTATGAGCTAAGTCCCGTCAGACATCCAGACATTCCAAGACAGGTATTGCTCATTTCGGGAGATGGTTTTCTCCGCGAACTTGAGATATAGAGAGATATAGAAAGAAACATCTTAGCGGATCCACTCACTGAGGCTTTTCCTCGAACGCAATAGTTTCGCAAACAGGCTTTGTGCGACTGACTAGTAGAGGAGTTGGGTGTTCGGTATCACACGGGCTGTGAGTATGCGACATCGCAATAATTAGCCTTGAGTGCAAGTGGGAGATTGTTGGAGATAGTGCCCTCAGAGTCAATTATTGGATCACAGGCACGTGATTGCAATGATTGAGGGAGGACCTATCTGTAGGGTTCCTAGGCACCCTAATGAGGTCTCACAAGGCATCGCACATGCCATTATAAAATTTTACGGGTGCCGAGAGACCCGACTACGGATCGTTTGCTAGATTTCTAGGCGAAAAAGCTAACTAGTTAACACTTAACTATGAGATACGGAAATACAACCTTTGTAGATCCGGTGCTCCACCTCCATAGCTCCGCAACGAAGTCGTCTCCGCTGTCCAAAAGGAATCCGGGCTCTAGCGTCGTCTTCGTCGGAGAATGGGCGGGCTAGGTCGTCGATGTCCAAGCCGAAGATGATCTACGTCGAGGCATCGATGAATCAAGCTCCACCTTCACCAAGTCATGAAACTTGTGAAGGAAACACACTCTACTACTTGGCAAGAGGTAGAGGATGAAGAAATAGGAAGTGGGTAGACTTTAGAATTGGATTTCTCACTCATTTCCATCACTTGCCATTGATGGGGCAAGCTTTCTTCACTTGAAGAATGAAGAAGAAGAAGGAAAATAGTTATGATAAGTTAATTAGAAAAAGAAAAGAATAATCAAAACTTATCATGACTAAACCATGGTAAAGTGTAGAGTATTAATCATGGTTGAAGCAATGGTTAGGGTTAAGCTAGAGACAAAATGGTCACTTAGTCAAAATGTTCATGAAGCTTCATGAACAAAACAAAACCAAGCCACCATTTTCTCATTTGAATTTCTTTTATCCATTTATCAAAAAGAATAAATGAATAATTAAGAAAATAAAACCCTAAACATAAACACAACCATGGTTCAAACTTTACACTTAACCAAAGTGGTATGCATCATCAAACATGATACAAACATGTGCACATAAACATATCGCATATACAATGCGCACACCCGAGCGAGAAAATCCATCTTAAGTAAACCGATACTAGTTGATGCAAAGCAATATATCAAATATATAAATATGCATTAAATCATTAAATCAACACTTGATTCAATGATCCGGTCATGTCGCACACAACCGACTAGTATACAATGTATCGGCTTATCGAATCAACGCTTGAATCGATAACTAGGATATATCGCATACAACCATTCGATACATTCATCGCGAGAATGGAATACGGTATCATGTACACGTATTATTCTCGGTCCCGTACATATCTCATATGCGCTCCTATTTCGTTTCGCTTGAGCCATGAAACCTCTGTGTAGGACTCTAAAGACTCGTCAATACGCCGGCAGCAGATGATGATCATATCAATCACCCACAAGCCGCAAGCGGTCTGCTAAACGTAACGGCCACCCGGGTATTGAGCGATCTGAAGATCGACGAGCAAGCCCGCTCACACTCCAGTGAATCCAACCAGTAACACTACCGTACAGTCCGGTCTGATCGTCTGATATGTCGCATATCTCGCCTAGGGGTGGTAAACGTCAGACCCCAATAGCTCGATAAGTCGTGTCGATATGAGGCTCATAACGGGTCGAGAAACTACTGGTAACACTTACCAGCAATTCTCTGATCAGCCCTGGCCAGGGACTTCCTGTTATAGCCAATCGAACACAGCGCAACATCAACTCCCTATACCGGGAGAGACGAATCCCCTCCTATCGCTCATTGCCTCCATGTGACTCGGGACTGTACCCAAAAACCACCGTTTTGCACGCCCTCTTGGACGTGGTAAGATGGAAATCAAAGCACAGTGGGAACCACACAAGACTCTATGACGATCTCGGGTCAACAGACTACTCTGTACCATTGTCACCAGAGAACTGCCATCTGACGTGAGGTATAATACCATCTGGGAGTTCTCGGCGAGTCCGTCCAGTGTACCCAGTCTTTACTGAGCACCCGTATATCATCTCTGATGTCAAACACCAATGGATATGGGATCATCCATCGCCCATCTGTATGGGTCGAGAAGGTATACGCTAGTCTACTCTGGTATATTGATGCCCCGTCTCGATACACCCACGACTAGGGACTTTGAAGGATGTACTTATGGACTACCATATCCCCACTAGTATGATCCGCATCATAGTCCAGGTAGTCAAGTACAGATCCTAAGGGCTTTACCAACATGTAACCGAGAGACAAACAGTATACACGTTAAGGTAAAGTTCAACCAGATAGCATACTATCATGTCGAGCAAGAAAGTCCTCCCTATATATGTCCCAGCATCCACTACAATATCATCCTATGTACAGTAATGGCCTCTAGGGCATACATATAACTAACACTATCCCGGTAGAACAGTCTTACTCGAGATGATAGTATGCTATCTGGTTTACCTTTATCATCGTGTACTACTTTAGGTGACCTGACAGGTCGCTATTGCACGTTGATAGAGCCCCTAGGATTCTTGCTTGACTGCCAGCAGTATGAGGGCGATCATATAAGTGAGAGCTGGAGTCTATTAGCACATCCTTAAAAGGTCCCTAGTCGTGGGAGTTTCGAGACAGGGCATCGATTCTCCAGAGTAGACTAGTGTATACAGTCGAGACCCCGACGAGGGGCGGTGGCCGGTCTCACAGGCCACTGGTGTCAGTTGGTTCACCTAAGATGTATACAGGTGCTCATTGGGTTATGAGTACACCGGACAGGACTCGCCGGGAACCTGCTAGTTGGGATTATACCATACGTCAGATAGCAGTTCCCAGGTGACATGTGTACAGGTTAGTTCATCGACCTGAGATCGTCATTTGTCTCGTGTGAGTTCCCACTGTGCTTTGATTACTACCCCACCACGGCTCAAAGGAGTCGTGCAAACAGGTTTTAGTTGGGTACAGTCCCGAGCCACATGGAGGCAGTGAGCGGATCTGCAGGGGTTCGTCTCTCCCGGTATTGGGGGTGAGGTCGCGCTGTGTCTAGGAGAGCCATTACGCAAAGCCCTCGGCCGAGGCAGGAGATTTACTGGTAGG
Source organism: Agapanthus africanus (assembly GCA_030015575.1). NCBI lineage: Eukaryota > Viridiplantae > Streptophyta > Magnoliopsida > Asparagales > Amaryllidaceae > Agapanthus > Agapanthus africanus. Next base: position 152,058,208 of record JASDDO010000026.1, on the reverse strand, counting down.
TATTCCAGTAGTATCTCAGGGCGTTCTGGGCTACACTCCGACACGACTTGTACCGCCTTTGGGGGTCTGACTTTTACCAACCCCCTAGGCCCGACATGCGATCCTCATAGATGAACGGACCGGACTGTACGGATATTGTCACTGACAGGCTCAGTAGGGTGTCAGGATGAGTTCGCTCATCGACGTCCCTTTTGGTCAATAGCTGGTGGCCCGTCACGTATTGGCTAATACCTCTGACGTGCTAGTGGTTAAATCCACAGCCATTGTATTGACGAGTCTTTAGAGTCCACCACACTTTCAGTTACTCAGCTTTCGGGCGAAACGCTGTAGAGGCCGTATGGAGATATGGCAGGGTCCGATCAGATACGTGCGGTATTGCACGGATCAGGATCGGACAGTTTTGTACTAGTGGCCATATAGTTATATGGCAGGGTTCGATCTGATACGTGCGGTATTGCACGGATCAGGATCGGACGAACATTACTAGCCGGCTTTGGATTAAGCCGATTCTAGTTTAGTACAGTGTAGATTTTGTCTTATTGCATTTGTATCCGGTCGGAATACAGATGCGGGTGTGTATGCACAGTATTGGGGTTTTCCTGTAATTTATTACGGGACCAGTTTTCTGGAGTTGCCAGTTTGCATTCCGTTCCGGCCGGTTTTCTTTTGTTCTTTCCCGGCCGGACTTTTCCGATGGAGGGGGTTATTTGCAATTGTGCAAATAACTTTTGTGGAGGGGGTTTCTTGCACTTGTATTCATTATGATAAGCATTTTTGTTTTTCATCCATAATGGTGCATTAATGAGATTTGAGTGGGTATGGGTTTTAAGTATGGTTGATGTTTTCTTGTCTTTGGATGTGGTCACCTTTCTCTTTCTCCTACCATCACCTCCCTTCTTGCTACAAATTCTTTACCTCCACCATTTCCTAGCTAGTTTTGGCCGGCCACATTTTTTGGGAGAGAAGAGAGAGGATCTTTTTGGTGAGGGTGGGAAAAATTATCATACTTATCATTTTTCCATTGCTACTAAAATTCCCAAGTTCATTTCTCAACCCCATTCCTCCATCAAGGCAACATAACCCCAAAGAGACAAAGCACTACACATTCTACAGCCAATCTTGGGCACTTCGACTTGCCAGCTTCGTGCCCGAGTTGCCTCGGTATTGAGGTGGGAGCCCGTAAAAGATACAGACGATGTGGTGCCCTTCCGGCAAGGAGGCGACGACCGGAGTTTCCGCGGGAGATCAGGACGACGACGAGAAGACCGGAGGACTCGGATCACTCGGTATATCTCAAACCCCATCTCTAGTTAGCTAGTATAGGTTAATGGTTTCGATCCGAGTATATTGTCCGCGGTAGCGCCAGTTTAAAAGTTAAGAAAATTTTGATTCCGCATTTTGGCCTCGGATAGAAGGCCGTGGCGCTGCCGTGGCGCAACACGGAGCTCGAGGGAGATAGAAGTCAAAAGTAAAGAAAATAATGCAATATTGGACTATGAAATCTGAAGATATTCTGGAAGATTTTGTGCAGTTTAAAGTTGGCAAACATGAGAAAAAAGTGAACCAGGGGATACGACAAAATTTGATAGCCTAAAACCCCTAAAGGGCCGCGGAACCGCGGCCGTATTGTGTCAGCAGGTGGTGGGTTTTTAGGGGCAGTTTGGTACTTTTATATGGAGCCATATTCTTGCCCTAGGTTTCCATTTCCCTGCCTATAAATACCCCGGTTCTGAGCCAAACCAAGGAGCACTTTCTTAGTTAAGTTCTTTAGCCTCTTTTAGTGTAGTTTAGTCGTCTTCTTCTTCTTCATCATTCTTTTCTCCATGAAAATTGTAGTGAGAGATTTTTGAGTGGATGATGAAATGAAGATGAGGGTTTTTGTATCATTCTTTTGTTTTAGCTTCCCCTTGAGATCCTTGCTTTCTCTTGATCTTTCAAGCTCTTCATTGAGCTTGAAAGTTTAAGGGTTTGTTATTGATTTCAAGGGTTGTATTTTCTTATGGAATTAGTGCTTCATTTCACATGAGTTCTTCACCCTTCTCTTGATCTTGCAACCTCTTGATTGAGCTTGCAAGTTTAAGGGTTGGCTATTGATCCCATGCTTGTCTTGAGTTCTATGTTCTTGTAATTACTTTCTTGCTTATTTCTTTCTTGCTTTTTATTACTTACTTTACATTCATGCTTTACTTTCTTGCACTTAAATTCCATGCACTTACTTACTTGTTATCTTTTCTTTTCTTTTGCTCTTTTTGGTTCGTTTTTGTGAATGGTTGTAATTATCGTTATTAAGAATAAATACGGTATTGTAAGTTAATATTTCTTTGCTCATTTCCTTTTCCCGTTATTTTCCATTGAACTCCGTCCAAACGTTACGCAAGCGCTCCGTTAGGCACCCTACCCTACCAAGGTAACGGTGATTCCTAACCGCGACCGGTTGCGTTCGGTTTGGCCAGAGGCGAAAGCAAGAGACAAGAACGGAAGGACAAGGGTAAATAAGCCGGATTCCACGAATACCGTGCTTAAATCCCCTAATCCACGTTGTTGCCGATTGCTCTAGCTTCAATTGGTCAAGACTCGGCTCAAAGGTTTTGAGTGCGGATCTCTTTAGCTTACAATTTCGTATCTTTTTCTTAACAACTTTATACTTGCATATAACACATAGGTTAGAATCGAACAAACATATACACATTCTTTATTGATTCGTCTAAAACTCGAACGGACATACAACCATCTCCCTGTGGATCGACCCGTGCTCAACCGGCTAGCTGCATAGCGACACCGTCCTGATCGCGGTAAACTTTAGAACTTTGAACATCCGACACGCCAAAAGCATGCGATCAAATAGCGCCGTTGCCGGGGAGACGGTAGCGTATTTTCTTTCTTGTTATTCGGGTTAATATTCTTTTTGTATATATTTATAAAAAAAAACTTTTTGTTATTTTTGATCATTTTTGTGGGCAAGAGTGCAGATTTTTGCGGATTTGCAAACTGCGATTATGGGGAGCAAAGTGTACGTTCAAGGCTAAGGTGTTTGCAAAATACAGTGCCAAAGATCCGGGTAGTTTGACCCGTGCAAGCGAACTTTTCAAGCTTACCGGATTTGATTCACCGGGGGATTCCTAACCCAAAATCTTAACGGTACGTACTTTACTAACACCTTCTTCTCAAATCCAACACATCCAATATACTATTCTTTGCAGGATTCTTTGCAAGTTCGCTAGCAAACGCTAAAAATTGACTAACCCGTATTTGTTGCAGTGCTGTACTTAAACTAAAAAAACGATTGTTTGATTCTTTATAGAATTTTTATTGAATTGCGCATTGCATACATTAATACGGACTTAAGGGCAAGCGAACCCCACAACATACGGTTAAGGATTTCATCACCTTTTCCGTGGCCCACAAATCACGAAGTTGAGCATAACGTTTACCCGCACAAACTTTAAAAGAAACTAGACTTTAAGCCTTAAGGACTTCGCACTCACTAGGAAAAGTTAACTATGTTTAGAATCTCGCTTAATGGTATATTGTTTACGGGGTGTCTAGGAAAGTGTTAACAGTGAAACCGCCAAAAGAGAAAGGGTTATTTAATTAAGGAACTTCGCGAAAGCGTTGGAAAACCTCCCCTTATCTCTGCACTTACCTGGCCTCGTGATCAGTGTATCTTGAGCCCGTTTCTCGACACAGTTTTACTTCGACAATCCAGTTCTGGAGCAGGTCTAGTTGACCTAGGTGAACCCTAGAACGATTAGGTGTGTGGTATTTTTGTGTCGTGATTGATTTTGTCCAGATTCTTTTTGTGTGTATATTTCTTTCTTTTGTTAATATCTAACTAAAAAAAAATATAAAAAAAAATCACATTCTTTTTTCCCTCCTTTTCTCTGCCTTTCTTTCTTTCTCTCTTCATATCATGGGTACCCCACCTCGCAAAACTCTTGCCGAACTTTGGTACCCACAACCAGACATTACTTCTTACGGTTCTTGCTTTGGCCGAACGTCGAACGATCCCTCCATGCCAAAAATCTCTTTGAAAGATCGGATAGACGCGTCTAGGACAAACACTTGCCTTCCGCAATCCACTTTGTATCAACCTTTTCAACCTCCCCCACCCTCTTATGTTGATACCCCTTTTGCAAGTCGTCCTTTGTCCATCTCTGAACATATTGAACAATCCTGTAGCCGATCTTTCACTCCTTTCACCACTACAGATTCTTGGGATCAACAATTCCATTCACCTTCTTATCCAAATGTTGATCCTGTTCTTGTCCAGCCATTCAATTCCTACCTGTCCTACCCGACTTTTGCACCTTCCCTAGAAATTGCTTCTGAACCGCCATTTGGGAGTTTTCAGTATCCACACAACTTTGAATCTTTTACTGAAACCCCTTCACAACCCATGTCTAGTCTGGAACAGTCTTTGGAAGACTTTAGGGTAGCGTTGTACCAACAGATGATGGATTTAAATGCGTCCATGGCCGCCCTCATACAACCTAGTGACCCGGTAGCTAGTTTTCAACTAGCTCCAAATTTTCCAATGTATGAAGAGGCGGTAGGACAGGTTGAGAATTTGAGTGGAGAGAGTGAGCTGTACCCCCTTCCGAATCAAGCCTACCCATTTCAACTTGCATCCCACAACTCCGGTTTTGAATGTCTATCCAGTGTTCCAAACGATTCATTGATTAAAGATAGAACAGACAATGAGTTGTGTGACTATGTAGTGTTTGATTTGCCCGATTGTGAAGGGTCCCTTTCGAGTGAAACCACACCCAATCCTTTTGACCTCTACACCTCCACTCTAGAACCTGAATTGATTAATATCCATGCTTTTGTTGAGGTGTCTGAGAATATTGATTTTCACTTGATTGACGATATTGACGCCGGGAGTATTTTCGATGATGAACCTGTAGATTTGGCAGAGTTTTTCTCTCTAATTCATCATCCCGAGTCATTAACTGTTTTTCCCGAACCCTATATGCGTCTTGATTTTGATGAAATTTGCATGCATAAGCTAAATTTTGAGGAAATTTTTGAGGAAATTTTTGAGGATGAACCAGTTTTAATTGATGAGTCGGATTTTCCAATTCATCCTATTCCTTTCATTGACTGTGTACACCCTCCGGAACCTTTAACCGATAACCTTCCTCAATCACCTACCTCCATCCTTTCCATCGTTCCGACCTTGCAAGAAACCGTATCACTTTCATTTCGTATGTCTGGTTTACCAAGTTCGGTGTACCCATGGTTTCTTACGAATCTTGAGGGATTTGACCCCATTTCTCGACGGGTTAATATATTAGCACAATCGCTTTTCACACATCGGTCATCATAAATTGTGCTAATTTATTCGCTCCATTTCCACCCTCAAGTTCGTATTCCACTTTTTTCTCCCTTCCACCATTCTTCTTCTTCTGATATACCGAGACCGTATCCCGCTTCTATCTCCATACGGTCTCGCGTATTCCCCATTTCTTACCTCTCCGCATTCTTCCACCAACCCGCATATTACAGAGATAGAAATTTTGAATGGTTGGTGTTAACTTTGGGCCTGTGTAAGACTCTGTATAGATTGATACTGTTCCTTCCCCCCAGATCCTGAACTTCAACGCTTAACAATGGAAACACTGTTTTACTTAAGTTTGGGGGAGGGGAAACCTTTTTTGTATATATTTTTTCTTTTTCTTTTTGTTTTGTATATAATTTGTTTTTAGGGAGCGCCGGCAATTTTGACCCTCTTGGTATAGCCTGACAGTGAGGGCACTGTCAAGTTTAAGTTTGGGAGTGTGCTCGGTAAGCTTTCTTCCTTCGCATTCATTTATATATTTTGCATTTGCATACCTTATTAAAAACCCACAAAAATCGAATTTTTTTCCAAAATATAAAAACTTTGTCTTCAAGTTAGCTAATAGGGCAACTTAGATCTTTATTCCGAAAGTTTAGTTGATATATTAGAAATAACTAAATTCTAGGCTTAGGAATTGAAAACCCTAAAAATAACCCTCATTCTGTCCAACTTTGGTAAGTATACGTTGAGTTCAGTTCTTGAGTTAAGTCAAGATGAGGAGAAAGTATTGAAGCTCTACTGAAGGATAAGTCTGAAAAATAGTTTCTTTTCTTGAGTTCAAATTTAGAAAGTATATACCCTACAACTGCACTTACACGTACCTTGAAACTTGGGATAGTAGAGGATACCTAGAAATACTCTTGCCTGAAAGCCTAGTATGAAAGAAAAAACGGTATTTAAAGCTAAACACCAAAAGAGCATTATTGAAAAATATATCCGGTCTTGAAAAAGAAAAAAGAAAAAGAAAAAGAAAAATAGAATGAAGTCAAGGCCTGGAAACTGCTATTTACGCTTTAAAAACTCACACATTCGGTAATCGGCCGTTAGTGCCTCAAGAAGCATTAATAGTCGCATGAAAGGTTTGTGAGCAAATCCATCCATCCTTAATGAAAAGAAGTAGTATTAGGTATTAGGGCAAGGGTATTATAGCTTGAATTGAATTCTCAAGTGTAGGGGTGCAAATATACACACACGTAGGGGTATACAATCGATGTTTGGACAAAAGATAGAAATAAAGAATAAGACTTGTGTTTTCTGTAAAGTTGATAAAAATCCCTGATTTGAGGCCGCACTTTAGAAGGAAAACTCAGGAGATACCAATATCTTTTTAAACTTTTTTGGTACGTATATGATCTAAGGTTAAATAGATTAGAGGCGTGAAGCATTAGGGTTGGATATTTCTAACTTAGGATGATAGAGTTTCTAACGTAAAAACTAAACTGTAGGAGTAGAATCAATGTTAACTTATGACACTAGCTTGACGGGATTTTGTGGGTGTAATCCGCTGAAAACCCTCAGAAGACAACACTCCTCCTACTAGGGACACCTAGAGGTTTAACGTCTTGTTGCACGCGCTCAGTGCAATCGCGTTACCTGCGAAAGTGCGGTTAGGATTTTATTTTTGTGAATAAATTGGTTTTGCTCGGGACGAGCAAAAGTTAAGTTTGGGGGTATTTGTTCATAACAGAATATTGCATTTTAAACCGACCATTCTTATGCTCGTGTGTTTATATGTAGGTGCTTTTAATCTGTGTTTGTTACATATTTACAGATTACAGGTTTCCAGTCCAAATATTGCAAATCAAGACAAAATCTCCACAGTTACGCCAAAATACAGAACATCTGCCACAGCAGATAAAAGCCGGGTTCCAGTCATCCATATCCGTCCAGTGCCGAGTACCAGTTCCAGAGACAAGACATATGATAGTGGTCATTCGTGTCTCGGACAAGCACAGAGCATGAGGGGGGCTGCATAAGAATCAATGGGTGCGCGGAGCTCGAAGGAGATAGAAGTCAAAAGTAAAGAAAATAATGCAATATTGGACTATGAAATCTGAAGATATTCTGGAAGATTTTGTGCAGTTTAAAGTTGGCAAATACGAGGAAAAAGTGAACCAGGGGATACGACAAAATTTGATAGCCTAAAACCCCTAAAGGGCCGCGGAACCGCGGCCGTATTGTGTCAGCAGGTGGTGGGTTTTTAGGGGCAGTTTGGTACTTTTATATGGAGCCATATTCTTGCCCTAGGTTTCCATTTCCCCGCCTATAAATACCCCGGTTCTGAGCCAAATCAAGGAGCACTTTCTTAGTTAAGTTCTTTAGCCTCTTTTAGTGTAGTTTAGTCTTCTTCTTCTTCTTCTTCTTCATTCTTTCCTCCATGAAAATTGTAGTGAGATCTTTTTGAGTGGATGATGAAATGAAGATGAGGGTTTTTGTATCATTCTTTTGTTTTAGCTTCCCCTTGAGATCCTTGCTTTCTCTTGATCTTTCAACCACTTCATTGAGCTTGAAAGTTTAAGGGTTTGTTATTGATTTCAAGGGTTGTATCTTCTTATGGAATTAGTGCTTCATTTCACATGAGTTCTTTACCCTTCTCTTGATCTTGCAACCTCTTGATTGAGCTTGCAAGTTTAAGGGTTGGCTATTGATCCCATGCTTGTCTTGAGTTCTATGTTCTTGTAATTACTTTCTTGCTTATTTCTTTCTTGCTTTTTATTACTTGCTTTACATTCATGCTTTACTTTCTTGTACTTAAATTCCATGCACTTACTTACTTGTAATCTTTTCTTTTCTTTTGCTTTTTTTGGTTCGTTTTTGTGAATGGATGTAATTATCGTTGTTAAGAATAAATACGGTATTGTAAGTTAATATTTCTTTGCTCATTTGCTTTTCCCGTTATTTTCCATTGAACTCCGTCCAAACGTTACGCAAGCGCTCCGTTAGACACCCTACCCTACCAAGGTAACGGTGATTCCTAACCGCGACCGGTTGCGTTCGGTTTGGCCGGAGGCGAAAGCAAGAGACAAGAACGGAAGGACAAGGGTAAATAAGCCGGATTCCACGAATACCGTGCTTAAATCCCCTAATCCACGTTGTTGCCGATTGCTCTAGCTTCAATTGGTCAAGACTCGGTTCAAAGGTTTTGAGTGCGGATCTCTTTAGCTTACAATTTCGTATCTTTTTCTTAACAACTTTATACTTGCATATAACACATAGGTTAGAATCGAACAAACATATATACATTCTTCATTGACTCGTCTAAAACTCGAACGGACATACAACCATCTCCCTGTGGGTCGACCCGTGCTCAACCGGCTAGCTGCATAGCGACACCGTCCTGATCGCGGTAAACTTTAGAACTTTGAACATCCGACACGCCAAAAGCGTGCGATCATGGCGCTTCTTTTGATTTAGAAAACTTGGAATATAATTAAAATAGGTATTTTGATAATATATATATATATATTTGATGAAAATAAATTTTATTTATTTTCTTGTAGAAATCTCATTTTCTAAAGAAAAATGCATAAAAATTCTATCGAGATCGAATGCTTCTTTCGGAGGTCTGCATCTCGCTCTACTAGGCCCGAGGACGTGCGATAACCCGCACCATCCTGATCGGGATCCCCAAAATGGGTTGTAGAGGCGTAATAGCAAGAATTGATTAATAAATCTTTTTAAAGAAATGGTTTTGTAAGTTGATGGTATTTATTTGTAAAGTCGTGTTATCCCATGAATATATTCCCAAAACTTCATCGTGCTATGTCAAAGATGTGTGTTGCGATGAGATAGGTCATTACCTCGTGAGTTATCTAAAGATAATACATGTTTTATGTTGTTTTATGTCGGAAATGAAGTATGTGGTATTTTACCGTAAAAATACAATAAAAATTGCATAAATGATTATTTTGAGATGAAACTTGTTTTAATAGGTTTGTTAATGTTTGTTAAACATTATGTGAGAGTATGGTATTTTGTTGATTAAGAAAAATAGAGTTTTAAAGAAAAACCGAATCGGGAGTCGGATTAATTCTGCTTCTGTCGGGTTTTAGAAATGAAAGTTTTTATAATAAGAGAAGAGAGGGGGATAGGGGACTTACTGGCTGGAAAACAAGAGAAGATGGAGGGGAAACTATTGGAACCATCGGGGTTTCGTTTCGTCGCCGGAATCTCCTCGGAACTTTGCCCTTTGCTAACTCCACTTGCACAACTTAGGACTTGGAAATTTTTGATAGTTTTTGTAATAGAATTCTGAGTGAAGAGGGGTGAAATATGGTGTGGAATTTATAGGGAAAATTATGGTTTAGGATAATAAGAATATAATTAAAATGTGCATTAAAAATGGATTAAAGAGGGGATTTATCATTCTCTGGATAAATGCAGAGAAATCAAACGATATGGGGGTAATGGGGTAGGCCAAAGGGTGCTAGGGTTAAATTTTAGGAGCATTTGGTATGGTTTAGACCGATGGTGCCAGCCCAAATCACGATCTCCCCGGTCATCTTGGAGGGGATGGGGCTTGGATTGGGGCCACGTATCCTACGCTGTATAAATAGCATTTTCCACATGTTTGTTTTTGTTGTGACTTTTCGTGCAAACCTTTGAGCTTCTAAAATATTAAAAGAAAAATCAATTAAAAATATATGTGGTTGGGGGGGTTCGATCACAGGGGCTACGTCACAGCAGTGCAAGGCTTTACCAATGAGCTACAAGTGCTTTCTTGCTGTTCAAAAGCAAATCAAATTTATAACTTGTGCTCAGGCTTAGGTATTCCTTCTGTATTTTGGAAAAATTTTGTACAGAAAGTTTAGGGTTGTTACATTCTACCCTCCTTATAAAAATTTCGTCCTCGAAATTTGTAAAAGGAACGTGTAACAGATTCAAAACAATTTGATGATCGTGATTGTGAAAGAAATACTGGTATTGCATGAAAAGTAACAAGATGATACAGAGGTTTGAAAAGATTGAAAGGAATTACCAGTGTTACCTTGGTCTTCAGTCTCGGTTTCTACGACCCCTAATATGAAAGCCTGGCGCCGGGATACATTCCTCCTAGCTGGAGGCACATTCTTCCGTCCTTGGGGCATGTTCCTCTACCCTCGAGGCATGTTCCTCAGTGCCTGAAGGAATTGGAGATTAGGCTGTGCAGGTGGTCAATGTGGAGATGGAGCTGGAAGAGCAAGACGAGGTGCAGGAGCCTGGATATCTGGTCGCTGCGGATAAGTGTTGTGAGTTGAAACTGGGTTGCGTTTATAAGGACATGTTCCAATTCCATGATTGGATGCACCACAAACTTAGTACAGGCCTTTTGCGCGCCTACAGTCCTTCCACAAGTGTCCATCCCTTTTGCAGTAGAAGCAAAAATCTGGACTCGACTGGTTATTGGTTTCTTCCGGTCTTCTAGGTTCAACAGTTGGCCTTGAAGAGGCTCCTCCTGCCATCTGAGTGGCATGGTGCTTCACTTCGGCAGATTGAGGTCTGCCCTTCCTCTTCACTACTGCCTCATATCGACGGGAAGCTTTCAAAGCCAAATCATGGGTTGGGAAATGCCCTGTAGCTAAGGCAACTTGGATTTCCTGGTCCAATCCTTGCTGAAATCTTCTAGCCCTGATCTCAGCAGTCGATATGAGATGGGCCGCAAACCTGTTACGGTATTGTGTTAGCTGTGTAGTATGTGATATAAAATCGAACATTGAGACATATCTTACTTGCTGAGCATGGTAAACTCAGCATCATACTCATCCACAGATTTGGTCCACATCGAACCCTGTTGTAAATGGATGAATTGCTGTTCCATATCAAATCAGACAGTCTCAGGGAAGTATTTTGCGTCGAACATGTCACGAAAAGTCCTCCATTCGATAGGTTGGTCAAGACGGCTTTCTTCCGCCTTCCACCAAACTCGGGCGTTGTCAGTAAGCTGCAGCTTCGTAACTCGTACCCAAGCGACCTCTGTCACTTGTGCTGCTGCCAGGTCGTCCTCAATACTTTGAGCCCACTCCTCAGCTTCTAGAGGGCTCTCTTTTCCTGAGAATTGCTTTGGGTGCAAAGCCTGGAATTGCTTTACCCCCGGGGCTTCCGCTTCTGGGCGGTTCATCAAAATAACTGTCTGCTAATGTTGTCCCTCCAGGAGACTGCGGATCGTCTCAAGCAGTACCGTCTGCTCATTGATCGGAGCAGCGACGATAGGTGTAAGCGGTAGAGGTGGTGGAGTGTTGTTGAAGTTGGTGCTAGTGTTGTTTCGGGAATCCATAATCTTGAAAGAAAAATTTGGGTTAGGACAGATTCAAAATATATGAAATTGGAAGATTCAATGAATATGTAAAGAATGTTTTTAGTTGCTGGTTCTTGTGTTATATTGTTTAGGACTTCATATAGAATTAACCCGCATGTCCATGCAGAACTGACCTGCATGTCCATATAGAGCTAACTTGCATGGGCCGCCAACAAAACCTGTCACACCCCGCTTCCCGGTGTACGGGGAGGGGACACGGCGAGGCCCGCTATGTATTTACTCCGAAATAGATACGCTAAGCGTATCTAAGCAATATAAAGTAAAATATACACAAGAGTCATGAATATAAATGAACAGCAACTTTATTTATTAAACATTCTTTATAAGTACAACTGGAAATGTAAATACAAAGATGGAAAGTAATGCCTAAACAATGGCATAACTGAAATGAAAATATGTACAAGTAAAGTCAATGTTCAGGATCTTCTGTGAACTACTCCAAGTGCTCCTGGCTGGTCTCGAGCTCCTCAGAGTCGGGTTCTCCTGACAACATTCCAGAGAAAGAAGATAAATAGGAATGTCGTCAGCGAACAATCGCTCGGTAAGTCCCAAAGAAGGAGAGAAGTGGAATAGATAGAAAAGAGAGTATATCTAGTAATGTTTGGATTATAATGTTAACGCAGTTGTTTGTAGCTTGGTATAGAATATGCCAGTGTATACGAGAGGAGTCCAACTTACACCGTGGACTTTGGTAACCCTTAGTACAAGGCTCCGTCGAAAATACCACAGAACAACGGGATGGATGTAATTACGTCTTAAGTGACCACCTCGTGCCACCTTTAACATGTTCCGTACCGGTCTACCCCTTTATAAACCCCGTAATGTTTATTGTATTGATTGTACTAGTGATTGTATTGTATTGTAGTAAATGGAAGACTTGTCGATATCAGTAAATGGAATGGATGTAAATGGATAGTCATGTATACGGAGTATATCCATGGTTCGGTTCAGTCAAGTCCTGTTGATATAGATTGTATAGACGGATTCATGTTGAGTTGTAGTTTTATACTTGAATCACATTCAAGTCAGATGTATTAGATTGAGACTTGGTTTGAGTCAGACACTTTGAAAAGAAATTGAAATCCTGAATTAATTTTGATGTTATCGGTAACTGCTGCATATGGACGGCAGGATTTGTATCTTTTTCCAAAACAATTACCGTATTGATAACACCGTTTGTTAGATTGTTTACCCTGGATAGGCAAGCACCTACATTTTCCGGCTCCCTGAGGCTCAAGAGAATTGGTCCCGCTTAAACCTATATTTACTAGGGTCCTTATTGTAATTTAGTACAACTTGAGGGGGTTTTATGTAAAAATAGTTTTGGTATAATTTCAAAATACACCTCAAGCATTTAATTATTGTCTTTAGGGTTTTTGTAGATGTATATTTTATAAAAGTGAAATTTCTAGTGAGTAGAATCTAGTTTTCATAGTATATGGTATTTTATTGAAATATCGGTATTGTTTTGTATTTGGATGGTATTTTCATGTAATGGTGATTTCTTTGATTTAGAAAACTTGGAATATAATTAAAATAGGTATTTTGATAATATATATATATTTAATGAAAATAAATTTTATTTATTTTCTTGTAGAAATCTCATTTTCTAAAGAAAAATGCATAAAAATTCCATCGAGATCGAATGCTCTTTTCGGAGGTCTGCATATCGCTCTACTAGGCCCGAGGACGTGTGATAACCTGCACCATCCTGATTGGGGCCACCAAAATGGGTTGTAGAGGTATAGTTGCAAGGAATTGATTAATACATCTTTTTAAAGAAATGGTTTTGTAAGTTGATGGTATTTATTTGTAAAGTCGTGTTATCCCATGAATATATTCCCAAAATTTCATTGTACTATGTCAAAGATGTGTGTTGTGATGAGGTAGGTCATTACCATGTGATATATCTAAAGGTAATACAAGTTTTATGTTGTTTTATGTCGGAAATGAAGTATGTGGTATTTTACCATAAAAATACAATAAAAATTACATAAATGATTCTTTTGAGACGAAACTTATTTTAATAGGTTTGTTAATGTTTGTTAAATATTATGTGAGAGTATGGTATTTTGTTGATTAAGAAAAATAAAGTTTTAAAGAAAAACCGAATCGGAAGTCGGATTAACTCCGCTTCCGTCGGATTTTAGAAATGAAAGTTTTTATAATAAGAGAAGAGAGGGAGAGAGGGGACTTACTATCTAGAAAAAAAGAGAAGAGGGAGGGGAAACTATTGGAACCGTCGGGGCATCGTTTTGTCTCGGAATTTCCTCGGAACTTCGTCCGAACTTCGCCCTTTTGTAACTTCACTTGCATAACTTAGGACTTGGAAATTTTTGAGAGTTTTTGTAATAGAATTCTGAGTGAGGAGGGGTGAAATATGGTTTGGTATTTATAGGGAAAATTAGGGTTTAGGGTAATGAAGAATAGGATTAAAATATGCATTAAAAATGGATTAAAGAGGGGATTTATCATTCTCTGGATAAATGCAGAGAAATCAAACAATATAGGGGTAATGGGGGTAGGCCAAGGGGTGCTAGGGTTAAATTTTAGGAGCATTTGGTACGGTTTGGACCGATGGTGCCGGCCCAAATCACGATCTCATCGGTCATCTTGGAGGGGATGGGGCTTGGATTGGGGCCACGTGTCCTAGGCTGTATAAATAACATTTTCCACATGTTTGTTTTTGTTGTAACTTTTCATTTTACGTGTTGTGCACGTGCAAACCATTGAGCTTCTAAAAGATTAAAAGAAAAATGAATTAAAAATATATATGGCTGGGGGGATTCGATCACAGAGGCTACGTCACAGCAATACAAGGCTTTACCAATGATCTACAAGTGCTTTCTTGCTGTTCAAAAGCAAATCAAATTTATAACTTGTGCTCAGACTTAGGTATTCCTTCTGTATTTTAGAAAAAAATTGTACTGAAAGTTTAGAGTTGTTACAATGTGAATTGGTATTGTTTGAAATATCGATCTAAATGTTTAACATCATCTAGATAGGTTTAGATATGTGATACAATTTTTGGAATCCACATTGATTAGTTTTATGAAAACTAGTTAACGTTTTGTAAATCTCGCATTTTAGTCTCATTTGATGGATTGTCATGGAGTTTCGATTCAGATCAAAACTCCATTGCAATCTCGTATTGTACGTGAACACTCGCTAGGAGACACTATTAGACAGCCACACCCCATAGCCCCGACCAAGCCACTATAGGAGAACCCTATGGCCAAAACCATCCACTCGGGTGCTTCCGGCCACGGTGTTCCTCCCAAGTACACTTCGTTGACGGTTTCGGGGAGTTCGGCCATCTACTAAAGTTTCCGATGAGCATTCGATCATTTAATCGGGAATCTTGTTGAATTAGCCGACTTGTTTTTGAAAAGTGTTTTCAATTCGAGACTTAAATACAAGGTTTATAGGGTTAGGCATGAAATCCGGAATATGTGATAATCCGGGTTTATGATGTCTAAGGATGATGCAGATTCTAATTATTGTAGTTTTCATTTCTTTTCTGCGACCATAAGTGTAATATGTGGCAGTATTCCCGATCTCGTTACTATACATCAACGACATTAGGGATACACATATTTACTTACGTTGATGACATATGATATTATTGTGTTGATGTGTGATATGTTATATTGGATCGTCGTGATTGAATAGCCAATGGTTTTGCGTGAGATGAGAGTTTTTCAATTTTCATTCATGTAAAAATTTATATGTAATATTCTTTTATTGGGACACTTCCGGATTGAGGTTGTGGTCACCATTTGATGTATATTATTTACTTTCCTGCATTAGGATAGACCCAAGGCGGAGAGCACAAGTAACTGGGTTCTAGAGTCCAGTGGAAGGCCATCTCGAGGAATCGAGACCGGTCGCCTAACTCTAGAATTAGCAGGGTTGCTTGCCGCTCTCGTAAGGGTTTAGGGATGTGGGCTGGGCTATTCATCACGACTGTGAAATCCTTGTTTTTCATTACTGGTTTAATCTAAAATACGGACCTTCTAGTATATCGTATATTTCATATGTTTTCTTCTGCTGATTCTATGATATGATGTGATCATATAACCGCGTGAGACGAATACTACTTATATATATGATATACTATAGACATTATATATATTTTGCATCCGCGCTAGTCCTGACCCCGCCCTGTCGTAAGTTAAGTAACCTTACGATGAAAACTCGGGTCCCTGTAGCGAATGCGGATGGCATATATGTGTGTTTTATTTTCGTTTATTCTGTGATATTTAGGAAACATAAATGATGGGACATCATTAATGAGATTAATGAAAAGAAAAGAAACCTAAAGATGTTGTAAAATCAAATTTTTCATAAAGGTAGCTCTAATTCTTGATTTGCATAGCGGTATTCCATTATGAATATCCAGCATCTCATTCGATGAGGAAAGAGCCTAGATCTCTTCAATGAAAATGACATCTTTAGCAAAACTAGCATATGCTACAACCCATTCGGTTTGTTTTGAAAACTACTCGATTTTAAAGCGGAGCTTAAACCACTCCTTTTCAAACCACTAGATTCTACAATGATATTAAGTTCCTTACGTTAAAGGTTTTCATCAAAACCAGTCGTAGCCCTTCGTTATTTCAGATAAATACTATTTAGTATTCGTGCTGCGTTTGTTGACCTTGTCAAGGCGTAGCGTGCGGTAGCTGATTAGTGCTTATCTGCCGTATATGATGCGATTGGATTAGGGTAGTCGTACGACCTTGTTGACTTTGTCAAGGGTCGTTCGGGTGGGTTTAATTCAATCACGAAATGACGGGTTGAACTTGACTTGCGGTTTATGGTTTGTTGACCTTGTCAAGGTCATAAACTGTATATGGTAAAAACAGATATTGGGAATTTCAAGTATTAAAATTGGCAATGAGATTGCATATCTTCTATATGATAGTTGGATCCCGATACCCACTGTGAATAAGTGTTACTCCTGGTAGAATTTTTCACTTTATAAATAGCTAATCCAGTAGGTGTCTAAGAAAAGTGTTAACGGGGTTACGCTCCTGCGGAAACGAGGTTATTTAATTAGTTCTATGCGAAAGCACGGGGAGACTCCCTCGGAGTACTAATACCTGCCTGGTTGACATATTGGCGAACTTGTAGGGTTTAATTAATCCCGGCTAATCTTACCTTTTAGGGTTTGAAGGAAAATTTGATAAAAACAGTGGGAGCCATCCTGATTAGATAAGATAATAACTAGTCTAATGTTGCAAGAGCGCATACAAAAGTGTTTTCTTCTCTCTCTTTTCAGGTAGCAACCATATCATGCCTTAATCAAGATAATAATATGGATGTATTGACTGAACCTGCTTATTATACTGAGCTGGAGAACGTTGGTTCCGCTCTATCTTATGACTGTCATAAGTCTAAGCAAGGGATAGGGGAATGCATGGATTTCCATGCAACCCAAACGAAAAAGAGTATTTTTGATGCATCTTCTTCGAGTGTGTTTGTTATTGAGAACTGTTTCTCAGTTTGCTCTACATCTTGGGTATTAGATACCAAATCAATATCCCACATTTGTAATCTGTTACACGGGTTAAAGAGATGTAGAGAACTGGGAAAGAGTGATATGTCTCTCAGAGTAGGAAATAAAGCAATTGTTGCAGCCAAAGCAGTTGGCGAACATCACCTAGTATTACCAAATGGAAATACATTGATTCTGAATGACTGTTATTTTGTACCAAAGATGAAGTGCAATATAATATCTGTTTCTTTATTACATAAAGAAGGATATAACTTTGCATTAGAGGAAAATGTTATGAACATTTTCCTAAATCAAATGTTGATTGGGTTTGGTACGTTATGTAATGGTAAATACGTTCTAAATCAAAATACAGTTCTAAATATACAGAACACACACAATAGAAAAAGTTCAGAAATGAACGAAGCCTTCTTGTGGCATTGTAAACTTGGTCATATCAATGCGACCAGACAAGCTAAGTTGCATAAAGATGGATATTTGAATCCGTTCGAATTTACATCTCATGAAACTTTTCAATCATGTTTCAAAGGCAAGATGACAAAAACTCTGTTTATGGGATATGGAGAAAGAGCTACTGAACTCTTGGGATTGATATATAGTGATGTATGCAGTCCTATGTCTATAATGCCAAGAATGGTTTCTCGTACTTCATTATATTCACCGATGATCTCTCAAGATTCTGACATGTTTTCCTATTGAAACACAAATCTGAAACTTTTGAGAAATTCAAGGAATATAAGAGCGAAGTAGAGAACCAGACGGGTAAAACTATTAAAATCCTTCAATCTGATTGAGGAGGTGAATACTTAAGCACGGAATTCCGAGATTATCTAAAAGAGAATGGGATTCTCTCTCAGCTTACTCCTCCATATACACCACAGCACAATGGAGTATCGGAGTGGAGGAATCGCACCCTATTATATATGGTGCGCTCTATGATGAGTGTTGTTGAGTTACCTATTTTCTTTTGGAGTTATTCACTTGAGACAGCTGCATACTTATTGAATCAAGTTCCATCAAAATTTGTGCCTAAAACACCATATGAGATATGGAGTGGAAAGAGACCATATCTTAAACGAGTTAAGATATGGGTTGTCCGGCCTATGTTAAAAAACAGAATCCGGACAAACTTGAAGCGCGATCAATTCTTTCTAAGTTTGTAGGATATCCAAAAAATTTACATGGATATCTATTGTCACGCCCCGCTTCCCAGAGTACGCCAAGATGGGCACGTGACATAGCCAACCATGCTACCTATGGATAGGAAAAATCCCTCCACAGTCACATTATGGCTGTAGAGATATCAAGAACAGGAAAGTAAACTAAACTATCTAGTACATGTCCATGAGCCAGAATAAATGAGTCAAGAAATAATATAATATGCGGAAGAAAAAGATCAAATAAACACCTGGAAAGTAAGACTGGATACCAACAGGATCCTCACTGCTCGATCTAGCACCGGCAGTACTCCTAATCCGCCTACGACAAAGGTAGAGGATCTGGGCCATGCAAAACCCAGACGTCAGTGCGTCATAACATCAAGCAATAATATTTAAACAGGGTAGCAAGACATGCAATTATGATCATAAATGGTAAAGCAGGTGTAACAACAATATAAATCAGGGCAGTGAAAGGAAGCGTGCAGTGACTAATCTAAACTGGTCTATTGGGTTAACTACTCTCAAGCCTTTGAAATCAATTTGATGAATCATCGATGTAACTCAATAGTATCCCGTGCGTGCCCGGGATCACGGTGAAGATTCTCGGGCTGAAACCGAGACATGCCGCTAGGCACTAAAAGGAAAAGGGGTAACGATGAATGATGTCCATGGCATCATCCCAAGGCTGGCCTAGCCTCTAAAAGGTAGTGGATAACGATGGATGATGTCAGCAGCATCATCCCAAGGCTGGCCTAGCCTCTAAAACTGATCAGTAAAGGTAGCAAACTGTCGAGTTACAAGTCAGGTTTCATAATTGATTTCCCCATCCCCCAAGTTATATGTGTTCAAGTCAAGTATTAAATAATCTAGAGCTAATGCCAACACAAGATCAGACAGGTATAGGTTTGTATGGATAGACAACAGGAACTGTCCGTAAGGACAACAGGTCAGGTTTGTTGGCATTAGACACAAGATCGGGTAACAGGTAAAGTCATGGTACATCAGGTCAAGCCAGCTAGTATATAGGTATCATGTCATGTCGAGAGGTGCACGGTACTATGTTGTGTCAAGTAGTAGGTGTAACAAGTCATGTCAGGGTGCACAAGATGTCATGTGGGTGCTAATAATCAACAAACATAAGCATGGGCATACAAAACAAGCATGGGGTACTAATGGAACAATAAAATGAAACACTGTAATGTAATATGCAATCAGGTACAGATTAAGGCATATAGATGCACAGTTATGGTTAGAGTTAGGGTTATGGTTCCAACATTAGTAAAATACACTTTAACAAATATGGATTGTTAAAAACTCGTTATTATGGGTTAAAAGATCTAGGGATGCAAATGTATTTAAAACAGGTTAAAGTTGCAAACGGGTGTCCACTAGGGTAGAAACTATAAAAAGGTACTATGGACTATGTAAATTATTATTATGTGATTTAAACATGGATGTGGGTACTAGGTATAGTAATCAAAATGCAACATGATAGGTTCCAAGTCATGAATCTAAAATGATAAATGGACATCGAATGTTAAAATGTAACATGAGACGTTGGATTAAATCTATGGGTTTAACATGTAATATAATAAGTATAAAGTATTATGAATAGCATGTAGCAAGTTTCACTTGCTTGGACGGATCCAGAAATGGGTATACGGAACGTCACACGTCGGCGGAACAAGTCGCGACGCGCGCACGGTACACGGAATGAATCCAAACAACGTACAAGGGAATCACACGGGTCTGATATGCTCGCTAGGTCGTCGGGATCATCGACGGAGCTCCGGTGAACGAACTTCTTTTGAGGGGGTTTTATTCCAAAAGCTTCTCCCATTGCCAGTTTCTCACTAGGCTCTTGAGTAGGTTGTTGATTATAGTTAGCCGAATTTTCTCCAGCATATCAGGATCCTCAACTTTGCGCTCCACTCGTGCAATAAAGAACTTCGTTTGTATGATGGCATCATCAGCATTTACAGTTCCTTTAGTTACATCAAGTCCCAGATCTTTAAGTGCCTTCATCGTGTCAATGAGAGCCCCAAGACGGTCACCAAAACTAAGTTGCATAATTGTTGCAGTAGGATCTGAATCCTGATCGATCATAACAGTTGGCATTGGAACTGCATCTGTGTCCTGTTCAGTTGTTGCGGAGGAAGATCCCAAATTTCCGCTGAATTGATAGGGGATTGAGAAGAACTCCATCGGATCTTTCCCCGTAGCCCGCTGCGATCGGCGGAGGCGACGAATCCATAGAAGAGCGGCTGGGGCTTCGCGAACTCGATGCAAGAAGCGAGCGATTGAGGAAACCCTAGGTCCGAAACCCTAGATTTAGGAAGAGCGAGATAGAAGAAAGAGGAGGTGGTGACGACGCCGATGAGATGATCGGCGGCGAGGGGTGCTGCCGAGGGGTGCAGTGTTGGGTTCGAGGTTGGAGAAAAGGGAAGAGGAAGAGGGAGATGAAGTTGAGACGAGGCGAGGGTGAGGTCAGGGCCGACTAGGATGGTCGGCGGCGGTAGAGGCGACGAGCGTGGGTTAGGGTTAGGGTTGCGTTCTTGTCGCGGGCAGTGGGTTTAACAAGAAAAAGAAATGAAGAAGGAAAGAAATATAAGAGGGAGGTGACCGTAGTGGTGAGGGAGGTGACGGGATTCGAGGAGGGAATAGTAACTGCGATAGGAGTGAGAAAGAAGAAGAGAGAGAGAGAGAGATTCTGTGAGATTTTAAAATATTAAAATATATATGTGAAGAGAGAGAGACAGAGAGAGAGAGAGAGCGTCAGAAGAGAGAGAGAGAAACGGAGAGAGAGAGAGATCAATCAGTTATGATTGATTGTTTAGTTTAAAAAAAATAAATAATATATATATATATATATATATATATAATTGACTGTTAGTATATATATATAAGGATAAAATAATATATTTTAGTTAAAATATATTAATAGTTTATAAATATATAAAGAATATAATATCAGTCCTTTTTGAGATTTTGGCAAATACAAACTTACTCCAAAACACGCCCGGGTCGGGTCTAAAAATTCAGATTTAAAATATTAAAAATATAAGCGACTTCCAAATTACAAAATGAATGCTCTGGTAACGAAAATGCATACCCCCAAGAACGGATGCACGTACGTGCGCGTAGCCATCCAAACACATCCGTTTCACTGAACAGGACGAGAACAAGATGAGCGGATGCTACCACAGGGTTTGGGATATCAAGCAGATTATGTTAACTATTTTTAAAATATTTTACGTGATTTAAAATGTTATACGGTAAAAGGTGCCATACCAAATAAAATGCCTGTATGTGATAAAGTTGAAAATGCACAAGTCTACATAACAAGTCAGGGTGATTCATAAATATGAATCAAACAAGTTTCAAGCAAGCTGGTCGGGTCGAATGCAATGTAAAGTGTAAAATTACCACTCGCACCCAAAATACGTTAAATCAAGGAATACTACGAATAAAGAAATACGAGAACTGGAATAGGTATAAATGAACTCGGGTGTTACATCTATTCTACCACAGTGAGGAACAAAAGGTGTTTAATGCTCAACATGCCACCTTTTTAGAAAAGGAATTTCTTGTAAAAGAAATTAGTGGTAATCTGGTAGAACTGGAAGAAGTTCCAGAAGCATAAACTACAACTGATAATTTGGTAGAACCGGAGGATTCAATAGTTCCAAACGAATCTCAGCCACTCCACAGATCTAGTAGGGTTCCTCATCCACGTGAGAGATACTACGGTTTTCTCATAGACGGTGGGAGCGAGGATTGCGTCATGGAAGATGATGACCCAACTAGTTTCGAGCAGGCCATTACAAGTGAGGACTCTGAGAAAAGGCTGGATGATATGCGATCCAAGATGGAATCCATGTACACCAACAGTGTATGGACTTTGGAAGTTGCTCTTGAAGGGGTAAAACCCATTGGGATAAAGTGGATCTTCAAGAAGAAAATTGGTGTAGATGGAAAGGTTGAGACCTTCAAAGCTAGATTTGTAGCAAAAGGTTTTCGTCAATGACCAGGTGTCCATTATGATGAAACTTTTTCTCCAGTGTCTATGCTTAAGTCCAGCAGGATCCTACTTTCCATTGCTGTATACCATGACTATGAAATCTGGAAGATGGACGCCAAGACCGTTTTTTTAAATGGTGATTTAGAAGAGAGCGTGTATATGATATAGCCAGAGTGCTTCGTAGACAGTTGGAGCAGCGGAAAGGTATGCAAGCTGCTTAAATCAATCTATGGATTGAAGCAGGCGTCGCAAAGTTGGAACATCTGTTTTGATGTAGCAGTCAAAGAGTTTGGCTTCATTAAAAACGTAGATGAACCTTGTATATATAAAAAAGTTGTAGAAAGTAAGGTTGTATTCCTCGTATTGTACGTGGATGTTATACTCTTGATAGGGAATGATGTTCTTATGCTGCACTCGGTCAAACTCTTCCTATCATAAAATTTCTCCTTGAAAGATCTGGGTGATGCCTCCTACATCCTGGGGATAAAAATCTATAGAGATAGATCTAAAAGGATGTTGGGATTATCCCAATCGAGATACATAGACACCATACTAAAGAGGTTTAGTATGGAAGATTCTAAAAGTTGTAATTTACCCGCTTGCTTAGGAATCACTCTCTCCAAAGAGATGTCTCCCAAGACTGATTTTGAGAGGGCTCGCATGAACGTGATACCTTATGCTTCTGCAGTTGGGTCTATCATGTACGCGATGTTATGCACCAGTCCAGATGTAGCTTACGCACTTAGTGTGGTAAGTAGGTATCAATCAGACCCAGAGGAGAAGCACTGGATAGCTGTGAAGAACATTCTTAAGTACTTGAGAAGGACTACAGAAATATTCTTGGTGTATGGTAACGGTGAACTCCAGGTGGAGTCCTTTACCAATTCGAGCTTTCAGAGTGATAAGGACGATAGCAAGTCTGTCTCAGGTTTTGTCTTCACCCTCAATGGAGGGGTGGTATGTTGAAAGAGTTCCAAGCAAGATACTGTTGCAGACTCGACGATGGAGATTGAATACATCGCTGCTAACGATGCTGCTAAAGAGGCTGTCTGGATGAAGAAGTTCATTGCTGAACTTGGTGTGGTTCTATCCATTGAGGATCTAATACCCTTGCATTGTGATAACAATGAAGCTATGGCTTTGGCCAAGGAACCTCTGTCCCATTAGCGATCCAGACATATTCTGTGACGGTATCACCTGATCCGGGAGATTCTTGATCGCCGGGAGATCGAGGCTAGGAGAGTAAATATAAAGGACAACACGGTAGATCTACTCATGAAGGCCCTCCCCCAGATGCAGTTTGAGAGACTTCTTGGGATGTTAGGTTGTCACGCCCTGCTTCCCAATGTACGGAAGCGAAGACATGGTGGGCCGCAACATATTTACTAAGAAATAAATACGCTAAGCATAATTAAGCACATGGAGGCAAGAGCGATAGGAGGGGATTTGTCTCTCCCGGTATAGGGAGTTGATGTTGCGCTGTGTTCGATTGGCTATAACCGAAAATCCCTGGCCAGGGTTGCTGAGATTTACTGGTAAGTGTTACCAGTAGTTTCTCGAATTGTTATAGACCTCATATCGACACGACTTATCAAGCTATTGGGGTCTGACGTTTACCCCCCCTAGGCGAGATATGCGACATATCAGACGATCAGACCGGACTGTGCGGTAAGTGTTACTGGTTGGATTCACAGGAGTGTGAGCGGGCTTGCTCATCGATCTTCTGATCGCTCAATACCCGGGTGGCCGTTACGTTTAGCAGACCGCTTGCGGCTTGTGGGTGTTTGATATGATCATCAGCTGCTGCCGGCGTATTGACGAGTCTTTAGAGTCCTACACAGAGGTTTCCTGGCTCAAGCGAAACGAAATAGGAGCGCATATGAGATATGTGCGGGACCGAGAATAATGCGTGTATGTGATACCGTATTCTATTCTCGCGATGAATGTATCGAATGGTTGTATGCGATATAACCTAGTTATCGAATCAAGGATTGATTCGATAAGCCGATACATTGGATACTAGTCGGTTGTGTGCGACATGACCGGATCATTGAATCAAGTGTTAATTTAATGATTTAATGCATAATTATATATTTGATATATTACTTTGCATTAACTAGTATTGGTTCACTTTAAATGGATTTTCTCACTTGTTTGTGCACATTGTATATGTGATATGATTTTGTGCACAAGTTTGTATCATGTTTGATGATGCATGCTAACTTGGGTTTGTGTAAAGGTTAAACTATGGTTGTGTAATGGTTAGGGTTTTCATTTTCTTATATATTTTCTTATATATTTATTCTATTTGGAAAATGAAAAGCATAAAGAGAAAATGGTTTCTTCTTTGTTTCTTTCTTGAAGCTTCTTGAAGACTTTGACCAAGTGACCATTTTGTCTCATACTTAACCCTAACCATTCCACTTAACCATGATTCATTCTCTACACTTGACCATGGTTTGATTATGATAAGTATTCATTTTTCTTTTCAATTTAAATTAACTTATCATATTCATTCTTTCTTCTTCTCCTTCTTCATCACATGAAGAAAGCTTGCTACAACAATGGCAACTTGAGAAAATGAGTGAGAAATCCAATTCTAAAGTGAACCCACTTCCTATTTCTTCATCCTCTACCTCTTGCCAAGTAGTATAGGGTGTTTCCTTCATAAGTTTTCATGGCTTGGTGAAGGTGGAGCTTGATCTAGTGATGCCTCGACGTAGATCATCTTCGACATCGTCGTCGATGACCTAGCCCGCTTTTTCTTCGATGAAGCCGATGCTAGAGTCATGGTTCGATTTGGACAGCGGAGAGGACTTCATCATGGAGCTATGGAGGTGGAGAAACGGATCTACAAAGGTTGTATTTCCGTTCTTTTAGTTTAGTTGTAAACTAGTTTCATTTATCGCCTAAAATCTAGTTAACGATCCGTATTAGGGTTTCTCGGCACCCGTAAAATTTGAAATTGGCATGGTTGATGCCTTGTGAGACCTCATTAGCGTGTCTAGGAACCCTACAGTGGTATCAGAGACTAGCTAGAGCCTTAGGCGATGCGTAGACGGAGTTAGAAATCCGATCGAACCGAAACCCTAACCCTAATATTGCTCTCTGTACATTTTTCAAATTTGTGGATTTTTGCAAATTAAAAATATGCAGAAAAATCAAGAGGGAAATCTAAGAATTACGGCGCAAAATTTAGCTCCTAATTCCATAAAAGTGCGGCGGAACCGCGGCATTAGCATGCTAATGCGGCGGTTCCGCGGCCCTTTTGTCTCTTCTCCCATCAAATTTTGCACAGTAATTCCTATTTGGCAGTGCTGGTTTTCCTGGAAATTTTTAATCTGAAATCAAGAGTTGAGTATTTTGGGTTGTATTGGGAGTTCGTAGATTTGATCGGATTGTCAGACTTCGTCTAAATGTTTTTCCGGATAATTTTAGAATATGTTAAAAAGTTCGACCGAATATAAACCTTCGGGTTTGGGGCAGTACGGCGTGCCACATGTGAGGCGTTGTCTTGACCCTTCTACGGCTGGACCGTTGGTACTGAGGCACGAAGTGAATGTTTTTAAACTTATTTCAAGTGTTGATCTGTTTCGGGAAAACTTGGGTGTTCGATTGTTCGATCGGAAAGTTTAACATTTTCTATTTATCCGGAATGGGATACAACATTTGGAATTCGCAAAAAGTTATGAGATAACTGAATGAATGTTATAAACATAGCAGTTTAGTCTCACTTGATCGGTTGCCACGGAATCTTGATGTGATCAAAAGTCCGTCGCAATCACGTAGCGTACGCGGATACTCGCCGGGTAAACTTAATAGACAGCCTCACTCTATAGCCCCGACCAAGTGACTGTAGGAGAACCCCGTCGCCGAAAGCATCCGTTCGGGTGCTCACGGCAGCGGTGTTCCGCCTTGGTGCACTTCGTCGACGGCGTCGGGGGTGCGGCCGCCTACTAAAGTTTGCGACGAGCATTCGATCAGAATGTCGGGAATCTTGTTGAATTGCCCGACTTGATATTGAAAAGTGTTTTCGATAATGAGACTGAAATGCGGGGTTTATAATTGTTAGGCATGCAATGTCTAAGGAATTCATTTGATAAGGCATGTGATGTCTATGTAGGTTGCGGATTCCAACTGTTGTAGTTTTACACTTTCTTTTCTGTGACCGTAAGTGTAATATGTGATATCGCCGGTTTCGTTGCTATATGTCAACGACAATTGGGATGGGTATATTTACTTACGTTGATGACATGTGATGTTATGTGTTGCTGGATATGTTATATTGGATCGTCATGTTTGAATAGCCGGGGTTTTTTTTATGTGAGATGAGTGTTTTTCATTTTCATTCATGTAAAAACTTGTATGTAATATTCTTTTATATGGGGCACTTTCAGGTTGCGGAAGATGTCACCCTTTGTATATTATTTACTTTTCCGCACTAGGATAGACCCAAGGAGGGGAGCACAAGTAACCGGGTTCTGGAGTCCAGTGGGAGACCAACTCGAGGAGTCAAATCCGGGTCTCCTAACTCTAGAATTGGTAGGGTTGCTTGCCGCTCTCGTAGGGGTCTAGGGGTGTGGGTTTGGCTATTCATCACGACCGTGGAATCCGTGTTTTATACTGGCTCGTATTGAAAACACGGACGTCCTAGTATATCCAATATTTCATATGTTTCTTCTGCTGCGATATCTGTGATGTGATCATGTGATGTTCTGTGATGGATACTTTATATAGTATATATGATATATTATAAAGACGTTACTTATGTTTTACACCCGCGCTAGCCCTGCCCCGCTCTGCCGTTAGTTACCTAACCTAACGGTGCACGAGGGGACATCGAGGCGAATGCGGATGGCATAAGTGTACGTCGTATTTATCTGTGATGTTTAGGTACTTAAATGATGGGACTTCATTAATGTGATTAATGAAATAAAAGAAACCTAAGATGTTGTAGAATCGAATTTCAAAATAAAACAGGTAGCTACAGTTCTTGCTTTGCACAGCGGTATATGTGATATATCCTGCACCTTATTCGATAAGGAAAGGACCGAGATCCCTTCACCGGGAGTGACTCCTTTAGCAATAACTGGCAGATGCTACACACTCGGTTTGTCTTCTGATTGCTTTTAAGAGTTTTGCTTTGCACAGTGATATATATGATATATCCCGCACCTTATTCGATGAGGAAAGGACCGACGATCCCTTCACTGGGAGTGACTCCTTTAGCAAAACTAGAAAAGCCTCAAAGACACTTCATTTCAAAATTCATTCGATCCTACAACGATATCAAGTTCATTACGCAATAGGTTTTCAGAAAAACCTGTCGTAGCCCTCCGTCATTTCAGATAAGTAGTAGTTAGTATTCGTGCTACGTTTGTTGGCCTGCGTCAAGGCGTAGTGTGCGGTAGCTAACTGGTATTTATCTGCTTATGCATATGATGCAGATTGGATTAGGGTAGTCGTGCGACTTTGTTGGCCTGCGTCAAGGGTCGTGCGGGTGGGTTTAATTCAATCAGGAAATGACGGGTTGAACTTGACTAGCGGACTATGGTTTGTTGGCCTGCGTCAAGGTCATAGGACGCTAGGGGCAAAATATTATCGGGAATTTCAAGTGTTGAAATTTGCAATGAGATTGCATACCTTCTATGAGATAGTTGGATCCCGATACCCACTGCGAGTAATTGTTACTCCTAGGAGAGTTTTACACTTTATAATTAGCCGATCAAGTAGGTGTCTAGAAAGGTGTCAACGGGGTTACGCCTCTGGGAAAACGAGGTTTACATTAATTAGGTTCGTGCGAAAGCACGGGGGACCTCCCTCAAAGTACCGACACCGGCCTGGCTGAAAGATTGGCGAACTTGTAGCGTGTAATTAATCCCGGCTAGTCTTTCCTTTTAGGGTTTGAAGGAAGATTTGATAAAAACAGTGGGAGCCATCCTGATTAGATAAAATAATAACCAATCTATTCTTGAAAGAGCGCACGCTGAGTGTTTTCTTCTCTCTCTCTCCAGGTAGCGACCATATCATGCCTTAATCAAGATAATAATAGGGATTATTGACCGAACCCGCTTGTTATACTGAGCTGGGGAACGTTGGTCCCGCTCCAACTTATAATTGTTATAAGACAGAGCAGGAAATTGGGGAATACCAGATTTCCCGTGCCGCCCAAACGAAGAAAGTGCATATGATGCATCTCCTTCGGGTGTGTTCGTTACACAGAACTGTTTTTCTGTATCCTCTACGTCCTGGGTATGTGATACCAGATCAGGATCTCAGATATGTAATCTGTTACATAGGGCTACAGATAGGTAGAGAACTGAGAACGGGTGATAAGTTAAATGAGGCAGAAAACGGGGCAAGTGTTGCAGCCAAGTCTGTTGGTCACTGTCACCCTGTATTACCAATACATTGATTCTGAACGAATGTTATTAGATATCGAACCTGATATACAAAATCATATCAATCTCTTTATTAGTAAAGAAAGGAGATAATTTTGTATTGTTGGATAATGTTATGAACATTTCCTATATCAAAAGTTGATCGGTTCAGGCATGTTATCTAAAAGCATTAATGTTCTAAATCAAACTACAGTTCTTTAGTATACGGAACACACACAAGAGGAAGAGTTCAGAAATGAACGGATCCTTCTTGAGGTATTGTAGATTAGGTCAGATCAATGTGACCCGACTAGCTAAAGTTACATTTAGATGCATATTTAAATCAGTTTGAATTTACATCTTGTGAAACTTGCCAGTCGTGTCACAGAGATAAAATGGCCATAGCTCCGTTTACTGGAAACAGAGAAAGAGTTAGTAAACTCTTGGGATGATACATGTTGATGTATGAAGGTCCCCTGTCTACACATACCAAGACCGGTTCTTTGTACTTCATTACATTCTCTGATAATCTCCCAAGATTCAGACATGTGTTCCTGTTGAAACACAAGTCCGAACCTTTTGAGATATTCACGGAATATAAGTTAGAAGTAGAGAACCAAAATGAGGGTATAAGTATTATGTCCTTTGATGCGATCAGGGAGGAGAATACTTGAGCACGGAATTCTTGAACTTTTCTAAAGGAGAATGAGATTCTCTCTCAGCATTACTCCTCCGTATACACCATAGCACGATGGTATATCGGGGTGGAGCAATCACACCCTATATGATAAGGTGTGCTCTATGATGACTACTACTGAGTTACCTGTTTCCTTTTTGGGAGTTATGCACTTGAGAAGCTGCATACCTATTGAATGGGTTCAAATCAAATCAGTTGCCTACCACTTCATATGTGATATGGAAAGGGAAGAGCCCATCTCTTAAGTTAGTTAAGATTTGGGGTTGTCCGGCCTATGTCTAAAAGCAAAATCCGGACAAGCTCGGGGCAAGATCTGTTATGTAGAACTGGAAAGGTTCCAGCTATACAAACTGCAGCCGATGATTTGATAGAACCAAAGGATTCAGTAGATTCCAACGAACCTCAGCCTCTCCGCCGATCTAGTAGGGTTCCTCACCCACCTGAGAGATACTTCTGTTTCTCTATGACAGTGGGAGCGAGGATTGCATCATGAGATGATGACCCAACTAGCTTCGAGCTGGCCATCAGGAGTAAGACTCTGTAAGAATGGCTGGATGCTTAGCGATCTGAGATGGAATCCATGTACACCAACAAAGTATGGACTTTGGTTGCTATATCTGAAGGGTTAAATCCCCATCAGGAGCAAGTATATCTTGAGAAGATTACTTGGTGTAGATGGAAAAGTTGAGACTTTCAAAGCTAGAGTTGTTAAAGCTTTTCGTCATCGACCAGGCGTGGATAATGATGAAACATTTTCAAGTGGCTATGCTTAAGTCCATCCAGATCCTACTTGCCACGGCTACATACCATGACTACGATATCTGGCTGTTGGGTGTCATGACTGCTTTTCTAAATAATGTTTTAGAAGAGAGAATCTATGAGTACACAGCCAGAGGGCTTCGTAGACAGTGGGAGCAGCGGAAACGTGTACAAGATGCTTTATAGGATAAAGCAGGCATCGCGGAGTTGGAACATCTGTTTTGATGATTTAGTCAAAGAGTTTGATATCATCAAAATGGTAGATGAACCTTGTATAAACAAAAAGGTAGTAGGAAGTATGGTGACGATCCTCGTAGAGTACGTGAATGACATACTCTTGATAGGAAAGGAGTTTCCTATGCTACGCTCGGTCAATCTCCGCTTATCACAAGGATTCTCCATATAGGATCAAAGTGATACCTCCTATATCCTGAGTTTTCATCTATGAGATAGATGTAATTGGATGTTAGGATACTCACTAGATGTAGTGAGGTAGTATCAATCGATCCTGAGGAGAATCACTGGAAGGGTTCCAGGGTGATAAAGACGACTGAATGTCAGTCACAGGCATTGTCTTTACCCTCAGTAAAGGGACGGTATGTTGGAAGAGTTCCAAGCTAGATACCGTGGCATACTAGACAATTAAGGCTGGATACACCGCTACTTAAGATGCTACCAAAGAGGCTGTCTGGGTGTATATTAGTTCATGAGATGAACTCAGTTCCTTCCATTGTGTGACAATGGTGTTGTGGCTTATGCCAAAGAACGTCCGTCCCATCAGTGATCCAGACATATTCTAAGGCAGTATTACCTGATCATGGAGATGGTTGATCTCCAGGGGATCAAGGTTAGGAGAGTAGACTCAGAGGACAACACGGCGGATCCACTCACGAAGGCCTATTCCCAGAGAGAGACTTTTATGGGATGGTTAAGTATGAGATACTACTACCACTGCTATCAGATGGCCCTAGTGCAAGTGGGAGATTGTTAGTTATATGTATGCCCTAGAGGCCATTACTATACATAGGATGTATATTGTAGTGGATGCTTGGACATATATAGGGAGGACTTTCTTGCTCGACATGATAGTATGCTATCTGGTTGATCTTTACCTTAACGTGTACACTGATAGTCTCTCTGTTACATGTTGGTAAAGCCCTTAGGATGTGTACTTGACTACCTGGACTATGATGCGGATCATACTAGTGGGGACATGGTAGTCCATAAGTACATCCTTCAAAGTCCCTAGTCATGGGTATATCGAGACAGGGCATCGATATACCAGAGTAGACTAGCGTATACCTTCTCGACCCATACAGATGGGCGATGGATGATCCCATATCCATTGGTGTTTGACATCGGAGATGATATACGGGTGCTCAGTGGAGACTGGGTATACTGGACGGACTCGCCGAGAACTCCCAGATGGTATTATACCTTACGTCAGATGGCAGTTCTCTGGTGACACTGGTACAGAGTAGTCTGTTGACCCGAGATCGTCATAGAGTCTTGTGTGGTTCCCACTGTGCTTTGATTTCCACCTTACCACGTCCAAGAGGGCGTGCAAAACGGTGGTTTTTGGGTACAGTCCCGAATCACATGGAGGCAATGAGCGATAGGAGGGGATTCGTCTCTCCCGGTATAGGGAGTTGATGTTGCGCTCTGTTCGATTAGCTATAACCGGAAATCCCTGGCCAGGATTGCTGAGATTTACTGGTAAGTGTTACCAGTAGTTTCTCGAATTGTTATAGACCTCATATCGACACGACTTATCAACCTATTGGGGTCTGACGTTTACCACCCCTAGGCGAGATATGCGACATATCAGACGATCAGACCGGACTGTGCGGTAAGTGTTACTGGTTGGATTCACAGGAGTGTGAGCGGGCTTGCTCGTCGATCTTCTGATCGCTCAATACCTGGGTGGCCGTTACGTTTAGCAGACCGCTTGCGGCTTGTGGGTGTTTGATATGATCATCACCTGCTGCCGGCGTATTGACGAGTCTTTAGAGTCCTACACAGAGGTTTCCTGGCTCAAGCGAAACGAAATAGGAGCGCATATGAGATATGTGCGGGACCGAGAATAATGCGTGTATGTGATACCGTATTCTATTCTCGCGATGAATGTATCGAATGGTTGTATGCGATATAACCTAGTTATCGAATCAAGGATTGATTCGATAAGCCGATACATTGGATACTAGTCGGTTGTGTGCGACATGACCGGATCATTGAATCAAGTGTTGATTTAATGATTTAATGCATAATTATATATTTGATATATTACTTTGCATTAACTAGTATTGGTTCACTTTAAATGGATTTTCTCACTTGTTTGTGCACATTGTATATGTGATATGTTTTTGTGCACAAGTTTGTATCATGTTTGATGATGCATGCTAACTTGGGTTTGTGTAAAGGTTAAACCATGGTTGTGTAATGGTTAGGGTTTTCATTTTCTTATATATTTATTTATTTATTTATTCTATTTGGAAAATGAAAAGCATAAAGAGAAAATGGTTTCTTCTTTGTTTCTTTCTTGAAGCTTCTTGAAGACTTTGACCAAGTGACCATTTTGTCTCATACTTAACCCTAACCATTCCACTTAACCATGATTCATTCTCTACACTTGACCATGGTTTGATTATGATAAGTATTCATTTTTCTTTTCAATTTAAATTAACTTATCATATTCATTCTTTCTTCTTCTCCTTCTTCATCACATGAAGAAAGCTTGCTACAACAATGGCAACTTGAGAAAATGAGTGAGAAATCCAATTCTAAAGTGAACCCACTTCCTATTTCTTCATCCTCTACCTCTTGCCAAGTAGTATAGGGTGTTTCCTTCACAAGTTTTCATGGTTTGGTGAAGGTGGAGCTTGATCTAGTGATGCCTCGACGTAGATCATCTTCGGCATCGTCGTCGATGACCTAGCCCGCTTTTTCTTCGATGAAGCCGATGCTAGAGTCATGGTTCGATTTGGACAGCGGAGAGGACTTCATCATGGAGCTATGGAGGTGGAGAAACGGATCTACAAAGGTTGTATTTCCGTTCTTTTAGTTTAGTTGTAAACTAGTTTCATTTATCGCCTAAAATCTAGTTAACGATCCGTATTAGGGTTTCTCGGCACCCGTAAAATTTGAAATTGGCATGGTTGATGCCTTGTGAGACCTCATTAGCGTGCCTAGGAACCCTACAGTTTTCTTTGCGAGATACCGACGGAGCCTACTCGTTCGTTTCTGCCATTGGTCCCTCCACGGACTGCCTTTGCTGTGGAGATGCCGAATTGGACCCCTATGGGACGGCTTGAGCCTTCAACAACTGGTATTCCGAACCATCCGGTGCCGGCTACAGATATTTTGGGGCGCCGCATTTGCCAAGGCGAAGCCCAGCCATGGGGACAGATTTACAAGATAGGGCTTACCCCTCGACACCCCATGGGCTACCTTCTCTGGGCTCGTTACATCCTGTCCGCCCATCACACGCGACTGCAGAGGGATGGACTTTATCAGGCGATATATGCATCCCTTTTCCACTACCAATCTTCCTATGTCTGGTGGGTTAAGGCCTTCTTGAACCAATGGAATCTTCCCACCAACACCTTCCTTCTAGGGGACCACGAAGTTTCAATTTCTTTAGAAGAATTTCGCGAGATCTCAGGGCTGCTGGTCAGGGGGGACACTTTATAAAGAATTACTGCCTCCGGATGAGTATGTCTTCGAGACCGAGCCTGCCATGCTTGACGGCCTGTCGACCGAGAACGCCGTCCGCCACAAGCGCCCGAGTTTGATCAAGACCCTGAGTATTTTTGACAAACTGTTCACAGAGTCAGAGGAGCAGGGCGTCACTTTTAAAAGTTTTATCGCTTGTTTCCTTCACGAGAATGTCCTATCAAAGACGGCTCCGAAGTTCGCGAGCATTAACGACCCCTTTAGGTTTGGTTTAAACAGGCGGCCGACTAAAGAAGAGGACTTCCCGCAGTATTACATTCCCATCATGTCGGCGGTATCTTTCGAGTCGATCGCAGCTCCTGGTATGGATGAGGAGACTTTCTTTATGGGCTTCATCAGCGTTTGGCTTAGCTAGTTCGTCATTCCCATGCATCACCGTTTCATGAGAGCCTCGGTTATTTACCCTGCTCATAGCATTGCTGAGGGAACGCGACTAGCTGTGGGCATTCCGGGGCTAGCGCATCTATATCATGGGTTAGGAGCCACGGCTAATACCTCAACTCCAGGTGTAGATGTGGTAAACTTCTCTCTTCATTACTTTACGTCCTGGATTGAGATGCACGTGATTGGGGCCTTTGCTGCGCACCAAAGACCCAAATTTTATGACGCCTACACTTTTTCGCGACTGATGCGGCTGGTGGACACTTCTGCTCCTGACCCGACTCAGTTTGGGGCTATTCG
This sequence comes from Agapanthus africanus, assembly GCA_030015575.1. Classification (NCBI taxonomy): domain Eukaryota; kingdom Viridiplantae; phylum Streptophyta; class Magnoliopsida; order Asparagales; family Amaryllidaceae; genus Agapanthus; species Agapanthus africanus. The sequence continues at coordinate 152,023,624 of JASDDO010000026.1, read as the reverse complement.
TGTGCTGATCACTCCCTATGCTAATACGGGTGGAATGGTATTCAAAGATCGAGTCCTATCTGCTCCCTCAGGACCGATTCAACAGCTCCATGACTTGTCGAAAGAGGGGGCACCTTCTCTGAAGCCCAGGGAAGCCATGCACCTGTACGCGATCAGACCAGGTTATCTGGTATTTCGTCAAAACGGTGCGGCCCTCTTCATGCGGTACAACCCACACCGTTTTTCCTGGTAACTTGGATATGATCAGGGCGTCCCCTTCGAGGCATTTACAGTGGCGCCTAGCCCATTGCCTGAAGCTGTTCGTGATGCCGCTCATCACTTTATGCGGCTGAACACTGGTTCTTACATCATGATCCCTGAAGCTGATCATATTGCTCGATGTGTGGTGTCTTTCACGGGCTGGTACCTCCACCGGGTCAGTCCAATTATTGCTGAGGAGAAGACGATGCTTCTTGGATACAGCGCTCCCATTCCGATTCAAGCCACGGGAGTTCCGCCGCAACCGCGTGCAACAGTTCGTCCTCCCTTGAGGGATACCAGTGTCGTACTTATTCCGGGGGCGACGGAAGTGGACTTAACTCCCACAGCCGGTATGCCACTGCGTACTCGGGCTTAATCAAGGGCTAATAGGGCGCCGGTAGCAGTATCATCGTTCGCGGCGTCGACAATGGCCGTGTCGTCCTCGGTAGCACCGCCAAGCGAGGACATTGAAGGTGAAGTGAGTCAGCGCCGTACCAAAGCTCCATGGGGAAGGAAACGATCATCTTTGGCGGTTAGTTCTGGGTCCAAGAGGTGGAGGAAGACGGCCACCAATCTGCTCGACTCTTTAATAGAGTTCGAGCCTATTCTTCAGGATGAACCGCTAGCTATGCAAGAATCGGATGGTGGCCTACTTTTCCCGAGTTCATCTGCCGAGAAAGCCGCACAATTGGCTGAGGCTATAAGACGTTCGCAAGATTAATCCGAGATCGTAATGATTCAGAAGAAGCCCTACCCTGTCGTCATCTTTTACGAAGACCCTCCGTGGATACGGCGGCGATTTATAGGCCATTTGGATGAATGGGGCGAAAGGGCCTTTAAACAGGCTGTTTTAGCCGACGCTGAGGACGCGCTTTCACTCTGGACCGGTGGCCACGTGTTATGCCCCGCTTCCCAGTGTACGGCGAAGAGGACGCGACGAGGTCCGCTACGTATATACTCAGAAGTACATGCGCTAAGCGTATCTAAGCAATATAAAATAAATACACAAGAGACAAGAAATAAAAAGAACAGCAACTTTTATTTATTAACATTCTTTGTACAATACATGAAAGGAAATACAACTGAAGTAAAAAGATACCTAAACAGTGGCATAACAGGAAATGAAAAGTACAGAGAGGAAAAGTGTACAATGAAACTAAAGTGCAGGGTCTTCAGCAAACTGCTCCAAGTCTTCTTGCGATGGCTCGATCTCTGCCGGGTCCGAAGCACCTGGCGACATTCAAAGAAGAAAGAAACAGAATGTCGTCAGCGAACAGGTCGCTCGGTAAGTCCCAGAGATAAGGGAGGAATAGACAGAGAGTAAGAGAGAGAGAGAGAGTAGTTTTTACAGTTGTATTATATTATTATATTGTTGTATTTTGTGTTAACACTGTTGTTTGTAGCTTGGTACAGAAGGATGCCAGTGTATACGAGAGGAGTCTCACTTGCCTCGGAGACTAAGGTATCAGGAACTCAAGGAACCATTTATGCCACGGTACAACAGCAACTGGATTCATGTTAGGTGTCTTAAATCTGACCACCTCGTGCCACCTTTAACACCTTCCGTACCAATCTATCCCTTAAACCCCGCGATGTCTTGTTTGTATTGTTATCTTGTAAATTGTATTGGTTGCATGATTTATTGACCGACTGACCGAAACCATGATATCAGGAAACGGTTATAACCGTAGAGTCATGTAAATGGAATACTGAGAATCATGTAAAAGGAATATAAATCCATGGTTCGGTTCAGTCAAGTTGTATAAATTGATATTTGGATTCATGGATTCATGTGTTCATATTGAATTGGAATCTTGTAGATTATAGATTGACTTGAATCATATTCAAGTCAGATTAATCAGACTCAAACCCGAGTCAAACAATCAGAAATGTGAATCGAAATCTTATAATTGCTAGGGTCTTTAGGGTAATTTATAAAACTTGAGGGGGTTTTATGTAAAAATACTTTTATATACTTTTCAAAATACACCTCAAATATTTTTTGTTCGTCTTTAGAGTTGTAGTGAGGGTGGATTTTATGTTGTGACATTTCTAGTGAAAATATCCTAGTTTTATAAATAAGGGTATTTATCTGTAATATTGATTATTTGAAGTTCATGGTATTTTAGTGTAAAATTTATTATTGTGATTTTTAGGAAAAGGTGGAAAATTTATATTATAATAAAATAGGTATTTAAATGATAAATATGCATATATTTATACAAAAAATATTTTAATAAATATTTTATATTCCAAAAATCTCATTTTCTTAAGATGTCGTATTTTAAACCTTTCGAGACCGAATGCTCCTTGCGGAGGTCTGAATCTTGCACTACTAGCCCGAGGGTGCGCGATAAATCGCACAATCCTGAACGGGTTCCCCAAAAATGGGTTGTAGCGGCGCTTTGCAAAGATTGTAAAATACTAATCCTTTAGAAAACGGTTTTATAAAGTAAAAGGTATTTATTTGCAAAGTGTAATTTTCCGTATTTTAGATTCTAGGGTTTCCTAAGCCAACTAGCCTATTTCTAAATGGTCTAAACGACAAGTCGTTAGAAGGCTCAAATCGCCTCTTCACCGCCAATTGTGGCCAGGTAAGTACAAATGAGGAAAGGAGGGATCCGCTCACGAATCGTGAGACGGGCCTTTTAAAGTTACCTTTGCTCACTTGCCTAGCCTAGACACCACAAAGTCAGGTTTAGATAAACGATCGATGTCCACAACTTATCGTGTTTTCCTAATAAGAGGTATTTATTTAAAAGTGTATCAAAGCTAAACTTTTAGAATTGATTTTATTAAGAAAATGGTATTTAAATGAAAGTATTGTTTTTATCGTATTCTAAGTTTTGATGATATCGTTTTAGGGTTATATTTGCGTGTGTGTGGAGGTAGGTCATTATCTCGTGCTCTAATTTAAATGTATAGCAAAGTTAAGGGGTTAAATGTGAAATTGAAATATGATGGTATTAAAGTGAAAAATACGATAAATTGGAAAGGTTATCATTTCATGTGAGAAAACTTGTTCAAATTATTCGTTGAATGTTTAATAGTCAACAATAAGATGTTTAAGCATGATTGAATTGGTGAGAAGTGAAATTTTATAGAAAACCGAATCAGAAATCGAATTTGTTCCGATTCCGTCGGGTTTTGTAGTTTCGTATTTTAGAGAATAAGAAAGGGAGATAGAATGGGACTTACGGGTTTCGATTAGGCAAAGGAGTGAAGGGGGGACTAGAGAGGTTGCCGAGGCGTTGCTTCGTCGCCGGTTGTTCCTAAAAACGTCGCCGGAATTTCCACCGGAATTTCGTCGGAGCTTTGCCGTGCACTTGTTTTCAAATTACACAACTCTTGGAAAATTTTGAGAGAGTGAGCTTAGGGTTTTGGGATGAGAGAGTAGAGGGTAGGGGGTGTATTTATAGGGTAGACTAGGGTAGGGTAGGTGAAAGGTTTTTAATTAAAAAAATTGTAAAAAAAAAGGAAAAATATATTAAAAATGGATTGAATGAGAGTTAATGTGCTCTCTGGAAATTATTACAGAATTTAGAGTATGCAGGGGAGGTCAGAAGATGAAAAGCCAACTTTTCTCTGTTGGTGACTCGGCCGACCGGCCAAGTCCGGCCGGCGGCGCCGGCCCGAGTCGGCCGGTCCGCCGGCAGACTCGGCCGATTCGGGCTGAGTCGGGGTGCCAGAAGCTGGGGAGTCGCCGGGGGTAGCCACTGGAACATCTAACTTTTTATGGGTAGTGGGGTTTTCTGGAGTTATGGCTGTTGGACTGTTGGGCTTCCATAGAATTTAAAACAAAAATAATCTAAAAATAATGTGGGGCAGGGGATTTGAACTCTGGTGGCTTGGTTCAGCAGTGCAAGGTGTTACCAATGAGCTACAAGCTCCTTCTTGTAATTATGGTGTGAAATAATTACTTAAAGTGGTAACAGCAATATTAAATACCCCAAGTATACTTTAATTTTAAAACAATTTTATGTACACTAAAAATGGAGTTATTTGAAAACAAAATAATTACTTATATATTGTGCTCAGGTTAAAATACTCCTTTAACAAGCCATATTGGCTAAGATTGGCTTTAAAATAGTGTTAAACACTAGAGGACATCTGGTGGTCACGTGTGCTCACGTGATGTATTTTTAAAACAGTGTTAAACACTGAGGACAAAATGCTCAAAATAGTGTTAAACACTAGAAAGGAAGGGGTCACGTGGGGCGCCTGAGATGGGGCCAGACCTCCTTTTTTTTATTCTCAAATCTGCAAATAAGTGTTAAACACTTCTGATCTTCTGGCCATCACGTGTTGGCACGTGATGGATATCCATGTATTGATTATTAAAGTGTTTATTAAGGGTCACGTGAGAACACGTGAGAGCGCCTAAAATCAGTACTGCCTTTGCCTTTGTTCTCTTTGTTTTGAAGGTCACGTGGGAGCATGTGAGGCATTGCCTTCATGCTTTTTCTTTCTCATTTTGAAGAACTTGTTATAGGGTCACGTGGGGGCACATGAGGCGTTGCCTCCAGACTTGTTCTTTCTCATTTTGAGGAGTCTGTTTAAGGGTCACGTAGGGGCACGTGGCCTAGTCTTGTTCGTTCTCTTTTGATCATTGAGAGGGAGGGTCACGTGTTGCCACGTGACCAGGTTGGGTACTGATATCTTTACGTGCATGGAGAGTTTTAAGTCCCTTGTTTTAAGAATTAAATTCTCTGTAGGGTTAAACCCTAATTCTGGTTTAGAGGAATTAAATTCCTATGTATATGGAAGAATTAAATTCTTATATAGGGTTAAACCCTAGTTCTGTCTTGGAGGAATTAAATTCCTATGAATTTGGGAGAATTGAATTCTCATATAGGGTCAAACCCTAGTTTTATTTTGGGGAGAATTAAATTCTCGTGAATTTGGGAGAATTAAATTCTCATATAGAGTTAAACCCTAGTTTTGTTTTGGGGAGAATTAAATTCTCTAAACTCAATTCTCCCTCTAAGTTTTGGATCTGCATGGCAGAATCTCCCCGATGAGAATTAAATTCTCAACTTGTGGGGAGATTTGCTTCTGCAGATCTTCAACCAGAGGAAGAACTAAGTTCTTTTGCAGAAGAGTTAAACTCTTAGACTGAGAATTAAATTCTCTTTTTTGTTTTATGGAGCTTTGATCCCTTTCCTTTTTCTCACCTAGGGTTTCTTTTTTTTGAGAATTGAATTCTCCTTTCTTTTCTCTCTATTATTTTCCTTCAGAAATTTCAAGATCTCCCAAAATTCTTTTTTTTCCTCTCTTCTCTTCTTGGCTCTTATTTATAGGAGAAGGAAAAGAATCAATTTGTTTAGTCAATCTTTCATTGAAAGATTTTGTTTGTTTTTTCATAACTAATAAGATCTTTTAAATCACTCAGTGAATTTTATTCACCATTGGATTTTTAATCCAAAAGATATTTTGTTTGTTATTTTTGGTGAAACTTATGGAAATTTTTCCTTGTATAAAATCTTTCCATAAATTGGTGATTTTTAATCACCATTGGATTTTTAATCCAACGGTGCTCCACTTTACAGAGCATAGTCCTCTTTTGTTTGGAAAAATTTAAAGAAATACTTTCCCAGTTAGGGTATTTGATTTCCCTTAATTAGAATTTAATTCTATTAAATCGTTAAGGCTTTTAAAGCCCGTCACGTGTTGGCACGTGATCCTAACGTTTGACCATTCAAATAGAATTCAATTCTATCAATTAAAGAGCTTATGAATCCATCACGTGTTGACACGTGACTCCCCAATTAAGCATTTAATTCTGTTTTTTTTAAAGAACTAAGGAATCATCACGTGTAAGCACGAGACCCTTGGTCACGTGTGAGCACGTGATGCCCCATTGGGATTTTTCCTTGTTATTTTATTATTCTTTACTAATCCCTTTCAGTGGGTTTAAAGGTTCATCACGTGTGGGCACGTGACTCTATTAATTGATTGTTCGATTAGAATTTGATTATATTAAAACAGAATCCCAGGAAACCATCATGTGTGAGCACGTGATACCCCATTGGGGTATTTCCTGATATTCTATCAGGGAACAGGGAGATCGAGTTCTTCGAGTCAAGAAGAAAGATGTCACAAGAAGAATGTGCATCGATTATCGAGAATTAAACCGGATGACTATTAAGAACAAGAACCCGATCCCTCGCATTGGCGAATTGTTCGAGCAGCTTAGTGGTGCGAAGGTATTCTTGAAGATGGATTTGCGATCCAAATATCATCAGGTCCGAGTTAAATCAGAGGATATCTGCAAGACTGCATTCCGAACTTGATATGGAAATTACAAGTATTTAGTGATGCCATTCGAAGTCACGAATGCACCGAAGATATTTATGGACTTGACGAGCCGAATCTTTTCACCGTTCTTGGATCAGTTTATAGTGGTGTTCATCGATGATATTCTGGTCTACTCGAGGAGCATTGAAGAGTATGCGGAACACTTGAAGATCGCACTGCAGACATTGAGGCAAGAAAGATTGTATTCAAAGATGAGCAAGTGCGAGTTTTGTCTTGAAGAAGTGAAGTTTTGGGGCATGTCGTATCCGGAGATGGAATCGCTGTTGATCCCGAGAAGATTGCAGCAGTTCAAAATTGGCCGATTCCGAAGGACGTAGAAGAGATTAGAAGTTTTTTTGGACTTGCCGGATATTACAGATGGTTCGTGGAGAATTTTGCTCGTTTGGCTGAGCCTTTGACCAAGCTTACGCGGAAGGAAGTACCGTTCGTATGGACGGACAAATGTGCGTCAGCTTTTGAGGCGTTGAAGCAAAGATTGATAATCGCTTCTATTTTGACCGTACCAGACGGTTCCGGAGGATTGTTGATTCACAGCGACGCATCTGGGAAAGGTTTAGGATGTGGTTTGATGCAGCATGGGAAAGTTATAGCTTACGCTTCGAGACAGTTGAAGACCCATGAGAAGAATTACCTAACTCATGATTTGGAGGTAGCAGCTGTGATTTTCGCTTTAAAGATTTGGAGACACTACTTATTGGGAAGGGTCGAAGTATTCACCGATCAAAAAAGCCTAAAGTATGTGTTCACACAGAAAGAGCTTAACATGAGGCAGCGTAGATGGTTAGAGCTGATGGCTGACTACGATCTTGATCTTAAGTACCATCCGGAGAAGTTAATATAGTGCCGGATGCACTTAGTCGGTTGCCAGCAATTCGGATGTTGACTGCACAGAAGGAGCTTATCGAAGACTTTCGAAGATTCGAGTTGGAGATCATGCTACAGCATTCTTCGGGATAGTTGATGCAGTTGCGAGTACAGTAGTCATTGACCGAGAATATTAATGCAGCGCAGTCGCAGGACCCAAGATTTCAAAGGTTTCGAGAACAGGTTGAAGCTGGACTTCGAACAGACTTGTTGATTCATGAAGATGGTTCATTGCGTTATGGTAGCCGTTTGTGTGTGCCGAAAGGAGACATTCGCGAAGAAATTATGAGGGAGGCGCACAGTTCCGCTTATTCCGTACATCCAGGAGGCACGAATATGTACCGTGACCTACGACAGCATTTCTGGTGGGAAGGCATGAAAATGGAGATTGCCCGCTTTGTAACGAAGTGCTTGGTGTGTTAGCAAGTTAAGGCTGAACATCAAAGGGTTGCTGCCTTATTGCAACCACTTCCGATTTCTCAATGGAAGTGGGAACATATAACCATGGATTTCATGACAGATTTACCGTGGAGTCCAAAGGGCAACAATACAGTTTGGGTGACTGTTGATCGATTGACCAAGGCAGCTCATTTCATACCATTTCGAGTTAGTCAATCAATGGAAGCTTTAGCGGAACGGTACATGCAGGAGATTATAAGATTGCATGGAGTACCTGTGAGCATCGTGTCCGACCGTGACACTCGATTCTTATCGCACTTCTAGGGGGGCTTACAGGAAAAGTTTGGGGCCACGATTGAAGTTTAGCACTGCTTATCATCCTCAGACAGATGGCCAGTCGGAGAGAACGATCCAAACTCTTGAACGCATGTTGAGAGCTTGCATGTTAGACTTCAAGGGTTCGTGGGAGGATCATCTACACTTGGTGGAGTTTTCGTACAACGACAGCTTTCAGGCGACTATTCAGATGGCTCCATTCGAAGCGTTGTATGGTCGCAAGTGTCGTTCACCTGTTTGTTGGGACGATGTTGGAGAGTGAACATTGTTAGGACCGGATTTGATCGTGCAAACCGTAGAAAAAGTTAACACTATCCGGAATCATATGAAGGCAGCACAAGATAGGCAGAAGAGTTGGGCCGACACATCGAGAAGACTTCTAGAGTTCGCTGTTGGTGATCTGGTATTCTTGAAGATGTCACCGACTAGAGGAGTGATTCGTTTTGGGAGTCGAGCAAAACTTAGTCATCGATTCGTAGGGCCTTTCGAGATTATGGAGTGTGTTGGAGAAGTGGTTTATCGATTGGCTTTACCACAATCTTTGGCGAATGTTCATGATGTGTTTCATGTATCTCAACTCCGTAAGTATGTTCGAGATGAAACACACGTGATGGATCATTCGGAGCTGACTGTAAGAGAGGATTTAACCTTTGAGGAACGACCAATGTCGATTGTTGATCGAAGAGAAAAGGTCCTTAAGAACAAGGTTATCCCTCTCGTACTTGTTTCTTGTGGGAATCGCTCGTATGGAGAATCGACTTGGGAACGAGAAGACGAGATTCGACCGAAGTTTCCACACCTGTTCTTGTAGATTCTTGATTGTTTATCTTTTCTAGTCCTGGGAATTTCGAGGACGAAATTCTTTTTGTAGTTGGGTATAATGTAACACCCTAGTTCTTTTATACCAGTTTTAGTTCTAGTATTTCTTTATGGTATTTTCCTGATTTATTGTGTTTTGGGTGTGAATAGTATATTTGACATTTGTATTTGCATCCGACCCGACCCGCTTGCTTGAAACTTGTCTTGATTCATGTTTACGATTATCCTGACTTGTTACGTAAACTGGTGCACTTTCATGTATACTGTATACTGGCATTATATCTGGCATTTGCATTTTTACAATATAAAATTTTAAGTCACATAAAATATTTTAAAAATATATTTCAAGGCCTGCATGATACCCCTGATCCTGTCGTAGCATCCACGCATCTTGTTCTCGTCCCGTTCAGTGAAACGGACTCGTTTGGATGGCTACGTGTACGTACGTGCATCCGTTCTTGGGGGTATGCATTTTCGTTATCTGGACATCCAATTTTAATTTTGGTCGGCACATATATTTTTCGTATTTTAAAACTGAATTTTAGATCCGACCCGGGCATGTTTTAGACTATGTTTGTATTTACCAGAATATCAAATTTTATTTATATAATATTAATTTTATAAACTGATACAAATTAAAATTTAGTTAACTAATAAAAGATTTTTTTAAATTTAAATCTAAACTAATTTCCTAACAAACTAACAACCCCTTTCTCTCTCTCTCCTCTGCATATATATATTTATATATATTTATTTTTTCTTTTCTTATTTAATACACAGTCTCTTCTTCTTACTTCTTCTTCTTCTTTCTTCTTTCTTTTTCTTGATCTTGTTTCTTGATTCCGGTGATCACCGCCGGAGCCGTGTTCGTCGCTGACGATCCAAGTGATCCAGTGAACGTACCTTGCCTGTGTGATCACCCTCTTGCCTAGCCTGGACCCGTCCCGCGTGCCGCGTGTGCGTTGCGACGATTTACCGACGTCCCGCGTGCCACGTGTGCCGTGCGTATCCGTCGCGTGATTCGATCGAGGCAAGTTAATCTTGCTACATGCTATAATATATTTTACATCCATAATAATAATAATATTTAATGTTTAGTGTATTGTACATCCCCTGTTATCATTTTACTGTTTTACAACGTCCATTTGCATCCGAACAATTTATTTCATATCTAGTTGCATGCAAGTTAATCTTGCTACATGCTATACTACAATATACTGCACCCATTTGAATAATAGTATTAGATTGTTTAGTTATGCATCCATTTTTACAGTTTTACTGTTTTCGGATACCCGTTTGCATCCATATCATTTAAAATATATATAACTGCATCTATAGATCATATTAATTCATGTTATTATTGTAGTAACACCCTATGCTTAATAATGTGCATCCCACTTAGTTTTGGAACTGTAAATATAACCCTAATCGATAATTGTGCATCCATACCATTAACTATATATCTATTTGCATTCCAAGTCACGTTATTTCATATTACTGCTACATTAACACCCCATGCTAGATAATGTGCATCCTATATAGTCATGAAACTATAGTTGTAACCCCTGATAGTTATTTATGCATCCATGTTTATTTGTGTATCCATACCATTAATTCTGCATAACTAGTTGCACCCCATATTATTAATACAATAGTACCCCATGCTTGATATTGTGCATCCTACTTAGTCATGATATAACCCTTGATCGATATTTGTGCATCCATGCTTTTATTGTATATCCGTACTTTCACCCTGATTCAATACTTGCTATAGTTTGATTATGAGCACCCGCTTGATACCTGTGCATTACTTGACATGACCTGATATACCACTACTTGCCATGACTTGATACATGTACACTACCTGACATGACCTGATATATCACTACTTGACATGTTACCTGATCCTGTTTCTAATGCCGACAATCCTGACATGTTGTCCCGATGGACATATCCTTTTGTCTGTATAGACAAACCTGTTCATGCTTGATCCTGTGTTGGCATTAGCTTCAGATTTATCAATACCTGACTTGAACACATAATTTGGGGGTATGGGGAAATCAAGAATGTAACCGAACGTAACTCAAAGGGCTATCATAATGTTTGCCGTTTTTCCGGGTGTTACGGAATACCTATTGTTTGCCGTTTTTCCGGGCGTTACGGAATACCTATTGTTTGGCATTTTTATGCTCGTTACGGAATACCTATTGTTTGCCGTTTTTCCGGGCGTTACGGAATAATCACTGTTGGGTTACGATGAGGATTACATTAATTGATTTCGAAGACTTAGAATAGATAACCCAGTAGCACAGTTTAGATTGATCACTTCACGTCACTTATACTGATATACTTCACTGTTATATATTCCTGTTGACTTGTTACTGTTCATACTCATGCCTGCATGTCTTTCTACCCCCTGATTATATTATTGTTGATATTATGATGCACTGACATCTGGGTTTTGCATGGCCCAGATCCTCTACCTTTGTTGCAGGCTGATCAGGAGTATTTCAGCCGTCAGGCCGAGCAGTGAGGATCCTGTTAATATCCAGTTAGTTTAGTTATTTCCGTACTTTCCATATGTTACTGTTTATTGGATTTATTGCTTCCGCATATTATTTCTTGACTCGTTTATTCTGGCATATGGACATGTACTAGATAGTTTATTTTACTTTCCTGTTCTTGATATCTTATGGGCAGCCGTAATGTGACTGTGGAGGGATGTTTCCTATCCATAGGTAGCATGGTTGACTCTGTCACGTGCTGATCTTAGCGCACTCTGGGAAGCGGGGCGTGACAGATCGTCTCCTCCCTGGCTGCTAATAAAGCTGGAGGAGGGTTTGATGTTTCCCCTATGTCTTCTTCAATGACTACTGGAGGGTCTTCAGCTGGAGGATCCGGCTGGATCATCATCCCAACCATGTCTTAGAACAGAAGCGCCATCTGTTTTATATTAGCCGCTTGTTCCGCGTCCTCTTTATCTTTCTTTTCAAGTACCCTTCGTAGGAACTCGGTGTCGGTCTCCTGCTCCTGGCGTTGTTCCGACAATGCTTCCAGGCTTTCTTTCTCTCCGGTGAGTGCGGCCATTCTTGTCAACATCTCCTGGAGCCTTTGTTGTTGCTCCTGAGATTTTGTTAGAGACCGCGTGAGTGGTTGATGACCCGTGGAAGTACGGATATCCTCTTTTCCGGATACCATGTAGATGGTATGCACAACTTTGCCCCCAGACTTAGGGCGTTTGGGTCCACTGCTTTTAAAATTTATCGCAGGCAAGGGGATCTTCTCCGGCCTTCTCCTCTTATGGGAGGTCGAAGTTGAGGGGGCCGTGGCGGAAGGCACCTATACAGACGATACCTTTCGTGGTATGGAAAAGGGATGATCTTCCTCTTGCCGAACCTTCGTCTTCTTCAGCCGGTGAGAATAATCTTTGTCAATTACAGAGTCTTGGATCTTGGAGGACAACCGCTGAGGAGGCTGTTCCAGCTTCACCTGGGTTATGTTTTCGACAGGCGAAGGAGACTTCTTCAAGATGGCGGTTGGAGAGTTCATGCACACCCTCTTGAACAGCTCGAAGTTGTTCTCAGTTGGAACAACAGCATCAATTTCCACCATTGGAGTTGGTGGGGTAAGTCCAGAGGGGGAACTGCCCTCAGCCTTCCTTACTCGGCGCCAGTGGAGACGTCGAGCATGTCGTGCAGATGGGAATGGTTCAGTTATGGGTGTGGCTTCGTCATGCCCTTTGCTTTGATGAGAGGCTGCTTTTGGTGCCAACCTGTCGAAGACCGACGTTCGTTGAGAGGGAACGTCTAGCCTGTCGAAGACTGACTTTCAAATAGGGGAAGCACTTGGAACGACCTTACCCATAGCAGGAGTTAGAATGGCTAGTCTTGTGAAGACCGATCCTGTAAAAGGGAAGCCCCTTTGACGACTTCGTCTGCCAGAGCTGGAATGGCTATCTGCTTCGGGATAACCCCTTCAGGTATCACGGGCTTCTTCACAGTCCCACTTGAGTTTTGGATTAGCCTGTCGAAAACTGAGACGGAAGCCTTAGGTGACCCGTTGAGAGGGGCCGTGGTAGTTGCAAGTGTAGGTTTCCTAGGCACTCTCAAGAGGTCTCACAAGGCATCAACCATGCCAATTTAAAAAATTACGGTGCCGAGAAACCCTAATACGGATCGTTGGCTAGAAGTTTAGGCGAAAAAGAAACTAGTTAACAACTTAACTAAATGGTAAACGGAAATACAACCTTTGTAGATCCGGTCCTCCACCTCCATAGCTCCGCAATGAAGTCTCCTCGCTGTCCAAATGGAATCCCGGGCTCTAGCGTCGGCTTCATCGGAGAAATGGGCGGGCTAGGTCGTCGACGTCGATGCCGAAGATGATCTACGTCGAGGCATCACTAGATCAAGCTCCCACTTCACCAAGTCATGAAACTTGTGAAGAAAACACATTCTACTACTTGGCAAGAGGTAGAGGATGAAGAAATAGGAAGTGGGTTCACTTTAGAATTGGATTTCTCACTCATTTCATCAAGTCACCATTGATGAAGTCTAGGTTTTCTTCTTGAAGAAGAAGAAGAAGAAGATGATAATATTATGATAAGTTATTAAAATGAAAAGGAAAATCAATACTTATCATAATACTAACCTTAGTTTAGTGTAAAGAATAGACCATGGTTAGATATGATGGTTAGGGTTAAGCAAGAGACAAGAATGGTGGACTAGGTCAAAGATTCATGAAGCTTCAACTAAACTACAAATGAAGCCACCATTCTTTCTCTTTATGCTTATCATTTTCAAAATGAATAACTAAATAAGATAAATGAAAAAGAAAACAAAACCCTAACCATTCATATAACCATGGTTTAGTCTTTACACAAACCCAAGTTAGCATGCATCATCAAACATGATACAAACTTGTGTACAAAAGTATATCACATATACAATGTGCACAAAAAGTGAGAAAATCCATTTAAAATGAACCAATACTAGTTAATGCAAAGTAATATATCAAATATATAATTATGCATTAAATCATTAAATCAACACTTGATTTAACGATCCGGTCATATCGCATATAACCGACTAATATACAATGTATCGGCTTATCGAATCAATCCTCGATTCGATAACTAGGTTATATCGCATACAACCATTCGATACAATCATCGCGAGAATAGAATACGGTATCACATACACGCATTATTCTCGGTCCCGCACATATCTCATATGCGCTCCTATTTCGTTTCGCTTGAGCCAGGAAACCTCTGTGTAGGACTCTAAAGACTCGTCAATACGCCGGCAGCAGGTGATGATCATATCAAACACCCACAAGCCGCAAGCGGTCTGCTAAACGTAACGGCCACCCGGGTATTGAGCGATCAGAAGATCGACGAGCAAGCCCGCTCACACTCCAGTGAATCCAACCAGTAACACTACCGTACAGTCCGGTCTGATCGTCTGATATGTCGCATATCTCGCCTAGGGATGGTAAACGTCAGACCCCAATAGCTCGATAAGTCGTGTCGATATGAGGTCTATAACAGTTCGAGAAACTACTGGTAACACTTACCAGTATATCTCAGCAACCCTGGCCAGGGATTTCCGGTTATAGCCAATCGAACACAGCGCAACATCAACCCCCTATACCGGGAGAGACGAATCCCCTCCTATCGCTCATTGCCTCCATGTGATTCGGGACTGTACCCAAAAACCACCGTTTTGCACGCCCTCTTGGACGTGGTAAGGTGGAAATCAAAGCACAGTGGGAACCACACAAGACTCTATGACGATCTCAGGTCAACAGACTACTCTGTACCAGTGTCACCAGAGAACTGCCATCTGACGTAAGGTATAATACCATCTGGGAGTTCTCAGCGAGTCCGTCCAGTGTACCCAGTCTCTACTGAGCAGCCGTATATCTCCTCTGATGTCAAACATCGATGGATATAGGATCATCCATCGCCCATCTGTATGGGTCGAGAAGGTACACGCTAGTCTACTCTGGTATATCGATGCCCCGTCTCGATACACCCACGACTAGGGACTTTGAAGGATGTACTTATAGACTACCATGTCCCTACTAGTATGATCCGCATCATAGTCCAGGTAGTCAAGTACACATCCTAAGGGCTTTACCAACATGTATCAGAGAGACAATCAATGTACACGTTAAGGTAAAGAGCAACCAGATAGCATACAATCATGTCGAGAAAGAAAGTCCTCCCTATATATGTCCCAGCATCCACTACAATATACATCCTATGTACAGTAATGGCCTCTAGGGCATACATATAACTAACAATCTCCCACTTGCACTAGGGCCATCTGTACAGCAGTGGTTGTAGTATCTCATACTCAACCATCCCATAAAAGTCTCTCTCTGGGAATAGGCCTTCGTGAGTGGATCCGCCGTGTTGTCCTCTGAGTCTACTCTCCTAACCTTGATCTCCTTGGAGATCAACCATCTCCATGATCAGGTGATACTGCCTTAGAATATGTCTGGATCACTGATGGGACTGGCGTTCCTTGGCATAAGCCACAACTCCATTGTCTCACAATGGTAGGAACACAGTTCATCTCATGAACCAATATACACCCAAACATCCTCTTTGGTAGCATCTTAAGTAGCGATGTATCCAGCCTTTATCGTCTAGTTAGCCACGGTATCTAGCTTGGAACTCTTCCAACATACCGTCCCTCGATAGAGGGTAAAGACAATGCCTGTGACTGACATTCAGTCGTCTTTATCACCCTGGAACACTTCCAGTGATTTTCCCCAGGATCAACTGAAACCATCTCACTACAACTAGTGAGTATCCTAACATCCTTTTAGATCTATCTCATAGATCCAAAGCTTAGGATTTAGTAGGTATCACTTTGATCCTATATGGAGAATCTTTGTGATAATCGGAGATTGATCGAGTGTAGCATAGGAAACTCCTTCCCTATCAAGTGTATGTCATCCACGTACTCTACGAGGATCGTCACCATACTCCCTACTACCTTTTTGTTTATACAAGGTTCATCTACCATTTTGATGATGTCAATTTCTTTGACTAATCCATCAAAACAGATGTTCCAACTCCGCGATGCCTGCTTTATCCTATAAAACATCTTGCACACGTTTCCGCTGCTCCCACTGTCTACGAAGCCCTCTGGCTGTGTACTTATAGACGCTCTCTTCCAAATCATCATTTAGAAAAGCAGTCAAGACACCCAACCACCAGATATCGTAGTCATGGTATGTAGCCGTGGCAAGTAGGATCTGGATGGACTTAAGCATAGCCACTGGTAAAAGGTTTCATATCCACGCTTGGTCAATGACGAAAACCTTTAACAAGTCTAGCTTTGAAAGTCTCAACTTTTCCATCTACACCAAGTAATCTTCTCAAGATATACTTGCTCCTGATGGGGATTTAACCCTTCAGATATAGCAACCAAAGTCCATACTTTGTTGGTGTACATGGATTCCATCTCAGATCACTAAGCATCCAGCCATTCTTACAGAGTCCCACTCCTGATGGCCAGCTCGAAACTAGTTGGGTCATCATCTCATGATGCAATCCTCGCTCCCACAGTCATCGAGAAACCGAATTATCTCTCAGGTGGGTGAGGAACCCTACTAGATTGGCGGAGAGGCTGAGGTTCGTTGGCATCTACTGAATCCTTTGGTTCTACCAAATCATTTGCTGTAGTTTGTATAGCTGGAACCTTTCCAGTTCTACATAACTGACCTTTCCTCGAGCTTGTCCGGATTTTGCTTTTAGACATAGGCCGGACAACCCCAAATCTTAACTAACTCAAGAAATGGGCTCTTCCCTTTCCATATCACATATGAAGCGGTAGGTAACTGATTTGATTGGAACCGTATTCAATAGGTATGCAACTTCCCAAGTGCATAACCCCCAAAAAGGAAAAAAGGTAACTCAGTAGTACTCATCATAGAGCACACCATATCAAATAGGGTGTATCTGCACCGCCCCGATATACCATCGTGCTATGGTGTATACGGAGGAGTAATGCTGAGAGAGAATCTCATTCTCCTTTAGAAAAGTCCAAGAATTCCGTGCTCAAGTATTCTCCTCCCTGATCACATCAAAGGACATAATACTTATACCCTTATTTTGGGTCTCTACTTCTAACCTATATTCTGTGAATATCTCAAAAGGTTCGGACTTGTGTTTCAACAGGAACATATGTCTGAATCTTGAGAGATTATCAGAGAATATAATGAAGTATAAAGAACCAGTCCTGGCATGTGTAGACAGGAGACCTTACATACATCATCATGTATCAGTCCCTAGAGTTCATTAACTCTTTCTCTGTTTCCAATAAACAGAGCTGGTGTTATTATATCTTTGTGACATGACTGGCGAGTTTCACAAGATATAAATTCAAACTAATTTAAATATGCATCTTTATGTAACTCTAGCCAGTCGGGTCGCATTGATATAACCTAGTCTACAATGCCTCAAGAAGGATTCGTTCATTTCTGAACTCTTCCTCTTGTGTGTGTTCCATATACTAAGAACTGTAGTTCGATTTAGAACATTAATGCTTTTAGATAACGTGCCTGAACCGATCAACTTTTGATATAGGAAATGTTCAAAACATTATCCAACAATACAAAATTGTATCATTTCTTTACTTATAAAGAGACTGATATGATTTTGTATATCAGGTTCGGTATCTAATAATATTCGTTCAGAATCAATGTATTGGTAATACAGGGTGACAGTGACCAACAGACTTGGCTGCAACACTTGCCCCGTTTTCTGTCTCATGAAACTTATCACCTGTTCTCAGTTCTCTACCTATCTGTAGCCCTATGTAACAGATTACATATCTGGGATCCTGATCCGGTATCATATACCCAGGACGTAGAGAATACAGAGAAACGGTTCTTTGTCATGAACACACCCGAAAGAGATGCATCATATGCACTTTCTTCGTTTGGGCGGCACGGGAAATCTGGTATTCCCCAATTTCCTGCTCTGTCTTATAACAATTATAAGTTGGAGCGGGACCAACATTCCTCAGCTCAGTATAACAAGCGGGTTCGCTCAATAATCCGTATTATTATCTTGATTAAGGCGTGATATGGTCGCTACCTGGAGAGAGAGAGAAGAAAACACTCAGCGTGCGCTCTTGCAAGAATAGATTGGTTATTATTTTATCTAATCAGGATGGCTCCTACTGCTTTTTATCAAATCTTCCTTCAAACCCTAAAAGGAAAGACTAGCCGGGATTAATTACACACTGCAAGTTCGCCAATCTTTCAGCCAGGCCAGTGTCGGTACTTTGAGGGAGGTTCCCCGTGCTTTCGCACGAACCTAATTAATGTAAACCTCGTTTTCCCAGAGGCGTAACCCCGTTGACACCTTTCTAGACACCTACTTGATCGGCTAATTGTAATGTGTAAAACTCTCCCAGGAGTAACTCTTACTCGCAGTGGGTATCGGGATCCAACTATCTCATAGAAGGTATGCAATCTCATTGCAAATTTCAACACTTGAAATTCCCGATAATTTTGCCCCTAACGTGCTATGACCTTGACGAAAGCCAACAAACCATAGCCCGCTAGTCAAGTTCAACCCGTACATTTCTTGATTGAATTAAACCCACCCGCACGACCCTTGACGAAAGCCAACAAAGCCGTACGACTACCCTAATCCAATCGCATCGTATGCAGGCAGATAAGCAGCATATAGCTACCGCACACTGCACCTTGAAGGGAGAGATCATGGTAGAACGAACATTATTTTAGATGCCACGTGTCAGGAGATCATTGTCCATCTCTGGAACCAAGGTCGATTTGGAGGGGACCTGAGTATAGGAAGGCTCGGTTGATTGATGGTCAAAAGGTTTTTGGCCTCGGGAGACTTGGCTAATTTGGGCTAAGGTTGGCCTCTCACAGTATTA
This sequence comes from Agapanthus africanus, assembly GCA_030015575.1. Classification (NCBI taxonomy): domain Eukaryota; kingdom Viridiplantae; phylum Streptophyta; class Magnoliopsida; order Asparagales; family Amaryllidaceae; genus Agapanthus; species Agapanthus africanus. The sequence goes on along the minus strand of JASDDO010000026.1, from coordinate 152,004,725 downwards.
AACACTGATAAATGTTTGGCGCTCATGTGCTCCCACGTGATGCTCCCAAGCAGTATTAAACTCTGAAATTTGGAGCGCTCACGTGTGGCACGTGAGGTACCTGAATGTTGGGCACTGTTTCTTTGGGCTTATTCCCTCGTTCTATACATGTAAGTGTTAAACACTTGAATCTTATAATCATCATATGTGGCACGTGAGGCGCCCCCAAGTTGGACGCTGCCTTCTTTAGATTTATCTTCTTATTCTTTTCTAAGTTCTAAGCACTATTAAAGGTCACGTGAGATCACGCGACTCGATCTCAGTTGTTACTTTTTGTTCCTCAGAGGTGCTCACGTGGGAACACGTGATCTGTCGTTATAGCGTTGAACGCTAATATGCATGGGGCTCTTGATCTTAGTCTTGAGAATTTCAAGTCCTTTGTTTTATAAGAATTAAATTCTTATGCAGGGTTAAACCCTAGTTCTATCAGAGAAATTAAATTCCTATGTTTTTGGAAGAATTAAATTCTTCAAATCTAGTTCTTTCCTCTAAGTTTTGAGACTGCATAACAGAATCTCCCTGATGAGAATTAAATTCTCAACATGTGGGAAGATCTGCTTCTGTAGACCTCAACCAGATGAAGAACTAAGCTCTTTTTTGGAAGAGTTAAACTCTTGTAAAAGGAGATGAAATGATCTCTAGGTATTTTTCCTCACCTAGGGTTTCTTTTTCTTCAAAGAGAACTCCTCCTCTTCTTTATTTTCTCAAATCTTAGGGGGGTCTCCTCCTTCTCTCTTCAGTCTCGAGCCCTTTATATAGCAGAGGCAAGTTTGTTGATTTTTGTTAAGAAAATCTCTCATTGAGAGATTTTTTGACTAATTCGGGGATTTTATCCACCGTTGGATCTTTGATCCAAGGACTGCTGTTTTACAGAAGTCGTTTTTCTTGTTTTTAACAAGATTAGGAAAATATTTTCGCATACAGAGCTTATTCTGTAGCTTAGTGATTTTTAATCACCATTGGATCTTTAATCCAACAGTGCTCTGATTTACAGAGCACAATCTTTCTTGTTTAGAAAGATTGGGAAAATATTTTCCCATACAGAGCTTATTTTGTAACTTGGTGATTTTTTAACCACAATTGAATTTTTAATCCAACGATGCTCTGATTTACAAAGCACAATTTTTTTTATTTAGAAAGCTTGGGAAAATATTTTCCTATACAGAGCTTATTCTGTAGCTTGGTGATTTTTAACCACCATTGGATTTTTAATCCAACGGTGCTCTGATTTACAGAGCACAATTTTTCTTGTTTAGAAAGATTGGGAAAATATTTTTCCCAAAATAATGTTGTGATCTCTCTTATTTAGAATTTAATTCTATCGGCTCAGAAGGTATTAGGAATTCTCAAGTGTAGCACGTGACCCAATGGCACTAGGCCGGTTTGCTTATATGCCGCAGTTCCAGAGAAAAGCATCATGTGTTGGCACGTGATGCGTCTTCTGGCCTGTTATTTGCTTTAGAAAGACGCCTATATACTTTGTATATAGATGCTCACGTGCCTGCACGTGAGGCTTAATTTCAACCTTATTTGTTAAGCGTCCTGCCTATAATTTTTGCTCTAAGGCGCATCACATGCAGGCACGTGATGCTCCATTTGGGGAATTTTGTCCATCGCTTTTGGTTCATTATTTATTTATTTTTTATAAGGGAATAGTGTGTATAAACTGTCACTGCAGAAAACTGCAGGACACGTTGAACATCTAAAATACTTTTAAAATAGCAAACAGTACTTAAATTAAATGTAACCAACATCATTTGTTAGTTAACTTAATCATCTACGCATAGAAATATGGCTCCGCGTATTTTCATATGTGTACAGGGATGTATAGGTGTCTTAAATTAGGTATCGATAGAAGTTACTGCTCTGGACTGCAGTCCAGAGCCGTATTTCTATCCCATTTTCATTGGCATAACATGTTAATATCCAGTAACTAATTACATAGGGATGCCGATTATTCCGTTGGATTCGATACGAACCCCGGAACACCACGATACGATTATATGCAATTTATTATGAATTTAATATGGTGAACGTCGCCTCTTGAGAACGTCGTTTATTGTGCGAAACAACGTTATTTTGCATTCAAATTTCTACACGATATTTATAAACAGTAAAAGTATTTATCGATCACAAGTTCCGCTATGTTTATTTCGGTTTTGGTTTAGTATTCGCATCGAACACTCTTACATTATATACATGAAACATTGGTTTTACCCAATTAATTAAAATGTGATTTAATCACTACAATTTCTACACGGCATTAGAAAAGTAATATTAAACCCGAATATGTTCCACTCAATATGATCAAATAACGATGGTTGTACATTAGAATGTAACGATAATTACGGTGTAAATATATTTCTATATAACTATAACTTTGACAAACTAATATCTTATAGCATGTAAAGCAAGCGAGGGGTTCACTTGCTTTAGGTCGCTGAATTGGAAGCGATATGGATGCGGAGATCGTCCAGACACACGAGACAGCTACAAACATTGCGGAATGGTGCACGGCATGACGCGAGGCTTAAGTGCGATACGGGCTGCGACGGACGTGTACGATGTTGCAACAAAGACTGCATTGACGATGGTGACGGCTACAGAGACCGAGACCATGGCTTGGACGGCGACAATAGCGACTGGAATAGTGCTGTTTGGCAACAGATATAGGTGTTCGAAGAAATGCCTGGTCTCGGGATTGATGGTTGGTGCACGAGAACGAGTCCAAAATGGCGGCGTGGTGATGTGGTGGGCCGAAGGTGGCGACGGGGTCTTCTGGGGGTAAGAAGAAGCAGCGGTGGCAGCAGTCGGCAGAGGCAATGGTTGTGGCGGCGATGGCAGTGGCTATGGCGGTTGCTAGAGGGAGCCCGGGTATGGGTGCCCGGTGATGGTAGCTTGGCTATGGAGGAGCATGAAAGGAAGCTCTGCTCGTGGTGGTTCAGAGAGGTCGACGGTGACGGCGGTGTCGGGGAGTCTGCGGTGAGGCAGAAAGGAGAAGGCAGCGGCTGTGGTGATGGGTTCGAGAGAGGGAGGTGAGCGGTGGAGAAGACGAGGGCAAAGGTGAGGGGAGCTCAGGTTGCTGGTGGTCGTCGGTTGCAGATGAGGGTGTTGTGGTGGTGGAGATGGTAAACGTCGGCAGAAGCAATCTCGTCGGTTGCGAAGGTGGCGACGGTTCAGGCAGTGGGTTTGGCGGAGCAAGGCAGTGGTGGTTCAACGGTGAGGGTGTTGGGTTGTTGGTGGCGGTGGTGGAGGTGAGAGGAGGCCTGGTGGCTCGTCGGTGGTGGTGAAGCAAGGAGGTCGGCCGACGGTGGTGCATGCGGTAGGTTAGGGTGGAGCTTTTTGGGTGGTGAAGAGGAGGTGGTTGATGACGCTCGATATTGACGACCTCCAAGATCAGGACACGTGGCAGATGACGTGTCCTAAGACTCAGAAGAAAGGGCCCGCAGGGGCCGACCAGGTCCCCTGTGCCCGACCTACAAGCACAAACTGGCCCCCCTCGGGGCCCCCTGCAAATTAGCCTCTTCGGCTCCTCAGCTCGCCACAGGACAAAGACTCCTCAGCCTCATCGCTCGTCCCCGAGCCCTTAGCCGAGGCCGTCTTCCTCATCCCTCCGACCAACTCCACAACTCACGAGCATAACCGCCGCTCCGCGATTCTCGCCATGCGCAGATTCTACGACAACAACATCCCACGTTCCACGCCCTCACGATCCCCATTAATGGGCGATCCGCTCTCTGCGCAGGCAAGACGTTGGGAGCGTGACTGCCAGCGAGATACTCTTGCCTGCCGCTGCATGCCACTACCGCTATATAAACCCCCATTACAGAGGGGTCAAGTAAGCCATTTTCTTACACTTTTGCGCCGTTACTCTGCTCGAATCTCATCACTAAGTTGACTGTCGGAGGGTCCTCGGTGGTACCAAACCACCCCGGGACTTCTTTGCAGGTACTCGGCGGCAGCTTCCGCATCTCACCTCTTCCCCCAAAACCCATTGAGACTCACACGCAGCGAAGGATAATCGGTCAAGTTCACATCGCGATCAACGGAAGACAACATCTGATGAAGGCCCGAGAAGGAGCTCCATTAGTTGGCGCCGTCTGTAGGAAGCGTTAAATTCCACAAAATACAAAGTTGGCCTTCCTATCACCTCTCTCATGGCAGACGACCATCCTGGGGATCCCAGTGCCAGCCGCCGCCTTCCGCTCACCGAAGGCAGGGATGAACCTCCCCCCATGACCGTCATCAACGCCCTCGTAGGCCGGATAGATCGCCTGCAATTCCTCATGGAGGCCCTCGTCCGCGTCCAAACGACCGCGCCCGGGCCCCAGATCGCTTCTCCTCCGCCTCCAGAAGACTCTGTCCCTGTTTGGACGGCCAACCACCAACAGGCTGCATCCCCTCGCCACCGGTCCCTCGAACCAGTGCTCCCTGAGGCCCGCTGGGCGCCCCAGGGTTCCACGGCAAGATCCTCCGCCAGGGAGCCTCGCCCCGAGCCTCCTCACGACCCTTACCCCCCTGAGGAAATGTCGGCCACCTCTCCTATCCACGAGCGTGGCCGACCCCACCATGATCGGAAGGAATGCACAGAAGGGGTCCGTCCCGGCGACTCAAGAGCTACCCCATCCCGGGAACTGAGGCACCTTATCGAGAGAAACCGGGGCCACTCCCAGACGCAGTCCACCCGCAGCGAGGCCCGGGAATCCCGAGGCGCCGATTCCTCAAGGTACCACGGTCGGCTCGACGCCCTCGAGAAGAAGATCTAGGGCATGCGCCGAGAAAATAACTTCTCAAGCGACGGGGCTAAATACGCCTCCGACTCGCTCACGAAGCCATTCACCGAGGGACTGCTCGCCGTGCGCGTCTCCTCGCGCAATAAGCCCCCGAAGGTCTCTCTGTTAGACGGGAAAACCGACCCGAAGGACCACTTGGACGCTTTCACCACGGGAATGAGCTTCCAAGATCACTCCGACGCCGCCCAGTGCCGGGCCTTCCCGGCCACCCTCATCCGCGTGGGTCGGGACTGGTTCCGGGAGCTCGAGCCCCGCTCAATTTCGACCTTCGAATAGCTGGCCACCCAGTTCCTCGGCCATTTCGTGGGGAACCGTCGACAGAAGCACACGGTCGACTACCTCTTCACGGTTAAGAGCGGGGACAAGGAAACGTTCAAGGCCTATATTACCCGCTTCTACAACGCCCTCCTCGAGGTGCCCGAGCACCGGGACGAGACCGTCATAACGGCACTCAGATCTGGTCTGAGGCATAAAGAATGGTTGCGCTCCTTCGCGCTGGCTCAACCTAAGACCATGGCCAAAGTCAAGGTGTGGACAGAGCGCGAGGTCCAGCTAGAATCCGAAGTGAATGTTAACCTTCCCCGGGCAGACCGGCCCGACCAGAAGAAAAGGACTCGGGAGGACAGGCCGGAGCGTCAGCAGCCCTACCACCCGAAGTTCCAGGAGTATACCCCCCTCAACGTCTCCCTCGCGGTGTTGCTGGAGGAGGCCCAGAATGAGGGGTTCTTCAAGTTCCCCCCGGTCCCACGTCAGGCCGCTAAGCGAACCCGGGGCCCCTGCTGCGCTTTCCACCGGGTGCTGGGCCACACCACGGAGGACTGCAAACAACTGAGGGACTACATTGAGGAGCTCATCCGGTCCGGGCATCTCGCCACTTACTTAAGGGACAAACAGCAGACCGACCGCGAGCAGGAGCAGCCTCGCCCAACCACCGACCTGACCATCGGCCAGATCATGCTCGTTTTGGCGGACAGCCAGCTCGGGGCTCAGGGAGCCCCACGCCCTATACCAAGCACGGGGGCCGGCTGCCCTTCAGGGGGCTCGGCCCGAGCCAACAAAGTCATCCTTTAACCTGCACCTGTTCTTTTTTTTTTTAGCAATGTAAATTCTTCCTAGAATCTACTGTTGACTGAATAAGGATCAATGGAGCATTGCGAAAAAGAAAGGAAATCTTTGTTTATTCAAAAGGTATTATGGGCTCCTCAGCCGTACATGCAAAAAAAAAATGCTAAGTTACAATAGCGGGGGTAACGGGTGCAGCGAGCACTGCTCGTGGTACTCGGTGAAGATCTCCGCCAACCGGGGCCGCGCAAGTTCCAGCCTCTGCTCCCGATTCCCCCCACGGGCGCTGACCTCGAGCCTCAGCTCGTAGCATTCCCGGACGAGCGCCTCCGAGCGCGCCAGCCGGTTCGCAGAGATCAAGCCGAAGCGCCTCAAAGACCGCAGCTTGCCCATGGCCTCGTCGAAGAGCTTCTCCGACAGGGGTTTGTAAAGCCACGGCGATGCCCTCCAGATGGAGTACATCAGTAGCTGCGGCAGGGAGGAGCGCCTGGGGAGCAGCCGACCGAAGTGCTCCTCAATGCGAGCAACAACCAACTGCACCGTGTCCTCGGTGTCGTCGCGGTCATAAAGGTACACATCCGCAGAACTGATGATTTCGGGGATAGTGAACGGGAAATCCTCCATTTTCGATGGCCTATCTACGAAGAGGGAAGAACCGGTACTCCTTATATAGCCCGTTGTGCAGCCCAACGGCCGCCACACGGCGTCCATCGATCGTTACCTGGTGGAAACGAAGCGACGCGCCACGCGGCGTCCTTCAACGTTACTCGGTGGAAACGAAGCGACACGCCCCTGTCGCTTTGCCTCCTCCCCGCATTCAATGCAGTAGATGCGTGAGCCATTGCCCCGACCGTTCCCCTTCCTTGCTCCTACAGCCGAACGACCAGGCTGCGCCTCATCAAAGGTTCAACCCAGCAGCTGCCCTGCTCAAACATCCCCGGCCGGCAGCTTACCTGCTACAACGCCGGGGATCAAAAAGCCCTCCCAGAGGCAGCCGAGCCCGAGGTTTCCTCGCTCGGCTATCCCCCGCGGGAAGCTTCCCTGCCACGGCACCGGGGATCAAAAAGCCCTCCCAGAGGCAGTCGAGGCCAGAGATTCTCTCGCTCGGCTATCCCCCGCGGGCAGCTTCCCTGCCACAACGCCGGGGATCCAAAAGCCCTCCCAGAGGCAGTCGAGGCCAGAGGTTCCCTCACTCGGCTATCTTTCAGGACAAAAGCCCTCTCCAAGAGGCACCGGGCAGTAACCCTGCCCGGCCAAAGGTCCTTGGTGGGCTTCCTACAGCCTTATAGCTTTCCTCGCGCCAAAGGCCAAAGTCCTCCCAGAGGCAGTCGGGTCCTTGCCCGGCTATCCCCGGCTGGTAGCTTCCTACCATAACCGACAGGGATCAAAGTCCTCGCCAAGAGGCACTGGGCAGTAACCCTGCTTGGTCCCCGTCCTGTAGGATCTGAAAGCCCTCCCAGAGGCAGTCGAGCCCGAGGTTCCCTCGCTCGGCTATCCCCGGCGGACAGCTTCCTTGCCAAACGCCGGGGATCAAAAATCACCCCCGAGGCTGTCGGGCCCTTGCCTGGCCATCGACGGCCGGTAGCTTCCTGCCACCGTCCTTAAGGATCAAAAGCCCTCATACAGGGGGACCCGAGCAGCTACCCTGCTCGGTCAAACTCCGGTTCCTACCATCTACGCCAGGGATCAAAAGCCCTCACAAAGACATCGGAGTGGGTACCCCGCTCAACCCCCCAAGGATGGTAGTCTCCTACCAACAACTCTTAAGAACCAAGCCCTGAAAAGAAGGCGACCGAGCAGCTACCCTGCTCGGCCACCACTGGCGGGTAACCCTCCTAACGCCGCAACAGATGCGCGAAGCCTTAGCAGGAAATGATGACGCGGCTACCCCGCCAGATAACAGCCTATACTCTAAATCAGAAACAAATGTCAGGTCTGCCCAAGCCTAAACGATCTCCCGCTCGACCTCGGGGCCCAAGGAGATACCTCCTCGGAGACGCTCGACAAACAACTGCAGTCAACTCGACGGACGATCGTTGGACAGAGAGCCAACCTGACATGAAAGCACAACGGCGCAAGTAAAAATATCCCAAAGCGAGTATTCTTCACAAACAGATGGCAGAAAGGAAAACTTTATCACAGCTGAAGAAGAAAAACTATATTACTACTGCCAAACTTAAGTGTTTTACAAAAGGTATTTTCTGGCTCCTCAGCCTTACAAAATTCAAAAGGAAAACAAAATGAAGGTAGGAGAGCGGGGGCTCTACATCTTGGGCCCGGGCACGACCTCGAGGTCCTCAACCTCCACCACTGGGGGCGCTGGGTCCTCAGCCCCCTCCCCGTCGGGAGCCTCTCCCCCTTGCTCGTCGACGCCCACGAGGGGGAACTCGGCCCGCAGATCCACGTCGTCGAACTCCGGCATCCGAGACTTGACGGCATCAAGGGCGTCGTGCCAAATGCGAGTCGTGGCCACGGCCAGATCGTCATAAAATCCCCTCAACCCCTTGTAGCTCGCCATGGCCCTCGACTCCGCTGACTTATAGGCCTCGGCCGCCGCCCCCAGCTCCTTCCGGAGGGTCTTCACCATCTTCTTGAGGTTGCCGACGAGCACCTGGGAGTCCTCGAGCTTGCCCTCGGCGATTGCGGCGGCCTCACGATGCCGGGCGACCTCCCTTTTTCCGGCATTCACCTCGCCCTCCAGGGCGGCGATCCTCGCCGACATCGCCTCCTGCTCCCGTCTGGAGCTCTCTTGCAACGCGGCGAGCTGGCCTGCGGCCTCCACCGCCAGTGCTACCACCTCGGTCTCCATGCGAAGGGCGAGGGCCACATGCTGGAGAGTCTGGGAGGGCATAAGAAGGAGAAGGATCAGAAAATATGAAGGAAAACACTAAATCTCACCGCGCACTGGGGGCTTACCTGCACGGCTTCTTTGGGCGATCGACGCAAGCTTAGTCTTGAGGGTCTCTATCTCGTGGAGGAGGCTGTCCGCGACCGACAGCCCGGACGGCACCGTGAACCGGAGCCCCTTTCCTCCACCACGGTCGGCGAAGACCGGCCCCAGGAAAGTCTCCAAGACCTCCTCTTGAGCGTTTCCGAGGGGGAGCTAATCTCCTCTTCCGAGGCCGTGTCCTCCACAATCAGGGCCCACTTCTGGCCCGACACTCTGCTGGGGCCCGGGGCGGGGTCCACCGCCGAGTGTCCTCGGGGCACCGCCACCGGGGCGGTGGGAGTGGGGGCAGCCTGTGCCCGGGAAGAGCTGGCGCCCCTAGCCCTAGCAGGCTGCCTCGGTTGGCGCATAACATCTCGGAGAACGCCGAAATCCATGGATCCTGCACAAAATAAACACCCCACTTATCAGCAACGCGAGTAAAACATAAACCCAGAAAGAAAGCCTAACTCACCAACGAACTCGACGGGGCTAAGCCCGGCCCAGCTCAAAACCCTCTCGGACAGCAACACGTCACATCGAGGGATGGGTTACCACGATGCCACACTCACTGCGGCGGGGTTGTCGGACAGGTTCCCCGGCAGACTCTTCTCCCTCGACCACTTGGTGGGCACCGGCCAGTCCTCGCCCTCGGGAGGGGAGACGAAGAAAAACTTCTTCTTCCAGTCGTGGATGGAGGAGGGCAAGGCCACGACCCCCGTCCCGGTGGCGACCCCAGGCCGCTTCCTAAAAGTAAGATAAACCCACCTCGGGTCGCCAGCTCGACCGCCGGGGTGATTCTTAAAAGCAAGGGAGGAATCGAGAAGGGAAAGTGTCACGCCCCGCTTCCCAGAGTACACTAAGATGGGCACATGACATAGCCAACCATGCTACCTGCGGATAGGAAAAATCCTTCCACAGTCACATTACGGCTGTAGAGATATCAAGAACAGGAAAGTAAACTAACTATCTAGTACATGTCCATAAGCCAGAGTAAAAGAGTCACGAAATAACACTATGCGAAAGCCAAAAGATACAATAAATGTAACACCTGGAGTGAAACTACGTACCGACAGGAACCTCACCGCTCGTCTAACAGCGGCAAACTCCTAATCAGTCTGCAGCAAGGTAGAAGAATCTGTGCCATGCAAAACCCAGACGTCAGCGCATCAAGTCATCGAGTAAAACATAATAAACAGGGTAACAGGAAATGCGAATATAAACATGAATAAAGCAAGGGTAACAATAATGTAAATAAGAGCAGTGCAGGGTAGTGTGCAGTGGGTAAACTGGACTGTTCTATCAGGTTTTCTATTCTAAAGTCTTTGAAACCAAATTGATGAATCATCGATGTAACTCAATAGTATCCCGTACATACCCGGGAACACGGCCTCAATATTCTCGGGCTGAAACCGAGACATGCCGCTAGGCACCAAACAAGAATGTGTACACTCAATAGTATCCCGTACATACCCGGGACCACGGCCTCAATATTCTCGGCTGAAACCGAGACATGCCACTAGGCACCAAACAGGAATGTGTACACTCAGAACAGGTAGTGAACTGTTGAGTTACAAGTCAGGTTTCACCTTTGATTTCCCCATACCCCCAAGTTATATGTGTATGTCAAGTCAGGTATCCCGTAGTCAAGAAAACTAATGCCAACACAGGATCAGGTAAACAGGTTTGTCTGGATAGACAACAGGAACGGTCCATGAGGACTACATGTCAGGTTTGTTGGCATTAGACACAAGATCAGGTAACGGGTCAGGTCATGGTACATCGTGTCAAATCAAGCAGTATACGGTACCATGTCGGGTCAGTCAATATGTATGTAGCAAGTCAGGTCAAGATGTAAACAATATCATGGGTGTGCTCATACTCTGTTACATAATCACGCATGGTTATCAACAACATGATGAAAGCAATGAATTAAGCAATAGGCAGATTCATTCAATTAGCAATACAGTTATCAATTGTGTCACAGAGATGATTTCAACAATATAAGAATGCAGTAAGACAATTATAGCCATTTAATCATGTTAACAAGTTTAAGACTTCATAGATGCAATGTTATATGTGTATATAGGTTCCACGAATGAAATCACAGTTCAAGCAGGTTAAATGTATACGAGTGTCCGAATGAAGTAAAACGGTAGAAAAGGTGTCATAGGCTACATCATCAGTGAAAGTGTAATTAAAACATGTAAATGTGATTATTAGGTTCCAAATTAGTAATTACAACAGGTAGGTTCCAAGTTTGAAAGATAAATGATATATAACAATCTTGAACAAGAAAAATGGGAAATTATAATACCAAAGTTAAATTGCTGGTTTTAGGGTGTCATTAAGTATAAGTAAATATTGTTTAGCATGTAGCAAGGGTTACTTGCCTCGACGGGTCGTGAATCGGGAAAACGGGACGTTAAACGTCGTCGGGGAAAAACTCGCGACGGCGCACGGTTCACGGAATGAACCCAAACAACGAACAGTGAAGCTATACGGGTCGGGGTACCGCGCTGGAACGTCAGGACACGTCGCCGGCACGGCCGGATTCCGGCCAAGAACAGAACAGTGAAAGATCAAGATTGCAACAAGAAAAGAAAAGAAAATAAAAAAGAAAAGAGGGAGGATGGAGAAGGGAAATGCTCACGAGGATCTGTGCGACGGGTGGTGACGGTCGACCGCGTCGATGGAGCTCCGGCAGTGGCCTACGACGACAGCGACCAACTGCAGATCAAGAAAAATCGCGACAGAGATGGAAAAGGAGAAAGGAAAAGAGGAGGAGGGAGAAGAAGCTTACTGGGTGCGCACGGAGACCGGAGACACGGGGACAAGGTCACCGGCGGCGACTCACGGCGGCGCGAACGCGTGCAAGGGTGTAGGTGGCCACGGTGAAGGTGCAGGGTGCACGGGAAGAAGGGAAATGAGGAAAGAAGCGCGGTGGATTGGTCGAGGGCGAGGAGTCGACGATGCTGGTGATGGTGGTGTCGGGGTTGGGGCTACGGCGGCGAGGGGCACGGTGGCTAGGGTTCGCTGGGGTTGGGTTTGCGTTCAGGGAAGAAAATATATACGTGGGAGAGAGAGAGAGATATAGGGGGGAGGGAGAGAGAGAGAGAGAGATAGAGACGGGGAGAGAGAGAGGAGAGAGATAGAGAGAGGTTAGGGGGCCCACGGGGGCTTAAAGTGTTTGGTGATTGGCTGGGGAGAGATTAGAGGTTAAGAAACAAATTTTAAATAAAGATTTATAAGTATATAAAAAAATATTAGAGTTTACAAACTTTTATATATCGACGGTTTATAAAATATTAGAAAATGGGATTTTGGCGCAAAGTGAAACATTTCCAAATTGCGTCCGGGTCGGGTCCAAAAATTTGAAATTGAAAAAAGAATATTTTAGGCGGGATCCAAAATTTAAAATGAAGTGTTTTGCAGTCAAAAAGCATACCCCCAAAACGGACACACGTACGTGCGCGTAGCCGTCCAAACTCGCCCGTTTCACTGAACGGGACGAGAACACGATGCACGGACGCTACAACGGGGTTAGGGGTGTCAAGCAGGCCAAGATGAATATTTTTAATTTTATTTTAGATGCCATAAATTGTTATGTGCAGAATTGAATTAACATGGTAAAATTACAATAAGTAACAATCAAGCAAGATAAATGAAATAAGTGCCACACTACGTTCAAACGGTAACTGAAATTAGTAGCATTGGGCTCGGGTGTTACATTATACCCAACTACAAAAAGAATTTCGTCCTCGAAATTCCAAGAATACAAAGATAGATAACTACAAGAAAAGGTGAGGAAACTTCTGCCGGATTTCATCTTCTCGTTCCCAAGTGGACTCTCCATGCGAGCGATTACCCTAAGAAACAAGCACAAGAGGGATCACCTTGTTCTTAAGAACCTTTTCCCTTCGATCCACGATTTCGATCGGTCGCTCCTCAAAAGTCAAGTCTTCTCGTACTGTTAGCTCCGAAAGATCCAATACGTGTGTTTCATCTCGAACATACCTACGGAGTTGAGATACGTGAAACACATTGTGTACACTTGCCAAGGACTGCGGTAACGCCAAACGATACGCTACCTCACCAACACGCTCCAAGATCTCAGAGGGTCCAACGAATCGAGGACTAAGCTTTCCTCGACTTCCAAAACGAATCACCCCTCTAGTCGGTGATATCTTCAAGAATACCAAATCACCCACGGCGAACTCTAGAGGTCTCCTTGACGTGTCTGCCCAACTTTTCTGTCGGTTTTGTGCTGCCTTCATATGATTTCTGATAGTGTTAACCTTCTCAACTGTCTGCACAACCAAGTCTGGTCCCAATAATCTTTGTTCACCGATATCGTCCCAACAAACAGGTGAACGGCACTTACGACCATACAAAGCTTCAAATGGAGCCATCTGGATAGTTGCCTGAAAACTGTTGTTGTAAGAAAATTCCACCCAATGCAGATGATCCTCCCAAGAACCCTTGAAGTCCAACATGCATGCTCTCAACATATCCTCAAGAGTTTGGATTGTCCTCTCCGACTGACCATCAGTTTGAGGATGATAAACTGTGCTAAACTTCAATCGAGTCCCCAAACTTTCCTGTAAACTCCTCCAGAAGTGTGATAAGAACCGAGTGTCCCGATCAGACACGATACTCACCGGTACTCCATGCAATCTTACAATCTCTTGTGTGTACCGCTCTGCCAAAGTCTCTGTTGATTGACCAACCCGGAAAGGAATGAAGTGAGCTGCCTTGGTCAACCGATCAACAATCACCCATACAACATTGTTGCCTTTTGGACTCCGCGGTAAAGCCGTCACGAAATCCATGGTTATATGTTCCCACTTCCACTGAGGAATCGAAAGTGGTTGCAATAAACCAGCAACCCTTTGATGTTCAGCCTTAACTTGCTGACACACCAAGTACTTTGCCACAAAGCGAGCAATCTCCCGTTTCATGCCTTCCCACTAGAAATGCTGTCGAATATCTCGGTACATCTTTGTGCCTCCTGGATGTACAGAATAAGCTGAGTTGTGTGCCTCCTTCATAAGATCTTCGTGAATATTTCCCTTTGGCACACACAAACGGCTACCATACCTCAACGAACCATCTTCGTGGATCAATAAATCTGTTCGTAGTCCGGCTTCAACCTGTTCTCGAAACCTTTGCAGTCTAGGATCCTGCGATTGTGCTGCTTTAATATTCTCGATTAACGATGACTGTACTTGCAGCTGCATCAACTGTCCTGTAGAATGCGGTAGCACAACCTCCAAGTCAAATCTTCGACAATCCTCAACGTGTTCCTTCTGCGTAGTTAACACCTGAATTGCTGGTAACCGACTAAGCGCATCCGGCACGACGTTAACCCTCCCCGGATGGTACTTAAGATCAAGATCGTAGTCAGCCATCAGCTCCAACCATCTACGCTGCCTCATATTAAACTCTTTCTGTGTGAACACATACTTCAAGCTCTTATGATCAGTAAAAACTTCGACCCTTTCGCCTAAAAGGTAGTGTCTCCAAATCTTCAAAGCGAAAATCACAGCCGCAAGTTTCAAGTCATGAGTTGGGTAATTATTCTCATGAGTCTTTAACTGTCTCGATGCGTACGCTACAACCTTACCATGCTGCATCAAAACACATCCCAATCCTTTCCCAGATGTGTCGCTGTGAATCACCAATCCTCCGGAATTGTCTAGCACGGTCAGAGTAGGGGCGGTTATCAATTTCTGCTTCAACGTCTCGAAAGCTAACGCACACTTATCCGTCCATACAAAAGGTACCTCCTTGCGCGTAAGCTTGGTTAACGGCTCCGCCAGACGAGCAAAGTTCTCCACAAATCTTCTGTAATACCCGGCGAGTCCAAGGAAGCTTCTTATCTCCGCAACATTCTTTGGAATTGGCCAATCTCGTACTGATGCTATCTTTTCTGGATCGACGGCAATTCCATTGCCAGACACAACATGCCCCAAAAACTTTACTTCTTCCAGCCAAAACTCGCACTTACTCATCTTCGCGTATAACTTCTCTTGTCTCAACGTTTGCAGTGTGATCTTCAAATGCTCAGTATGCTCTTCAAAACTCTTCGAGTAAACCAGAATATCGTCAATGAAAACCATGATAAACTGGTCGAAGAACGGTGAAAAGATTCGGTTCATCAAGTCCATGAATACTGTCGGTGCATTCGTTACTCCGAAGGGCATCACTAAGTATTTGTAATGTCCATACCGAGTTTGGAACGCTGTCTTGCAAATATCTTCTGCTTTCACTCGGACCTGATGATATCCGGATCGCAAATCCAGCTTTGAGAATACCCTCGCGCCACTAAGCTGCTTGAAAAGTTCGCCAATGCGAGAGATCGGGTACTTGTTCTTAATAGTCACCCGGTTTAATTCTCGATAGTCGATGCACATCCTTCTTGTGCCATCCTTCTTCTTTACCAGAAGAACTGGAGCTCCCCAAGGCGAGTTACTGCTTCGAATCCAACCCTTCTCAAGCAATTCAGCAACCTGTTTCTTAACTTCTTCCAACTCTACTGGTGCCATTGGATAATACGCTTTGGATACTGGCGCTGCACCAGGAATAAGATCAATTGCGAACTCTAACTCTCGCTTTAGCGGTAATCCCGATATATCTTCAAACACGTCCATAAAATCACGAACAACAGCCGGCTCTTCACTTTCATCACTTCCATTGATGCAAGAATATTGTTTGTCGGCTTAGCCCTAAACTCGACTGGCCCGACAGAACTGCTTCCTTACCGCAACTGCTGTCTAATGCAAACTCCCCTTCATCCCAGATAAACTCTGCTGCTCTCGGCTGCCGCAAGTACTTGTGAGAAAGTGGTCAAACTCAGGAAGACAATCTACCTCTGGATGTCCACGTCCAAGCTGCGGATGAACCTCCGTGCCCTGTCTGCATCGTTGGCAACTAAAGGTCCAGCGAATCTACTGAGTCTCGTCCATTCTACTGCATGCACATCTACGGGTGCTCCATTCTGCTTTAGCCTGAGGAACTTCTCTTCCATTTCTTCCCATGCGGTACGCGGGAAGAACTTCTCCAGGAAACTCTTTGAAAAAAATCTGCCCACTTGATCGGCTTGGGCAAACGGTTCTCCTCCACAAGCCACCATTCTCGGGCGTAGTCCACTAACTGAATGCGTACCACATCAACTCTTTTCTCATCTGGAATCTATGCCGCAATAAGCAAGTTCTCTGTGTTAACTAGCCACTGCTCCGCTGGCAACAGCTCCTCCAAACCAGTAAATGTAGACAGACCCAAACGCCTGAAATCTGCTACGGTCTCTACTCGGTCAACTGGTTTAGCTCCAACATTGTTCACAGACTGCTGAACGATCCACAGACCTTCCTGAAACGATTCCGCTTGCTGCTGGATCAGCTCGGTCTGTTTCTTTTGATTCTCCAGCACTCCCCTTGTTACTCCAAGCATGGTGGCTTCGTCCACCCGCCTTTGGAACGTCTTCAAATTCTTACCGGCCATATCAAAACACCCAACATTAGCATGATGATAGATTCAAAATATAGATCAAGACTAGAACTCCAAGTTACTTAAATAGAGTGCCGCATTGTAACTATGCCGCGGTATCATAGCCACAATGACATAACTCCACCCAAGTCGCCTAAGTCCTAGAGATACCAAGGAATCAGGTTTCGAGTCGATATGCAAAAGAAGTTTGCACATCGTAAAAGATGTAATCAGGAAGAATGTGATTCAAGAATGGTAAAACGGCAAGGAGGCAGGACATGTTTCCTAAACACGGGTATTCTGATTCGTGTATTGGGTACAATACCCAACTACAAAAGAATCAACCCGACTATCATATGGCTCTGATACCAAAAGAACCATGTCACGCTCCGCTTCCCAGAGTATGCTAAGATGGGCACGTGATATAGCCAACCATGCTACCTGCGGATAGGAAAAATCCTTCCACAGTCACATTACGGCTGTAAAGATATCAAGAACAGGAAAGTAAACTAACTATCTAGTACATGTCCATAAGCCAATGTAAAAGAGTCACGAAATAACACTATGCGAAAGCCAAAAGATACAATAAATGTAACACCTGGAGTGAAACTACGTACCGACAGGAACCACACCGCTCGTCTAACAGCGGCAAACTCCTAATCAGTCTGCAGCAAGGTAGAAGAATCTGGGCCATGCAAAACCCAAACGTCAGCGCGTCAAGTCATCAAGTAAAACATAATAAACAGGGTAACAGGCAATGCGAATATAAACATGAATAAAGCAAGGGTAACAATAATGTAAATAAGAGCAGTGCAGGGTAGTGTGCAGTGGGTAAACTGGACTGTTCTATCAGGTTTTCTATTCTAAAGTTTTTGAAACCAAATTGATGAATCATCGATGTAACTCAATAGTATCCCGTACATACTCGGGAACACGGCCTCAATATTCTCGGGCTGAAAACGAAACATGCCGCTAGGCACCAAACAGGAATGTGTACACTCAATAGTATCCCGTACATACCCGGGACCACGGCCTCAATATTCTCGGCTGAAATCGAGACATGCTGCTTGGCACCAAACAGGAATGTGTACACTCAGAACAGGTAGTGAATTGTTGAGTTACAAATCAGGTTTCACCTTTGATTTCGCCATACCCCCAAGTTATATGTGTATGTCAAGTCAGGTATCCCGTAGTCAAGAAAACTAATGTCAACACATGATCAGGTAAACAGGTTTGTCTGGATAGACAACAGGAACGGTCCATGAGGACTACATGTCAGGTTTGTTGGCATTAGACACAAGATCAGATAACGAGTCAGGTCATGGTACATCGTGTCAAGTCAAGCAGTATACGGTACCATGTCGGGTCAGTCAATATGTATGTAGCAAGTCAGGTCAAGATGTAAACAATATCATGGGTGTGCTCATACTCTATTACATAATCACGCATGGTTATCAACAACATGATAAAAGCAATGAATTAAGCAATAGGCAGATTCATTCAATTAGCAATACAGTTATCAATTGTGTCACAGAGATGATTTCAACAATATAAGAATGCAGTAAGATAATTATAGCCATTTAATCATGTTAACAAGTTTAAGACTTCATAGATGCAATGTTATATGTGTATATAGGTTCCACGAATGAAATCACAGTTCAAGCAGGTTAAATGTATACGAGTGTCCGAATGAAGTAAAACGGTAGAAAAGGTGCCATAGGCTATATCATCAGTGAAAGTGTAATTAAAACATGTAAATGTGATTATTAGGTTCCAAATTAGTAATTACAACAGGTAGGTTCCAAGTTTGAAAGATAAATGATATATAACAATCTTGAACACGAAAAATGGGAAATTATAATACCAAAGTTAAATTGCAGGTTTTAGGGTGTCATTAAGTATAAGTAAATATTGTTTAGCATGTAGCAAGGGTTACTTGCCTCGACGGGTCGCGAATCGGGAAAACGGGACGTTAAACGTCGTCGGGGAAAAACTCGCGACGGCGCACGGTTCACGGAATGAACCCAAACAACGAACAGTGAAGCCATACGGGTCGGGGTACCGCGCTGGAACGCCGGGACACGTCGCCGACACGGCTGGATTCTGGCCAAGAACAGAACAGTGAAAGATCAAGATTGCAACAAGAAAAGAAAAGAAAATAAAGAAAAAATGAGGGAGGATGGAGAAGGGAAATGCTCATGAGGATCTGTGCGACGGGTGGTGACGGTCGACCGCGTCGACGGAGCTCTGGCGGTGGCCTACGACGACAGCGACCAACTGCAGATCAAGAAAAATCGCGACAGAGAAGGAAAAGGAGAATGGAAAAGAGGAGGGAGAAGAAGCTTACTGGGTGCGCACGGAGACCGGGGATACGGGGACGAGGTCACCGGCGGCGACTCACGGCGGTGCGAACGCGTGTAGGGGTGCAGGTGGCCGCGGTGAGGGTGCAGGGTGAACGGGAAGAAGGGAAATGAGGAAGGAGGCGCGGTGGATTGGTCGAGGGCGAGGAGGCGGCAATGCTGGTGATGGTGGTGTCGGCGTTGGGGCTGCGGCGGCGAGGGGCACGGTGGCTAGGGTTCGCTGGGGTTGGGTTTGCGTTCAGGGAAGAAAATATATATGTGGGAGAGAGAAAGAGATATAGGGGAGAGAGAGATAGAGAGAGATATGGGGGAGAGAGAGAGTGATAGAGACGGGGAGAGAGAGAGGAGAGAGATAGAGAGAGGTTAGGAGGCCCACGGGGGGTTAAAGTGTTTGGTGATTGGATGGGGAGAGATTAGAGGTTAAGAAACAAATTTTAAATAAAGATTTATAAGTATATAAAAAAATATTACAGGTTAAAAACTTATATATATCCACGGTTTATAAAATATTAGACAATGGGATTTTGGTGCAAAGTGAAATATTTCCAAATTGCGCCCGGGTCGGGTCCAAAAATTTGAAATTGAAAAAAGAATATTTTAGGCTGGATCCAAAATTTAAAACGAAGTGTTTTGCAATCAAAAAGCATACCCCCAAAACGGACACACGTACGTGCGCGCAGCCGTCCAAACTCGCCCGTTTCACTGAACGGGACGAGAACACGATACACGGACGCTACAACGGGGTTAGGGGTGTCAAGCAGGCCAAGATGGATATTTTTAATTTTATTTTAGATGCCATAAATTGTTATGTGCAGAATTGAATTAACGGGGTAAAATTACAATAAATAACAATCAAGCAAGAAAAATGAAATAAGTGCCACACTACGTTCAAACGATAACTGAAATTAGTAGCATTGGGCTCGGGTGTTACAGAAAGGCTGAAAGGAATCGCCTCCAGCTTCAGGCGGATGAGGAACCCGAGGAGGATCCTCCATGCGTTCGGCACCAACTGGCCATGAGCCAAGCCGACGAAATTCAGAGCGGCGACGACCTCAGGAGAGAAGGGCAAGCGCATTCCGACCCAAAAAGCTTCCAAATATAGGGCAATCTCCCTGCCCCGTACCTGGTCCGCCCTCTCTCCTCCCTCGGCCAGACGAAGCATGTAGCGTGGGGGAATGTGGAAGCGAGCTCGAGCATTGGCGAGCTCGTCCTTATGCCTCACCCAGCACGGGGTGCACGAGGTGACTCGGACACATCTAAAGGAACCCTATCATCTACTCCTACGACGTATACTGATTCTACAGGGGAAGATATCTAACCTGGGAAGGAAACTCTTCAAAAGTTTGGGAACAAGAGAAGGGAGACGAGCGCCGAGCAGCTGGGGCTTGAGAATGAGGAATATGAGAGAGTAAGGGCCCTAGGGCGGGCCCCACCCGTATTTATTACCGCATATGGCCTCATCCAAAGGCGCCCATCGTCTCCCGCCGAAACGGCTCCTCGCGCCCAGCGGCTCCGATCACTCCACGTGGCAGCCCAGCGATTAGCCGCGTCCCGTCAAACGCCGCAAACCTGCGCAAGTCACATCAGCCAGTTGGCGCTCGATACGTGGACCGTCGCTTCGACTGTAGAGTGCACGAAGCGGTGCACCCTCCTCAAATGCAAAGATCTCGCCTCGATTCGCTAGCGGAAAAGACAACCGACGGCTCGAGGACTTATCCCGGCAGAACCCTGCGAAGGAGCACACCTCGGGGGGGCCCGGTAGTCCACTCCTGACCCGACCCGCTAGCTGGACGGGGAAAGAGTGGGGGGCTAATGATGACGCTCGATATTGACGACCTCCAAGATCAGGACACGTGGCAGATGACGTGTCCCAAGACTCAGAAGAAAGGGCCCACAGGGGCCGACCGGTCCCCTGTGCCCGACCTGCAAGCGTAAACTAGCCCCCCTCGGGGGCCCCTGCAAATTAGCCTCCTCGGCCCCTCAGCTCGCCCGAGCTGCCACAGGACAGACTCCTCAGCCTCTTCGCTCGTCCCCGAGCCCTCAGCCGAGGCCGTTTTCCTCGTCCCTCCGACCAACTCCACCACTCACAGGCGTAATCGCCGCTCCGCGAATCTCGCCATGCGCAGATTCTACGCCAACAACATCCTACGTTCCACGCCCTCACGATCCCCATTAATGGGCGATCCGCTCTCTACGCGGGCGTGATGTCGGGAGCGTGACTGCCAGCGAGATTCTCGCGCCTGCCGCTGCATGCCACCACCGCTATATAAACCCCCATCACAGAGGGGTCAAGTAAGCCATTTTCTTACACTTTTGCGTCGTTACTCTGCTTGAATCTCATCACTAACTTGAGCGTCGGAGGGTCCTCGGTGGTACCAAACCACCCCGGGACTTCTTTGCAGGTACTCGGCGGCAGCTTCCGCATCTCACCTCTTCCCCCAAAAACCCATTAAGACCCACACGCAGCGAAGGATAATCGGTCAAGTTCACCTCGAGATCAACGGAAGACAACATCTGACGGAGGCTCGAGAAGAAGCTCCATCAGTGGTGGAAGAGGAGAAGACGGTGGAGCTTGGTGGTTGTGTGGGTTGTGGTCGAGGGAGGAGCAGGTATAGGAATGAGACTTTCAAAGAAAAGAAATAGGTTAGGTTTGGGTTTAGAAATTAATTTGGTATAATAAGGGAAAATTAAGTGGAAGGAAAAAATGGAGATAGGAATAAAATAAATAAATAAATAATTGAAAAATATATCTGGAGGAAAAATATATTTATTTAAATACGGATTTTGTGTAAAAGGAACCAGTTATTACAATAAGCATGTGACAGTAAATAACTATTCATATTGAAACTATCATCAAAATAAGGGAAGAATGGATAACGAAAATCCATAAGCTATCATAAACAGCTGCGTGTAATGTGCAAGCAGTTGAAGAGAATAAATTTCTAAAATGATATGCAGGGGTTCTGTCATAAAGATTTTGAACAGCAAGCCCTTTCCAATAATTTCGAAAATATCATGGGTTTATATTGATCCAAAACCGAACTCACTCTCAAATAGTAAAGATTATAATTCATGGAAAGAAGCAATGCTAATTCTTGTAAACTAGGTGTTTTTTTAAATACAAAAAACTTAAATTATGTTTCAATTTCTAACTCACATCAATCGCATGTGTGTCCCCTAATGATCAACAAACTGCATCAAGAACCGTGCTAACCCTCTCCTACAAACCTAATAAAACTTCAAATCCTTCCTTTTAAATCCCAAATCAATCTCCGAAGTGATTCATCCCCAGCATTGTTCAATTCTTCATCCAAATTATTCGAGAAAAAAAGGATGTCCCTATGTCTTGCATTCATCTTAATATACTTGTTGTTGTGCTTGGCTCATGCGACTAACGATATCAGCAATTCTAAATTCGGCTCAAATGGCAATGGCAAGCTGGAAAACTGTATCGGTGAGGCATGCCGTAAGTTCAAAATATCAAGCTCGAAAGCTGAGATCAATAGGCGCGTGCTTCAAGATCAGAAAAGAAAATATATAAGCTATGGGGCACTGCGAAAAGACACCATTCCATGCAACCAAAGAGGGCATTCATACTATAATTGCAACAACCATACGCAGGCGAATCCCTACCGGCGTGGATGCACCCTCATAACTAGGTGTGCAAGGATCACAGACTAGGGGGTAAAAAAAGATTAGGCTTTTAATAGTAAAAGCTAAGAAAAATAAATTAGATTAGTATTGTAGTCCCCTTGGGATTTATTTTGTGTTCTAATGGCTGATAAGCAATAAGAAATGCTTTTATGGTGAATGTTTAGAAACTGAGATAAATTTATTCTGCCAGTTCTTTGCTAGAGCATTTTTTTTCTTCCTTTTGCTAAATTCAATAAAGCACCATGAAAATAATTAAACCTAACAGAATAATAAAGAAAATAATTATAATAAACAAGTTAAACTATATGGGCCGGGCTTCAACTGCAACCAATAGTGCAGCTGCTAGAGTGTATGAGATCTCGTTTCAAATTTTATACCAGGGGTTTTTTACTATGCACAACCCCAAAAACTTAGCTAATGATTAGTACAACCCTTAAAATATTTTATTTATTTTTCTAAACACAACCCCCCTAACACTTCTGAGTAAATTAAAAAGGACCACATGATGAACTTCCAACTATCTAGCCGTTTAGTTCTATCCTTAGAGGGTTAATTATCAAAATATCCACCAACAGCCATATTATTTTTCCTTTAAATGCTCCGTCAAACCTTTACAGCTGCGGCTCTCCTCCTTCCTCGCTACTTTGTTGCTTCTTCCTGTCGTTGGTGATGCTTGTTACTGCCCCCGCTTATTTCAAGCTTCTTGATGCAATTGTTGCTTCTCACTACAGGCAAAAATAACAACACTTCATCTTCTTACAAGCATAAAAAAAACAGTTTTGAAGTAGATGAGATAAGCGAGGTGGATGAAAGAAATTTAGTTGAGTCTTGAAACAAGGGGCAGGTTAGGGTAATATTAATAATCTAATCCAAGTTATCCCTTAACCAAGCATGGTCCGGGGTTAACTTAACAGAAGTTCCTATTTGATTAAGTAAAAGGTTTCAGATATTGTGTTTAGAAATAGAATGCTTTAGGGGCTGCATTTAGAATTAGTTAAGTTTTAGGGGTTATAGGTATAAAATATCACTTTCAACAAAATCCTTCATAGCATTTTTGTTGATATGTAGTTATGCCAATACAAAGTGAAACAATAAAAATATAAAATGGTGTTCAAGTCATACCTGCACTGCGAGTCATAAGAGAAGAAAATATGAACGGCAAGGTCTACAATGTTGCTCGAGAGCCGTTTGAATAATATTGACTCTATATATGCATTACATTCGAAACTCGGAATAATTCAATTTGAAAATAACAAGGTGTAATGTGTGCCTCAAATAACGTGGTTTGTGTTCACAAAATTTACAATTGAGCTCTATTGGTATACAAGAGATATCTAAAGTGCTTTATGATATGAGCGAACCAAGTTATTCAGACCCTCTTTGATGTTGAACATGTAGGATGAGCCGATGCTATAGACTGAAGGCTCGGCCGTAGAATAGCCGAGCCGGAAACCCAACACCTAGGAGCTTGGGGAAGGAGTCCCCGTGATTCGGATTTGAGAGGTAAGTATCCGAAAGACCTTACTTGATGATACACAAGAGTATATATATTCTAAGGTTTGGTGTAGAATTTGTGAAATATCCGAGAGACTTGCGACCATTTTTTTTAATGTGAGATTTTGAGTGTATCTTGGAATAAGATTTATGAATTTCTCCACCATCATTAAAAACCTCACAATTTTTTAT
Organism: Agapanthus africanus; assembly: GCA_030015575.1. Taxonomy (NCBI): domain Eukaryota; kingdom Viridiplantae; phylum Streptophyta; class Magnoliopsida; order Asparagales; family Amaryllidaceae; genus Agapanthus; species Agapanthus africanus. The sequence continues at coordinate 151,980,717 of JASDDO010000026.1, read as the reverse complement.
ATTGTAGCTGATTGTTTCTTCTTCGTTCGAGTCCCATGAAGTAGGTCGATTTGCCGAACCTTGTAAATATATGTGTTTTCTTTTCATTTTGATTTGATATCTTATCTTTATTGTTTTGGTATTAATTTCTTGTGAATAAGAGGCCTGCAGTGAAACCACAGGTCCTGTGGAACCCATGGGCTATTTTACATTTAACGTCCCGGCCCCCCATAGAACACTGCAGTTTGAGACATGCAGTGTCATTGTAGGCCAGGTTCCTCTAAATTTTTTTCCCTATCATAATATATGTAAAGGCTATAAAGGGACTGCACACCCCCAGCCTGCAATGTCCTGACCTATGGGCACTGCAGGCCTAGGGGACCTTTATGTAAATAAGCTCTTGAACCCGCCGTGCCCATGGATCTAGGCACCGCAGACCCAAAATCCACGAATATGCCATTGTTTGCAAAGCGACAAGCATTTGGTACCAAAAGAAATGGTAAATGCAGGCCTTGTGTAAAAAGAAAGAAGGTTGGGTCAAATCGGGGTCAGGCTCAAACTCTCTCTCTTTTTTTATTGGGTTTGGGCCATGCTTCACCCGTATCCGTATCTTACAGATTGTACGCTAGTTACATCATGATCCGTAATTGTATCCGGAACCGGGAAATTTTAAGAATCCACAAGCAGATGTTTACTATTTTATGTGTAAATGGCTATACGATGGAGCAAGGGGTTGTGACGTTTCATACCATAAACAAATGCAGAGAAAGACTACCATATTTCATTATGTGTTATTTTTCCAAATTCTTATCAGAATAATAGAAAAATGTAAATGACATAAAGCATGCATGTAAATGGATCAGATATAGGTCCGTATCCGTATCTGATACTAATAGACGAATTTGAGTCCGGATACGGGTAGTTATCGAAATGAAAATTATTGTCCATATTTGGTAAAAGTCGGATATAGACACGCATATGAAATGAACGTACTCGGTACAGTTATATATTACTAATTATATATCATATACGGATACAGAATGGCTATATATACGTGTTACCATATTCTAATTCAGTGGTTGTTGACGGATACGCATACAGGTAGCCATCACCAATGAAAATTACTATCCGTATTTAATAATATCAGAGACGAATACAGAGTCAGCTTGTATCCGTTTACATCCCGAGCATAAAGACATTATATTGTGGCATTGGCCGTAAGCCCTAACCTACGCACACCCACATACACCATATACAAGCACACAACTCACACACGCACCCAGCTGAGACATTATATTGTGGCATTGCTCCGAAAGCGTTAATTTGTGGTCACTTCCTCTCTTGGGGTTTCTAGGGTTCGAACCCCGCACTCTTCCCAACAGCGGAAGTGTCCATACCAGCTGAGCTATTGATCATTGGTTAAATAAAGCTTATAAATAAGCCTAGCATAAAGGCATTGAACTGTGGATAATATAGGTGCTAATCAGAGGGTGTTTGATACAATTTTATTTTCCATTTTGAAATTAACCTATTTCCAGTATCGAACTTGTGACCTTTCAAGTTGGAAAGGAAATTAGTACTGGCTGATTTACTATGTGGTATTTTATGGGTTGAACTTATTTCGTAAAAACATCTCAAGAGCGTTTAATGCAATTTGTGCAGAGAGCTTTGCAAATAATGAATTAAGTTCAATAGTAAGGATGATGATTTTTTTACTTTTGCTACAAATAGAAATTGGGAATAAGTGTTGGCTGCGGTTTGGTTTTTTAGAATGATTCATGCTCTAAAACATGTATAAATGTTTTCTTAATATAATTTGGACATTTTTTCTTAAGGATCTTAGTTTGAAAAATGTTCTATTGTCCGACACCATGCATCCTAAGCTTCATGCTCTAAAACAACATGTATAAATGTTTTCTTAATATAATTTGGACATTTTTTCTTAAGGATCTTAGTTTGAAAAATGTTCTATTGTCCCTAAACCGTTCATTTCAAAGTCATCTAAATACATGAACAAAAAGCCTTCAAATCACCAAAAATTTGATATAACCACAGTCATGTCATAGAGATTAAGATAAACACTTTACAGTGTAACTAAGTTAATTACACTTAAATAAGAAGTTGGTGCTCACATTGAACGAACCAGCTAACGTCAGGCAACAACATACAACAACAACAACTGAGCCTTTTATCCCAAGCATATGGGGTAGGCTACATGAACCAACATGAGAATCACGCCGGGTCCAGCACATGAATCCTCTGTCTCCACTCACTTCTATCGAACAATATACTTTCATTGAGTCCTTTGGCAACCATATCGTTTCGTATCACCTCCATCCATGTTTTCTTCGGTCTCCCTTTTACCCTTTTGCCATTACCCATATCGAGAGTATCTATTCGTCGAACCGGTGCTTCTATAGGTCTGCGTCGTACATGACCAAACCATCTAAGCCGGTTTTCCCGTATCTTCTCCTCCACGGGTACTACACCAACTTTTGCACGAATATCCTCATTTCGCACCTTATCTTTTCTAGTGTTAACGCACATCCAACGAAGCATGCGCATCTCCGCTACGTGCATCTTCTGTGTATGATGCTAACGTCAGGCACTATAGACAAAAGTATTCAATAACGACCGCAAGAGAAAATAAAATTCTAAAAATTTACGGGATAATTGCTAAATAATTTCCCGGTGTTTTCACCTATTTTTCACTTATATACCATATTGCATTTTTCGCTGCACTTAAGAACCTTAAAGTACAAACCCTATAAATTTTGTTTAAAATAGTAATTGATTTGATGGTTAACTGAAGTGAGCAAAATATTAACGATTTGTAATTTAGGGTATACAAGTAGAATGAAAAATCAATAAGATATATAAAAGCCAAGTAGGTGAAACATTAGTCGTATTATTCAGCAATTAACCCAAAATTTAATTACTTGCACCATTTAGGAAAATTACAAAAGCAGATATGAAGTTAAGAGGGTTTTCCTAAATGTTGCTAGGTATTAAAGGAGAAACCGTACGAAATTTTTGACTTTTATTTTTAAAATGTTGTGTTCATGGTATTAATTTGCACATAACAAAGTATAACACATTCATCGAACACGCTGAAATTTTATGGCATTTTTGTGAAATGCCTGTCGAAAATCATTTTTACTATATATTTAAGAAATAAAAATATATATTCAAAGTCCATCTTGTTGGGATGTCCTGAATCCTAAGTAATCTGTTATATTTATATTTAAATATATTTTGTTTGTTTGTTCAGAGATAAGATTTAGTTAGTTATTTAGAGATAAATCCTAATTAAATCAACGATATCTCTAAGCATCATTGTATAGGATATAGATATGGAGCAATAGCCTAGAGCTTGGATTGTATGAGTAAAGAGAGAGTCGCTACAATGTAGCCCAAATATTTGTGAGAGTCCTCTCCCCCTCGGGAAGAGATCTATAAGGACGAGAGTTTATTCTGTATTCTCCATGTAAACTCTCTCATCTGAATTAATGAAAACGAACACTGCTGTGTCCGTGGTTTTTCCCGTTTGAGTTTTCCACGTAAAAATCTGTGTTTCACTGTGTTGATTCTTATCTCTGATTTTATGTTTTATTTATCTATGTTTATCTCGATCATCCATAACAAATTGGTATTAGAGCTAAAGTTGATTCTATTGATCGAGTACATAAATTCAGGGCATGTACGCATGCAAAAACAGGAGACTTAGGAGGCGCAAGAGATCGATGGTGCCACATTTGAGATTCATCAACGATCGGAGCCATTGGCACGACGGAGCGCATAGGCACAGCTGCAAGTGCAGGTGTTTGCGTGTCATGGTATCTGTTCCCCTCCGAAAGACGGCGCACAAGACTGCGGTGTCTTGGCACTGAGATTCGGGGCAGATGCTAATTGGTGCTATCCGTTCACCTCTCCGAAGATGCCAAGTTGATTTATGGCACCATGTATCGAAGATTTAAACGGATGCGTCCGATGTAGCAGACTTCGTCAGATTCCCCCTCGCTTGAGGGGTTTTTGATTGTGGGGACGCTCTTCCCTGCAGGCGCAAGCCCCTGCAGTTAATTACGCTACCGCATTGCGGTAACAACTTTCTCCTTCTCCAGCTGGTCACTTCGTGTCGTGGGTGTTTGTTTTGTGTTTTGTTGCCCGTGGATTGTTTACGGAGACTGAGTTATGTCGTCGCCCGTAGGGCGTGGACTAGTCCAAATCCGTATTATCTTAGATTTGGGTTTGGGGGTTTGGTTTGAGGATACGTCAGCCATACTTGAGGCTAAGATCAACTCAAACGTTTGTTAAGGATGCGTTAGTCTAACTTTGTGACTAAGATCAACTTAACGGGATCGTTTAGATCCGATAAAGGAGTGTTTGAACTCCATTGTTCCAGTTTAGGGACCTAGAGGTCCAACGTATGTATGGCCGTCAGGACCCGTCACCTCTCTGACGACGTTGAAGAATTACAACAACGGATGTCAGAGGAGTTCAGAGATGTACCCTTGAGCCAGAGTTAATTGGGGGGATTTATAGTCCACTCTGTTTGAAGGTTTAAGGATACGTTAGCCATCTTTGAGGCTAAGATCAACTTAAACGGGACCGTTTAGATCCGACAAAAGAGCATGCGGGGCTCTATTGTTCTAGTTTAAGGACATTGCGGTCCACGGGTAGTTTAAGGACATTGCGGTCCATGGGTAGTTTAAGGACATTGCGGTCCACTGTTAGTTTTAAGACATCTCGGTCAAGGTTAAGGACGTCGTAGTCCATGGGTTTAAGGACCCCACAGTCCGTTGTTAGTTTTAAGACATCCCGGTCAAGGTTAAGAACGTCGTAGTCCATGGGTTTAAGGACCCCACAGTCCGTTATGTGCTCTGGATGCTTCACATGGGTTCACTGCCGTGTTCTGCGAGGACCAGGCTCCGCTCTGGACGTTTTCCACGGGGTCAAAGAGTGACATTATCCGCGTTCCACGTAACCAGGAATTTGCATTAAACACGGGTTTAAGGACCCCGCAGTCCGTATCAATGTGTGGTCGTCAGGACCCGTCACCTCTTTGAAGACATTGAGGGATTACAATGCCAAGTATCAAAGGAGTGAAGAGATGTACCCTAGAACCGGAGTGGATTAAATAGTCCTTGGCCCAATTTGGGGTCAAGACGAATTAATTGTGTTATGAGTCTATTGGCCCAGTTAATCACAAATTGAGGACTTATGGCCATCTTGGGCTAAGTCCAATCAGGAGAGGCTTTGCCTCCATCCATTTAGTCAATTGGGTCAAAGCCTAGTGTTAAACACTACAGAGCAATCAGTGTTGAACACTGGGAATGAGGTTGACAAGTTAGTGTTTAACACTAAGAGATAATTGGTGTTAAACACCAGCAACAAGGCTTTTCAAATTAGTGTTAAACACTAAAACAGATCAGTGTTGAACACTGCAAATGAAGATCTCAGATTAGTGTTAAACACTAAGGCAATCAGTGTTGAACACTGCAGATAAAGCTTTTTAATTAGTGTTGAACACTAAGGCCCAACAGTATTTTAACACTGGGTTCGAGAGTTTCAATTTAGTGTTAAACACTAAGACAAGAGGGGTCACGTGGCAGCACGTGAGAGCGCCCTCCCTTCATTTATTCTGAGATTATCGTGTCTTTCAGAGCGTCACGTGCCATCACGTGATGGGCATTCAAATGCCTATGTATTAGAGCTTCTGCCAAGGGTCACGTGGATCACGTGGGGTGCTGCCTCAAAGGGGCTTTCTGTAGATCTTTTGGGGGGTCACGTGATGACACGTGACCCTGCCTCTATGTATTTTGTTTAGAGGCTTTGTTAATCTTTTTTCAGGAATTAAATTCCTCGAGCTGTAAATTTCAGAGGAATTAAATTCCTACTTCCTTTCGAAGACTTATATTCTGGAATAGAGTTTAACTCTGAATTTTCTGTAGGAATTACATTCCTCATATATGTGAAGGGCTGAATAGGGTTAAACCCTAATAAAAGTTTTTAAGGAATTGAATTCCCATTCCCCGTTTAAATGATGATTAAGGGAATTAAATTTTCGTTGTTTCAACAGAACTAAGTTCTTAATTAGGGTTAAACCCTGTTTCTTTTTATTCTAAAGGAATTAAATTCCCATGATACAGGGTCAAGCCCTAATTTTATTTTAAAGGAATTAAATTCCTATAGTTCTGTGAGAATTAAATTCTCATGCTTGCATTCCCTCTCTATGTTTTGGATCTGCATGGCAGGATCTCGACCCATTGAGAATTAAATTCTCAACCTTAAGGGGAGATGTGCACTTTGCAGATCCTTTATCAAAGAGAGAAGAAATATATTCTTCTGTTTTTATGTATCAGAGTTAAACTCTGTTGAGAATTAAATTCTCTTCTTCTTTCAAGGAGCTTTTCCCTTTCTTACCTAGGGTTTTTGTAGAAGATCCAAGTTCTCCAAGTATCGAAGCTCTCTTTCTTTTCTTTTCTTTTTTCTCTGCGTATGTATGTGTATGTATGTCTCTTGGCTCCTATTTATAGGAGAAGCAGCCGAATCAATCAGTTTTTGACGAATCTTCGTGAAAGATTTGATTTGCATCCATCATTCATTTTGGACCTTTGGATTATTAGGTGAATTTTATTCACCATTGGATTTTAAATCCAGAGATTCTCCTTTGTTATTTTGGTTAGATTTAAAGGGGAAATCTTTCCAAACCCGAGATTTTCCCATAGATAGATCACCTCTGAATCTTTAATTCGATTGGTTCCAGATAGTTGCTTTCCTTTGGAAAGATTTGAATTTCTCTCAGAATTTAATGCTGTTAACACAGTGGGCTTTGAAAGCCGGTCACGTGTGACCACGTGACTCATGGTCACGTGCGGGCACGTGACCCCCTTTGGAATGAGCCTTTTCCTTTCTTTTGCGCTCTGTCTTCTTATTGCTGCTTAAACGTCACGTGCTGCCACGTGACCCCTGGTCACGTGTGAGCACGTGACCCTTGTTTGAACTCTCTCTTTCCTTGGTTCAACTGGAGAACGAGTCTGCTGTCTTGAACGTCACGTGGCAACACGTGACCCTGGTCACGTGGAAGCACGTGACCTCTTCTGAAGCCTTTTCCTTGACTTGATCAGGGAACTGGTGTGCCTTTTGACTCTTGCATTTAAATGTCACGTGTCGCCACGTGACCCGGGTCACGTGGGAGCACGTGACTCTTTCTGAAGCCCCCTTTTCTTCAACGTAGTCAGGAAACTGAACTTGCCTTGATGATGTTTTTAGGTGTCACGTGCCAACACGTGACCGCTAGTCACGTGTAAGCACGTGACCCTCTTCTGAAGCTTTTCCCAGAAGCTTTCCTGATTTTAAATCAGGAAACAAATGCCCCCACAGCGTTGTTCTCACGTGTCTGCACGTGAGTGCAACGCTGTCACCTCTTGTGACCGTTGGATTCCTCTAGGGATCTGGGGAGACGAAACGTTTTCATTGTCTTCTATAAATACCTCTGTCTCTTCATAGGAGCCTTCACTTTGTTCATCTTCTTCTTCTGAGAACTTCTTCTTTGAGAATTTAATTCTCGCTTTCAGAGCTTAGTTCTCTGTCTTGAAACAATCTTCAGAGTTTAACTCTGTTCGAAAGGAATCCTTTTTCCTCAGGTAATGTTCTTGGACAACGATGGACCTTCACATTTCTCTGGATTTTAAATCCAAAACAAGGGTTTTTACCCTTTTTTCTTCATATTTTCCATAAGAACATGAAACTGTTTAATCTTTCAACTGTAGATCTCTTAGGGTTTAGATGATCTTTGGGGAGATGATGATGGCGGTTCAAATCCATGGAATTTAATTCCATCCAAAATGCTTCTGGGAATTTAATTCCCTTTTCTTAATAAGGAATTTAATTCCAACGAAGAACTCAATTTCTTCACACAGAGGCTTCCTGGGGTCTCTTGGCCCGAGGTTGTTCTTCTGCAATTAATGCAATGGGGGCTTTGTAATGATGTCTTTTTGTGTGAATTTAATTCCTTTGATTTTATTGGATCCACTGTAGAGCCTGAGACAGATCTCGTTGGGGGAATGTGCATGGCCATCATTTTTTATTAAATGAGGATATTCCTTTTTGTTTTATTGTAACTGTTTGGCCTCATTATTAATGAGCCGTCATCCGGATTCTGTGGGGCCCATGTGTTTTGTAGCCAATGGTCCCAGGAAACTTTGTTGTTGCTTTCTCCCACTAGTCTTCATGTTCATGCATGAATATATATATCGCTGACTTTCCTTTTAACGGTCTTCTTTTATTGGATTTCAGGTGCGATGGCTTCTGCTCCACGCTTTCCCTTTTCTCGCTCGAAGGCGGCTTTTCCTCAGTCACCGTATGATGAGGAAGCGATGGCGATGATTCGGGCCCATGACCCGAACTGCACCAACCTTCTTCAGTGGGGGTCTTGGTATAGTCAGATTATTCAGGGTCGTCGGAGTTTTCTCTGCGCGGTGCCAACGGAGCCCACTTTCCCCTTTTTACCGATGGATCCTCCAAGGACAGCTTTTGCTGTGGAAATGCCCAACTGGACTCCAACGGGGAGGCTTGAGCCTTCGACGACCGGTATTCCGAACCATCCGATTCCGGCCATAGACATCTTGGGGCGGCGTATCTGCCAGGGTGAGGCCCACCCGTGGGGGCAAATTTATAAGATAGGGCTCACTCCCCGGCATCCTACGGGCTATCTTCTCTGGGCTCGCTACATCCTTTCTGCCCATCGTGCGCGGTTGCAGAAAGTCGGGCTTTATCAGGCCATATACGCGTCACTATTCCACTATAAGTCCCCGCATGCTTGGTGGGTTAAGGCGTTTTTGAACCAATGGAATCTTCCCACCAACACTTTCATTCTAGGAGATCGTGAGGTCTCGATCTCTCTTGCAGAATTTTATGAAATCTCGGGATTGCCAATCAGGGGCGCACTGTATGAGGAGTTATTGCCTCCTGACGAGTATGTCTTCGAGCCTGAGTCTGCACCGGTTGACGGCCTGTCCGCTGAGAATGCTGTTCGCCATAAGCGCCCCAGTTTAATTAAAGCCCTAGGCATCTTCGACCGATTATTCACCGAGTCCGAGGAGCAGGGTGTCACTTTCAAGAGCTTCATTGCTTGTTTCCTTCGTAAGGACGCCTTATTGAAGACAGCCCCGAAGTTTGCCAACATTGGGGACCCCTTTGGGTTCGGTCCGAAGAGGTTGCCGACCAACGAGTCAGATTTACCTCAATATTACATCCCGGGCATGGACGAGGAGACGTTCTTTGTGGGGTTTGTTAGCGTCTGGCTTAGTTGGTTCGTTATCCCCATGCATCGCCGCTTCATGAGAGCCTCGGTCATCTACCCGGCTCATCGTATCGCTGAGGGGATGCGGTTGGCCATCGGCATCCCGGCCTTGGCGCACCTCTATAATGGATTGGGCACCGCGGCTAATACCTCTACTCCTGGCGTGGACGTAGTGAACTTTTCGCTTCATTATTTCACGTCGTGGATCGAAATGCATGTGCTGGGGTCTTTTGCTATGCATCAGAGGCCCGCCTTTTACGACGCCTATCCCTTCCCACGACTTATGCGGCTAGTGGGTGCTTCTGCTGCCGACCCGACTCAATTTGGGGCCATTCGGGTGCTGATTTCTCCTCATGCCACCGCTGGCGGGTTGGTTTTTAATGATCGGGTTTTGTCTACTCCTTCGGGTCCCGTTCAACAACTCTGGGACCAGTCGAAAGACAACGCACCTTCTCTGAAGCCTCGGGAGGCCACGCATTTGTATGCAATTAGACCGGGCTACTTGGTGTTTCGCCAAGACAGTGCGGCTCTTTTTATGCGGTACAATCCGCATCGATTTGCCCGGCAGCTTGGATACGACCAGGGTGTTCCTTTTGAGGCTTTTATAGCCGCCCCGATCCCTTCACTTGATGCTGTTCGCGATGCCGCTCATCATTTCATGAGGCTGAACACCGGCTCTTATTTCATGGTCCCTGAAGCTGAGTACATGCCCCGATGCGTGGGCGCGTTTACGGGTTGGTATCTTCATCGGGTCAGCCCAATCATTCTCGAGGAAAGGAGGGTGCTTCTTGGCCACGATGCCCCTCCTCTGGTTCCTGGGGCTAAGCTACGGCCGAGGGCTCCGGTCCGCTTCCCTTTGAGGGAAATCGGCACCGCGCTCATCCCGGGGGAGTCAGGGGTAGACCTTACTCCAACGGCTGGTATGCCCTTGGGTTCCCGATCACGGGGTAAACGGGCCCCAGTAGTAGCACCCCTGCCGGTGGCGGCGCCGCCTCCTGTGGCGTTGACAATGGCTATGTCATCCTCGGTTGTGGCATCGAGCGAGAGTAACAGGAATGAGGGCGCCGAGGGCGATGTGGGCCAGCGCCGCCCTAAGGCTTCGCGAGGGAGGAAGCGGTCATCCTCAGCGACCGGCTCTGGGTCTAAACGGCGGAAGAAAGCGGCTACTGCCCCGCTTGATTCTGTGGTGGAGTCTGAGCCTATCCTTGAAGACGAACCATTGGCCCTGCAAGGGTCAGATGCTGGACTTCTCTTCCCGGGTTCAGCTGATGAGGAGGTTGCGCAGTTGGCCGAGGCCATACGGCGCTCAAAAGACGCGTCTCATAACGCCAAGGTTCCGAAGAAGTCTTATCCCGCTGTAATTTTCTACGAAGACCCTTCGTGGATTCGGCGGCGATTTATCGGCCCTTTGGAGGAATGGGGGGAAAGGGCTCTGAAGCAGGCCGCTTCAGAAGACGCAGCTGATGCACTCTCTTTGTGGACCGGCGGTCATGAGTCTACCCTTGAACCCCGGCGAGCCCACCTCCTTGAGAAGGAGCAGCGGCTTGAAGAAGCCATATTGAGGGCTTCTTTGCGTATAGGTACGTTGTGCTTCCTTTGTAGTCTTTCCGATTATTTATGCCTGTGCATCTGTATCATTATTCTTATTTGAATCGTGCAGAATCTTCGACGCTGGGGGAGCTCCCTACGGGCCCATTAAAGCTAAAGCCCGCCGAAATTCTCAATGAAGCCCTGCTGGATGTGGAGGTGGCTGACGAGGCTGCTCCTCTCACGGTGGAACTTCCAGCGGCGGTTCTTGACCAGGGAATGCCTGCCCCTCTGGGGGAGGCTCCTTTGGAGGCCGCCGCCCCAATGACTCTTAATGAGAGTGGCCCAAAGGCTGGGAGCGAGGTAGTCGGGACTACTCTCCCTTTGTTGGAGCCTGAGGTTACGGCAGAAACCGTTGAAGCTGCTATCCCCCCGGCTCAGAATGGGAGGAGTGTTGAAGGTATCCCTCTGCGTTTTAATTTAGCAACCCCTTCATAGTCTGAACTCTTTTATCTTTCTCAGAATTGCGCGGTTTGGCAGCCACGATCGCGGATCTGTCGCCTCGATAGTCATTTCAGCGTTTATTGGAGATGGCAGCTCCGCAGGCGATCTCCCCTCAGCGCATTGTCCTTTCGTCTGGGCAAGGTTGGTGTCGTCCATTCCTTCTCATAGCATCGTCGTTATTTTTGCGTACTGACATTGACGTTTTCTGCAGTTCTGGAAGCCGATGACGAGGTCGAGATTCTCGAAAGGCCAGGGGAGCCTTCAGCTCCTACTTGCACGACTGTCGGTGAGTGACATTTCATTGCACTCTCACTCGTTCTTTGCTTAAGAATTTTGTTGATGTCTTCTAAATTTGAACAGCTCTGCCAATCTCCACGGCGTTGGAGTCGCGCATCGTGATGCCACCCGGCCCTTATGCCTTGCGGGCTTCAGAACGCTTGGCCCAATTAAGCCTCGTCTCCTTGTCGTCTCTGATCGAGGAGCTTCGTGCTGGCAGCACGACCACGGCTGAAGCATTCGCTGCCGAGGCTAACGGTTCTCTTCCTTTTCTTGCCACCTACCACAGCGAAGAGGTGGTGCGAGTCTGGGTGGAGTTCTGCCGGTGAGTGGAGGCTTGCCTGCACACTCTCGAGTGTTCTCGCCTTTCCTCGGAGGCCATGGCTGCAAAGGCGGAGTTACGAGGGCTGATAGCACGGTGCGCGGCCAACATGACGTCATGTGAGAAGAGGCTCGGTCGCAAGTTCTCGGAAAGGGAGTTAGCCTCCAAGGCGCTGAGCGAGCTTCAAGCCAATCTCACAGCCAGGGCCAACAAAGCGTATGAACTCTGGCGGGTGCTTCAGGAGTCCATCAAAAAGGTGGTGGCTCTCGACAAAGCTGCCACGTTCACTCGTGAGAGGGTCGAGGCTCATAAAGCCACCGAGAAAGAGCTCGAAGCTCGGCTCGCTTCGTATCAGGCTCAGCAAGCTCAAGCGGAGGCTCGTCTTCTGGAGATCTTGCGTCATGAAGCCGTGGCTCAGCAAAAGCAGGATGAGCTGACCAAGCTGCTGAATCGCCCGCCGGCCTGAAACATTTGTATCTTTTTCTTCCCTTTTGTACATACTCATGGATGAGAGTATTTTCTTTTTGTTTCTTTCATGAATTGTACTTTGCACCCATTTTGGTTTATGAATAAAAGATACGTTTTTCTTCTCAATGGTGTGTCTCCTTTTTATTGAATGTATTCTGCGGATATTCTACCTCGATCTCCTTGCAGGACAGTGATGGCTTAGGATTCATGGTTAAGATCTGCTTCCTAAGACTTTTGTATTTTATGAGCCACGAGGGTCTCATAAAGAGTTTTTCTCCCTATAGGTCGAGAGGATCCCATAGGTGTAAGTTCTTCTTAAAAATCGTGAGGATTCTTAAGCGGGTTTTCCCTTAAGAGTCGTAGGGATCTCACCAGAGAGTTTTTTCTTCCTTACAGGTCGTGAGGGCCTGCAAGTGTTGGATGCGGTCATCCTTGTCCGTGTTTTACGGAGTCGGGAGTTTCTCAAGGTATCGTAGTTTAAAGACGTCACGGTCAAGGTTAAGGACCTCATAGTCCGTGGATTTAAGGACTCCACAGTCCGCTGTTAGTTTTAAGACATCACGGTCAAGGTTAAGGACCTCATAGTCCGTGGATTTAGGGACTCCACGGTCCGCTGTTAGTTTTAAGACATCACGGTCAAGGTTAAGGACCTCATAGTCCGTGGATTTAGGGACTCCACAGTCCGGTGTTTGGTTGCAGGGACCCGTCACCTCTTTGAAGACGTTGAGGAATTACAACGCCGGGCATCAAAGGAGTGAAGAGATGTACCCTTAAACCAAGGCAAAATCTGTAGGGAATCGGGGTGGTTGATCGTTAGTTTTAAGACATCACGGTCAAGGTTAAGGACGTCATAGTCCGTGGATTTTAAGGACTCCACAGTCCGGTATTTGCTCTGGATGCTTCACACGGGCTCACTGCCGCGCTTGGCGAGGACCAGGCTCCGCTCTGGACGTTTTCCACGGGGTCAAAGAGTGACATTATCCTCGTTCCACGTAACCAGGAATTTTGCACTAGGTGCCTCACACGGGTTCACTGCCGCGTTAGGCGAGGACTAGGCTCCGCTCTGGATGCTTCGCATGGGTTCACTGCCATGCTCTGCGAGGACCAGGATCCGCTCTGGACGTTTTCCACGGGGTCAAAGAGTGACATTATCCGCGTTCCACGTGACCAGGAATTTTTGCACTAGATGCTTCACACGGGTTCACTGCTGCGTTAGGCGAGGACTAGGCTCCGCTCTGGATGCTTTGCACGGGTTCACTGCCATGCTCTGCGAGGACCAGGATCTGCTCTGGACGTTTTCCACGGGGTCAAAGAGTGACATTATCCGCGTTCCACGTGACCAGGAATTTTTCACTAGATGCTTCACACGGGTTCACTGCCGCGTTAGGCGAGGACTAGGCTCCGCTCTGGATGCTTCGCATGGGTTCACTGCCATGCTCTGCGAGGACCAGGATCCGCTCTGGACGTTTTCCACGGGGTCAAAGAGTGACATTATCCGCGTTCCACGTGACCAGGAATTTTGCACTAGATGCTTCACACGGGTTCACTGCCGCGTTAGGCGAGGACTAGGCTCCGCTCTGGATGCTTCGCATGGGTTCACTGCCATGCTCTGCGAGGACCAGGATCCGCTCTGGACGTTTTCCACGGGGTCAAAGAGTGACATTATCCGCGTTCCACGTGACCAGGAATTTTGCACTAGATGCTTCACACGGGTTCACTGCCGCGTTAGGCGAGGACTAGGCTCCGCTCTGGATGCTTCGCATGGGTTCACTGCCATGCTCTGCGAGGACCAGGATCCGCTCTGGACGTTTTCCACGGGGTCAAAGAGTGACATTATCCGCGTTCCACGTGACCAGGAATTTTGCACTAGATGCTTCACACGGGTTCACTGCCGCGTTAGGCGAGGACTAGACTCCGCTCTGGATGCTTCGCACGGGTTCACTGCCATGCTCTGCGAGGACCAGGATCCGCTCTGGACGTTTTCCACGGGGTCAAAGAGTGACATTATCCGCGTTCCACGTGACCAGGAATTTTGCACTAGATGCTTCACACGGGTTCACTGCCGCGTTAGGCGAGGACTAGACTCCGCTCTGGATGCTTCGCACGGGTTCACTGCCATGCTCTGCGAGGACCAGGATCCGCTCTGGACGTTTTCCACGGGGTCAAAGAGTGACATTATCCGCGTTCCACATGACCAGGAATTTTGCACTAGATGCTTCACACGGGTTCACTGCCGCGTTAGGCGAGGACTAGGCTCCGCTCTGGATGCTTTGCACGGGTTTACTGCCATGCTCTGCGAGGACCAGGATCCGCTCTGGACGTTTTCCACGGGGTCAAAGAGTGACATTATCCGCGTTCCACGTAACCAAGAATTTTGCACTAGATGCTTCACACGGGTTCACTGCCGCGTTAGGCGAGGACTAGGCTCCGCTCTGGATGCTTTGCACGGGTTCATTGCCATGCTCTGCGAGGACCAGGATCCGCTCTGGACGTTTTCCACGGGGTTAAAGAGTGACATTATCCGCGTTCCACGTAACCAGGAATTTTGCACTAGATGCTTCACACGGGTTCACTGCCGCGTTAGGCGAGGACTAGGCTCCGCTCTGGATGCTTTGCACGGGTTCACTGCCATGCTCTGCGAGGACCAGGATCCGCTCTGGACGTTTTCCATGGGGTCAAAGAGTGACATTATCTGCGTTCCACATAACCAGAAATTTTATCGATTGTATCCGCATTTCACGGAATGGAGGTTTGACTGTTGGCGATATGTGTACCACCGAGCCATGGAACTGGGAGTTGCCGCTGTTCCGCTTAGCTTGAAGTTGTGTCTGCTGCGTCGAGATGATCTCCAGGTTATTTGTGAACCGTCGAGATTTGGCTTCCTCTCATGATGAAACCTGGGGGAGGAGTACGACTCCTTCTTTGTTTGCGCCCCTGGATTGTATACAGGGATAGATGTAACATTACCTGTAGGGCGAAGATTTCATTCTTTCGTCATTTTTTTTTTATTCTCTCCGCGATGCTCTATCATTTCAGCTTTTTATATCGCGAAAATCGTGATTGCCCAATCATTTCGGCTATTTTTCGCGGTGCCCAATCATTTCGGATGTTTTTTTTTTACTCGCTGCTTTTTATTGCGAGCTGCCCAATCATTTTGGCTGTTTTTTATGCCTTCATTCTCACTTGCTGCTTTTTATTGCAAGTTGCCCCATCATTTCGGCTATTTTGTAGGCATGTGTGGTTTGCTAGCTTTTTCGCCGCAAGCTCGGATTTTGGACACCGATTTCGGCATCAGCATCGCTGCAACTGGGATGTTGCCAGGAGCGAATCATCATTTGCCATGAAAGAACTTAGGATTTGATACCGGTTTAGGCATCAGCATCGCTGCAACTGGAATATTGCCACGAGCGAATCATCATTTGCCTCTGTCGATGTTGAACAAAGGTGGCTTAGCAAACAGGGTTAAGGTCCTGTCGACTAAGGCTTTCGACTTCATGAGCCGTAAGGGTCTCACAAAGGTATTTCTCCCTACAAGTCGTAAGGATCTTGCAGGTGTATTTTCTCCTTAGGGATCGTGAGGATTCCTAAGTGTATGTTCCTCTGTAAGTCGTAAGGATCCTACAACAGGGTTTTCTCCTTATGGGTCGAGAGGACCTACAAGGGTTGGACTTTGCTGGGGAAATGTTTATTCGCGCCCGTGGATTGTATACAAGGGTCAGTATTGAGCCTCTTGTAGGGCAATATCGAAGGTTGTGGAGGATTTGCTTAAGAACAGGTTCAGGTTTCTGTATCTTAAGACTTTCAAATCTCATGAGCCGTAAGGGTCCCATAAGAGAATTCTCCCTACGAGTCGTGAGGATCTCGTAAGTGTATTTTCTCCTTAGGAATCGTGAGGATCCTTAAGTGTGTTGCTCCTTTGTGAGTCGTAAGGATCTCACGCAGGTGGTTTCTCCTTACAAGGTCGAGAGGACCCTACAAGTGTCTTTTAACGAGGTTGCGCCCTTTCGGGTTTTCACAAACGCTCGCCGGTAGTCCTGCTGTTTTTACTCACGGAGCCCTTTCGGGTTTTCATCCGTGCCCATTTTGCTTACGGACATACCCCTTTTTTTTTTCTTTTTCACCTTTTTTTTACAAGGTCGCGCCCTTTCGGGTTTTCACGAACGCTTGCCGGCAGCCCTGCTGTTTTTACTCATGGAGCCCTTTCGGGTTTTCATCCGTGCCCACTTTGCTTATGGACATACCGTTTTTTTTTGTTTTTTTTATCTTCTTCTTTTTTTTATCCATCTCGTCAACCTAAGGATGTTGTGGTAGTAGTTTTAGGGACGTTTCGGTCCGTCGTTAGTTTAAGGACGTTTCGGTCCGTTGATAGTTTAAGGACGTTTCGGTCCGTCGTTAGTTTAAGGACGTTTCGGTCCATCGTTAGTTTAAGGACGTTTCGGTCCGTCGTTATGGGAAGGCCGGCTGCTGCTTGTAAAGTCTGAGCCTAGGAAGATAGTGAGCGGACATAGTCGTCGTCATTTATCATTGACCCAGGCTGCGGCTTATTAAGCGTAGTATTTCTTCAAGAAGCGGCCGTTTATTGGCCTGAAAGGCCTTTCACCGTGCATGTCCATGAGTAGGTAGGCTCCACCCTGGTAGACCTTGTCTATGATGTACGGGCCTTCATAGTTTGGCTCAAATTTTCCTCGCTTGGCACGATTGGGGATCATAGGTCTTTTGACCACTAGTACAAGTTCGTCTTGGCGGAATGTCCTCGGCCTGGTCAATCTTTCGTATGAGCGCGTCATCTTTGCTTTGTAGGCCTCTAGATGTTGTTGCGCTATGAGCCGGGTTTCGTCGAGGGCATCAAGCTCCTCAAGACGAAGGTGAGCATTTTCTTCATTCGTCAGCTCATGGTGGACTGCTACTCGTAGAGAGGGTAACTCTATCTCGAGGGGGAGCACTGCTTCCGTCCCAAATACCAACGCGTACGGCGTTGTGTTCGTGGCCGTCTTGAATGTGGTTCAATAAGCCCAAAGGGCTTCTTGCAGCCTTTCGTGCCAGTCTCTCTTATTCCTGAAAACGGTCTTTTTTATGATCTTCGTCAAGGTCTTATTGAAGGCCTCGGCTAGACCGTTAGCTCGTGGATTGTAAACCGAAGAATATCTCCAGTCTATATTGTGCTGCTGTGCGAAGCGGCTAATCTTATGGCTTCGGTAGGCCGGCCCGTTATCGGAGATAATCCGCCGTGGAGTCCCGAACCGATAGATGACGTGCGTCTTGAAGAAATGGAGGATATTCTCCGTCTTTACTTCCCTCAGTGGTACTGCTTCTGCCCATTTGGAGAAGTAATCAGTTGTTGCCAGAATAAAACGGTGTCCCCGGGATGATGCTGGCTCAATGGGGCCTACTATGTCAGTCCCCCACATTTCGAATGGCCAACTAGCCACCGTTGGATGCAGTGGATTCGGATGTTGGTGGATAAAGTCTCCATGAATCTGGCATGATTGGCATTGCTTCGCATACTCGAGGCAGTCCTGGATCATCGTGGGCCAGTAGTAACCCATCCGTTTAATTTTTAACTTCATCTTTGGGCCTGCTTGGTGAGAACCGCAAAGTCCGTCATGAACTTCTTGAATGACTCTTTCTGCTTCGTCAGGTCCTAAGCATCTCAGCCATAGAGAATCAAATGATCTCTTGTATAGAATATCGTTGACAAAAGCGAAGGATAAAGCTCGTTTCATGAGCTGATGTCTTGAGGACGCTTCTTCGGGCATTCGGTGGGACTTAAAGTAGTCTATGAAGACTTCCCTCCAGTCTTCGGCCTTCTCATGGTCTTTTATTTGTAGGGTCGTCTGCTCAGTCGTTCCCTTTTCTTCGCATGATTCCGGAGATATTTCTGCCGGGGCGAGCACTCGGCGGCTTTGTACCACGATTCTGACGTCGTCGAGGTTCTCGTCGGCCAGTTCTTTAGCAAGTTTAGCCAACGCGTCTGCCTTGCTGTTTTCCGCGCGCGGTATGTTCTCCAAAGTATAGGAGGGAATTTGGGTCAATAGTTGTTGCACCTTTTTGCCGTACTTCACCAACTCCGGTTTGCACGTTTGGTAGTCACCATTTACTTGACTAACGACCAGCTGAGAATCCCCGTATATAAGGAGGTCTTCAATTCCCATGTCGATGGCGATTTCGAGGCCTGCTATCAGAGCTTCGTATTCGGCTTCATTGTTTGTCCTCGGTTCTGTTAAGGAGAAGGCGAAGCGCATTATCCCTCCTTGTGGAGTTGCAAAGATGAGGCCTATCCCTGATTTGACCATTGGGACACCTTGTTTCTGTTTCTTTATGGAGGATGCTCCATCGAAATAGAGTTCCCATCGGGCGCTTCCGCCGCTAATCGCATCAAATGCATGCTCGTCCGGCAAATCACAGTTCAGAGGAGAATCGGCCGGTATCGGGTGCTCGGCGAGGAAGTCGGCAATGGCCTGGCCTTTCACTGCCTTGAGAGGTTGATATGTTATCGAGAACTCCATCAAGAGCAGGGCCCACTTAGCAAGTCGTCCCGTCAATATGGCTTTCGACATCGGATATTTGAGAGGGTCCACCTTCGAAATAAGACGGACTTCATGTGCTAATGCGTAATGTCTAAGCTTTGTTATTGCGAAGATCAACGCCAGGCAGTGCTTTTCAATGGGGGAATAGTTGCTTTCTGCCCCCAGCAGCACTCGACTTAAGTAGTAAAGTGCTCTTTCTTTCCCCTGATCGTTCTCTTGTGCCCATAATGCGCCCAAAGAACCTTCGAGGGCGGCCGTGTAAAGAATGAGAGGCTTTCCCTTCACTGGAGCAGCCAACACTGGAGGGTTCTGCAGGTACTGCTTGATCTCGTCTAGTGCACCTTGACATTTGTGATCCCAAACGAATGGAGTTCCCTTTTTCATCAGGTGGCTGTAAGGACGGCATTTGCCCGAAAGATTAGCGATAAACCGCCGGATGTATGCGAGCTTCCCTTGGAGAGACCGCAACTGCTTGAGGGTTCTTGGCGGAGGCATTTCTATGATCGCCTTAATCTTTGACGGGTCTATTTCAATACCTCGGTGTCGAACGATGAATCCCAGAAATTTGCCCGAGGAGACTCCAAACGCGCATTTGAAGGGATTAATTTTCAAATTATATTGCCGAAGGCGTCGAAATACAGTCTCCAGATGCTTTAAATGATCTTCGTATGACATGCTCTTTACTACGAGGTCGTCGATATAGCACTCGACGACGTCATGTATGAGGTCATCAAAGATCTTTGTCATGGCCCTTTGATAGGTAGCGCCAGCGTTCTTAAGACCAAAGGGCATAACCCTGTAGCAAAATATACCCAAAGGGGTCCGGAAAGCGGTGTGCTTCTGGTCTTCGGGATGCATTTTTATCTGATTGTATCCTGATGAACCGTCCATAAAGGAGAAAACCTCGTGAGTGGACGTGTTATCTATCATTAGCTCGGTTACCGGCACCGGGAAATCTTCCTTTGGACAGGCTTTATTGAGATCCCTGAAATCCACGCATATGCGTACCGTCCCATTCTTCTTCATTACCGGGACGATATTGGCGATCCAGTCGGGGTATTGGACTTCTTGGATAAATCCAGAATCGATCAATTTCTTGACTTCGGCGTTGATGCTCATTTCAAGCTCGAGTCGCATCCTCCTTGGCGCCTGCTTGACTGGCTTGATATCTGGGGATATTGCTAATCTATGCACAGCAATCTCCGGATCTAATCCTGGTATCTCGGAGTAGTTCCACGCGAAGCAGTCTTTATGCCGTAGAAGCACGTTCTTTAACGCAGCCACCCTCTCTTCGAATAACAGCTCGCTGACAAATGTCGGTCGCGGGTCGTCTGCCGATCCCAACTCAATCTTCTTGAGGTTATCTGCAGTAGTATGTATACCATCTTCCAGTTCTTTCGGAGCGGGCGGAAATTCTGAGATCACCTCATCATCGCTGTTCTCAAAGCACCGGGGAAGGTCATCTACGTTCTCGGGCTCTTCTCTTAATATCGTAATAGTATAACAGGTGCGAACCCGCTCCCCGGACTGAGGTGGACCCGGTTCTGCTCTTGCGGCCTTGGGTTCATGCTTTTGTGGCGGCGTTACCCTCCAGCCGTCGGATAAAGCGAATCTGCCCCGTCAGTACTGGTCCTCGACCCAGTTCTTGAAGGTGAAGCAGTCTTCGGTAGGATGTCCTATGGCTTGGTGATAAGAGCAATAACTCGGATGAGAAGCCTTGCTAGCTTGCTCGAGATGTCTAGACTCTGGAAGCGTGATCATTTGATGTTTTATAGCGAGGTTGAGTAACCTCTCCGTCTTGTCTTGGGGGAAGGAGTACGCTCGACTCATCTTCTTCATGAGGGACAAACCCGAGCCGCTTCTTGATTTATTTCCGTCTCTGCGTCGGGCCTTTCGTACAACGGATTGACGAGGATAAGCG
Source organism: Agapanthus africanus (assembly GCA_030015575.1). Taxonomy (NCBI): domain Eukaryota; kingdom Viridiplantae; phylum Streptophyta; class Magnoliopsida; order Asparagales; family Amaryllidaceae; genus Agapanthus; species Agapanthus africanus. The sequence goes on along the minus strand of JASDDO010000026.1, from coordinate 151,959,889 downwards.
TCTTTGTCTTTTGCAGCACGTTGAGATAGACGTTGCGTCCTGGCCTTCTCGTAGATGGCCATTTCGCGGTTGTGGTCTTCCCGAGCTTCCTGACCCATTTTCCTGATAGGCTTGCCCACTCGCTCTTCAAACGACGGACTCGGCGCTTTAATTGCGGGGTCTAGTTTTGATGGGTGGTTGGCATCTCCTGACAGGGCGTCCTCCTCTTCATCAAAGGTATATATGGCGTAGCTACTGTGGGCCCGTTCCCGTTTTCCGGCTCTTGCGTATCCAAGCCCGAGTGTTTCCATCTTCCCGTTGGGCAATTTGCGTTGAGTCCCGGGGACATCCCAAATCCTGTTGTAGAACCGCGCCTGCCGAACGGTCTGTTCTAAAGATACTCTTTGGCGCTTCAATAGCTTCTTTAATCCATTTGTATAGTATCTAGGCAGACGGATGGGTTGGAGCCTGTCAAGTGTAGCATTCGCGCCATGCCAGATCTCTTTCTCTATTTTCGACTCTGAGGATCGGTAGAATAGGATCACCTTCTCACCCTTTCGCCTGGGAGGGACGTAGAATGTTTGCAGGTCCTGCACATTGTGAGCCCGAAGCGTGTGGAGATCCTTGTAGTGTTCTCGCGGTACCATGGTGATTTGCAAACTATGGTCATCGCCAGGGGGTGCTTGTATTGACAGCCGATTGGAGAACACAGCGTTCACTTCATCTTCTGAGTCACTTCCGAAGACTAACATGGGGGCGGCCGTCCCCAGGTTGTTGCGTTGAGATGGCCCTGCATAAACTATCTCTTCCTCTTCTTCGGTGTCGCTTCCGAAAACGGGGATGGTGGCGGCGGCTTTGTTCTCCGGATTGCGACACCTTTCTGTATCCTCGAAATCTGGCAAAAAGTATTTCGCATCTTCGTATTTGCGGACTTCGTTCACGGAAAATGGGTTCAGCTCGCCTGTTACGGTATACTCGAAACCGTCCTTAAAGTACTTCATACACTGATGTTGTGTAGAAGGGATGATGTTGTACTCGTGTAGCCAAGGACGACCGAGCAAGGCGTTGTAGCAGGTCTTGGCGTCAATGACATGGAATTTGATGTCTGTGACGAGAAGTCCAAAGCGTAATGTTAATATCACAGATCCGAGAGTCCGTGACGATTGTGAATCGAAACCGGAGATAGTGATTTTGTCACGAGCGAGGTGTTGCACGCTCATGCAGATTTCCTTCAACACCCGAACATTAAGGAGGTTGACGGAGGATCCATTATCCACCAAGATCTTGCCTATCTTGATATCATGGCAGTATCCGGAGACATATAGGGGACGGTTATGGTCGCATGTCCCGAGAAGGAGGTCTTCATCACCGAAAGTGATGTCGGCTGTATGCACTTCCTCCAGTTCATCCTTCATCTTTTCAGTGACGAGGAAGGCTTGGAATTGCTCAGGTTCTTGTAACGCCTTAATTAGTGAGTCTCGCGCTTCTTTTGATAGTAGGAGGGTATCGAGAATGCTAAGCTGAGAAGGCAGCTTCCTTAGGTGCGCGAGGATGCTATAGTCCACTTTACTCTTCCTGGGAGGGTCTTTGACAGCCAGCTCCCTCATGACTTGGTCATCTAAAGTGATATCTTCAGTGACCTTTTCCTTTCCCTTATCCCTTCTATTCCGGGGCCCGAGATTCTTTTCTGGGAGTGTGCGATTGCGCAGCTGAATGTTCTCGCAGGCCTCCGATTCTTCTTCTTTCCCCAAAAAGGATTCTTTAAAGAGAGGGCCCAGAGCCATTTCTTCGTCAGAGTCGCTCCCAAAGGTGAGAACTTGTGACCCCCTGGCGTTAACCATGTAACAGTTGCCAGTCGTTCTGTTGTGCCCATCGACAGTACTTCTTCGCTCCCGACAGCTCTTGCGTTTCATGCGCTTAACATGTTGCCGACGAGCGACATATCCTTGACACCATATCTTAAAGGCGTCGCACTCCACCGTGGGATGTGATATTCTCCGATGATATGTGCAATAGTCAGGGTGTGTCTCTACCCCATCGTGTGTGTTTCCTTCCGAGGGTGGTAGCTTCATTCCCATTGACATGGCTTTGGCAAACCTTTTCCTCGTCTTGAATATCTTCTTGTCTACTTCGGATGCCTTACGCTCTGGCAGGGGTAGTTCAACTCTTTCGTTCAGTTGCCCGCATTTGGCTCCTTCCGACGTGGTCATCTCACGCTCCTGGTCCGCTTTACATTTTAGACGAATCTCGTCTAGAAAAGCGTCGATCATTTCATCTGTTGGCCATGCACGCTCTGGTACAGGCTCTGTCTCCAGCTTTTCAATGCCAGGAGTTTTCCCATCATCGGTAAACGAATGGGAGATTACGTTACAACTCGCCACATATCCTTCGGATTCATCCGACGAGCTTTCTCCATCATCTTCTTCTTGAAAGATGTGGTTGAGGAACTCTTGCAGTGTGACAGGGGTTCGCGCCTTTTGATTGTACTCTTCCAGTGCGTCGATTTGCTTCTGCAAGTTCGTGTGCTCTTTTCCAGGCTTCACGGACTTCTTGGATTTCTTCTTCTTTTTCTTCGAAGATTTTGACGATTGGGCGTGAGTATCTGGGCTCTTATCGTGAGTCTTTGTAGTCGGGCGGCGCCTTAGCATCCCTTCGATAATTTGAGGTTCAAGAGGGTCCTTCCATTCGATCGCAGGGCACGCATGAAGGTCTCTCAGCATTCTTCTGGTTTTAGTTGATAGCACGACCTCCCATGGAGCTTCTTCAATAAAAGAACATGTTGCCCCCGGTGTATCCGCTTTCCTAGGAGCATGCGGCTGTGGGGGGTTTACCTTCCACTTTTCGGACAGTACAAACTTCCCCTGGAGGTACTGGTCTTCAATCCATCCTTTGAAGACGAAGCAATCTTCAATCGGATGGCCTACCGTTTGATGGTAAGGGCAATAGTTAGGGTTATTCACTTCGGTGGGTTGCGGCGGTCGCCTTGGATTTGGCAGGTTTATAAGTCTGTTGCGTATTGCCAGCTCGAATAGCCGTTTCGTCTTGTCCCGTGGGAACGAGTAGGGACGCTTCATCTTCTTATTATAATACCGACGCCTTTCCTCGAGTTGATCTGCCGGTTTCGGGGCGTTAGGTTGCTGCTGGGCATTCGCAACAAAGGTTGCCCTCCCTTTACCCTTGTCATTCCGAGATTCCGACTTCGGGGCAGGTGGTCTATGACCCATCTGGTCCATCTGAGCCAACTTGTCGATCAAAGCCTGGAATGTGGTTGGCTTAAAGAACATCATAAACTGGGAGATAGTTGCGTGAGGGTCTAGAGTTCCCACGAACATGCCCACCGCAGGTGCTTCCTCAATGCGTTGCTCACATCTCGACCACAAGTTCCGCCAGCGTATAGCGTACTGGACCCAGGTTTCGCCCGGTTTTACCCTGGCGTTAATCAGTGCAGTTATTGGAGTGCGTTCGCTGGCTCTTGCGAATCGCTGAGTGAACAACAGCTCCATTTCAGCGAACGTTTTGATAGAATCGTTCGGGAGTTCCGAATACCATTCGAACGCAGTTTCTGATAAGCTGCCCACGAACTGGCGGAGCAACAGTTTATCATCACCGCCGGTGTTACCGCAGAGGGCTCGGAACTGGGCGACATGTTGATGGGGATTGCCGGTCCCCTTATACACGTGGAATTTTGGTATCGTATAGCCTTGCGGGTATTTGATTTGGTCGTACCAGCTCGGATACGGCCGCCCCGTTTTCACGACTTGACCAGCTGCCTCAGTCGTGTGATGAACCCGGATCTGCTGGGCTATGTAGTCAGCCAAGTCAGCCTTAGAGATTGCCTCCTCCTTGGCCGTTGAGAGGGCTGGTGGTGGATTTGACGTTTCTCCTCGGTCGTCTTCAAGAACGATTGGGGGATCCTCGGCGGGTAAGTCCTGCTGGATCATCATTCCTATCACATCTTGGAAGAGGAGGCCCATCCGTTGTATATTGGTCGCTTGTTCAGCAGCCTCTTTATCCCTTTTCTCCAGTGTCCGGCGAAGGAATTCAGCATCGGTTTCTTCCTCCCGGCGTGCGTCTGAGGATGTTTCTGGGTTTTCTTTTGGCCCGGTGTGCGCGGCCATAGCATTCATCATTTCTTGAAGCTTTTGTTGCTGCTCTTGAGCCTTCGTCACGGATCGGGTTAGCGGTCGGTGGCCCGTAGACGTGCGGCTTTCCTCTTTTCCAGAGGCCATGTAAACAGTGTGGACCACCATGCTCCCAGACTTAGGGCGTCTGGGCTCAGTGCTTTTAGCCGTCGTTGCATGCTGCGGGGTTTTCTGTGGCCTCCTCCTTTTATGAGCCATGGAGGTTGAGGGGGCCGTTGAGGTGGGCGTCCAGACAGCCTTTTGGGGTTTAGCCTGGTGACCAGCTTCCGGTTGGATTTTCAGCTTCTTGTGTTGGCGGGAGAAGTTTGGATCGATGATCGAGTCCCGTGCCTGCCGCCAAACCTTATAGATTTTGGAAGACAGCCGTTGAGGAGATCGGGGTTGTTCGGGCTTTATTTCGACAACCTTTTTTAATGAGGGAGGAGACCTCTTCAGCACTGCCGTAGGAGAATTCCTTCGCACCTTATTTAGCATTTCAAAGCTGTTCCCAGTTGGAACAGCAGCATTAACCTCTGCCATCGGGGCCGATGGAGTCAACCCGGAGGGGGAGTTGCCCCCAGCTTTCCTTACTCGGCGCCAATGGCGACGTCGAGCGTGTCGAGCGGACGGTGTAAGGTCAGTGGTAAGAATGGTTTCGTCTTGCCCCCTGTCTGGGTGGGGGGTCGCAGTTGGTATTAGCCTGTCAAAGACCGATGTCTTTTGGGCAGTAGGAGCGGGAGCTGAAGCTGTTAATCTTGTAAAGACCGACCTTTTGGCCGGAGAAGCTGCCTTGACGACTTCGGGGGCAGGAGCGGGCACCTTCTTAGAAGCAGCCTTCTCTGAGATTGTAGGTCCCATGATGGGTTCGCAGGATTTCTGGCCCAATCTAGAGAAGACAGAGGCGTTGACGTTGGGCGACTCGTTGAGAGGAGCCGCGGCAGGGGTAAGACGATCAAAGACCGACTTCTTGAGAGCTTCCGTTGTCAGCGCTGGAGCGGTGAAGTTTGTAGGTGGGAGCATGGTCCCAAAGAACAATCCTGTGGTGGCGCGAGTGACCTGTTCCACGGGCATTGTGAATAGCGATGCAGCTTGGGGTCCGTAGGCTATACCTCCTGGCGAGGCAGAGCGTTGGCTGCAATTGCAGCCTGAGCAGTTGGAGAATTTCATGGAAGTAGAAGCCATCGATCCTTTGCTTTCTGCAATAAGCAAGACGCCAATTCTTAGTATCTTGAAACCCAAGGGCAACCATTGGCGAGCCGCGATTGGTTCGCGAGTCACGACACACGAAGTGTGGAGTGGAAAGAGGAAAAGGTCCCACCGGGCGTGCCAGAATCTGTTCCCCTCCGAAAGACGGCGCACAAGACTGCGGTGTCTTGGCACTGAGATTCGGGGCAGATGCTAATTGGTGCTATCCGTTCACCTCTCCGAAGATGCCAAGTTGATTTATGGCACCATGTATCGAAGGTTTAAACGGATGCGTCCGATGTAGCAGACTTCGTCAGATTCCCCCTCGTTTGAGGGGTTTTTGATTGTGGGGACGCTCTTCCCTGCAGGCGCAAGCCCCTGCAGTTAATTACGCTACCGCATTGCGGTAACAACTTTCTCCTTCTCCAGCTGGTCACTTCGTGTCGTGGGTGTTTGTTTTGTGTTTTGTTGCCCGTGGATTGTTTACGGAGACTGAGTTATGTCGTCGCCCGTAGGGCGTGGACTAGTCCAAATCCGTATTATCTTAGATTTGGGTTTGGGGGTTTGGTTTGAGGATACGTCAGCCATACTTGAGGCTAAGATCAACTCAAACGTTTGTTAAGGATGCGTTAGTCTAACTTTGTGACTAAGATCAACTTAACGGGATCGTTTAGATCCGATAAAGGAGTGTTTGAACTCCATTGTTCTAGTTTAGGGACCTAGAGGTCCAACATATGTATGGCCGTCAGGACCCGTCACCTCTCTGACGACGTTGAAGAATTACAACGACGGATGTCAGAGGAGTTCAGAGATGTACCCTTGAGCCAGAGTTAATTGGGGGGATTTATAGTCCACTCTGTTTGAAGGTTTAAGGATACGTTAGCCATCTTTGAGGCTAAGATCAACTTAAACGGGACCGTTTAGATCCGACAAAAGAGCATGCGGGGCTCTATTGTTCTAGTTTAAGAACATTGCGGTCCACGGGTAGTTTAAGGACATTGCGGTCCATGGGTAGTTTAAGGACATTGCGGTCCATGGGTAGTTTAAGGACATTGCGGTCCACTGTTAGTTTTAAGACATCTCGGTCAAGGTTAAGGACGTCGTAGTACATGGGTTTAAGGACCCCACAGTCCGTTGTTAGTTTTAAGACATCCCGGTCAAGGTTAAGGACGTCGTAGTCCATGGGTTTAAGGACCCCACAGTCCGTTATGTGCTCTGGATGCTTCACACGGGTTCACTGCCGTGTTCTGCGAGGACCAGGCTCCGCTCTGGACGTTTTCCACGGGGTCAAAGAGTGACATTATCCACGTTCCACGTAACCAGGAATTTGCATTAAACACGGGTTTAAGGACCCCGCAGTCCGTATCAATGTGTGGTCGTCGGGACCCGTCACCTCTTTGAAGACATTGAGGGATTACAATGCCAAGTATCAAAGGAGTGAAGAGATGTACCCTAGAACCGGAGTGGATTAAATAGTCCTTGGCCCAATTTGGGGTCAAGACGAATTAATTGTGTTATGAGTCTATTGGCCCAGTTAATCACAAATTGAGGACTTATGGCCATCTTGGGCTAAGTCCAATCAGGAGAGGCTTTGCCTCCATCCATTTAGTCAATTGGGTCAAAGCCTAGTGTTAAACACTACAGAGCAATCAGTGTTGAACACTGGGAATGAGGTTGACAAGTTAGTGTTTAACACTAAGAGATAATTGGTGTTAAACACCAGCAACAAGGCTTTTCAAATTAGTGTTAAACACTAAAACAGATCAGTGTTGAACACTGCAAATGAAGATCTCAGATTAGTGTTAAACACTAAGGCAATCAGTGTTGAACACTGCAGATAAAGCTTTTTAATTAGTGTTGAACACTAAGGCCCAACAGTATTTTAACACTGGGTTCGAGAGTTTCAATTTAGTGTTAAACACTAAGACAAGAGGGGTCACGTGGCAGCACGTGAGAGCGCCCTCCCTTCATTTATTCTGAGATTATCGTGTCTTTCAGAGCGTCACGTGCCATCACGTGATGGGCATTCAAATGCCTATGTATTAGAGCTTCTGCCAAGGGTCACGTGGATCACGTGGGGTGCTGCCTCAAAGGGGCTTTCTGTAGATCTTTTGGGGGGTCACGTGATGACACGTGACCCTGCCTCTATGTATTTTGTTTAGAGGCTTTGTTAATCTTTTTTCAGGAATTAAATTCCTCGAGCTGTAAATTTCAGAGGAATTAAATTCCTACTTCCTTTCGAAGACTTATATTCTGGAATAGAGTTTAACTCTGAATTTTCTGTAGGAATTACATTCCTCATATATGTGAAGGGCTGAATAGGGTTAAACCCTAATAAAAGTTTTTAAGGAATTGAATTCCCATTCCCCGTTTAAATGATGATTAAGGGAATTAAATTCCCGTTGTTTCAACAGAACTAAGTTCTTAATTAGGGTTAAACCCTGTTTCTTTTTATTCTAAAGGAATTAAATTCCCATGATACAGGGTCAAGCCCTAATTTTATTTTAAAGGAATTAAATTCCTATAGTTCTGTGAGAATTAAATTCTCATGCTTGCATTCCCTCTCTATGTTTTGGATCTGCATGGCAGGATCTCGACCCATTGAGAATTAAATTCTCAACCTTAAGGGGAGATGTGCACTTTGCAGATCCTTTATCAAAGAGAGAAGAAATATATTCTTCTGTTTTTATGTATCAGAGTTAAACTCTGTTGAGAATTAAATTCTCTTCTTCTTTCAAGGAGCTTTTCCCTTTCTTACCTAGGGTTTTTGTAGAAGATCCAAGTTCTCCAAGTATCGAAGCTCTCTTTCTTTTCTTTTCTTTTTTCTCTGCGTATGTATGTGTATGTATGTCTCTTGGCTCCTATTTATAGGAGAAGCAGCCGAATCAATCAGTTTTTGACGAATCTTCGTGAAAGATTTGATTTGCATCCATCATTCATTTTGGACCTTTGGATTATTAGGTGAATTTTATTCACCATTGGATTTTAAATCCAGAGATTCTCCTTTGTTATTTTGGTTAGATTTAAAGGGGAAATCTTTCCAAACCCGAGATTTTCCCATAGATAGATCACCTCTGAATCTTTAATTCGATTGGTTCCAGATAGTTGCTTTCCTTTGGAAAGATTTGAATTTCTCTCAGAATTTAATGCTGTTAACACAGTGGGCTTTGAAAGCCGGTCACGTGTGACCACGTGACTCATGGTCACGTGCGGGCACGTGACCCCCTTTGGAATAAGCCTTTTCCTTTCTTTTGCGCTCTGTCTTCTTATTGCTGCTTAAACGTCACGTGCTGCCACGTGACCCCTGGTCACGTGTGAGCACGTGACCCTTGTTTGAACTCTCTCTTTCCTTGGTTCAACTGGAGAACGAGTCTGCTGTCTTGAACGTCACGTGGCAACACGTGACCCTGGTCACGTGGAAGCACGTGACCTCTTCTGAAGCCTTTTCCTTGACTTGATCAGGGAACTGGTGTGCCTTTTGACTCTTGCATTTAAATGTCACGTGTCGCCACGTGACCCGGGTCACGTGGGAGCACGTGACTCTTTCTGAAGCCCCCTTTTCTTCAACGTAGTTAGGAAACTGAACTTGCCTTGATGATGTTTTTAGGTGTCACGTGCCAACACGTGACCGCTAGTCACGTGTAAGCACGTGACCCTCTTCTGAAGCTTTTCCCAGAAGCTTTCCTGATTTTAAATCAGGAAACAGTATCGACAATGTGGCGGCGTTGGTGATGGCTTGCGAGATGGATAGCGTTTGGGAATAGCTATGGCGGCGCCGGTCGTTCATGCGGTGTTTCAGACACATTGATGGATTCAGATTCAAAAAAACTCCATCTTCTATTGCAGATATCACCACTTTAGCATCTATAGTTCAAATCGGCTTCTGTTAAAATCATGGATACTTGTTATTATTTCGAGGCGCTGTTAACATGCAAATTTGGATTGAAGGTGGAGTATCTTACCCTTTCAGTGCCGCGTTTGTTATCACGTTGGGTGCGATTTAGGATTGTCACATTAATCATGTGACATGTTTCGTCTCCGAAGTTTTTGTCGAGCCATAATCTCCTTCATCGGATGCGAGTTGAGGTGGAAATTTGTCGTTCATGTATCGCATCCTTCTGTTAATCATGAATTTAGTAGCTCGAGTCAGCTAAAGAGAATTCCATTCAGGACTTACTGATTATTCGAACATGCATATTTCAAGATGCTTTTGTTTACTTACTTCGAGACTCTATTGGCATGCCGAGCGCATGCCTTATCGTGTTCGGTACGATTTTGTTTGTCACGTTGAATTATAAACTTCGTCGTTGAAGTTCTGGTTATTTGCTTTGAGACTTTGTTGCCATACGTGTTGCATGTGTCGTCGTATCCATTGTGATCTGGTTTGTCACATCATGATGTGATATGTTCATCTTCGAAGTTATATTGACAATATTTTCATCTCATTTTTTGGCTTGGAGATAAGCCATGATGAAGATTCGATCGAGTTGTGTCGTGAGTCTTTTTTTAAACGATTTGGTGGTGGATTCAGTGATGAACAGTTATTCTGTTTGAAGACTTGCGTAGCGTTGATAGATGGAGAAATCTTTAGGGGTTGATTGGCAGCAGTACATTTTTGGCAGGATGATTCATGTCTGATTGGATTCAGTCCAAGTTGAAGATTTGTTGGGATGTCCTGAATCCTAACTAATTTGTTATATTTATATTTAAATATATTTTGTTTGTTTGTTTAGAGATAACATTTAGTTAGTTATTTAGAGATAAAACCTAATTAAATCAATGTTATCTCTAAGCATCATTGTATAGGCTATATATGAAGAAATAACCTAGGGCTTGGATTATACGAGTAAGAGAGAGCCGCCACAATGTAGCCCTAATTTTTCTGAGAGTCCTCTTTCCCTTTTGGGGAGAGATCTTTGAGGGCAAGAGTTTATTCTGTATTCTTCATGTAAATCCTCTCATCTGAATTAATGAAACCGATTTCTGATGTGCCCATGGTTTTTCCCATTTGGGTTTTCCACGTAAAAATCTTTGTGTTTCGCTGTGTTGATTCTTATCTGTAGTTTTATATTTTATTTATCTATGTTTATATCGATCATCCGTAACAAATCATATAGAGAATAATGAAGAAATGATGGACAAAATGTCAATCTTACACCCTTTTCTTTTTCGGACGATCAGCTTCGTCCATCTTGAATTATAGGAAAAAGTATTTCCAACCCAGCATTTTAAGTGACTTATTTTATAAAAAAAAAACTCCCCTATAGTTTCAAAGTGTTCCAATAAAATAACCTTATAGTTTAAAATCTACAAAATCTACCCATTTTAACGACATTATGTCAGCGTTAACGGGCTACGTCATCACCATGTCAGCTTAATTGCCATGTCATCATAAAAAATTCAAATATTCCTAAAATACCCTTAACTTCATCTTTTACCCCTAATCCCCGTTGCCGCTGCATTTACTTCATCTTCATCATCTTGTTCAAACCCTAACTCTAAACCCTATCCCACGTCGTCGCCGTCTTGCCACCGCCTTTTTAAATCTTCATCTACTTCAACTTCATCTTCATCATCTTCTTCCAACCTACCCTAACCCTATCCATATGCCGTCGCCTTGCCGATGTTGGGGTTCCTAGCGCCCTGGCCATCTACCGTGGCCGATTGCGGAACAAAATTTTTTGGCGTTTAAAGAACTTAGCGCTAGAAACAACTACCTTGAATCGAATCTAAATATGAAACTAGTAATCTAAAGAAATCTAACTACTGTGATATAGTGTTATACTGAACGAACCATGTCCTTCGGTCTTTCACCATCTCCCTTAGCTCCTTGAGTTCCTTTGGATCGAGCTTGGCTGCCGGTCTTTCTCCGTCGAAGATGATCCACCCGAGTGATGTAGCTTATGGCTCTAACTCCACATAAAAGATCAAGTGAAGCAACTAGGGATTCTAGATGGCTAGAATGCCTAGGATGTAGTGGAGTGTTCTAAATGTATCTCTACCTCAACTCCTCTCTTGATTCTCAACACATGAGATTGTAGAGAGGAGGTTGAAGATGAAGGTGGAGGAACTCAAGAAAAGAAAGAGGAAAGTGAAGCTAATGGTGAGAGTGTTTTTCTCATCTCAAAAATAATGAACCAAATATCCAAGAGAGCAAACCATGAGCATGGTTTTATCAAACTCAATTTTCTAATTTTTAAAATGCAACCATACTTGAATAGTGAGCACAAATGAATTAACAATTCATTTGTCAACACTATTCAAGCATGGTTCTTACTGTACTCTCCTTTTTCCTTTTCCACCTCATTATCCATTTATGATAAATGGATAAATCCAAAATGAGGTGTCCACCTTCTAAAATATTATCTGTAAAAAATACGGATTACACTCTATTGTATATACATACCTGTATTTATGCCGAAATATGAATACCCGAAGAGATAGAATAACACAAAGAACATAATACTAGAATATACATATCGAAATACATATACATAAATTATTAAATCAATATCTGATTTAATAATCCAGCTCAAACCCGAGCCGGCTAGTATTATCAACCGTCCGATCAAAAGTCCGGGTACATAGTACAATCAATCGATCAGAACCCTGCACGTATCCAATACGGCTACTACATCGTTTCTCCTGAACCAGGGAAACCCTATGTGTGGGACTCTAAAGACTCGCCAATACGCCGGCAGTGGGTTTAACCATAAACATGTCAGCGGCACTAGCTGTACGTAACGGCACCCAGGTATTGAGCGAAAACGAAGGCCGACGAGCAAACTCATCCGAACCTCTACTGAGCATGTCTGTGACAATCTCCATACAGTCCGGTCTGTTCGTTTAAGAGTATCGAGTCTAGGGAGGTGGATAAAGTCAGACCCCTAATAACGCGATATTTCGTGTCGGTATGAAGCCCATCACCCATTGAAAAACTACTGATCCAAATCAGTAATTCTCGACTACCTTGGATAAGGATTTTTTGTGATGGCCACCCATGCACAATATGACATCAACCCCCAATACCGGAAGAGACGAATCCCCGACGATTCGCTCACTGCCTCCATGTGGCTCGGGACTGTACCAACTAAAAGCTGTTTGCACGACTCTTTTGAGCCGTGGTAGGGTAGTAATCAAAGCATAGTGGGAAATCAAACGAGAGAAATGACAATCTCAGGTCGACAGACTAAACTGTACCCATGTCACCTGAGAACTGCTATCTGACAATAGGGATAATACCATCTTACATGTTCTCGGCGAGTCTGTCCAGTGTACTCATAACCCAATGAGCACATGTATACTATCTTAGGTGACTGACTGACACCAATGGCTTGTGAGACCGGCTGCCGCCCCTCATCGGGGTCTCGATAAGTATACACTAGTATACTCCGGAGTATTGATGCCCAGTCTCGATACTCTCTCGACTAGGGACATTTAAGGATGTGCTTATAGACCACCCAGCTCCCACGTAAATGATCGCCATCATAATGCTGGTAGTCAAGTAAGAATCCTATGGGCTCTATCAACATGTAATAGTGATCTGTAATACCACATAATTCATGTACATGATGACAGAGACAAACCAGATAGCATACTATCATCTCGAGTAATATTGTTCTTTCCATATAGGTCCTCCCTCAATCATCACAATCGCGTGCCTGCGATTACAATAATTGACTTTAGGGCACTATAGCCAACGATCTCCCACTTGCACTTAAGACTAATTATTGCGGTGTCGCATACTCACAGCCCGTGTGATACTGAACACCCAACTTCTCTACTAATCAGTCTCGCAAAGCTTGTTTGTGAAACTATTGCGTTCGAGAAATAGCCTCAGTGAGTGGATCTGTTCCAACGTTTCTATCTTTATCGCTTTATATCTCAATTTCGCGGAGAAAGACTATCTCCCGAAATGAGCAATACCCGTCTTAGAATTTGTCTGAATATCTGATGGGACCCAGTTCACAAATGAACTCCAAATCCAACAAACTTCTTAGACCGTATCATCCACTGAATTTAATCAGTATACTGCGCCATGCCTTCCTCAGTATCCGCTTGGACCACCTGTCCAACATACTGCCCCTCAATAGAGGGAAAACTATAACTCTGACAGCCACTATGTCATTCAGGTCACCTTGGAAACCTGAAATGATAACCGCCTCCTGAAGGAGGCTGCTGTTACCATATACCAAGAACATCCACTTATGTTCATAACTGCTTCCCAACTTTTCTCCAGGATTGGAATAATATATATGTTTTTTGCAGCTAGTGCAAAAGCAATATCTGGTGTGGTACTTGACATCTCATGATTGACTCAATTGCCTGAGCAAGAAATATGCCAATCATGCAAATCTCTCCCCTCATCAGTCTAGAAAACATCTCTTTAGAGAGGGTGACTCCATCACCTGTGGTACACCACCACGCCTGGAGTCGTCCATTCTAAAACACTTTAGAATAGTGTCAAGTACCCAAATTGGGACACTTCCCAAATCTAGATCTAAAACTATAGATCCAGTTACCAGAATCCTTGATATTTTATCCAGATCCTATGTGGAGAAACACCTTGTGACAACCACAGTATAACTGATCGTAGTATAGGAATATCACTTCCTATAAAGTGCAAATGTCATCTAAATATCAGGACATCACTCCTTACTACCTTCTTATCAGGTTCATCTGCTGTTCTGATGAATTCAAACTATATGACTGTCACATCAAAACTAGACGATCTATCTCCATTATACTTGCTTTAGTCTATAAATAGACATAAGCTACTTGCCCACTATACTTCCGCTGCTCCCACTGACTACAACAACCCTCTGGCGGGGTCATATATACGTGCACTTCTAAAACTAATTTAGAACAACGTTATACTCATCCTCCTGCCAGATCTCATAGTCTAGAACAGCAGTAGTGTCAAGTTTGGGTCATCAAAAACCTCCCTGTCACCGTCTATGAGGAGACCAAAGTACCTCTCGGGTGCCTGAGGTTACCCACCAAATCTGCGGAGTGGCTAATAGAATGTCGAATCCAATTGAATCCTCAGGTTCTACTAAATTTTTAGTAATCGTTAGTGGTTCTGGAATAACTTCCAGTTCTACCATACTCCCACTAATGTTTTCTGAAAAGAATTCATTTTACTAAAATTGGTGGCGAGTCAAGAACAATATAACTATTGATCTTTCAGATGTTAGAATGTTAACCCTCGTCAAAACCCGGGAAAACCCACAAACTGCCATTACTGAAACGTGCCTAGAGTTTATCCGGATTCTGGTTTTAAGTATAAGCTGGACAACTCCATATAGCCTAACATCGTTAAGATATGAATCCATTCTATATTCAATATAGAAACAAATGCACTAATTTAATTAGAACCAGATTCAAAATGCATGCAGCTGTTTCCTGTTCATATCAACTAAATGGAAAGAGGCCAAGCAGCATTACTCATCAAGGAATACACCTACGTATGAGCAACCTGAAAGAGAAACAAGTTCTCAAATATATTATTTACGACGGAATACTTAGCATAAATGTCTACATTTTCGATCACCTTGAAGATCCTGATACTTGCAACATATGGTTCTCTACATTTTTCTTATACCTATAACTTCTCAAAATTTAGACCTTGTATTTCAACGAAATACTTGTCTAAAACTAGAGAAGTCATAAGTAAACAGAATATAGTACGAGTACAAACCCCTTTGTCCTAATGGACATCGGACAACATGCAATACTTTGTATAAGTCCTCTAAGTTCAATAACTTAAACCCTGTGCGTCGTAGATTGAAAACTGTACTATGGTTAAGAAGAATTACACCAATGTTGAATGCTTCTTACCTAACTATCAACTGATATAGGTAAATGTCATAAACATAATTTCAAAAATTTATATCTCACTTTATAAAATAAACGTACAGATATATCAGTTCGAAATTGATGTATAATAACGGATATTCAAAACAAAAAATTTGCCGTTAAGAAAAACCTAGATGATTTCCTCGAATATCACCAATTACAAAGAATTCTGATATATTGAGGATATAGTCACCCAATTCCCAATATTCTCCTCCTACTCAGCATCTGTAACGCCTCACAGATGTGAGAATAAAGTCTGGTAAATACATATTCTGGAGTCATAATCTAATTGGGAAAGTAGTTTTCAATTAACACTGCACAATGAAACTGAAATATGAAAATGTTTCGAAAGGGTGGCGGGTATTCTTAGTAATGCCTCTTCCACTATCCAGATTCATGACAGTAACCGTATACTTTCTTGCCCTCACTGCAATCCCTTTATATGTCTTTACTTATTACATTCTGTACACCACACTTAGGCTAATTAGTTTTCTTCCTTCCCTACCTTTCGGCACCTGTCTATGGTTTGGAAGAAAAGTATCCAATAAGCGTAATGGGTGTACTCTCCTACTACCAGGAGCCCTCGCAACCTGAGAGAAGGCAAAGAGAAAAGATTATTGAATAATCTTATTCAATTTCTCCAGAACCAGAATCCATTCTCGAACTGGAACAAGTTCCTTCGAGTTCGTATGTAACTATACGATGGCAAATCCAAGAAATGTGGATCTTCGTAGTGATACGGAGTGTTCTGGAAAAATGCAAAGGGAAAATAGGAGTGGCAATGATATATGCGACTAAATGACAATCCAATAGCCAAAGTGTTTTAAGAAGGTTCGGTCAACTTGGTTCATGAGTTTTTAAGGTCAGACCATAGTCGCAGCCAAAGAGAGAGAGAAAAGAAACACTCAGCATGGATTTTAACCTAGATTAGATTGGTTAATCACTTTATCTAATCAGGATGGCTCCCACATTTTCCTCGAATTCTCCTTCAAACCCTAAAAGGAGAATTAGTCGGGATCATCTAAAATCACCCGAAGAGTAACACCTACTCATCAGTGGGAATCGGGATCCAACTATTATCGCATGATAACTTGATGGAGCCACTCAAGTCACCACACTCTAGAAGGTATGCACATGCCTGGCAAGTTTCCTGTATGTTTGAAACCCCCGATGTGGTTTTTGCCCCTAGGACCCAAAGACCTTGACGAATAATCAACAAATCAAGGGTCCTAATCAAGTTCAACCCGTCATTATCTTGATTGCGTTAAACCCACCCGCACGACCCTTGACGAATGATCAACAAAGTCGTACGACTGTCCTAACCAATCCACATATCCATGCGACAGAAAAGCATTACAAAGCTACCACACACTATGTCTCGGCGAATAGCAACGACAAACGTAGCACAAATACTAAACAAAACTAATCTGAAATGACGGAGGGCTACGACTGGTTTTTGGCGAAAAACCTTTAACGTAATGAACTTGATATCAGTGAAAGAACTCGAGCAGTTTTACAAATATATAGTGACGTAAACTTTTACTAAAGACACTCCCTGTGAAGGGATCTCGGCTCTTTCCTCATCGAGTGAGGTGCAGGATATTCCTAACTGAATACCACGATGCAAAACAAAAGAATCGATTATAGTGAAGTTATTACAATGACGTAAACTTTTGCCAATGAGGTCACTCCCGATAAAGGGATCTCGGCTCTTGCCTCATCGAATGAGGTGTTGGATATTCATAACCGAATACCGCTATGCAAAGCAAAAGGAAACATCTTGTAATAACAGTTTTTTCAAAATTTGGTTCCAACAACATCATTTGGGTTTATTTTTCCTTACATTAATCAAAATTAACGCAGTCCCATCAATTAATTCATATCACATCAGAAAAAGGAACAAAAATAAAATGTACGTATATGCCATCCGCATTCGCCACGGGGCCCCGTCATGCACCGTTAGGTTACTTAACTAATGGCAGAGCGGGGGCTGGACTAGCACGGATGCAAAACATATACAACATCTACGAGTATAAATAAATAAATAAATATATATATATATATATATATATAACATTCGTCCCAGGCATGATATAAGCAACATCATAGAAACAACACAGAATAACGGATAATGTAGGAGCCCCGGGTTTCCTTTGAGCCGTAAATGAAACCCGACGTTCTCCGGTCGTGTGGATAGTCTGTGCAATGAAAAACCTGGACTCCTACGAGCACGGCAAGTTACCTGCCAATACCAGAAGTGAGACAACCCCAATCAACAAAGTGAATGGGCCACCCAACACTTCACGAGATCTGGAAACTTGAGCGCCCCTCCGTGGGTCATCCTATACCCCCTACGAGTGCGGCGAATAGCCCGCCAATTCTAAAGTGAGGCCCCCTCTGTCTCAAAGCCATGAGATGCGAGCCCATTACCCTCTAGAATCCGGCTGTTCGAGCACTCCACCGCGGGGTAATTCTAGTACAGAAAAGAAAAGTATATATACAGTGGTGACATCGACCTCAACCCGGTCATGCCCCAATTATAAAATATACAAACTGGCGGAAATGACAGTCCACATGTCGGACGCTCACCCCATAATAACGAATATACAAATAAATCTAAACTGTACAACTACCATTGCACAAGAGGCTATCCCACACGACAATCCGAACAAAGCCATCACAGATATCAACATCACAACAGTATAAACAAGTATGTGCAACCCCGTCTAAACGACATATAGCAAATAGACGACGTTTGAAAAACACATACACCACATCACAGATATCAACGATGCAAAATTTCAAGTTTTGAAACTTTCCAAGTTCCCCCCAAAGCAAAGACAATACTAAGTAAAATCTAGGGGAAACAATCAAGACTAAAAACACCAATTTACAAAACCCCAGTCACTGGATGAAAACGAGGCCCAGAAGTGAATAGTAAAAAGGTGAGGCCGGTTTTCTGAGGAATGTGGCCAGCTAAAATTAAATCAAATTGCCTTATTTTCATTCTGTGTCATACTCATGTCTAAACTAAGTCTCTGCAATTGTTTAAAAACTTTTTAGAGATCAAAAAAATTTCAGAACAGAGAGTGGGTTTTGAAATCGGAGTTTTTCGGTTTTGAAACTAATGCGTCGTCTACTACTAGTTTCTAATGTTTGGGTGGCTTTGATACCATGTTGGGGTTCCTAGCGCCCTGGCCATCTACTGTGGCCGATTGCGGAACAAAATTTTTTAACGTTTAAAGAACTTCGCGCTAGAAACAACTACCTAGAATCAACTCCAAACATGAAACTAGTAATCTAAAGGAGTCTAACTACTGTGATAGAGTGTTATACCGAACGAACCATGTCCTTCGGTCTTCCACCATCTCCCTTAGCTCCTTGAGGTCCTTTGGATCGAGTTTGGCCGCCGGTCTTCCTCCGTCGAAGATGATCCACCCGAGAGATGTAGCTCATGGCTCTAGCTCCACATAAAAGATCAAGTGAAGCAAGTAGGGATTCTAGATGGCTAGTCTAGAATGCCTAGGATGTAGTGGAGTATTCTAAGTGTATCTCTTCCTCACCTCATCTCTTGATTCTCAACACATGAGATTGTGGAGAGGAGGTTGAAAATGAAGGTGGAGGAACTCAAGAAAAGAAAGAGGAGAGTGAAGCAAAATGGTGAGAGTGTTTTTCTCATCTCAAAAATAATGAACCAAACATCCAAGAGAGCAAACCATGATGCATGGTTTTATCAAACTCATTTTTCCAATTTTTAAAATGCAACCATACTTGAATAGTGAGCACAAATGAATTAACAATTCATTTATCAACACTATTCAAATATGGTTCTCACCATACTCTCCCTTTTCCTTTTCCACCTCATTATCCATTTATGATAAATGGATAAATCCAAAATGAGGTGTCCACCTTCTAGAATGTTATCTGTAAAAAATACAGATTATACTCTACTGTATATACATACCTGTATTCGTACCGAAATACGAATACCCGAAGAGATAGAATTACACAAAGAACATAATACTAGAATATACATATCAAAATACATATACATAAATTATTAAATTAATACCTGATTTAATAATCCGGCTCAAACCCGAGCTTGCCAGTATTATCAACTGTCCGATCAAAAGTCCGGGTATATACTACAATCAATCGATCGGAACCTTGCATGTATCCAATACGGCTATTACATCGTTTCGCCAGAACCAGAGAAACCCTCTGTGTGGGACTCTAAAAACTCGTCAATACGCTGGCAGTAGGTTTAACCACAAGCACATCAGCAGCACTAGCTGTACGTAACGGCTACCCAGGTATTGAGCGAAAAGGAAGGCCGATGAGCAAACTCATCCGAACCCCTACTGAGCATGTCTGTGATAATCTCCATACAGTCCGGTCTGTTCGTCTAAGAGTATCGCATATCTAGTCTACGGAGGTGGATAAAGTCAGACCCCTAATAACGCGATATTTCATGTCGGTATGAAGCCCATCACCCATTGAGAAACTACTGATCCAAATCAGTAATTCTCGACTACCTTGGCCAAGGATTTCTGGTGATGGTCACCCATGCACAATGCGACATCAACCCCCAATACAGGGAGAGATGAATCCCCGACGATCCGCTCACTGCCTCCATGTGGTTCGGGACTGTACCCAACTAAAACCTGTTTGCACGACTCCTTTGAGCCGTGGTAGGGTAGTAATTAAAGCACAGTGTGAACTCACACGAGACAAATGACGATCTAAGGTCGACAGATTAACCTATACTCATGTCATCTGAGAACTGCTATCTGACAATAGGTATAATACCATCTAGCATGTTCTCGGCGAGTCCGTTCAGTGTACATATAACCTAATGAGTACGTGTATACTATCTTAGGTGACTAACTGACACCAATAGCTTGTGAGACCGGCCACCGCCCCTCGTTGGGGTCTCGATAAGTATACACTAGTCTACTCCGGAGTATCGATACCCAGTCTCGATACTCTCTCGACTAGAGACATTTAAGGATGTGCTTATAGACCACCCATCTTCCACGTATATGATCGCCATCATAATGCTGGTAGTCAAGCAAGAATCCTATAGGCTCTATCAATATGTAATAGTGATCTATAGTACCACATAATGCATGTACATGATGACAGAGACAAACCAGATAGTATACTATCATCTCGAGTAAGACTGTTCTATCCGTATAGGTTCTTCCTCAATCATCCCAATCGCGTGCCTGCGACTACAATAATTGATTTGAGGACATTATAGCCAACAACCGAGATCGTCATCCACTTCATTTTCTTTATCATCATCTTCATCATTTTCTTAATCCATCCTCACCCTCACCCTAACTCTAACCTTACCCATCGTAGCCATCTTGCCACCTTCGCCGCCTCATCGCTAGCCCTACCTCGCCGCCGCCGCTTGTCCCATTAATATTTACTTAACAATTATAATTATGTAAACTTATTAATAATTTAATTAGTAAATATTTAAGTTAATTAATTATATTTAGTAAATGGCAAAATGGTCATATATAACATCTAACCATCAAATTAGTAGTTTTACTCAGTTTTGAAACTATAGGGTAGTTTCATGATAAACCAGAAAATTGCAGGGGAGTATTTTTATAAAATATATATATATATATATATATATAAGGCCATTTTTAAACCTACTTAGTTTCAAAATTGCTACAAAAGTCAATATTTAGAAAGTTATAAATGTTTCCGGACATGGGTACTCTAATTGATATATTAAATTAATATATATTCACGGACATGCGGACGAGACAATTTATATTTAGAAAGTTATAAAAATTAAAAAGACTCAAGTCTTGTTGAGGTTCCGTCAAATCTTAAATCCTATACACTCTTGCCACAAGGGCAACCTAGTTATGATACCATATTAAATTTAATTATACACAGACGAGAGGACACGAGTTTTTTCTGTTATAAGTGGGTTCCATCAATAAGACTCAAACCTTATGGATGTTTGGCCCATTTTATGTTTTATAACCATGCACTTCTTATATTTTTTCCAATGTGGGACTATTTTAATCCACACATCTCAACATGATAAATTATTTTCAACCATAGTTGCTTTCTCCTTTCTCGAATTATACTTATTCTAACCCTAATAACTTTATTCATCAAATCATTACACTAACTATCAAACCTAACATTATTATCAGATAATAACACTATTTATCATAATATAAATTTATTTATCAAATTATAGTGTGTGTCTGTGTGTATATATATTATGAAATCATAAAAAGATATTATCGACACATACACAAATACGTATACATTTTGTTTTTAAAAAAATCAATATATACTTTTTGGGTTATTCATAATTTTGAAACTTCTTGGTTTTAATAATAAATCATGTTAAGGAACTAGACCCCAGCATAACTTTCCCTGAATTTTAAGGTCTTAAACATGGATGGCCAAGTTTATGTGATTTTAATACTTTTTACTTATATATCAAGTGACAGAAAATACTATTATCCGAAAATAGTTAATTTGCACCCCACTGAATGAAGACGCAAGAAATCTATTTTCATTACAGATGCAACAATTATGAAAATCACATAAAACTTTGTTGGTGTAAGTAAGTTTTAGACCGTGAAGCCAAAAAATAATGCAAATAATCGTCTAAAAATGTCCTAATTAATTATTTCTTATATTCGGACTTATATTACATAACACATATTGCAATAACGAAAATTACCGAGATATTGAACCCTATTTCAACACAGATGCAAGAATTATGAAAATCACATAAAACTTTGGTGTAAGTATGTTTTAGACCGTAAAGCTAAAAAATAATGCAAACAATCGTCTAAAAATGTCCTGATTGTTTCTTATAATCAGACATATGACTCAACACATATTGCAATAGTGAAAAATTACTGAGATAGTAAGATAATAATCAAAATGTTTATGCCTTAAGATATAAAAATAAATCCATCAACCATAATCATAATTTTAAAGTTTTGGTATAATAGAAAAAATATTTAAGATGGCATTAAAAGAACCCATGTTTGATTTTCACCAGCATGTATTAAATAAATTGAAAATACTACCTGTAAGTGCTAGAGTAGTGGTATATGCCCTACACATTCAATACAATTATTGTAATATTTGTTGAATATTAATATGATTTATAGTTGCACTAATAGTAATGGGTTAACATGGTCATATGTATTTATAGTTGTTATAATATTCCTAGAAATGTTATTATTAGATCATGTACTGTGATGTGTCACTCGCATGGAGACATGATCTAATCTAGTGATTTCTTTAATGAGTACTTACTTTATAATTAGTACATGATAGCTATCTTTATAACAGGCTATCAAGCATGATACTGACATGTTCGATGTGGTGATATGTCTTAGTCACCAAGAATGGAGATTCTTCAGGTGCATGTCATGAGCACGTATTTGAATACATGTTTTACAGGACAACGTTTGAATTCTCTAGGACATGTCATCTATGAGATAACGAATTTAAACAGTTACATAATCTTTTTGACTTGATGACATCATTGTCTTCGATCTGTCATTTAAGTAAGTTTTGATATGATACTACTTCTTATTATCTGACAGGAATAACAAACCTGAAATATTGGGATGCTTCAATACATTTAAGAGGATAACAGATATCTAGATATGATTCGACATTCTTGTGTTGAGAATAGGTATATTGTTCATTTCCATTGATAAAAATCCCGTCGACGGGTATTTTGAAAAATGTTTTTCAAAAATATATTATTATAGTAATATTTATTTTCGAAATGAATTTGTATTCATGGGGAATGAAATTTTAGGCTTGAGCAATTAGGTGAATATGTCATGCTCACGCAATGCCCTAAGGATAAGTAACTTGATGTTAGAAATGATTGTATGTAAGTTGATATTTATTGTCATATCACATTATGGTGGATTTTTTATGAACAGTTTATAAAAAATGGTGTTTGACTGTTAAATTAAAACTATTAATTTATCAATTACGAATTAATTTAATTGATAATTGGCTCTTGAATGTGAGACCTAATTGGTTCCACCTATAAGCCTTTTAGTGGAAAATTTAGACACAACCATAAGAGAAATATTATTAACAATATAATTGTTATATTATCAATATGTGGGTTTTTTAGTCCCGAGTTGGATATTAAGTTTTGAGGTATCGTACCACAACCTTATATAAAGGGGGCAAAAGTTTGCCGTGAAAAAATATATTTTGAATTTAATTTTGAAGATTTCCTCTTAAAGTATTTTGGATGTCTATCATCCACAGGGGGGTTTCTTCCACAAAAGGTTGGTAGATTTCAATTGGAGTCCTTTGCATTTGTAAAGGCTACCTAAAATTGACTTTGTCGATATGATCAGCACAAAAGATACACGTTTAACTTTAAAAAATTCATTTTTGTAGGAAATTGATGCATGTATTTCTGTCATAGGAATGCATACGATTCCTTCAATAAAATCAGAGGCTTCGTGCCGAAAAACCTTTGACCAACGAGCATGTATTAGAGTATAAATATATTTTCTTAATTTTCATCATAGCTTCGGAGATCTGTTTCAATTGTCGGGACATTTAACATTATGTTTTGTAGCATTAGGAGTGAAAGTCGGGTTGAGTTTGTCCGACTTATTTGGATTTCTTAGACATCCTACACCCGTATGAATCCGATCGGGCATTGAAAATTAGATATAATATGGGTATAATATTAAACCTGCCAGTCTGAGCCCTAAATTAGGCCTGAACCAAACCTGCTTCATATATCCGATGCAACTTATATTACCTAGACACTTATTTTAAATATATAATGTGTATATTGTATTTTATTGTATGAAGTCTATTTAGTGCAATTTTTATGTGTAATCTATAAATCTATCATATATAATTTATCTATTTTGTCAAAATATAAATTTGGTGCACATATATTAGTAGAACTTGGCTCAAGTTTATAACTTTATATTTTATTTTTGATAATTTATAGTGGTCAAAACCCGAAAAACCTGCAAAAATCGATCCTCCCGCCTAAACCAGAAACCCGTTCAGACCCGTTGAAAACCCAAAGTGGCGGGTTCGGCTTTAACGCAATTGTAAACCCGTCAAGTCGAGAGGGTTTTATGCTTAGCCTTTAATTTTCGGATTCGGTATAAAATTTGTTAAAAACCTGTCCAATCCGGCCTAGTTTCATCCCTATATATGCAACACTACATAAAACTGTTGAGATTAGTTTAAATTTAAATAGTTAGTTACTATAGATAGAATAAGATATGTCCCTTATTTAAATAAAGATTTAGATAAGAGAAAATATTCAATTAGATAAGAATAAAATATATTTATGTTGATCCTAATCAAATTAGAAAAAGGGTATCCTACGCTATAAATAGATAGATGCTTTCATTAAGGAGACTGGGCAAAGAGGCAAAAGCTAAGGCAAGAGAGATGTAGTCTCTGGGTTTATAAGGGTTGTAACTCCCCTCTCTTAAGATGAAATTAAGAGAGAATGAGATGTGAGAGAGAAATTGAGATGTGTGAGATCCTGTAACTTTTATCTTCAATGAGAGATTAGGGTGTTGACACTTGTGTCATATGATCTTCAGTTTTGATTATTTAGAACAAAACTATATTTAAAAAATTCATATGTTACTAACGACGTTTCTAAGTTCTTAATCTTGAGTATAGCTAGTACAATATCTCATTATCAAGCAGTGATTGCCTTTAATAAGATTCGTGCTCAAAATGTCGATATGGCATGAAGACTTGATGCAAGCACACAACGTGATGCAAGTTTTATCAAGAAACAAAGACGTCTCAAAGTAACAAATTAAGGAATGAAGACTGAAAAAGAACTGAGTCAAAAAAGTAGTTTTTACTTTTTCATTGAGGCTAATGTTGATCTCACAAAGTTAGAAACTATTTTCCAACTCAAGTCTATTATTCAGACGTCTCCTCTTTGATCAAGAGACGTCTAACATATTCGTTGGATTCAGACTTTTCAATTTTTCTAAACTGATTTCAAATTTAGTCATACTGCAGATGTCTGGTCCAGACGTCTGTTTAAGAATTTTTTGAAATAACAGACGTCTAGCACAAACGTCTGCTGAAGGAAATTTCCTTTTTCAAATCTCTGTTTTTATTTCATAGACGTCTTGGCAGACGTCTACTTAAGAATTTTTTGAACTAAAGACGTCTGGTACAAACATCTGCTAAATAAAATTTTCAATATATCAGTTTTTGTTTTTAAAAGGGAACGTCTGGGGCAGACGTCTCTAGAAAATTTTTGAATTGCAGAAGTCTGGCCCCAAACGTATGATATGGAAATTTTTGAAAGTTATTTTTTATTTTGAATTTTCAAACGATTGGGTGTTATTCCATTTTGATTTCAAACCATTTTTAACAACCATTAACTGTTTTTAGCAGTTATGATTCTGTACAAATGGCAACCCTTACCATTCTTATAAATACCCATGAGATCAAACACTTTTTCAATCAATTATTTATCATTTTAACTTTTTCTTTTGATTTTTTTATGCTTAAAAGTTAATACTCTTTTCCATTTCCTTAAGGGCCTTAAACTTTCAATAATCTTTCAAAACAATTCTCAAGCCTAATTAGAATTAATCTTTGAGATCATAGGATTGTGAGTGTGCATCAAGTCTGGATCATTGTAAATGATTGTAAATCCTTGAAGAAGGATAGTTATTTTCCCTGCGAGAGAAGGTGTCTCTCATTGTGTGAATCGCAGATTCGAGTGGAAAAAGGAGTTTTTCCTAAAGAATCGCGGATTTAAGTGGGAAAAAGGAGTTTTTCCCTTAATGATTCTAGTGAAGAAGAATTGTATTCTTCACATTGGTATATAGTGGAAAATCCTGAGAAAGTGGTCTCAGACGGGGATTAACCACAGAGAGTAGTGAACCCTGGTCAACAATTTTCTTGTGTTTGTGTTGCTCTTTACTCTAATTTTCTTTTCTGCTTTGTGTTGATTATTGTAACAAGTTTCATTATTTAATTTGCTTAAATTATTCCGCAGAAACTTGTTAACTAACACGATTAAGTAATTAATTTTTTAAATTTGCCATAAAACACTTAGAAACCTTATTCATCCCCCTCTAAGATATTTTCAGTTGGAATAAGAGTATGGTTACTCATATTTTAAGATTAATATATTGAGTTTTTTAATCATAAAATGACAAATTAATTAGAGGGTTAATCCACCACACGACCTCCACTTTTTAATAGCACAAACTTTTAATTTTGGAAAATTAAGATGATAATATTTTTACAATGTATAAATATAGAAATTCTAGATATATTAGACTCAACTTATGAAATTCCTACTACAATACCTTATTTCGACGCTGATAAACGATCTAGGACTTTAAATATGAAAGCTATGAATACCCTTCATTTTTCACTTGTTCCACAGAAATTCAATAGAATTTCTATATGCCAAACGACACATGATATTTAGAGCACACTTGAGACTACACATGAAGGAATAAATCAAGTAAAAGAAAAAGTCACTAACATGTGCTTCATGGCTGTAGAAGATGATGAAGTTTGTGATAATACCCTTGATCTTAATAATTTATCTAAAGAAATTTAGTTAAGTTATGTTTTTATTTAAAATCTAATTACAATAAGATTCATTCTAAATATAAGCAATTAAAAGATAGTAATAATAAAAACGATAGTCCTATTAAAATTGAATTTGATAAATTTAATTTAGAAAATATTGATTTAAAAGAAAAATCGGTCTTAGTAGAAAAATCTCATATAAATACGCTTAATTCAATAGGAACTTTAAAATATGAGATTTTTTATTTAAAAGGAAATTAGAAATTAAAGATAATATGATTTTTAAATTTACTAAAATTAAGGACAATCTTGATATCATGCTTGGAGCTTATATGAATCACTATAAACGTTAAGGTGTAAGTTTTCATGATAATTCAAAATATGAAAAATTTAACAAATTTGTTAAAAGTTCAAACACGTAGAGATATAGTAATAATATGCAAATACAATATGTAATTATTGTTGTATATAAGAACATATATGTAAATATTGTAGTATCAAATTAAATTCAACTTATAAATATCATTACATCCCTAATCCCCGTGGACCTAGAAAGATATGGGTTCCTAGGTCACACCAACGTCATCTTATTTTGTAAAATCCCAAATAATGTAGTGAGAAGAGGATCCTTGATAGCGGTTGCTCTAGGCACATGACTGAAAATATCAATTTCTTCCAAACGCTATTAAGAGAAGAAGGTGGTACTGTTATATTTGAAGACAATAAAAAGGCAAACATAATCGGTAAGGATACCATTTAATTTATTAATGATTCTACTACTACTATTAATAATGATGTGTTATATATAGATAGTTTAAAACATAATCTATTTAGTATTAATCAATTTGTGAGAGGAGATACAACGTAATATTTGAACAAGACATTTGCAAAATTATCTACAACAACTTAATAATTTTAACCGGAAAACAATATAATAGATGAAAATTGGTTAATTGCTATGCAAGAATAACTAAATCAATTTGAAAAAAATAAGATATGGTATTCAGTACCAAAACCCGATGATAGACCAATTATAGGTACTAAGTGGGTATTTAAAAATAAACTTAACGAATTAGGTAAAGTGGTTAGAAACAAAGCCTGTTTAGCAGCCCAAGGGTATAATCAAATTGAAGGTATAGACTATGATGAAACATGTGCACTCGTTGCTAGATTAGAAACCATATGTATCCTACTAGCATACACTTGCTATAAAAACTTTAGAGTTTTTCCAATGGACATTAAAAGTGTTTTCCTAAACAGTCAAATAAATGAGAAAATATATGTATCTCAACCCCCTGATTTTGAGAATCATGTATTTCTAAATCATGTCTATAAATTAAGAAAAGCACTATATGGTCTTAAGTAAGCTCATCGTGCTTGGTATGAACGTTTAAGTACATTTCTAGAAAATATTGGTTTCACAAATGGTATCGTAGATAAAACTTTATTTACTAAAACTTTTCAATAAGATATTTTATTAGTCCAAATATATGTTGACGATATCATTTTTTATTCAACAAATGAAAGTCTTTATGAAGAGCTCGCCAAATCTATGCAAGATGAATTTGAAATGTGCATGATGGAAGAACTTAACTTCTTCATCGGATTTCAACTAAAACAAATGGATGATGTTATCTTCATTAGTCAAACCAAATACACTAGAGAATTAATAAAGAAATTTGGCTTGGAAAACGCAAAGACTTGTGAAACACCAATGGCTACTAACACCAAACTAACTGACGATAAAGATGGTCAAGAAGTTGACACAAGACTCTATCGTGGAATGATAGGAAGTCTATTATATTTGATCGCTAGTAGACCGGATATCATGTTTAGTGTATATTTGTGTGCCAGGTTTCAGGATAATTCTAAAGAATCACACTTGATCGCCGTGAAAATAATTTTTAGATATCTCAAAGGAATCATAAATTTTGGGTTATGGTATCCAAAGAATAACTTGTTTCACTTAACCAGTTATTCATATGCTGATTATGCCAGAAGTTTAAAAGATCGAAAGAGCACTAGTGGCACATGTCACTTTTTAGGAAACTGTCTTGTCTCTTGAATTTCCAAGAAACAAAATTCAGTGGCTCTATCGACTGTCGAGACAGATACATTGTTGTCAATACTTGTTGTGCACAAAATTTATAGATGAAATACATATTTAAAGACTATAATGAAAGTATTTCAAAAATTCCTATATTTTGTAACAATACAAGTATAGTTCACATGACTAAAAATGCGGATCAACATTGTAGGACTAAACACATGGACATATGATATCATTTTCTTAGAGATCATTTTCATAAAAGAGATATTGTTTTGGAATATGTGTTAACTGATCATCAAATTGCAGATAATTTACTAAGCCACCAGATAAAGCTAGGTTTTCTCATATTAGAGGAGAACTCAATATGATTGACTTAACCATTTCTTAATCCTTAAACAACCTTTAAAAAATATATACATAAAGAATTTTTTTATTGGAACCAGACAGTTGTACCAGACGTCTGGTCCAGTTAAATAAAGAGCCAGACGTCTGCTCCGACTGCTTCTATTTAATTTTTATATATTATAATTAATTAATAAATATTTTGAATAGTTAACAAAATTAATTAGTCTGTAAACAAATAAAACTTAAATACGTATTTAAAATCTGAAATTCAATTCAAATTCAAATAAAAATAAAAATAAGTTACAAAAACTAAATATATAGTTTTGACAAATTCTTTTTTAGGTGGTTTTTCTCTTCCTTCTCTATAAATAGAATTCAATTCTATTCAGAATTGAACACCCTATTTGTTTCTTTCTTTAAAAATTAAAGACATGAAGAATATTAAGAGGAAGATGAAATTTGAGAATGGTATGAATTCTAAAAATTTGAAGTCAGAACCCCGAGTCATTATCTGAGTGAGTATCCAAGTAAGGATTCTGTTCTACCCTCTTCTATTCCACCACCAAATCCAACTCCACTACAGCCTACTCCTGTGGCTAGACTTGTGTTGCTCTTTAGGCAAACTTTCTCCAATGACACCGCAATCTTCTTTGTTCAAGAAGATAATATGATCATCAAGAAGCGGAGCACTGAAATCATGGAGAAATTCAAGAAAGAAAATTAGATTAGCTTTATATTTGTTTGTATTAATATTTGTTAGGTGTTATGTAATGTAATGTATTTTATTTTATATGTAATATGTTTTGTTTAAATTCATAAAAGTTTTTTTTATGTTCTGTTATATTTAAAATTCGTTTAAATATGAACAAGCTTCCTTAGAAAACCACATCAGACGTCTGGTTCCGGACTTTTTGTACTGCAGACGTCTGTAACAGACGTTTCCAGTTCAAAATAGGTCTCTGAATTTTGACACCAGAGACGTCTGGTACCTGGAGCCAGACGTCTCCAGTTCAAATCTTGCCTCTAAAAATTGACACCATAGACGTCTGGTAGTTCGTACCAGACGTCTCTAGTTTAAATCTTGCCTCTGGAAATTGGCACCAAAGACGTCTGGTATTTATGACCAGACGTCTGCACGGGCAAATTTCAAACTGATCATATGAAATCTGATCGTTCGATTTCCTCTAATCTAATCCTAACTTCAATGATTCTATAGAAGTAAAATTTGGCCCCAAATTCTCTATCTCCAATCCTAGACGTCTCTTTCTCTCTCGTTCTCTTCTTCCTCTAACTCCTCAACCCTCAAACCATAGAATTCTACAAAATGTTTCCCAAATTCTTCATAAAAATCCGCATGGCTCCATGTAACGACTCTATTTATAATGTACAAAATTTGTTTAAAGTTAAAATACTAAATGGAGTATTTGCAACTCTGAGTATGCTATAAGTACTTGATTTGTTTTAGAACAGCAAGAAACACTTGTAGCTCATTGGTAAAGTCTTGCACTGCTGTGACATAGCCCCTGTTTTCAAATCCACTCAGTAACATATTATTTTATTGATTTTTCTTTTAAAATTTTTTGAAAGCCCAAAAGTTTGCACGTGCAATACACGTAAAAATAAAAAGTCACTAAAATCAAACATGTGGAAATTGTTATTTGAACATACCCTAACACGTGGCACCAATCCTACACCCCAACTCCCTTGATGGACCGGGGAGATTGCCCTAAGGGCCAGCGCCACTGGGCCCCCCTGGGGAATGCTCCAATTTTTTCACCCTAACATTCCTTGGCCTCCCCCCACTACTCCTCTTCTGTTTCATTTTTCTGCACATTAACAGAGAATTAAAATGAGCTTTAAAATCAAATTTTAATGCATTTTAATTCTCATTTTAATACCCTAAACCCTAATTCTATCCTATAAATACCACCCTACACCCTAGCCCTTTCTATTATGAAATTCATTATCAAAACTCTCAAAAAATTTCAAGTCCAAAAAGTTGTACAAGTGGAGTTAGCCCAAGGTCGAGAACCGGCGACGATTCGGGACAAATCCGGCGACACCGCGACTCCACGACGCTTTCAGAACCTTTCTCCACCTCTTCTCTCTCTTCTCAACTAGTAAGTTCCCTCTCCTCTGCTCTCTTTCTATTCTAAAACGATCTTTTATTAAAACTCGTCGGAAGTGGAGTTATTCCGACTTCCGATTCTAATTTCATTAAAACCCCAATTTTCTTAACAAAAAATCAACCATTTCTTTATATCTTGTTTAGCAACCATAAAACAACATTTAGAACAAGTTTCAATTCAAAATAAAATGGTATGCAACTTGTATTACACTTTTTTGTTTAAATACCACAAAGTTTACCTACGACATTATTTCATCATATTGCTCATTTTACTTTTAGAAAACTCACGAGATAATGACCTATCTCATCACAACACTCATCATGACATATCACGATGGCTTGAAAACAATATTTTTGTGGCTAAGACGAATTTACAGTTAAATACCATAAACTATCAAAACCGTATTTCTTTTAATTGTTTTAATCAAATTCCATACGATTATATCCTTACAACCCATTTTGGGGAATCCGATTTGGTTGGTGCGGGTTATCGCACATCTATCGGACTAGTAGGACGAGATGCAGACCTCCTCATTGAGCATACGATCTCGATAGAATTTTATTATTATAATTTTTAAGAAAACGTGATTTCTATTAATAAATAAATTCTATTTTTAATAAATATATATATATATATAAATATTATCAAAATATCTATTTTAAATATATAATATATTCCGTGTTTTTTAAATCAAAAGAAAAGAACCACAAAAGTTCGTGAAATATCATTAAGAAATCAATACAAGTCAATTTCCATGAAAATACCATATACTATTCAATTTAGATTTATATCCACTAGAATATCCCATCTTATAAAAATTACATCTATGAAAACCCTAAAGACGATAAATAAATACTTGAAATTTATTTTGAAAATATATCAAAACTATTTTTCATAAAAACCCATCAAGTTATATTAATTTACAATAAGGACCCTAGTAAATATAGGTTTAAGTGGGACCAATTCTCTTGAGCCTCAGGGAGCCGGAGAAAGTGCGTGCCTGCCTATTTAAGGTAGACAACTAAAAACGGGGTTATAAATACGGTAATTGTCTTGGAAAAATACACAAATGTTGTCGTCCATGTACAACAGTTACTGATAACTCCAAAACTAATTCTGGAATCAAATTCTGTTTAAAGTGTCTGACTCAATCAGAGTCTTAGTCTAATCTGAAATCAATCCATCTATGAATTCAATTCAAATATAACTCCAATACAACATGAATCCATTTATACCAGAATACTATCTATATCAACATGACTTGATTTGACCAAACCATGGATATACATTGACTTATCTATATATCTATCCGTTTATATCCTTATCCGTTTACATGAACAATTGATATCATGGTTTCAGCAAGTCTTATATTTACAAATCACTACAAGTCAATATAATAAACATTACGGGGTTTTTAAAGGGGTAGATTTGTAGGGAATGTGTTAAAAGTGGCATGAGACGGTCACTTTAATACACCTAACCTGAACATCCATTGCCGTTGTCCCGTAG
This sequence comes from Agapanthus africanus, assembly GCA_030015575.1. Lineage (NCBI taxonomy): Eukaryota > Viridiplantae > Streptophyta > Magnoliopsida > Asparagales > Amaryllidaceae > Agapanthus > Agapanthus africanus. Next base: position 151,927,115 of record JASDDO010000026.1, on the reverse strand, counting down.
GTGTTGACGGGGCCTTGTACTCCTTATACCATAGTCCATGGTGTAAGTTGGACTCCTTTCGTTTACACTGGCATATTCTGTACCAAGGTACAAACAACCGCGTTAACAAAATAATTATACATTATACCAGATATATTCTCTTCACCTGTTCGGTCTATTTCTATCTCTCTTTGGGACTTACCGAGTGATTATTCGCTGACGACATTCCTTTTCTATTCTTTCTTTGGAATGTTGTCAGGAGGACCCGACTCTCTGGAGATCGAGCCTAGTTCAGAAGACTTGGAGTAGTTCTCAAAAGACCCAGAGTTTTAGTCACCTGTGTATAATTTTACTTTCAGTTCATACCATTGTTTAGGCATTACTTTCCATATTGTATTTACTTTTCGGTTGCATTGTAAAGAACGTTTAATAAATAAAAAGTTGTTGTTCATTTACATCTCATGTCTTTCTTGTGCATATTTACATTATATTGCTTATTTATGCTTAGCGTGTTTACTTCTGAGTAAATACGTCGCGTGCTTCGTCGCATCTCCTTATCCGTACACCGGGAAGCGTGGCGTGACACTCCAAAGAAAGATAAGGGAATTGCTCCAGAATTATCCTTAAAGAAGAGAAAGGGTCTCTCAACCAAGGAATCTCAAGAAGAAAATCTCTTTCTAGACGATGATTGTAAAACAAGATTCTAATATTTCATCTCTAAACTCATTCATACTGGTTCTATTGTCTTGTTTAGATATTTAAGTGATTTTGGTTTTCAAAACCTTTTTGAAATGCAAGGTTGGATGTCTTTCTTGACTCTTGATTGTCCAACTTTCTACAAGGTCGTCAAACTATTTTATGCTAATCTCACTGGCACAAATGAAGATCCCACTAACCTAAAAATAAAAATATATAACACCCCATTCAATTTTACTCCGGAAATCATTGCTGGGGCTTTAAACATTCTAAACGAGGGTATTGATATATACTTTAACACTTTATCCAACTTTGAGTATTCAGAAAGTGTTAATAAGGAAAAGTCTTTGATTGTTTTGCATGATCAAGATAACTCACATCCTTTTGCTAATCAACAAGCCAAAACCCTAACAAATCATGTTAGAGTTCTTGCAAATATCCTTAGCCACACCGTTTTCCCCAAGTCGGGAAGGAGAGAGACATTATATGGATGCCACAAGCTTATGACTTGCTGTATTCTTACGGGCATTCGAGTGAATCTTCCTCTTTTCCTAGTTCATAGCATGTGGGATTTATCAAGTGGACACGGGAATTTGTATTATAGACGGGCTATTACTAAACTATTAGACTATCGCAAAGTCGATTTCCGTGGATTAAAGGATATAGTAAAGTCCAATACCGATTTTAGAGTAAGGAACGTTAACCTGATGAAGTTGGATTCCTTAACTCCACAACAACCAAGTTCCTCCCGTACTCCCCAAATTCCCACTGAAGCTTATACTCAACTAACCTCTCAAAAGTTCGACTATCAAGGATTAGAAAATCGAATTGTGGATCGCATTATGAGGCATTTTGATTATCGCATGGCCTATCTCTACTCCAAACTTAATATTGCCCCTCCGCCACCATGTAGAAGTAATCAAGACCCACAAAATCCAAAAGAACGGTCTTGAATATCGGTTTGCTTATGTATTAGTTTTTATTTTGTTTTCTATTATTATATAATTTTGAACCTTATCCTATTTCAGTTATTATTATGAATTGGTTCATTATGCTTAATATCATACTTGAATTTTTCATTTGTTATGCTTTATTCATATATATTCTTATGTTCAAATAAAATTTCAACAACAAAATTATCTACTCGTGTATATTTCCTTACCCCTTGCTCTTATTGTATTTAACTTTTTGATATTTTCAAAAAGGGGAAGAAAATATTCATGAATATCTTATCATATCATATATCATGACATACATTGGTAATAAAATTTGAGTTATAACACTCGTCTTCATAAGTGCTCCTTTAAAAATAGTATTAGTGGTATGGGATACTAATACGAGTTCAAAGATTTTTTCAACTGAGCACGAATTGAGGGGGAGCATTTAACTATAATTTCTATTTTTATGAATATCATGAATACTTTAAATAAGTTTTGCCAAATATCAAAAAGGGGGATATTGTTGACACTTGTGTCATATGATCTTTAGTTTTGATCATTTAGAACAAAACTATATTTACAGAATTCATATGTTACTAACGATGTTTCCAAGTTCTTAATCTTGAGTATAGCTAGCACAATATCTCAACATCAAGCAGTGATTGCCTTTAATAAGATTCGCGTTCAAAACGATGATAGGGCATGAAAACTTGACGCAAGCACATAATGTGATGCAAGTTTTATCAAGAAACAAAAACGTCTCAAAATAACAAATCAAGGAAATGAAGACTGAAGAAGAACTAAGTCAAAGAAAGTAGTCTTTAGTTTTTCATTAAGGCTGGTGTTGATCTCGCAAGGTTAGAAATCAGTTTCCAACTCAAGTCTATTCTTCAGACGTCTCCTCTTTGATCAAGAGACGTCTAACATATTCATTGGATTCAAACACTTCAATTTTTCTAAACTCATTTCAAATTTAGTCATATTGCAGATGTTTGGCCCAGACGTCTGCTTAGGAATTTTTTGAAATAGCATACGTCTGCTGAAGGAAATTTTCATTTTTAAATCACTGTTTATATTTCAGAAGTGTCTAGGCAGACGTCTCCTTAAGAATTTTTTGAACTACAGACGTCTGCTAAAGGAAATTTTCAATATGCCTATTTATGTTTTTAAAAGGAAACGTCTGGGGCAGACGTCTCTAGGAAATTTTTGAACTGCAGACGTCTGACATGGCAGTTTCTGATGGTTATTTTTTATTTTGAATTTTCAAATGGATGGGTGTTTACGCCATTTTGATTTCAAACCGTTTTTATTAGTCATTAACTGTTTTTGGTAGTTATGATTTTGTACAAATGGCAACCCTTATCATTCCCATAAATAACCATGTGATCAAACACGTTTTCAGTCAATTATTCTTCATTTTAACTCTCTCTTTTGATTTTTCTTGTGCTTAAAAGTTCATACTCTTTTCTATTTCCTTAAAAGCCTCAGACTTTTAATAATCTTTCAAAACAATTCTCAAGCCTAATTGGTATTAATTTTTGAGATCATAGGATTGTGAGTGAGTATCAAGTTTGGATTATTGTAAACGATAGTAAATCTTTGAAGAAGGATAGTTTTCTTTCCTACGGGAGAAGATGATTGTCTGAATCGAGAATTCAAGTGGAAAAAAGATTTTTTCCTAGAGAATCGAGGATTTAAGTGGGAAAAAGGAATTTTTCCCTGGATGATCCTAGTGAAGAAAGATTGTATTCTTCACATTGGTATATAATTGAAAATCCTGAGAAAGTGGTCTCAGGCAGGGATTAGTCACAGGGAGTGGTAAACACTAGTCAACAATTCTTATGTGTTTGTATTGCTCTTCACTCTAATTTTCTTTTTTGCTTTGTGTTGATTATTGCAACAAGTTTCATTATTTAACTTACTTAAATTATTCTGTAGAAATTTGTTAATCCAACACGATTAAGTAATTAAGTTTTTAAATTTTCCATAGAACACTTAGAAACCTTATTCACCTCTTCCCTCTAAGGTATTTTCATAGGGTTCTATTCTAGATTTGAGAGATGCTATTATATTAGATGATCAAATTAAGGAGAAGATAAGGTGTCGGGTGTACTCTTTCTTATATCAACGGAATCCTCATGTTTGCCCTATGGAGTAAGCTGTCGAACTAAACCACGTTAAAAATCTCTGTGTTGATTAATTCTTCTTATAGATCGCTGTTTTGCGTGCTCGAACGTTAAAGACAGGATTTTTCCCTCGACGATAAGTATTGGAGAGGAAGATTCCCATCAAGTGGTATCAGAACTTATGGTGTTTGATCGGAGTTTCGAGTCCGCATGATGGCGGTGGATGTGATGTCAAGTCGGAGCGGTGGAGGCATCATAAAGAAGAAGTTTTGATCCAACGGAGCGTCGGATTGGCGATTGTCAAAGTTAGATCGGTCAAGTGGATATCAGCGAAGACGTTTGGAGACTGGATCTTGCATGAGACGGACGATATGATGTCAAGTCGGAGCGGCGGAGGCATCATAAAGAAGAAGTTTTGATCCGATGGAGCTTTGGATTGGCAATTGTCGAAACTAGATCGGTCAAGGTGTGCCAGCGGAGACGTCTGGAGATCAGATCTTGTGTCAGACGACCATAGGATTCTATCTGATTTGAGCACGGAGGCTTCCGAACAACGAGCGGTGAAGCTGATTGGAAAAGGCCGAAAACAGATCAGGGTAAGGCTGAAAATCGACAGCTACGGTTGATTTGAGGGTAGATCATGCAATCAGTGGCAGATTGGGGAAATCCAAGTTTGTAACCCTATGTTTTCAAGTATTCTGGATGCAATGGTAAAGTCAAATTGAGCAAGTTCCATTATACAGAGAAGGTTACTGCAACGTTGGAGAGTTTTTCCGAATTTTCACGAAGTTCTGCAAGGTTCGGGGTGTTAAAGTGTCGAGGAGGACAAAGCAAGGTGGGTGTGACGGAGCACATGAATTAGAACACATTACAGATTGATCATGCGTGTCACTTGGTGATTGATCATGCGTGTTTTGGGCAGGAGCAGTTGATCATGCGTGTCACTTGGTGATTGATCGTTGTCTACAGCCATATATTTTCATATCCCAGAAGGGGATATGAATTGGAGAGTCTGTACGTTATGGTTCGCGGAGAGTGTTTAGGTGCCATGCTTATTCACGTGTTTGTGCGGATCAAATTGGAGTCAAATACGACAGCGCAAGAGACTTCAATTATAGTGGAGTTAAAGTGTGCAAGGAGATTTTAATTAAGGTGGAGTTACATGATTCTCGGAGACAGGATGGGGACATTGATACATCTACAGAGCCATAGAATATTTCGGTGGATCGGGAGCCCAAAGGCAAATGATCATCACCAAACCCATGAAACCTAAGAAAAGGGTATAGCGTGTCGATGACCACAGGTGCCATGTTGTACGGACGTGAAGATCAACAGATATATCACAACAGACGAAAGCTATAAATTACGTGTAGGTATTTCAAAAGAAAGGATGTGGGCAATATAGGCCAAGCTATTGGCCAAAGAGATATGTCCAAAAGGAGGGGATGGCTACGATGAGAATTTTTCCTATGTGGTGAAGCATACTTTCATCATGGTGGTACTGGCGAAGAGTATGCTACAGATCAGGAAGCTAAGTCATCAGTTCGGGTTAGAGTTCGACATGAAAGATCTTGATATTGCGGAAAATCCTCATGATAGAGTGGGACGTATCAGCTGGCAACTTAGGCTGTCTTAAAGGATGTGCATCGAGATGATTCTGAAGCGATTTAGAATGGAGGAGTTGTTTGGTGAGTACCTCTATTGTTGACTACTTCGACTCTCTTCCACAATGTGTCCATCTAGCAAAAAAGAGAGGGATGTCCCGGATACCATATACAGGAACGGTGGGATCACACATATATGATATGGTATGAACCAAGTCAGATGATTATTTTATTGTGGCTTGGTGGATCGATAGATATCGAATCCAAGGGAAGTGCATTAAATGCACTGCAACTTTTATTGAGCAAAAAGATGAGACTATGCACATGTTCGTGATGATCAAGAAATCGAATACATGACATATACTCGTTAGATTGTTGAGTCCATCAGTTGAAAAAAACGTTGCGGGCTAGTGTGACATTGTCAACAAGAAAGGTTGAGTGTATGGTAGCGGTCAAAGTATCATAGGAAAGCTCGAGTTTTGCACGGTGATTCATATGTGTGTATCCTCATGTTGATAGGTGAAGGGCAACTTCCATATATGGCGCATTGCAAGTACTTTTTCGTGTGTTTCCGGATAAGGGGTTCCAATGTTTTGGGCCAAAGAAGAGTACGGTATAGTGGTCATGAGTGCTCGAGGATAGAGCACCGTGTAGTGATCGTGAGTACTCGGGAGCAATGATTTTATCGTATGCTTGAGATGGAAATAAACGAAGATAGTATAAGAGTTCCAAGAAGAAGTAAGATGTATGTGCGAGGTCTGTGAAGGAGGATGATAAAAACAACAGTGAATCTCAAGTTATTCTGCTCAACGGATTTGAGTCAAGGTGGAGATTGTTAGGGTTATGTCTGATATCCAGTTGATCACCTATTTATGGTTCGTGAATCGCGGAGAGTCCAGATTGGACTCAGACAGTTAGGCCGAAGTAATCCATTGGTATGCATAGGTTACTGATGGATAAGGAGATGAGAGCATTCTCAAGGGTTTTATTTAGATTTAAACTAACATGGAGATTATTGAGATTAGTTTAAATTTAAATAGTTAGTTAGTATAAATAGAATAAGATATGTCTCTTATTTAAATTGAGATTTAGATAAGAGAAAATATTCTATTAGATAAGAATAAAATATATTTATGTTAATCCTAATCTAATTAGAAGAAGGGTATTCCACGATATAAATAGGGAGATATTTTCATCAAGAAGACTGGGCAAAGAGGTGAAAGCTAAGACAAGAGAGATGTAGTTTTTAGGTTTACGAGGGTTGTAACTCTTTCTCTCCTTTGAGGTGATATCAAGTGAGGATGAGATGTGAGAGAGAGATTGGCATGTGTGAGATCTTGTAACTTTTTTTCATTGAGAGATTAGGGTTCTAAACTAGATTTGAGAGATGCTATTATATTATATGATCAAATCAAGGAAAAGATAAGGTGTCGGGTGTACTCTTACTTATATCAATGGAATCCTCATGTTTGCCCCGTGAATAGGCCGTCGGTCGAACCACGTTAAATTTTTTTGTATTGATTATTTCTTTTTATGAATTGCTATCTTGTGTGCTCGAATATAAAAGACAGGATTTTTCCCTCTATGCAGGGGAAGATTCCCAACAAAAACTATGCAAGACTCACACCTAAGCTAGCAAGCTTTACAAAGCAGGAATGACCATTGACACGGCTTCTCTCGACACAGAAAGCACACTGACATCTTGCGTGCAGCCCTCATGCAATAATTCCATCCAAACTTTAACCCCAAAAATAAAAATAAAAAACAAAGAAATAGAGAGAATGTAGCATATTTGCTCACAAATTGCATTTAAAAATGATCACCATTACTATATTTATGAAAGAGCCATATATATATATATATATATATATATATATATATATCCTTGAGCCCTGAGCTTTTGCTAGTTTGCCATTAGAGTAACAACAACAAATGGGCAGAGGGAAAATGGAGATAAAGAGGATAGAGAACCCAACACAGAGGCAGTCCACTTTCTATAAAAGAAGACATGGTTTGTTCAAGAAAGCAAAGGAGCTCTGTATCCTTTGTGAGTACACTCATCTCCTCCTCATTATCTTTTCCACTTCTGGAAAGCTCTATGACTTGCTTCTCTGCCCCTTGGGTAAAAAAAACTTTGGTGTGTATTATGTAGCACCAAGGAATTAATAGAAAGGTATGAGATGGTCACTCAAACAAAAGTCTTGAAAGATTCCATGGTAATTTTTTCAACCTATCACTCTTTCAACTTTTTTTACTCTCTAACTATTAACTTTAGTTTTGGTGCATGATATGATTGGTGTCTAAATATTATTTGTAACAACTTTTCATTAGGACCACGCTCCAGAGATTGAGAAGGTTGAGAAGTTATGTGAGCTCTTAGGAAGAGAGCCAAGGTAAATTGCAATTAATTACTGCTTGTTTTTTTTCCTTTGATAATATATTAGATGGTCCCACTCTAGCTTGCTTTATTTGTGTATTGGCGTTGAACATAATGTTTTTATGAAACAATTTTAGAATATTTAGACAGACGTTAATTGTACAGTAATTGTTATTTAGAATTATATTGAGACAGACGTTAAGTGTAGTTATTCTCTTGCTTAGCTTCATGAAGATTGATGAGAGCCAAGACTACTCATTGCCGATATTGGACATCTTGGAACAAAATCTGGAGGCTTCCATTAACAAAGGGAGGATGGAGAAGGATAGAAAGATCAATGGAGAGATGGGCCAACTTCAAAACATGGTATTTTTACTTCTTTTTTTCTTTTTGGAATGAATTGAATGATTTTGTGATTTTGGCCATATAAACAATGATGCTATTGATCTGAATGATGAAGGTGAATGATCAAGAGCAGGAAAGATACGGACCAAGTGAAAAGGTAAGATTTGATGTCTCATATTTCTATTGATTGCTTTAATTTGTGTGTGTGTGTGTGTATATATATATATAAGCTTAGAACTTTGTCCAAAGAAATATATACAAATAAGATTTTAGTGCTGCCTCATTTTAGCTAGCAACTAGACTCACCAATTCGGCAGATGTGAACCAATCATTGTCCAACTTTATTAGGATCCAATCCAATTGTACTTCTTAGCTTGACACTTTTAGACCTACATGGTCACTAGAATCATCATTAGAACCACAGGAGCATGGCCATGTGATATAACTTTCCTTGCCAAAATAGCCGAACACGAGTATTAATTTTCTAACCAATTTGGTATATTCCATATAGTCTATAACACATGGTGTAGCTTTTAGATTTGAACTCGAGATTGGTAGGGTAAGTATTTTTGATTTAATGAACTATGTTGCATCCAGTCATATATTACAAATTGCTTGTGGCACAATTTTCACGTGTCAGACTCGCTCTGTTTTAGAAAGGCATGAACGGTTGATGAACTGAGTCAGCATGGAAATCAAACAAAGTTAGAATTCAAGCTATACCCGACAGTTGCCACACCATCTTTCCCAATGCACATCGGAGAAACCATAGCTTGTCAAAAGGGTCGTCCTTTTCGTTGCAGGCAAGGATGCCTTCGATGTGTCAGCAGCAAAGTTAAGGGAAATGGTGGAAAACATCCAAATGGATGTCATTTGGATAAGGGGGAAAATATTATTTTGTTACAATTTTAAGGAACTCTTTTTTTTTTTAATGTCCAACAGAAGAATACACCCATAGGACATTAGGAGAACTATTCAGTAGACCGGGTTTTATGCATAAGGCAGGAGAAATAAATAGATGGAATCTTTTCTGAATTCTTTCACAAAGCTTGGTGAGACCATGGTTGTATTTATTTTTCTTTCATTACCGGATATATATACCTAGGACAGAAAAGAATTTTTATTTTGGTCAAATTGCTTAAAAATCTCTGCAGCTTGCGAACGTTGAGGCTTTAAGGGAAATGGTAATGAGAGGATCAACCTCTCTCAACAATGGGCTTGATCTCAAATTAGGCAACATTTTCTTTTATTTTTAAATTCTAGGAATGGTTTTCTTGTTCTTTAATGTTACTTGAGGCCATAAATTTCATTATTTTCTTCGTATTCATTGTGCAGGGGTCAACTGAATTCGATGATGGCATCCGCTGTGGCATGTGTTTAAACTTATTTGCTCTCAAGTCAATGATACTAGTAAAGTGCACGTGCGGTTATTGGTTTAAATTTTTTTTGTCCTTCGGGAAATTTAAAAACAAATTCAGGTCTTAGAAGAGAGGATCACATTGGGAGGTGAGAGAGATGTGAAAGAGAGAGACAGTGAGAGGGATGAGGTGGCAGCTTAGGGGTTGAGAGAAGAATGGGAGAATTTTATGATATTTTTTAGTTTTTTTCTCCAAAAAATGAGAAAAAGCCACGTGGCTTTTGTTTTATTAAGCATAAGTTTGGATTATAATAGTTGAGATTAGTTTGTACTTTGTACTACCTGAATTTTGTTGTAGCTTTGAACTGATAGTACAAATATGTTTAATATATGATTGAGATGCATATATGTAGTTATTTTCCCTTTGAAAATTGGGATATATATGATTGTGAGATGCATACTATTATATATATTTATGTCTATTATTATAATGCAAACACAAGAGGTTATTAGGCACTTCTAATTTCAATTCAAATGAAAATATTAGAAAAAAGAAAAAATTCATAGATTCTTAAACAATACATATAATCATATATAATTTCATACAAAATAGCCATATATAGTGTAATAACCCAAAGTTTGGATTAGCAAAAATGTAAATACAAATAGATTTGATGGATTTTATATAAAATACATTATTATATAATATCCCATGGCCCACATACGTAAAACCCTAGCCGCATCGCTCTTCCCCCCCCCCCCCCCCCTCCCTCTCTCGGCATTAGGCAAACTCTTCTCTCGTGAATTTTCTTGGTGTTGCTTAGGAGGATCAATGACTTCCCATCTTGATCGCACTCCTATTTTATGCAATTAGGGTACGTATTCTTATTTTTTTATAAATCCTTTTCATCTTTAATGGAATTGAATTTAAACGATTAGAGAAAATTAAAAGAAGAAGAAGAGATTTTACCTTATATTTACCTCTATTCGTTAGAGTTGACTATTTCCTTTAACCATGTGTTGGTATTCATTGTTAATTAGACGGAGTAATGATAAATAGATAAAACCCTTCGAGTAATCATGAATTAATTGTGATTTTTTCTTGTATGTCAATTTAAAAGATGAGGTGGAATTTGAGGTGCCAACTTGAAGCGTTGAGGAACAGTGTTTTAAATATCACCGATATATCTTCTATATCGGCTGATATATCGGTTTTAGTGAGAAAATGATACGATAGACTAAATTTATATATTTTTGTAGTTTTAGGTAAATATCGACCGATATATCGTAATATCGCTCGATATATTAGGTTCGATATATATGTCCAAATATCGGGTATGAATATCATTTGCCATTTTCTTTTATATTATAACTAATATGATTTAAAATGTTGTTTTATTTTTTTAGGCTTTTTGTAGAACACAATATGATTTTTTAACTAAATCTTGATCTTTTTTAACTAAATCTTGATCTTTTTGGCGTCCTAGCGAAAATCCCTCGACTCCTTGTACTGAAGGAAAAATTAAAGTTGAGACTGCTGAGAAAAAAATCCATAATCCATATCAACTTTTATTCTCTATTGATGTATATTCGGATATTCGTGTTTACATCAAATCTCTTTAAATAAGATTCGAACTTATAACTAACCACTTCATATGATCGCTCAACTACTGAGCTATTGAGGGAAAACTCGTTTAAAAATCCAACTATTTGTATTTTCATACATGACATTTATGATACAAAAATAGTTCATTAGAAAATATCTCCCAATATCTGATATCCAATATGAAAATGTTCGGGCCGATACGATACCGATATCCGATATTTAAAACATTGAATTCATTATCGGACGGAAGTTCTGTAAGTGTGATTATGTGTTTAACTATCTTTTCTTAAATATTAATACTTGATATCCATATTTGGAATATGCTGTGGTTGATTGATAATTGTACATGTACTGCTGGGGGTATGTATAATATTGTTATATATTTATTTTTGTATGATCTTTATTTATGAGTTTATATTGATATGCAAAGATTTGATGAAAAGTATATTTATGATATCAATTATGGATGGAATCTATTTTAGGATGTGATGTTGTATGAATATTATGAAATAAGCTAACTTGAAAAGGAACTGTATTTGGCACATAGTCAATGAGACGCGCATACATGTGTCTTGACTTTGATATTAGTATTTATGTATATCACACGGTTGATATAGTATTGGTTATGATATTTGGCATGGGGTTGCCTTTGATCATAAGTTTATCTTATAGCACATGTATAGCATACATCTCATAGGTTAATACCGGTATGATTGGAAAAATTAAATAGGTTACAACAAAGGCTAGTAGCATGGCCCCGCTGGGGTTATTACGCCGTCTTATGGCATTCTCACCGCGGGCCAATGTCGGTTCTTCCTATCACAAGCAATTAATAGCGGCGTTCCCTTCCAAGCAAGGGAAAGAAGTTTTTTTCCAACTGTAAAAGTCTTCTCCATAAAAGAAAACCATATATTTCTTCCATTTATGAAAACCCCCTTCACGGTAGAAAACCACTTTCAAACCTGAATATGGGTTATTCCCCCATGTCCTCGAAACTATAAGACAAGTTATCACCCCGCATCCTTCCAAGTTAGGGAAAGAAGTTTTTCGACTTATAGAAGTCGTCCTCACAATGGAAAATCCATCAAATTCATCTCACCAAATTTTGTGACATAAAAATCGGTTTTCGCATTTTCTCTTTAAGTTCATAGACAATGAAGAACAATATGCCTAAAACTCGTTGCGAAAAGTTCTCTATACAACGAGAGATTTAAGTCACAACAAAAGATCCAAGAATGAAAGAATGCGACAATAACATGCATACAACTCGATAAGTTATATACACACCTTGTCGAGGGGCTTTTGTTGACACAAAAAATACATTAATATTATATATCCAACTTATATATATATATATATATATATATATATATATATATATATATTATGGCATGATATTGATGGAAGAGCATTTGTTAGAGTAAAAAATATTGACTCTCAAAGATACTCAAATCAGGTACCGATGAATATGTACATAGGCTGAGTTCAAATGTCTATAGAGTTTAGCACACTTGATCAATTAAGGACAAATAAGAATTCATTTGAAAGCCCATCGAGTCAGGTTTTCGGAAAATCAAATGGTGCATTGTTTGGATTTTCCTAGAAAAAGTTATGACCGAATCATTGAACCCTACACGTGCATATCCGAATTGCAAATATCCTAAATTGAGTATCCGCAAATCGAGTACCCTATGCTTCAAAATCGAAGCAGGTATCTCAAATGAGATACTCAATAGCCCGCTTCAGCCCACCAAAAATATGAGGGAGAAGTTATTCTCTTTCTCCTTATTTTGTTTTCAAAAAAAGAAAGAGGTAGGAGTAGTCCACTCCGCTCATAAAAGAATAGAGGTATATATATAGAAAGAGAATAATGGAGGAAAGAGGCCATAGGGGGGAATTTTCTCCTATGGCTTTGAAAGAGTACGCCCTCTATCGTATTTTCCGACGATCGGAATCCATCATCTTCATCGTTATCATCTAAGATGTGAGTACGCCAAATTTTATGTGATTCTACAACTTTTCACCGTTGATTTAGCAATGTAAAAAGTTCTATTGTCGGTAAACCGTTAATTTTGAACCCATTAATTCAACGGTGAAAAAGTTATAGAATCACATGAAATTTGGTGTACCCATATCTTAGATGATAACGATGAAGACGATGGGTGTCGATCGTCAGAAAACACGATGGATGATGTACTTTTTCGACGCCATAGGAGGAAATTCCCTCCTATGCCCTCTTTCCTCTATTATTCTCATACACACACACAGCTCTTCAAAGAAAAAAAAAGGGGGATTCTATCATATCTTTGAGAATTTTCTTAAACACAAAAGAAGAAAAGAAAAACTCTTTTATCTCATTTCAAAGAGGAGGAGGAGAAAAAGAAGAACGTAAGAGCTCTATAGGAATTGATACCCATTCCTTGTTTTGTCCCCCCCCCCCCCCCCCAATTTCTCTCTCTGATCAATTTTTCACCTTCAATGGAGAATCTTGAAAGCCATGGACATAGATTTCTTTTTTAAATTTGATGAAGACAATAAAATATGAAAATTTCATATTCTAAGGAGGGCGTATTTAGAACATGATGATATCACATGTTCTTCACCAATTGGACTGAACAAGAATATGGGACATCACATGTTCTGCATAAAATGAAATAGGATATCCTATTTCTCTTGAACAAACCTGAAAATAGGAAAATCCTATTTTCTTTCATATTTGGAACATAGGCCATCCTATATACTTTACAAACTTGAAAATAGGTAAACTCTATTTTCTTTCATATTTGGAACATAGACCATCCTATATTTTTTACAAATTTGAAAATAGAAAAACCCTATTTTCTTTCATTTTTGGAACTAGGCCACGTTATATTCTTTACAAACTTGAAAATGGAAAAATCCTATTTGTTTCATATTTAGAATATAGGCAACCCTATGTTCTTTATAAACTTGAAAATAGGAAAAATTCTATTTTCTTTTATATTTGAAACATAGGCCGCCCTATGTGCTTTACAATATGAAAATGGTGTAAACAATATTTTCTTCATATCTTTAAATACGGAATATAACTCTATGTTCCCTGCAAATTAAAAGTAGTAGAAACTTTATTTTTTAAAACAAACCTTTGAACATAAAAATGCCTTATGTCCTAAAAAACAGATTTTCGGGTCAAATCTGCCTGCTCCGACATATATTGGGTTACGTCAGCGCCCTGGCCATCTATCGTGGCCGATGCGGAACAAAAACTGGCGTTTAAAAATTTTGGTGCTAACGAATCCGTCAAGATCGAACCATAAACCTTTACTAGCTAACTAACAAGAGCTAAACTACTGAGATAAAGATGTTCTACCGAACGAACCAAGTCTTTCGGTTGTCCATCATCTTCCTTAGCTTCTTGAGGCGTGCTCGATTGAACTTGGCCGCCGGTATTCTTTCGTCGAAGATGATACATCCGAGAGATGTAGCTCATGGCTCTAGCTCCATATCAAAAGCAAGTGAAGCGACTAGGAATTCTAGGTTGCTAATCTAGAATGCCTAGGATGTAGTAAGTGTTCTAAGTGTTTATCTATCTCGCATCCTCTCTTGATTCTCAACCCATGAGATTGTAGAGAGAAAGTTGAGATTGAAGGTGGAGGAGCTCATGGAAAACTAGAGAGGGAGTGAAGCATGATGGTGAGGTGAAGAAAATCCCATCTCAAAAATAATGAGCAAAAATATGTGAGAGAAAATGAGCATGCTTGGTTTTGTAAAACCATTTTCATTTATTTTAAAATCAAGCCCATGCTTGAATAGTTTGCATAAATGAATTAATAATTCATTTGTGCATATTATGCAAGCATCTCACCATACTCCCCTCTCTCCTATTATCTACCTCATTATCCATTTAAACTAAATGGTCAAACCCAAAATGAGGTGTCCACCTTATAGAATGTTATCTGTAAAAAATACGGATTATATTCTACTGTATATACATACATGTATTCGTACCGAAATACGAATACCCGAGGAGATAGAATAACACAAAGAATATAATACTAGAATATACATATCGAAATACATATACGTAAATTATTAAATCAATACCTGATTTAATAATCCGGCTCAAACCCGAGCCGGCTAGTATTATCAACTGTCCGATCGAAAGTCCAGGTAACTAGTACACTCATTCGATCGGAACCTTGCACGTATCCAGTACGGCTATTACATCATTTCGCCAGAACCAAGGAAACCCTCTGTGTAGGACTCAAAAGACTCGTCAATACACTGACAGTGCGTTTAATCACAAGCACGTCAGCGACACTAGCTGTATGTAACGGCTATCCAGGCATTGAGTGAAAAGAAAGACGACGAGAAAACTCATCCGAACCCCAACTAAGCCTGTCAGTGACAATATCCGTACAGTCCGGTATGTTCGTCTAAGAGTATCGCATATCGAGTCTAGGAGGGTGGATAAAGTCAGACCCCTAATAACGCGATATTTCGTGTCGGTATGAAACCCATCACCTACTGAGAAACCAAATCAGTAATTCTCGACTATCTTGGCTAAGAATTTCTGGTGATGGCCACATGTGCACTGCGCGACATCAACCCCCAATACCGGAAGAGACGAATTCCCAACGATCCGCTTATTGCCTCCATGTGGCTCGAGACTGCACCCAACTAAAACCTGTTTGCACGACTCCTTTGAGCCGTGGTAGGGTAGTAATCAAAGTACAGTGGGAACTCACACGAGACAAATGACGATCTCAGGTCGACAGACTAACCTGTACACATGTCACCTGAGAACTGCTATCTGACAATACGTATAATACCAACTAGCATGTTCCCGGCGAGTTCGTCCAGTGTACTCATAACCCAATGAGCACATGTATACTATTTTAGGTGACTGACTGACACCAATGGCTTATGAGACCAGCCACAGCCCCTCGTTGGGGTCTCAATAAGTATACATTAGTCTACTCCGGAGTATCGATGCCCAGTCTTGATACTCCCTTGACTAGGGACATTTAAGGATTTGCTTTTAGACCACCCAGCTCCCACGTATACGATCGCCATCATAATTCTGCTAGTCAAGCAAGAATCCTATGGATCAACATTTAATAGTGATCTGTAATACCACATAAAGCATGTACATGATGATAGAGACAAACCATATAGCATACTATCATCTCGAGTAAGACTGTTATATCCGTATAGGTCCTCCCTCAATCATCACAATCGCGTGCCTGCGATTACAATAATTGACTTGAGGGAACTATAGCCAACAATCTCTCACTTGCACTTAAAGCTAATTATTGCGGTGTCGCATACTTATAGCTCGTGTGATATCGAACACCCAACTTCTCTACTAATCAGTCTCGCAAAGCCCGTTTGCGAAACTATTTCGTTCGAGAAATAGTCTCAGTGAGTGGATCCGCTCCAGTGTTTCTATTTTTATCTCTCTATATCTCAACTTCGCGGAGAAAGACTATCTCCCGAAATAAGCAATACATGTCTTAGAATTTGTCATGATATCTGGTGGGACCCAGTTCACAAATAAACTCCAAATCCAACAAACTTCTTAGACTGTATCATCCACTGAATTTAATCAGTATCCCGCGCCATACCTTCCACAGTATCCGCTTGGACTACCCGTCCAACATACTGCCCCTCAAATGAGGGAAAACTATAACTCAGACAGCCACTCTGTCATCCAGGTCATCTTGGAAGCTTAAAATGATAACCGCCTCCCGAAGAAGCCTGCTGTTACCATATACCAAGAACATCCACTTATGTTCATAACTGCTTCCCAACGTTTCTCCACGATTGGATTAATATATGTTTATTGCAGCCAGTGCAAAAACAATATCTGGTGTGGTACTTGACATCTCATGATTGACTCAATTGCCTAAGCAAGTGATATGTCAATCATGCAAATCTCTCTCCTCATCAGTCTAGAAGATATCTCTTTAGAGAGAGTGACTCCATCACCTGCGGGTACACCACCACGCCAGGAGTCGTCCATTCTAAAATCCTTTGGAATAGTGTAAAGTACCCAAATTGGGACACTTCCCAAATCTAGATCTAAAACCATAGATCTAGTTACCAGAATCCCTGATATTTTATCCAGATCCTATATGGAGAAAACACCTTGTGACAACCACAGTATAACCGATCGTAGTATAGGAAAATCACTTCCTATAAAGAGCATGTCATCCATAAAACCAGGACATCACTCCTTACCACCTTCTTATCAGGTCCATCTGTTGTTCTGATGAAGTCAAACTCTATGACTGTCACATCAAAACTAGACGATCTATCTCCGCTATACCTGCTTTAGTCTATAAATAGACATAAGCTACTTGTCCACCATGCTTCCGCTGCTCCCACTGACTACAGCAACCCTCTGGCAGAGTCATATACACTTGCACTTCTAAAGCTAATTTAGAATGACGTTATATTCATTCTCCTGCCGGATCTCATAGTCTAGAACAGCAGCAGTGGCAAGTTTGGGTAATCAAAAACCTTCCTGTCACTGTCTTTGAGGAGACCAAAGTATCTCTCGGGTGCCTGAAGTTACCCACCAAATCTGCGGAGTGGCTAATGGAATGTCGAATCCAATTGAATCTTCAGATTCTATTAAATTTTCAGTAATCGTTTGTTGTTCTGAAATCACTTCCAGTTCTATCATACTCCCACTAATGTTTTCTGAAAAGAATTCATTTTACTAAAACTGTGGCGAGTCAAGAACAATATAACTATTGATCTTCCAGATGGTAGAATGTTAACCCTCGTCAAAGCCCGAGATAACCCACAAACTGACATTACTAAAACATGCCTAGAGTTTATCCGGATTCTGGTTTTAAGCATAAGCCGGACAACTCCATATACCTTAACATCGTTAAGATATGAATCTATTCTATATATCCAATATAAAAACAAAGACACTAATTTATTTGAACCAGATTCAAAATACATACAGCTGTTTCCAATGCATATCAACTAGATGGAAGGAGGCCAAGCAGCATTACTCATCAAGGAGCGCACCCACGCATGAGTAATCTGAGAGAGAAGCAAGTTCTCAAAACTATTACTTACAAAGGAATACCAAACACAAGTATCTACATCTTCGATTACCTTAAAGAATTCTGATACTTGCAATATATGGTTATCTACTTTATTCTTATACTTATATCTTCTCAAAATCCGGACCTTATATTTCAACGAAATACTTGTCTAAAACTAGAGAAGACATGAGTAAATGGAATATAGTACGAGTACCACCCTTTTGTCCTAATGGACACCGGACAACATACAATACTCTATATAAGTCCACAGAGTTTAATAACTCAAAATCATGTGCGTCGTAGGTTGAAAACTGTGCTATGGTTAAGAAGAATTACACCGCTGTCGAATGCACCTTACCTAACCATCAACTGATATAGGTAAATGTCATAGACATAATTTCAAAAAGTTATATCTCACTTTATAAAATAAACGTACAGATATATCAGTTTGAAATTGGTGCATAACGACGGATATTCAAAACCAAAAATTTGTTGTCAGGAAAAACCCAGGTGATTTCCTCAAATATCACCAATTACAAAGAATTCGGATATGATGAGGATCTAATCACCCAATTCCCAATATCTTACTCCCACTCACCATCTGTAACGCCATACAGATGTGAGAATCAAGTCCGGTAAATACATACCCTGGAGTCAGAATCTAATTGGGAAAACATGTTTCAATTAACACCGCACAGTAAAATTGAAACATGAAAATGTTTCGAAGGAGAAGCCAGGTATTCTTAGTAATGTCTCTTCCACTATCCAGATTCATAACAGCAACCGTAAATTTCCTTGCTCTCATTCCAATCCCTTTATATGTCTTTAATTATTACCTTCTGTACACCACACTTAGGCTGATTGGCTTTCTTCCTTCCTTACCTTTTGGTACCTGTCTATGGTTTGGAAGAAGACTATCCAATAAGCGCAATAGGTATACTCTCCTAATACTATGAGCCCTCGCAACCTGAGAGAAGGTAAAGGGAAAAGACAACCGAATAATCCTATTCAATTTCTCCAAAACCGGAATCCATCCTCGAACTGGAACAAGTTCTTTCGAGTTCATATGCAACTATACGATGGAATATCCAAGAAATGTGGATTTTCGTAGTGATATGGAGTGTTCCGAAGAAATGCAAAGGGGATGTAAGAGTGGCAATGATATATGCGACTAAATAACAATCCAATAGCCTAAGTGTTTTAAGAGATTCGGTTAACTTGGTTCATGAGTTTTAGTTTGACGTCGGGTCATGGTCGCTGCTAAAGAGAGAGAGAGAGAAAAGAAACATAGATTAGTTAATCACTTTATCTAATCAGGATGGCTCCCACTATTTCCTCCAATTCTCTCTCAAACCCTAAAAGGAGAATTAGTTGGGATCATCTAAAATCACCCGAGGAGTAACACCTACTCATCAGTGGGAATCGGGATTCAACTATCATCGCATGATAACTTGATGGAAGACACTCAAGTCACCACACTCCAGAAGGTATGTGCATGCCTGGCAAGTTTCCTGTATGTTTGAAACTCACGATGTGGTTTTTATCCCTAGGACCCAGGTGACCTTAACAATGCTAACATATCAAAGAGTCCTAGTCAATTTCAACCCGTCATTATCTTGATTGCGTTAAACCCATCCGTACGTGTCCTTGACAATGCCAACATGACCGTACGACTGTCATAACCAATCCATATATCCATGTGACAGAAAAGCACTACATAGCTACCGAACACTACTCCTCGATAATGCACGACATACGTAGCATAAATACTAAGCAATACTGATTTGAAATGACGGAGGGCTACAGCTGGTTTTTGGCGAAAAACCTTTAACGTAATGAACTTGATATCGTTGAAGGAACCGAGTGGTTTTACAAATATATAGTGGCGTAAACTTTTGCTAAAGAAGTCACTCCCTGTGAAGGGATCTCGGCTCTTTCCTCATCGAATGAGGTGCAGGATATTCCAAACTGAATACCATGATGCAAAGCAAAAGAATCGAGTATAGTGAAGTTATTATACTGATGCAAACTTTTGCCCAAAATGTCACTCCCTATGAAGGGATCTCGGCTCTTGCCTCGTCGAATGAGGTGCTGGATATTCATAACCGAATACCATAGTGCAAAGCAAAACGAAACATCTTGTAATAACGGTTTTTTCAAAATTTGGTTCCAACATCATTTGGGTTTATTTTTCCTTGTATTAATCAAAATTAACGCAGTCCCATCAATTAATCCATTTCACACCAGAAAAAGGAACGAAAATAAAATATACGTATATGCCATCCGTATTCGCCACGGGGTCCCGTCATGCACCGTTAGGTTACTTAATTAACGGCAGAGTGGGGGCTGGACTAGCGCGGATGCAAAACATATACAACATCTACTAATATATATATATATATATATATATATATAAAACATTCGTCCCAGGCATGATATAAGCAGCATCACAGAATATCAACAAGCAACACAGAATGGTGGATAATTTTGGATCCTTGGGTTTCATTTGAGCCGCAAATGAGACCCGGCGTTCTCGATCGTGTGGATAGCCCGTGCAATGAAAACCTGGGCCCCTACGAGTGTGGCCAAGTTACCCGCCAATCCCAGAAGTGAGACAACCCCAATCAACAAAGTGAATGATCCACCTAGCACTTCACGGAATCCGGTAACTTGAGCACTCCACTGTGGGTCAACCTATACCCCCTACGAGTGCGGCAAACAGCCTGCCAATTCTAGAGTAAGTCCCCCTCCGTCTCAACGCCATGAGATGAGGGCCCGTTGCCCTATAGAATCCGACTAATCGTGCACTCCACCGCGGGGTAATCCTAGTACAGAAAAGAAAAATATATATACAATGGTGACATCGACCTCAACCCGGTCTTGCCCCAATAAAGAATATACAAACTAGCAGAGACAGTTCTCCACATGTCGGACGCTCGCCTTACAATAACAAATATACAGATGAATCTGAACTGTACTACTATCATTGCACCACTGGCTATCCACCACGACAATCCAACCACAATATCAGCATAACACATAACATCAGCGTGAATGTCATGTTCTCAAACCCATCTAATAGAACATATATCAATAAGTCGGGTTATACCGCTCGAATGACATTCACGGTCGCAGATATATTCACATGCACTGATAAATACACACTTAAAATTTCGATCGACTAAACTTTCCCAAAATTGGCCCCAAGCAATCCAACACTCAAACAAATCTAGGCCAAAACCATATAAACCAAAAATCATAATTCCATGAAATAAAGTGCCAGAAGAAATATGGTGCACCATCGACACAAATGCACTGCGGAACTGCGGCCAATGTGCATATAATGCGGCGGTTCCACGGCCATTTGGTGGGGTCACATGCCCAAATTTCTTCAGATGCTCTAATTTTGCCTGCACGTATTTTTAAGACAATCTGAAAGATTTTTTTAACACGTTTTAAAATCGACAGCAAGCACACCAACATGGAAATACGATCCGGAAAAATTGGTCGATCAAGATTTTAACTTTGTGAGTAATGGTTTATGGGGTGACTCTAATACCATGTTGGGTTACGTCAGCACCCTGACCATCTACCGTGGCCGACTCGGAACAAAAACTGGCATTTAAAAATTTTGGCGCTAACGAATCCGTCAAGATCGAACCATAAACCTTTACTAGCTAACTAACAAGAGCTAAACTACTGAGATAGAGATGTTATACCGAACGAACCAAGTCATTCGGTCTCCCATCATCTTCCTTAGCTCCTTGAGACATGCGCGATTGAACTTGGCCGTCAATCTTCCTTCGTTGAAGATGATCCACCCGAGGGATGTAGCTCATGGGTCTAGCTCCACATCAAAAGCAAGTGAAGCAACTAAGGATTCTAGGTTGCTAATCTAGAATGCCTAGGATGTAGTGAGTGTTCTAAGTGTTTATCTATCTCACCTGCTCTCTTGATTCTCAACTCATGAGATTGTAGAGAGAAGGTTGAGGTTGAAGGTGGAGGAGCTCATGAAAAACTAGAGAGGGAGTGAAGCATGATGGTGAGGTGAAGAAAATCCCATCTCAAAAATAATGAGCAAAAACATGTGGGAGAAAATGAGCATGCTTGGTTTTGTAAAATCATTTTCATTTATTTTAAAATCAAGCTCATGCTTGAATAGTTTGCACAAATGAATTAATAATTCATTTGTGCATACTATGCAAGCATCTCACCATACTCCCCTCTCTCCTATTATCCACCTCATTATCCATTTAAACTAAATGGTCAAACCCAAAATGAGGTGTCCACCTTCTAGAATGTTATCTGTAAAAAAATACGGATTACATTCTACTGTATATGCATACATGTATTCATACCGAAATACGAATACCCGAGGAGATAGAATAACATAAAGAACATAATAATAGAATATACATATCGAAATACATATACGTAAATTATTAAATCAATACCTGATTTAATAATCCGGCTCAAACCCGAGCCAGCTAGTATTATCAACTGTCCGATCGAAAGTCTGGGTAACTAGTACACTCATTCAATTGGAACCCTGCACATATCCAATACGGCTATTACATCATTTCTCCAGAACCAGAGAAACCTTCTATGTGAGACTCTAAAGACTCGTCAACACGCTGGCAGTGGGTTTAACTACAAGCACGTCAGCGGCACTAGCTGTACGTAACGGCTATCCAGGTATTAAGCGAAAAGAAGGCCGACGAGCAAACTCATCCGAACCCCTACTGAGCCTGTCAGTGACAATATCCATACAGTCCGGTCTATTCGTCTAAGAGTATCGCATATCGAGTCTAGGGGGTGGATAAAATCAGACCCCTAATAATGTGATATTTCGTGTCGGTATGAAGCTCATCACCCACTGAGAAACTGTTGGAGATAGTGCCCTCAAAGTCAATTATTGGATCACAGGCACGTGATTGCAATGATTGAGGGAGGACCTATCCCGGTAGGACAGTCTTACTCAAGATGATAGTATGCTATCTGGTTTATCTTTATCATCGTGTACTGCTTTAGGTGACCTGACAGGTCGCTATTACACGTTGATAGAGCCCCTTGGATTCTTGCTTGATTGCCAGCAGTATGAGGGCGATCATATACGTGGGAGCTGGTAGTCTATAAGCACATCCTTAAAAGGTCCCTAGTCGTGGGAGTTTCGAGACAGGGCATCGATACTCCAGAGTAGACTAGTGTATACAGTCGAGACCCCGACGAGGGGCGGTGGCCGGTCTCACAAGCCACTGGTGTCAGTTGGTTCACCTAAGATGTATACAGGTGCTCATTGGGTTATGAGTATACCGGACAGGACTCGCCGGGAACATGCTAGTTGGTCTTATACCTGACGTCAGATAGCCGTTCCCTGGTGACATGTGTACAGGTTAGTTCATCGACCTGAGGATCGTCATTTGTCTCGTGTGAGTTCCCACTGTACTTTGATTACTACCCTACCATGCTCAAAGGAGACATGCAAACAGGTTTTAGTTGGGTACAGTCCCGAGCCACATGGAGGCAGTGAGCGGATCTGCAGGGGTTCGTCTCTCCCGGTATTGGGGGTGAGGTCGCGCTGTGTCTAGGAGAGCCAGAACATGAAAAGTCCTTGGCCAAGGCAGGAGATTTACTGGTAGGTATTCCAGTAGTATCTCAGGGTGTTCTGGGCTGATCTCTGACACGACTTGTACCGCTTTTGGGGGTCTGGCTTTTACCAACCCCCTAGGCCCGCCATGCGATGCTCATAGACGGACGGACCGGACTGTACGGATATTATCACTGACAGGCTCAGTAGGGTGTCAAGATGAGTTCGCTCATCGACGTCCCTTTTGGTCAATAGCTGGTAGCCCGTCACGTATGGCTAATACCTCTGACGTGCTAGTGGTTAAATTCACAGCCATAGTATTGACGAGTCTTTAGAGTCCCCCACATTCAGTTGCTCAAGTTTTCAGTAGACCGGGTTTATGAATAAGGCACTCTTTTTTTTTAATGTCCAACATAAGAATGCACCCATAGTACTTTAGGAGAACTATTCAGTAGACCGGGTTTTATGAATAAGGCAGGAGAAATAAATAGATGGAATCTTTTCTGAATTCTTTCACAAAGCTTGGCACTACCACAAATAAGGGTTGCCTCTATGGATTTATCCGTAGGAGCAAACCACTGCCCCTACGGATATGTCCGTAGGGGTATGAAAATATCCTGTAGGTGCAAACGCCGTAGGTGCGAGTCGCAGCCTTGAACATGCCCCTACGGTCAAAAACCTGCCCTTACGGAGTAATGTGTAGGTCCAGTTGTCCCTACGGATTAGGCTGTAGGGACAAAAAAATTATTTAATTTATGATTTTATAAAATAAATTAGGTGTTCCTACGGACTTATCCGTAGGGCCAAGTAGTTGCCCCTACGGATAAGTGCGTAGGTATAAATCTGTAGAGACAAAATATCAGGTATTCTGGTAATTTGTCCCTACGGATACCTGTGTAGGGACATTTGTTTGCCCCTACGGATATATTCGTAGGGGCAAGCATAACCCCTAATACTGAGATCATAGGGGAAAAATATCAGGTATCCTAATATTTTGCCCCTACGGATAAATCGGTAGGTACATTGTTGGGCACTACGGATTAATCCGTAGGGGCAATGGTGGGCCCTACGGTGAAATCCGTAGGTACATATTATCAGGTTTTTTTTAAAAAAAAAGGGCTGTCTATTTTTTTCTCGCCTTGTGCACAATAATATATACATCATATATAAAATTAATTATCACGCAGAACATATATCGCAGTATTCATAATCACATCCCACGCATAATATACAAAAGAAATCAACAAGCAAAATATGATATCAATATAAACACTCAAACACCACCAATATCAATATCGTCCAAAATGTAGTACAATATGTATTATATAAATAAATACATGTTTAAAATATAAGAATCAAAAATCTACCCTAGCTCGGTCCAGCTCCACCTCTGATAAACGCAAGAATCTGGCGCGCCTGCTCTTTGAATATATCCTGAGTCAATAAATCATGCAATGCGGAGCGTGCGGGAGTCTGAGTGGGCTGTGGAGCTGTAGGAGTGGTCTGCGCAGCTGCCGTCGAGATAGTGGCTTGCGGAGCCGCGGCTGCGGGAGTCTGAGCGGGCAGTGGACCTATAGGAACTGTCTGGGAAACCGCAGCCGATGTAGTGGCTTGCGGAGCCGCAGCCGAAGGAGATGCATGTGGAGGCTCGGCCGATGTACCCTGTCGCGTCTGGACCTACGTGTGTAATAAGCGAGTAAGAACTGTGTATTATTCGAATTCGTATTATTATCAAGTTATTTCGAAAACCCCAATCTATGTATACTTAGGGACTTAGGCCTCGTATGGATATCTAGTTTGGAAAACCGTAGTTTATTTTAATTAGATATGTATGTATGATTAATCAAAGCTAAGTCTACAACCAAATAAGCTCAGGCAACGTACTAATATTGGATATGTTGCTATCTATAATATGACATAATATTTTACTATTAAGTGGTATAACTACCAACATCTCCTTCAACTCCTGAACGGTGGCCTTCAAGCTCTCCAGTTCCTGCTGGAAACGTCGCTCACTGGAGATGGAGGAAGTAACCGCCGGGGTGGAGTCCAATCTTATATGGGCCCTGCTAGGGCCCAGTCCCCAGCCTCTCTCCCAACCTCCGTGGTGCCCTCCGTGTGCGGCGTCCAGGACTGGGGTCAGCAGCATCGGATCGTTCTGTCCAGTAAAATCGATCCCCGATGCCTCGGCCAGCTCAACCACCCGCTCCTACACCCACATTAACCAGTAAAATATAAGTATATCATTTAAATTTGAACCTTTCAAAACTAAAATTTCAAATAGGGGTTGAATAAATATTAACACTGTTAGTGTGTATGCCCTAGATGCCATTACTGTATCATACTAGTTTGTATATTACTTAATGGAAGCTTGGGATATTCACCATTGTATAGACAATCTTGCTCAAAATAGTAGTATGCTACTTGGTTTGTCTCTACTTCAATGTGTGTACATGTGTTTCTTTTAACATATCGCCTATATACATTAGTGGAGCCCTTAGGATCTTTGCTTGATTACCAGCGTTGTGATGGCGGTCACACTCGTGGGGGCTGGGTAATCTACAAGCACATCCTTATATAGGTCCCTAGTCGTAGGACTATCGAGACAGGGTATCGATACTCCGGAGTAGACTAGCGTATGCGCTTCTCATCCCAGCAGGGGAGATGGTCTGTCCCACAGCCGTCAGTACGTCGTACTTGAGATAGTATGCGGGTACTCGTTAGGTTACGAGTACACTGGACATGACTCGTCGGGAACTGATTGATTGGTACTATACCTATCGTCAGTTATCAGTTCCCAGGTAACATGAGTACAGCTTAGTCCGCTGACTTGACACTGTCACTTCGCCTCGAGTGTGTTCCCACTGTACTTTGATTACTACCCTACCACGGCTCAAAGGAGTCGTGCAAACAGGTAGTAGTTGGGTGCAGTCCCGAAACACTTGGAGGCAGTGACGGTTAGACAGGATTCGTCTCTCCCGGTATTTGGAGTTGATATCACGCTGTGTCAAGGAAAGCCATTACACACAGTCGTCCCTGGCCAGGGCAAGCGAGATGCACTGGTAGGTTTCCAGTGTTATCTCAGGGTGTTCTGGGCTACACTCCGACACGACTTGTACCGCTATTAGGGGACTGACGTTTACCGCCCCCTAGGCCCGCCATGCGATATTCTCAGACGAACAGACCGGACTGTACGGAGACTATCACATTCAGGCTCAGTAGGAGTTCGGATGAGTTCACCTTGTCAGTCTTCTTATCGGCATCTACCTGGGGGCCGTTACGCACAGCTAGTGCCGCTTGCGGTCTATGGTTAAACCCACTGCCAGCGTAGTGTCAAGTCTTTATAGTCTCACATAGAGAGCTATTCGCCTTTAGGCAAAAGAGTAGAGGTCGCATGGTTTTGCGACAGGGTTCGGTCACATCCGTTCACTTGTGCACGTTTGGTGTCCGGGCAGTTATTACTAGCGGGCTTTGGTTTAAGCCAGATCCTGGTATACGTTTTGGGATTGGTTTTATCTCGTTTATATTCGTGTTCCTCGGAACGCGATTGCGGGTGTGTATGCACGGTTGACAGAGACAGAGGCAGAGGATTCTCATTAGGGTTGTTGACTGTTGACTTTTGCTAAACCCTAATGAGAATAAGAAATATGATTAATAATAATATTAATTAAGTATTAGTATGCCATGGTTGGGTTGAAAGTTTGACTTTAATGACTTGTTGACTTTGTTGACCGGTTGACTAGCTTGGACTTATTGACCATCATCATTACAATGGCTATCATTTCATGGCTAAGACTTTTTGCTTGCTTGTTATTCTTTACAAAATGAGTGCATGAAATGATAATGCCATTGACATGAACCATCACATAATACTCAATTATTGTTATTATTATGATTATTTGGTGTTATGAGAGTATGGAGGTAAAAAATTCTTCATAATTCTATCATATTGATTCTCTCTCATCCTCAAGGCTCTCCTCTTCCTCTTGCTCTCTCTCTAGCTCATGGTTCTATTGTCTCATGAGTTGAGAAACAAGAACCATAGAGATAAAACCCAAAATACTTCTCTACTCATCCTAGTGTACAAGGTCTATCAAGCCAAGTATTCTAGTTTCCTCTAGATTGAGCTTGGAGCCAAAGGTAGAAGCTTTCGGGTGGATCCATCTTCGGCACAAGGAGACGACGAGGTGAGGCCGATCCGACCACCACAAGGAGTTGAAGAGAAGGAGTTCAAGTTTAGGTATAACCCCTAACCTAGTAACTAAACTCTTAGTTAGGTTGTTAGATAGTTTGTTTAACAAAGATCCGTTTCTAGAGTCCATGTTACCCCACCGAAAAAATCGTTTTTCACCATTTCCGCAACCCCAAGAACCGGGGACGGGTAACGTGGACTTACAGTGGTATCAGAGCCTAGGTTAAACACTATCTAACATGTTAGCAAAGTAACTAGAAGTTCGATCGGAGAAAAAATCACAAAACATGCCCGAACTTTAAACTTTCTGTCGATTTTTATTCTGCTCTAAAAATAATTTAACACATCTGAAAAATCGTCTCAGGGTTTTTAGTGAACACAGCAGAAAAACGATCCACTTAGCCGACCAACTCACTGCGGAAACACGGCAAGAAGAGCTTCTTGCCGCGGATCCGCGGCCGAGTTGACTCGGCCGTGGATCGGTTTTGCTGCAGTGTGTTTCTTGGGGTGTTTTGGAATTTTTGGAATATGATTTTTCTGCCCAGATTTTCCAGAAAGCAAAATTTGTTTTTGGGGTGGTTAAAAATTCGTATTTTGATCGAACTTCTCAAGACTTTAGCTAACGGGTTATATCTTTGATGTGATATATGTATTGAACGTCTGCTAATCGCTATACATCGATTAGTGCGGGTTATACATATCTGTGATCTGTAATGTTGATGGTATGTGTATATGAATTCATTGGATTGTCGCGGATGAATAGCCGGGGGGTTGTGAGATGAGAGTTTTCTTTATCTTTCAATTCATGTAATTTGTAATTGATGTAATATTATTTGTATGTCCGCACATCCAGGATGAGGTTGTAGCCGCCATTGTATAATTTCTTTTACTGTTTTTGCTCCTAGGATAGACCCAAGGAGGGGGTGCACAAACTACCGGATATCTCGAAGTGCCAAGTGGCCTACTCACGTTGTTGAGGGAGGTTGCTTCACTTCGGGTATTTGGCGGGTAGTCTGCCGCACCCGTAGGGGTCTAGGGTGGGGTATTGGCTATTCACCGCGACCGTGTAATCCGCTTTTAGTTACAGGCTCGTACGGAATGCGGATTCCTAGTATATCCAATGTGTTCATCTGTGATCTGGAATGGCTATCATTGCATCTGACGAATGTATATATCTATATATGATATCTATTTAGGCGTTGCTTATGTTTTGCATCCACGCTAGTCCAGCCCCCGCTCTGTCGTTAGTTAAGTAACCAACGGGTAATGACGGGGCCCCGTGGCGAATGCGGATGGCATAAGCGTACACCACATTTTCGTTGTTTTCTGCAATGGTAGGATTAAATGATGGGACACATTAAATTAATGCAAGAAAATAAACCAAAGTAAAGTCGTTGGAACAATTTCAAAAAAAACACTCGGTTTCTTTTCAAAAACCAACTTTTAAACGCGGAGCTTAAGCCACTCCTTTTAAAAGCTATCTCGTTCCATCGATTATATCAAGTTCACTACGTTCACGGTTTTGCCAAAACCATTTGTAGCCCTCCGTCATTTCACATGGATAGTCAATAGTATTCAAGCTATATTTGTTGGCCAAAGTCAAGGCATAGTGATTGGTAGCTGTTGGGTATTCATGTGTAGCATAGATAGATGCGTTGGTTTGGGACAGTCGTACTGCCTTGTTGGCCAAAGTCAAGGGTAGGTACGGGTGGGTTCAAATTAACCTGGAGAATGACGGGTAGAACTTGACATGTGATTTATGATTTGTTGGCCAAAGTCAAGGTCATAAGAGCATGGGGCAAAAATCCATATCGGGAGTTTCTAAAAAAACTGAAACTTGTTAGTGCTGCATACCATTTGGAGTGTGATGATTCTGGTAGGATTCCTTCAGTTTTGTCATGCGATGATATTTGGATCCCGATCCTACTGTGAGTATATGCTACTCCTCGGGAAATTTCTCACTTAACGATCAATGCTATAAACCAAGTAGGTGTCTAGAAAGGTGTTAGCGGGGTTATGCCCCCAGAGAAAAGAGGTTATTTAATTAAGGAACTTCGCGAAAGCGTTGGAAAACCTCCCTCGAAGTATCAACACTGGCCTGGCTGAACGGTTAAGCAAGTATTGTACGGTGAGATTGATCTTGACTAATTCTTCCCTTTTGGTTTGAGGAGGAATTCGAGAAACAGTGGGAGCCATCCTGTTTAGATAAACTAAAAACCACTCTAAACTTGCAAGAGCATCATGCTGAGTGTTTCTTCTCTCTCTTCTAATTGCAGCGACCAATCGTCATGACCGGACTTAAGTTACTTCTAGATAAAAATATACTGACAGGGCCAAACTACAAAGATTGGCTCAGGAATGTCAAAATGGCAATCACTTATGACAAGCTGGGGTATCTCCTTACCACCAAAGTTCCCCCTGTCCCAGGTCCCACCTCCAGCGTCACGGATAAGGAAATCCGTAAGACCTGGGAGATCGATTACGCGAAGGCCAAGTGCCTCGTGCTTGCCTCTATGGACAATGAACATTAGAGGAGGCACGAGAATATGGACCTAGAATCCATATTTCTCCATACTAAGGAACTATATGGAGAGCAATCCCGTATTGCCAAATACGAAGTCTCGAAAAAGTTGTTTTCGACGAGATTGGCCGTCGGATCATCGGTAACGGAACACGTGCTTAAGATGATTGGCTTCATTGAAGAGCTCGTGGACCTTGGGACCACGTTAGAGAACGAGCTCTATATGGACTTGATTCTCCAGTCCCTTCCTTCCACTTACGTCCAGTTTATCCTAAACTTCAACTTGCAAGGAAAAGAAGTTGAACTTCCGGAGCTCCTTAACATGTTGAGGAGTGCAGAGGGCACCCTACAGAAAGGTAGGGAAACATCCACTTTGTTTGTAGGAGGATCTTCCTCTTTTAAGTCCAAGGCGAAAGCCAAGGGAAAGAAGAAGAAAGCCCCCGCCAAACCAAGGGGCGGTGTTAGTAAAGTGGAAACGAAGGGAAAAGCAAAGGCAACAAAGTGTCGGGACCCGGTTCTTGCTCACGGAGCAAAGTGCCACAAGGAACAAAGTGCCACGCCAAGTGTCATGTTAAGTGGGCGGGGACCACCTCTTGAATCCGTGGGGGCCACCTCTTGAGTCCGTGGGACCCACTGTAGAACAATGTGGACTCTTCGGAATACATTCCGAAAGGGGGCAGATCTGTACTATAAATGGAATGATACCACTCTTCAATACAGAGGCGCCTTTTAAGTGAACCGGAACTACAGGAGCTTGAGAACTCCGTAGTTAAGCGTGCTCGGGCCAGGGAAGTCTTGGGATGGGTGACCTCCTGGGAAGTGGCCCCTGGTCGGGTCCGGTTCGCTCTAAAGGGAAAAACCGTGCGGTTTCGGCCAAAGCGGACAATACTCTCTGTATTGGGGGTGGGGCGTGACAGAATGGTATCAGAGCTGGTCCCTCAGTAGTAGGTTCGAGGACGAATCATTGTTCAAAGGTGGGGAGAATGTCGGGACCCGGTTCTTGCTTACGGAGCAAAGTGCCACAAGGAACAAAGTGCCACGCTAAGTGTCATGTTAAGTGGGCGGGGGCCACCTCTTGAATCCGTGGGGGCCACCTCTTGAGTCCGTGGGACCCACTGTAGAACAATGGGGACTTTTCGGAATACATTCCGAAAGGGGGCAGATCTGTACTATAAATGGAATGATACCACTCTTCAATACAGAGGTGCCTTTTAAGTGAACCGGAACTACAGGAGCTTGAGAACTCCGTAGTTAAGCTTGCTCGGGCCAGGGAAGTCTTGGGATGGGTGACCTCCTGGGAAGTGGCCCATGGTCGGGTCCGGTTCGCTCTAAAGGGAAAAACCGTGCGGTTTCGGCCAAAGCGGACAATACTCTCTGTATTGGGGGTGGGGCATGACACAAAGAAAGCGGGGCAGCTTGTGGAAAAGGAAGAGTGCTTCTATTGTCATAAGAAAGGACACTGGAAAAGGGATTGCAGGGCTTGGAAGGCCAAGAACCAGGACCCGAAGCAAGTTGCGGCTTCGGCTTCTGGTGTGTATGTTATTGAAAACTGTCTATCAATAAACTCTACTTCCTGGGTATTGGATACCGGATCAGGATCTCATATCTGTAATTCTTTGCAGGCACTGAGAAAGCGTAGGGTTTTGAAGGCAGGTGATATGACCCTCAGAGTTGCAAACGGAACTGGCATGGATGCTGAGTCCGTAGGGAACTATCACCTGGGATTGTCAGATGGACACGTTTTGGTTTTGCGTAATTGTTATTTTGTACCCAATGCAACTTGTAATATCATTTCTGTATCTTTAATGTCTAAAGAAGGTTATGAATTTGCATTTGTAAGTAATGTTGTAAACATTCACCTTAATCAAGTTCTGATTGGGTCGGGTACATTAAGCAATGGTATATACGTATTAAACTAACCACATATTTTCAATGTCTAGAATACACACAAAAGAAAGTCTCCGGAAACAAATCAGGCTTTCTTATGGCATTGTAGACTGGGTCACATCAATGAGAGAAGGTTGACAAAGTTACATACAGAAGGATATTTAGATCCGTTCGAATATCAATCGTATGCAACTTGTCAATCTTGTCTCAAAGGAAAGATGACAAAGACTCCGTTCACTGGACACGGAGTAAGAGCGAGCGAGCTCTTGGGACTCGTACACAGCGACGTGTGCGGTCCAATGTCTACACATGCGTGAAGCGGTTATTCTTACTTCATTACTTTTACGGATGACTTTTCAAGGTACGGATATGTCTTCTTAATGAAACATAAATCCGAAGCCTTTGGAAAATTCCAGGAATATAAGAATGAAGTAGAAAAACAAACCGGCAAAAGTATCAAGACACTGAGATCTGATCGAGGTGGTGAATACTTGAGTGCCGAGTTCCTGGATTACCTAAAAGAGAATGGAATTCCCTCTCAGCTTACTCCTCGATACACTCCGCAACATAACGGTGTATCGGAGAGACGGAACCGGACCCTATTGGATATGGTACGTTCCATGATGAGTAACGCTGAGTTACCGCGATCATTCTGGGGATATGCACTAGAATCAGCTGCATATCTTTTGAACCAAGTTCCAACTAAGACAGTGCCTACCACACAATATCAGATGTGGTGTGGGAAGAAACCCTATCTTAAGCACATTAAGACATGGGGATGTCCAGCTTTTGTCAAAAAGCAGCATGCGGACAAACTCGAGGCATGCTCAGTACAGTGCAAGTTTGTGGGATATCCAAAGAACTCCAAGGGATATTTCTTCTATTACGAAGAGGAACAAAAGGTTTTTGTTTCTCGTCCTGCCTGCTTCTTGGAAACTGAGTTTTTGGAAAATCAGATAAGTGGGAGCGCAATAGAACTGGAAGAAATTCTAGAACCATGAGCTATTACTGAAATCTTAGAAGAACCAGAGGGTTCGAAAGAACATGACATTCGTACGCCACTCCGCAGGAGTAGTATGCAGTCTCATCCGCCCGAGAGATACTACGGTTTTCTCATAGACGGGGATAGAAAGGATTGCATCATTGATAGTGATGAGCCTACTAGCTTCCAGCAGGTCATTCAGAGTATTGACTCGGTAAAATGGCTGGATGCAATGCGGGCCGAAATGGAGTCCATGTACACCAACAAAGTATGGACTTTGGACATTGCTCCAGATGCGGTAAAACCCGTAAGATGCAAATGGATCTTCAAGAAGAAGATTGGTGCAGATGGACAGGTTGAGATCTATAAGGCTAGACTTGTTGTAAAGGGTTTTCGTCAAAGACCTGGTTTGGACTATGACGAAACCTTTTCTCCAATGGATATGCTGAAATCCATTCGGATCCTTCTTGCCATTGCTGCCTTCCACGATTATGAGATTTGGCAGATGGACGTAAAGACCGCTTTTCTAAATGGAAATTTAGAGGAGTGTGTCTATATGGACCAGCCAGAGGGTTTCATTCAGAGTGGGAGCAGCGGAAAGGTGTGCAAGTTGCTTAAGTCCATCTATGGACTAAAGCAGGCATCGCGGAGTTGGAACATCTGTTTTGATGAGACAGTCAAAGATTTTGGCTTTATCAAAAATCCAGATGAACCATGCATCTATAATAGATTTGTAGCAAGAACTGTCGTATTCCTCATTTTATACGTGGATGGCATTCTTTTGATAGGAAATAACATTCCTATGCTACAATCTGTCAAAGGGTTCTTGTCACACAGGTTCTCTATGAAAGACCTGGGTGATGCCACTTACATTCCGGGGATCCGGATCCATCGTGATAGATCCAAGAGGATATTAGGACTTTCGCAGTCCAGGTACATCGACACCATACTGAAAAGATTCAGTATGGAAGATTCCAAGCGCAGTAATCTACCGGCTTGTCACGGGATCACCCTCTCCAAAGAGATGTCTCCCAAGACTGATTTGGAAAGGGATCGCATGTCTATTATACCCTACGCTTCTGCGATAGGCTCTATAATGTATGCGATGTTGTGCACCAGATCGGATGTAGCTTATGCACTGAGTGTAGTAAGTCGGTATCAGTCAAACACTGGGGAGAAACACTGGATAGCGGTAAAGAACATTCTCAAGTACCTGAGAAGGACTAAGGAGATGTTCTTGGTGTATGGCGGAAAAGACCTCCAGATCGAGGTCTTTGCTGACTCCAGCTTCCAGAGTGACAAGGATGATTCCAAGTCCATGTCGGGTTTTGTCTTTACCCTCAATGGAGGGGCGGTGTATTGGAAGAGTTCCAAACAGGAAACAATTGCTGACTCGACGATGGAAGCGGAATATATCGCTGCTGCTGATGCCGCAAAAGAAGCCGTCTGGATGAGGAAGTTCTTGACAGAACTTCAGGTGGTTCCGTCCATTGTTGATCCAATACCTCTGTATTGCGACAACAATGGGGCTATAGCTTTAGTGAAGGAACCCAGGTCCCATCAGAAGTCCAGACACATCTTGAGACGGTATCACCTGATCAGGGAGATCGTGGGTCGCCAGGAGATCAAGGTTCGGAGAGTTGCTACGGAAGATAACACTGCTGATCCACTCACCAAGGCCTTACCCCAGACTCAGTTCGAGCGGCTGATCGAGATGATAGGTCTTCGATACGCCAGTACATGGCCTTAGTGCAAGTGGGAGATTGTTAGTGTATATGCCCTAGAGGCCATTACTGTATCATACTAGTTTGTATATTACTTAATGGAAGCTTGGGATATTCACCATTATATAGACAATCTTGCTCAAAATAGTAGTATGCTACTTGGTTTGTCTCTACTTCAATGTGTGTACATATGTTTCTTTTATCATATCGCCTATACACATTAGTGGAGCCCTTAGGATCTTTGCTTGATTACCAGCGTTGTGATGGCGGTCACACTCGTGGGGGCTGGGTAATCCACAAGCACATCTTTATACAGGTCCCTAGTCGTAGGACTATCGAGACAGGGCATCGATACTCCGGAGTAGACTAGCGTATGCGCTTCTCATCCCAGCAGGGGAGACGGTCTGTCCCACAGCCGTTAGTACGTCGTACTTGAGATAGTATGCGGGTGCTCGTTAGGTTACGAGTACACTGGACAGGACTCGTCGGGAACTGATTGGTTGGTACTATACCTATTGTCAGTTATCAGTTCCCAGGTAACATGAGTACAGCTTAGTCCGCTGACTTGACACTGTCACTTCGCCTCGAGTGTGTTCCCACTGTACTTTGATTACTACCGTACCACGGCTCAAAGGAGTCGTGCAAATAGGTAGTAGTTGGGTGCAGTCCCGAAGCACTTGGAGGCAGTGACGGTTAGACAGGATACGTCTCTCCCGGTATTGGGAGTTGATATCGCGCTGTGTCAAGGAGAGCCATTACACACAGTCGTCCCTGGCCAGGGCAAGCGAGATGCACTGGTAGGTTTCCAGTGTTATCTCAGGGTGTTCTGGGCTACACTCCGACACGACTTGTATCGCTATTAGGGTACTAACGTTTACCGCCCCCTAGGCCCGCCATGCGATATTCTCAGACGAACAGACCGGACTGTACGGAGACTATCACATTCAGGCTCAGTAGGAGTTCGGATGAGTTCACCTCGTCAGTCTTCTTATCGGCATCTACCTGGGGGCCGTTACGCACAGCTAGTGCCACTTGCGGTCTGTGGTTAAACCCACTGCCGGCGTAGTGTCGAGTCTTTAGAGTCCCACACAGAGAGCTATTCGCCTTTAGGCAAAAGAGTAGAGGTCGCATGGTTTTGCGACAGGGTTCGGTCACATCCGTGCACTTGTGCACGTTTGGTGTCCGGGCAGTTATTACTAGCGGGCTTTGGTTTAAACCAGATCATAGTGTACGTTTTGGGATTGGTTTTATCTCGTTTGTATTCGTGTTCCTCTGAACGCGAATGCGGGTGTGTATGCACGGTTGACAGAGACAGGGGCAGAGGATTCTCATTAGGGTTGTTGACTGTTGACTTTTGCTAAACCCTAATGAGAATAAGAAATATGATTACTAATAATATTAATTAAGTATTAGTGTGCCATGGTTGGGTTGAAAGTTTGACTTTGTTGACTTGTTGACCATCATCATTACAATGGCTATCATTTCATGGCTAAGACTTTTTGCTTGCTTGTTATTCTTTACAAAATGAGTGCATGAAATGATAATGCCATTGACATGAACCATCACATAATACTTAATTATTGTTATTATTATGATTATTTGGTGTTATGAGAGTATGGAGGTAAAAAAAGTCTTCTTAATTCTATCATATTGATTCTCTCTCATCCTCAAGGCTCTCCTCTTCCTCTTGCTCTCTCTCTAGCTCATGGTTCTATTGTCTCATGAGTTGAGAAACAAGAACCATAGAGATAAAACCCAAAACACTTCTCTACTCATCCTAGTGTACAAGGTCTAGCAAGCCAAGTATTCTAGTTTCCTCTAGATTGAGGTTAGAGCCAAAGGTAGAATCTTTCGGGTGGATCCATCTTCGGCACAAGGAGACGACGAGGTGAGGCCGATCCGACCACCACAAGGAGTTGAAGAGAAGGAGTTCAAGTTTAGGTATAACCCCTAACCTAGTAGCTAAACTCTTAGTTAGGTTGTTAGATAGTTTGTTTAACAAAGATACGTTTCTAGAGTTCATGTTACCCCACCGAAAAAATTGTTTTTCACCATTTCCGCAACCCCAAGAACCGGGGATGGGTAACGTGGACTTACAAACACCTACGCAATACTCCTGGGTAGCGGCATCGGGGTATCGAAGCTCGCCCGTGGCGGGATCTGTTGAGGTGCCGTGGACGGCAATATATGCGGACAGCACGCTCGGTGTACCACCTTGTGCCAGGGTCTGAGTTCTCTGCAATATTAGAAAGTAACTCTTAATATTAGATATATTAGAAAATAACTCTTAATATTGCATTATATCACAAAGGCCGGTCTATTGTAATTTACCGATAACTCCATGGCACGAGTAATATTCCTCGAGCCACCTGTATAAGTGGGGCGACCCCTCTTCGCCGACTTCCTATTCTCTATATTTTGAGCGACCTGTTTATGCACAACACATTCACATTTAGTTTTCTAATTAAGGAACACAAAAAAATAAATTATATACTAAATAATGAATTACCTTTAAAATACATACCTGTTTGTGTTGAGAGTCGAAATATTCGCACAATAGAGGCCATGTCTCTACGTCGACTCTCGCAAAGGCCGGAGTAGATAGGAGGGCCGCTCTCTCTGCCTCGGGGGTCGCCATCCACAGGGAGTAGCAGTCGGCCTTCAGCTCATTCCTGTTGTATCGAACCTTAGTCTGCATGTTCTTCATCAGGCCATTGTATAGAGCATGAAGATCGAGCACCCTCCCAGGGTGATCAGGGTCGGGTACAGGCTGAAAATCGTAATCCAGCTGAAAATACAAAAAAAACATTGTTATTAGATTGCAAGTGTTAATAATAAATATATTGGATAAATCAAGTGAAAACATATATTAATACCCGAGCCTGATCCCAGAAGAGGGCGAATGAGTGCCGGTGCTGGTCGCCCCACTCAACGTGAAGTGGATAGTTCTTCACGAGCCGGCTCTCATCCCCCATATACCGGCCGAACCTCTCGGCATGATCGCCAGTATAGCGATAATCAGGGGTAAAAAAGAGGGGTAATGCTTCCTCCCCTCTAGCTCTGTCAGGCCTCAGCCTGTGGGACTGATTCGGGCCTCGAGTCCCCCTCTGGGGATGGGGAGGCCCTGCGTCTGCAAGAAATATCAAGACAATCAATATTAAGACAAAGTTGTATTAAGAAATCAAGGTTAAATGAAAATTGAAGTGTGATATATACCTCCGGTGACTAAAGCACGAGTCTAGGCCCGGGCAGCAGCACGAGCGGGACGATAGTTCCTCCGTTGAGGAACAGCCGGTATCCCGGATGCGGACGCATTCGCTCCAACTAGAAAATAAATATTGACGCTAAATTTCCATGAAGTTCATATTTATTCTTTAGAGGATATGTAAAATGAATAAATATTTTATATTTATTCATACTAACCTACAGACTGAGCGGAGGGTACAAAAGTGGCGGGAGTGGCCCCTGCGTTAGATGTGGACGCACCAGCTATAATTAGACAATTAAAAATAGATTATATAAGTAATTGCAAAAAGAATGTGTAGATCAATAATATAACATTCTAAATCAATATTCATGCACTATAGGATATATAAACATACCCGCAGGTGCGGTGGTGGCACCACCTATAGCTAGACAATAAAAAAATGATTATCTAAGTAAGAGCAAAAGGAATGTGTGTATATTTATGATATAGCATTCTAAATCAATATACATGCACTATATGATATATAAACATACCTGGAGGTGCGGGAGTGGCCTCTGTCCCTGATGTGGACGTATCACCAACAGTTAGACAATCAAACATTGACAATATAAGTAATTTTGACATGAACAGGCATGAATATCTATAATATTACATTCAAAATGGATATGCGTGCAATATACCTGGAGGTGTGGCAAAGTCCACACGGAAGGAGGCATCCGAAGGGGTCTCCGATCTGGGTGCAAGACCGGCCCTCTGAAGCTCCCTACGTAGCTCTCCGAGCGGCAGAACCGCTCTGCCTCTGCCTCTGCCGGTGCCGCGGCTGGAGCTCCTGCCGCCCCTCGCTGCTCCCGTCATCATCATCAAATCTAGATAAATAGTTCGTGGACGCATTAGACAATCATTACAAGTATTGACTATATATGTATAGATCGTAAAATGTGAAATAATAATATAACATTACTGATAACCTTTTTCGTTTCGTGGGCGCATTAGACATATCTACTTGGATTTCATCATCGATATCATTTCTAACCCACGTAACTTCATGATCGGCCGAAGACAACCCGTCTTTCGAAATAGACGGTCGGAGCACTCTAAGCCTTCTCTCTTCTTCATCCTCATCGCTGTCCTCGAATTCTGGGACATCGTAGACATCCCTGGGTTTCCAACGGCACTCTATCCCGGATGCTTCAAACACTGTGAGTAGTATACTTGGAACGCTTGGTTCGGAAAGATAAACGGATCTTCCTTACCGTAAAATCGAAGTGTGTTCACACTGGTCAATCCATATTCATCTTTCCAAGTCCTAAGATTGCTTCTCCACTTATCCGTATCGGTTCGCGTATCGTACCAAGTACACTGGAATATATAAAAGGGTTCTGATCGTCCGGGATAGTGGATGCCGAGTATACAATTTAAGTACCCATAATAAATCACACCGTCCGATCCTACCGTCGCAATCCCACTATTCTGTGTGGTTCTAGATGTTTCTATGTCCTTAACTTCGAATTTGTATCTAAGGACACCGAATCCTTTATAATATGCAACCTACATACTAGGAAATCGAGCTAAATATCTTGAATCACTCTCAAATGATGCAGACAAGTTCGGATCGTGGATCTAACAAAACAAATTTTACGACAAATACATAACGATATAAGTTTAGATTAAAACTGATAGCAATAACATGTTATTCGAATAACTTACATGATCTGTGACCCAATCGCAAAAATTATCCTGATGATATTTTTCCAATCGTTCATCGTTCCAATCAGGATGCTCCTCGCGTACCTCGTTAAAATGAATTCTGTTTTCGACAAATAAGGGTGTCATTAATATTATATCATTTTATACACACACAAACACAAATATAACAATTAATCCAAAAAAACTTACTCTCTAATTTGTTCAAGACATGCGCAATTAAGCAAGATAAACCGGTATATCTTGTTGATAAATATAGTGTCCACCCTCTTATAATCGGTTTTACCATATGGCCCGTCTTGAATTCTTCGAGGCCGGTTAAGTCTCGTCTCAATGTTCTCGTCCAGATAGCGGGAACAAAATGTGGTTGCTTCATCAAGAAGATAACCTTGCATGATAGAACCCTCTGGTCGATTTCTATTGCGTATATAC
This sequence comes from Agapanthus africanus, assembly GCA_030015575.1. Classification (NCBI taxonomy): domain Eukaryota; kingdom Viridiplantae; phylum Streptophyta; class Magnoliopsida; order Asparagales; family Amaryllidaceae; genus Agapanthus; species Agapanthus africanus. The sequence continues at coordinate 151,886,804 of JASDDO010000026.1, read as the reverse complement.
TTTTTAAGAGTGTAGAGGTACTTAAACAAAATATGTTGAATAAATAAATACTTTGCATTCTCATAAATTGGTTTTCTAGCATCATTCATGAAATTTTCATATTTATCCGCATGCGGTCCTTGACCAGAAGGAATGTCATCTTCGGTACGAATAGATTTACCTAGGGCAGCCTCTACCATATCCTTCATTTCTTCTGATGGAAATAAATTACCGTCTTCATCTTCTGCCGCATTACCGTCTTCTCCTTCTTCTCCTGTCGTATTATCGTGTTCTCCTTCTTCTTCTGCCGCATTACTGCGTTTTTCTCCTTCCCCGTGATATTTCCAAGTTGTATAAAGTATAGTAAAACCATATTTTACGATATGAAGCTCTGCCAATTATACCTTTTGCCAGTACTTGTTGCCACATCTATCGCACGGGTAGAGAATCTTCTCTATCACGATCTTATTATGTGCGCATGCAAATTCAATAAAAGCAGCAACTCCTGCGACAAACTTAGGCTGCATACGTTGTTTCCAATCCACATGCATCGAGTCCTTAACTCTGACGTACTCATGGGCCATGCTAGACTGTATAACATATAAATTGTAGGTTATGGTGACTATATTGAGAAATCTAAGAATGGGATAGTTACTGACAAAGGAGAAAATCAGTGTATATGCTTTGTGTGTGCGTTTGTCGTTGAAAAAAATAAATTATCGAACGTATGTTAACCGATAGATGGGGACTAAGTAGCGCTTTTAGTTTCATATATGATTATCGATGAGAATATGAAAGTTTCATATTATCATCGAGTATCATATATTGGTTTTAACTTGAACATCTTGAATCACTCTCTAATGATGCGTTTGTTGTGTATTCTTGTTGTAAGTGTGTGTTTCGGCTGTCGGGGGTAAGGCTTCTATCCCATTAAGAATGTATATAGCGAACACCCATTCGCTTGTGCTTTCAACCATTTCGAGTAAATTTCGGCAGCACCTCTCCGCTGTTCTCCGAGTACACTGTAATAGAATAGATAATCATTTCAAAGTTATGAAATAACGTTGAAATGAACATCTAATCTATCTTTGCACACGGAGAACCAGCGGAAAGGTACCGACGAAATATCTCAAAACGGATGAAAACACAAGTGAATGAAGGTGTTTGCTTTATACATTCCTAACTTGTCCATACGAAACAAATCTATCGGTTATCATACGATTGAATCTTCTCGTCACATAGACTATACGACGGTTATTAGTATCGAGCTATACCGTCTGATATTTAACAACCTTCGTATAGTTCTATGTCATGACGAACATCGAACGTATGTTAACCGATAGACGGGGACTAAGTGGCGCTTTTAGTTTCATATATGAGTATCGATGAGAATATGAAAGTTTCATATTATCATCGAGTATCATATATTGGTTTTAACTTGAACATCTTGAATCACTCTCTAATGATGCGTTTGTTGTGTATTCTTGTTGTATGTGTGTGTTTCGGCTGTCGGGGGTAAGGCTTCTATCCCATTAAGAATGTATAGAGCGAACACCCATTCGCTTGTGCTTTCAACCGTTTCGAGTAAATTTCGGCAGCACCTCCCCGCTGTTCTCCGAGTACACTGTAATAGAATAGATAATCATTTCAAAGCTGTGAAAAACGTTGAAATGAACATCTAATCTATCTTTGTACACGGAGAACCAGCGGAAAGGTACCGACGAAATATCTCGAAACGGATGAAAACACAAGTGAATGAAGGTGTTTGCTTTATATATTCCTAACTTGTCCATACGGGACAAATCTATCGGTTATCATACGATTGAATCTTCTCATCACATAGACTATACAACGGTTGTTAGTATCGAGCTATACCGTCCGATATTTAACAGCCTTCGTATAGTTCTATGTCACGACGAATATCGAACGTATGTTAACCGATAGACGGGGACTAAGTGGCGCTTTTAGATTCATATATGAGTATCGATGAGAATATGAAAGTTTCATATTATCATCGAGTATCATATATTGGTTTTAACTTGAACATCTTGAATCACTCTCTAATGATGCGTTTGTTGTGTATTCTTGTTGTATGTGTGTGTTTCGGCTGTCGGGGGTAAGGCTTCTATCGGTTATCATACGATTGAATTTTCTCGTCACATAGACTATACTAAGTATTTAAATAAAATATAAAGTAACTGATATAACATGATTTTAAACTTATGAAATAATACTTACTTAGTTACTTGCAAGTTGCAACTTGAGAATAAGATATATGAAGAATTGAGTATTAAAGAACTAAGATGCATTAGACTTGAGATTGAGATACATACCTTCAACATAGAAAAGAAATCAATAAAAAAGATGAATATAATATAAATTCAAGTTAAAAGAATATATATGCTCCTTTCAAATGCAATTAAGTCTCGATGATGCTGAAGATGTTACCAGAAAAACAAAAATTAGAAGACAGAATCAAGTCTCGATGCTAAAAAGAACAAGTTTAAGGGTCAACAGAGCCCCAAATTTTTTTTGAGGATTGTTAATTGATGAGTACTTGTTTTTGGAATGTGAGAGGAATCGCTATGATATAGAAAAACAGAGAAGTTCAAATTTTCTGTATTATGGAGCCTATGGTGGACTTCTCAAAAGCAAAATATATTGCTCAATCTACAGGCTTTGCACAAATATGGGGGAATTTGTCTAATAAGATTTGGATTTTTGTTGAATCTACTGTTCAGGCTGATATTATGAAATCTTCAGATCAATGCCTTGCAAAGAAAATTGTTCACAATAATACGTTTTGATGGAAAATTTTATATAACTGCTTGGGACATTATTCTTTTGATTGTCATGACCCTAACCCCAGCCCCAGCCCCAGCCCCAGCCCCAGCCCCAGCCGAACCCCAACCCCAACCCCAACCCCAACCCCAACCGCAACCTCAGCCGAACCCCAACCCCAACCGCAACCCCAGCCCCAGCCCCAACCGCAACCCCAACCCTAACCCTAACGCTAACCCCAACCGATACCTAACCCTAACCCTCATCGATACCCAAATCCTGAACCCTAGCCTTAAAATAATCAAAAAATTCTTTAATTGAAGATTTAATTACTAACCTGTACGCGCGGTGGAGGAGACAATCGATGCAATCGGCGACGAGGAAGAACGGCGACGAGATCGGGAACGAGATCGGCGACGAAAGAGAGAGAATGGCGACGAGATCGGCGACGAAAGAGAGAGAATGGCGACGAGATCGGCGACGCGGCGACGAGATTTGGGGATTTGGGAGTTTCGCGCGCTCGAGAGAGGAGATAATTAGCGTAGGGAAATTATGTGCCTTTTTTTATTAAATCCATATTTAGATGCCCCTACGGATTAGTCCGTAGGTCCTTGGTTTGCGGCTCCGTGGGGGCAAACAACAAATTACGATTTAATATTTTTAAATTAAACGTCTGGGACCGTAGGAGCAACCGTCTGGCCTTACGGACTAATCCGTAGGGCCAAAATAAATTTACCCCTACGGATTTCATTATCCGTAGGGGCAACCCCCTATTTTAGTAGTGTGGTGAGACCATGGTTGTATTTATTTTTCTTTCATTACCGGATATATATACCTAGGACACGAAAGAAATTTTATTTTGGTCAAATTGTTAAAAATCTCTGCAGCTTGTGAAACGTTGAGGCTTTAAGGGAAATGGTAATGAGAGGATCAACCTCTCTCAACAGTAGGCTTGATCTCAAATTAGGCAACATTTTCTTTTATTTTTAAATTCTAGGAATGGTTTTCTTGTTCTTTAATGTTACTTGAGGCCATAAATTTCATTATTTTCTTCGCATTCTTTGTGCAGGGGTCAACTGAATTCGATGAGGGCATCGGCTGTGACATGTGTTTAAACTTATTTGCTCTCAAGTCAATGATACTAGTAAGGTGCACGTGCGGTTATTGGTTTAAATTTTTTTTGTCCTTTGTGGAATTTAAAAACAAATTCAGGTCTTAGAAGAGAGAGGATCACATTGGGAGGTGAGAGAGGGAGAGAGAGGGTAGGGAGAGAGAGTGACGTGACCCGGATCGCGTCAGGATGTTACCTTCCGTTGATCTGCTGACGGCGGCGACGGATGGCTGAGATTGGATCTGGAGGCAAGATCCTGAAGCGTGTGGGTCTCAATGGGTTTGAGGTTGTTTGCGCCGAGCTACCTGCAAGGAAGTCCCGGAGTGGTTGTACCACCGAGGACCCTCCGACGGTCAAGTTAGAGAGGAAATCCGAGCAGAGTAACGGCTTAGTAGAGTAAAAATGGCTACTTGAACCGTCTGAAGAAGGGGTTTATATAGTGGTGGCAGCAAGCAGGGCAGGCATGAGAATCACGCCGGCCGCTACGCTCTCGACGTCACGCCCTCGTGATGAGCGAGATCTCCCATTAATGGCGAGACAAGCACGTTAATGGGGGATCGTAATGGCGTGGAACGTGAGATGTGGCCGGCGGATATCTCGAGCATGGCGAGATTCGCAGGATGGCGGTTGCGCCTGTGAGCGGTGTTGTTGATCGGTCGATGAGACCGAGGAAGATGACCTCGTCGGGAGAGCTCGCGGACGAGCGGAAGAGCCGAGGTATCTTGGTTCCGTGGTATCCCGGAGACGAGCTGGGAGACCGAGGAAGCCAATTGTGCAAGGGGCTCGGAGATGAGCCAGCGTTTGTTTGTAGGACGGGCATAAAAGTAGTCTGGTCGGCCACTGTAGGTCCTTTCTTGTGAGCTTTGGGACACGCCATATGCCACGTGTCATGATCTGGGAGATCACCGATATCGAGCTTCATCATTAGCCCCCCACTCTCGTCCCGACCAGCTGATGGGTCGGGTCGAGAGCGGTCTACCGGGTCACCCGAGGTGAGCTCCTTTCGAAGATATCGTCGGGGCGTGTTCCCGGGAAATCTGTTGTAATTTCTAGATGACGCCAGCGGATCAGGGGAGAGATCTCTGCATTAAAGAGAGTGCGCTGGATCGTGTGTACGTTTACTGAAGCGACAGTCCACGTGTCAGGTGATGGTTGGCTGACGCGATGGGCCGCAGACCTCTGGCGTCTGAGGGGATATGCCGATGTGTGTGCGACAGGTGGAGCGATCGTGGCCGTCGAGTGTACTGAACCGTTTCGGCGGTAGATGACTGTCGCCGTTGGATGAGAACGCCGGTGGCAATAAGTAGAGGTGGGGTCCACTTCAGGGCCTATATCTCTTCATATTTTCCTCGTTCTGGGTCTTCTTAGCTCGGCGCTCTCCTTTTTAGGTCGGATCTCCGCATTCCCGAGAACTTCTCTTCATCAGGTTAGATGTCTTCCTTTTCTTTCTTCTGCTTCTTCTCCTTCTGAGTCGAGTTTACCTCTCCCTTTGGCAGGGCAAATGGATCGCTCTAGGACTCTTGGTGCTCTCGGCGCTCAGTCCCGGATGGGGGCCGACGGTGCGGCCGTGCCTCCGGCTGACCCGAGCCCAGCACCAAATGTGCCGCCGATGGCGGGGCCATCTGCCTCGTCATGAGCTCCCGATGATTGTCCCGGCGGCGGCCAAAGGCGTCCACGGGTTCCCGAGCCCCAGACGAGAGATACAGGAGAGGGCGAAGACGGGGTTCCTCTTAAGAGGAAGAGGACGGTCTCTCGTGCGCCACTGTCGGAGAATCCTGGGAGGATTCCAGTGCAAGAGGGGGACGTCTATTTCGTTGTCCCGTCTGGGCTTTCCGTTTCTGCCGACCTGCTTGCTGGTATGGAAGAGTCGGCCGGGTGCAAGATTCCACAGGGGACCCTGAGGGCCCAAATGGCGGCTATAGCTCAGGAGGCGGTGCAGGTACGTACTCCCTCATGTGTCGTTTTGAGCGCCCTTTCTTTAGTCCGAGTGTCTCTAAGTCTCTCTGCTGTTTCCCATCAGGTCCTTCAGCGCTGCGCCCTTGTCACTCGCATGGAGGCCGAGGGGGCTATCCACGCTACGAGGCCGGCGGGAGAGTCTTCTTCGGAGGCCGAGTACCTGCGACTTGAGCTGTGTCTGGAGAGGGAGAGGATGGCTGTCTTGGAAGCCCGATCGGCCGCCGCGGAACTCGCCGTCTCAAGGTGTCGGGAGTCCTATCACCGCCTAAGTGAGTCCCACCGAGTCGTCGAGGTGAAGTTGATGGAACTGGCCGATCGCTTTGCAGCCATGAAGAGGGCGAGAGATGCCAGCAGGCGGGATGCCGAGGCGGTGCTTAAGGCAGCGGAGGTTGCCAAGATTCAGGCTAGGAAGGCGGTGACCGATTACAAGGGGTCGAACCAGTTTTACGTCGACCTCGGCGAGGCCTCCGCCATTGCGTGGAACAAAGCTCTTGATGCCGTCAAGGAGCAGTTTACAGAGTTTGCCGATGGTGAGCTCTGATTGATGTAGGATTTAGTATGTGCGTTTTAAAATAAAGAATACCGCAATCAAGATGGTGTCGCTTGGTAGCTAGCCGGTTGAGTACGAGTCGATCCACAAGGAGAAGGAGTTCTTTTCTTTATGTTCTGACGAGTTAAGTCCAAAAAGTTGGTGGTTTGTTTTAAGATCTATGAATGAGAATAAATTGATAAAAAGCTTGCTAGGGTTAGGATTAGGTTAGTTCGAAATAGGGATCTTCTCACTTCTTTCAATGCCTTAGTTGTGAATAAAGATGTTAGGGTAATCGGCAAAAACGGGGATTAGCACGACCGGTGTAACACCCGAGCCCAATGCTACTATTTTCAGTTACTGTTTGAGCATAATGTGGTACTCATTTCATTTAACTTGCTTGTTTGTTGCTTACTGTAAAATTTACCCGGCAAAGTCATTTCTACATATAACAAATTTTGGCATCTAAAATAAAATTGAAAATATTCATCTTGGCCTACTTGACATCCCTAGCCTCGTGGTAGCGTCCGTGCATTGTTTTCTCGTCCCGTTCAGTGAAACGGGCGAGTTTGGACGGCTACGCGCGCGTACATGTGTCCGTTTTGGGGGTATACTTTTTAATCATAAAATACTTAATTTTAAAATTTGGATCGCGCTTAAAATCCGATTATTTCAATTTCAAATTTTTGGACCCGACCCGGGCGCGATTTGGAAATGTTTTACTTTGCGCCAAAACCCCAGATTTTAATATTTTTAAACCATCATATATAATTTAGTTAACCATATAATATTTTTACAATCTTTTATATCTTTCTCAATTTATTCTCTCAGCCAATCGCAACCCCCCCTTAACCCCGTAGGCCCCACTTCTCTCTCTCTCGCTCTCTCTCTCTCTCTCCCTCTCTCCACTTTTTCTCTCTCTCTCTCATATATTCTCTCGTACTTCTCTTTATCATTTTTTCTCTTCTTGCTTCATGTCTCGTTTCTCATTTTTTTTAACTGTTCTTTTGTTGCCGGAATTCCGTCGTGCCGGTGACGCTTCTCGACGTTCCAGCGAGGTACCCCGACCCGTGTGGTTCCTTTGTTCGTCATTTGGGTTCATTCCGTGAACCGTGCGCCCGTCGCGAGTTTTCCCCGCCGACGGTTAACGTTCCGTTTTCCCGATTCGCGACCCATCGAGGCAAGTTAATCTTGCTACATGCTATATAATTCATTTTATACCTATTTAAATAAATATCATACCTATAGTTTAAATCTAGTGCCCCATGTTTAATTTTATATCGTTTTGATGTTCCGTTTGCATCCGTTTATATCATATTAAATCTAGATCATGAAAACTTATCTTGTGACATACTAGATTACATTATACTGCAACCATATCATTTAAAATATATATCGTCGTAATATTTATTATTATTATCTTTAATTAGTTTATAATCTTCATTTTATAATGTTATACATTTGAAAATATTATAGTTTACACATGAAACGTCGTTGAAAAAGCGGATACGACAAATCTGAAATTTACTGTACACCTTAACTTATAAAATTCATTATAAATCATACAAAAATCATTAGTATACGTTCTTTAGTTCGTTACGAAGCTAACTCAGAATAATATAACTCTATGAAATATTTACTTGCAAAATAAATTGTTTAAATAACGTAAAATGCAAATGAAAATGTCTCCAAACTGCTGTTCAGGGAAATTCCAGCAGAAAACTTTCAACTTCGAATGTTCATAACTTTTTGTAGGGATAACCTGAGATGCTTATACTTATAAAACTGAAAACCTTATTGAATTATCTTTGTTTTTATATAAGACACGTCCCTTTTGGAAAACGTTTGTTATTTTTAAGCTATTTTACAAATTAGGATGACGCTGAATTTCTGAACGGAACTTTCTTGTGCATGGTTAATCAATACCACTTTTATAGTTATTAATCGCTTTGAATATGCTATCCATATTAATATTATTATATCAATATTTATATCACATATTGCTTAGTTGTACATCCCACATTACCATTTTATAGTTTTATAACTTTTCGGATACCCGTCTGCATCCATCGCATTTAAGATACATATAATTGCATCCATAGATCACATTACTACATAATAATGTGATATTAACACTCCATGTTTAATAAATTGCATCCTAATTAATATTGAAACTATAAATGTAACCCTAATCGATAACTGTGCATCCATATCCTTGAAATTATATCTATTTGCATATCATATTACATGTTCCAGTTTATTGTTCTGATAGTACTCATGCTTGTTTATTTATACACATGCTTATGTTAGTTTGATTATGAGCACCCACATGACATCTTGTACTTCCTGACATGACCTGTTACACTTCCTACTTGACATAACATGGTACCGTACACTCTTGACATGACATGACACCTTTATACATTACCTGGCTTGACCTGATGTACCATGGCTTTACCTGTTACCTGATCTTGTGTCTAATGCCAACAAACATAACATGTAGTCCTCATGGACCGTTCCTGTTGTCTATCCAGACAAACCTGTTTACCTGATCCTGTGTTGGCATTAGTTTCTTGATTACTGGATACCTGACTTGACATACACATATAACTTGGGGGTATGGGGAAATCAAAAGTGAAATCAGACTTGTAACTCGACAGTTCACTACCTGTATTGAGTGTACACATTCCTATTTTGTGCCTAGCGGCATGTCTCGGTTTCAGCCGAGAATATTGTGGCCGTGGTCCGGGTATGTACGGGATACTATCGAGTGTACACATTCCTGTTTTGTGCCTAACGGCATGTCTCGGCTGCAGCCGAGAATATTGTGGCCGTGGTCCCGGGTATGTACGGGATAGTATTGAGTTACATCGATGATTCATAAATTTGGTTTCAAAGACTTTAGAACAGAGAACCTGATAGAACAATCCAGTTTACCCACTGCACACTACCCTGTACTGCTCTGATTTATATTATTGTTACCCTTGCTTTATTCATATTTATATTCGCATTGCCTGTTTACTATGTTATTACTTGATGACTTGACGCGCTGACGTCTGGGTTTTGCATGGCCTAGATTCTGTACTGCTGTCGCAGACCGAGCAGGAGTATTTCAGCCAGCAGGCTGAGCTGTGAGTTTAGTGTTAGTTTTATTTCCTGCATTCATTTCTTGATGTAAGCCCGCATTATGGGACATACCTTTCAGTTATTTGTATTGGATCATTTGCTTCCGCATTTATTTATTATTGACCCTTGTTATTCTGGATTATGGACATGTTTTAGATAGTTTGTCTTGTTCTTGATATCTCTACAGCCGTAATGTGACTGTGGATGGATACTTCCTACCCACAGGTAGCATGGTTGGCTATGTCATGTGCCCAATCTAGCGTACTCTGGGAAGCAGGGCGTGACATGGTTCTTTTGGTATCAGAGCCATAGGATAGTCGGGTTGATTCTTTTGTAGTTGGGTGTTGTACCCAATACACGAATCAGAATACCCGTGTTTAGGAAACATGTCCTGCCACCTTGACCGTTTTACCATTCTTGAATCACATTCTTCCTGATTATATCTTTTACGATGTGCAAACTTCCTTTGCATATCGATTCGAAACTTGATTCCTTGTTATCTCTAGGACTTAGGCGACTTGGATGGAGTTATGTAATTGTGGCTATGATACCGCGGCATAGTTACAATGCGGTACACTATTTAAGTATCTTGGAGTTCTAGCCTTGATCTATATTCAAAATCTATCATCATGCTAATGTTGGGTATTTTGAGTTTAGGATTATAACCGGTAAGAAATTAAAGACGTACCAAGGCGTGTGGACGAATCCGCCATGCTTGGAGTGATAAGGGGAATGCTGAAGAATCAAAAGAAACAGACCGAGCTGATCCAGCAACAAGCGGACTCGTTTCAGGAAGGTTTGCAGATCGTTCAGCGGTCTGTGAACAATGTTGGATCTAAGCCGTTGACCGAGTAGGGACAGTAGCAGATTTCAGACGTTTGAGTCCGTATACATTTACTGGATTGGAGGAGTCGTTGCCAACAGAGCAGTGGCTAGTTGACACAGAGAATTTGTTCATTGCGGAACAGATTCCAGATGAGAAAGAGTTGATGTGGTACGCATTCAGTTAGTGGATTACGCCCGAGAATAGTGGCTTGTAGAAGGGAACCGTTTGCCCAAGCCAATCAAATGGGCGGATTTTTCGAAGAGTTTCATGGAGAAGTTCTTCCCCCGGACTGCACGGAAGGAAATGGAAGAGAAGTTCATTGGACTAAAGCAGAAGGGAGCACCCATAGATGTGCATGCAGCAGAATGGACGAGACTCAGTAGTTTCGCTGGACCTTTAGTTGCCAACGATACAGACAGGACACGGAGGTTCATGCGCAGACTGGACGTGGACATCCAGAGACAGATTGTCTCCCTGGGTTTGACCACTTTCTCACAAATACTTGCAGCAGCCAAGAGCAGCAGAGGTTATCTGGGATGAAAGGGAGTTTGCAGCAGACAGCAGTTGCGTTAAGGAAGCAGTTCGGTCGGGCCGGTCGAGTTTAGGGCTAGGCCGACAAACAATATTCTTGCATCAATGGAAGTGATGAAAGTAAAGAGCCGGCTGTTGTTCGTGATTCTATGGACGTGTTTGAAGATATATCGGGTTTACCGCCGAGGAGAGACGTGGAGTTCGCAATTGATCTTATTCCTGGTGCAGCGCCAGTATCCGAAGCGTATTATCCATTGGCGCCAGTAGAATTGGAAGAAGTCAAGAAACAGGTTGCTGAATTGCTTGAGAAAGGTTGGATTCGAAGCAGTAACTCGCCTTGGGGGAGCTCCAGTTCTTCTAGTAAAGAAGAAGGATGTGCATCGACTATCGAGAATTAAACCGGGTGACTATTAAGAACAAGTACCCGATCCCTTGCATTGGCGAACTTTCGAGCAGCTTAGTGGCGTGAGGGTATTCTCGAAGCTAGATTTGCGATCCGGATATCATCAGGTCCGAGTGAAAACAGAAGATATTTGCAAGACGGCGTTCCGAACTCGGTATGGACATTACGAGTACTTAGTGATGCCCTTCGGAGTAACGAATGCGCCGGCAGTATTCAGGGACTTGATGAACTGAATCTTTTCACCGTTCTTGGACCAGTTTATCGTGGTTTTTTTATTGACGATATTCTGGTTTATTCGAAGAGTTTTGAGGAACATTCTGAGCATTTGAAGATCGCACTGCGGACGTTGAGACAGGAGAAGTTATATGCGAAGATGAGCAAGTGCGAGTTTTGGCTGAAGGAAGTAAAGTTTTGGGGCATGTTGTGTCTGGCGATGGAATTGCCGTCGATCCAGAAAAGATTGCAGCAGTTCGTGATTGGCCGATTCCAAAGAATGTTGCGGAGATAAGAAGCTTTCTTGGACTCGCCGGGTATTACAGAAGATTTGTGGAGAACTTTGCTCGTCTGGCGGAGTCGTTAACCAAGCTTACGCGCAAGGAGGTACCTTTTGTACGGACGGATAAGTGTGCATTAGCTTTCGAGACGTTGAAGCAGAACTTGATAACCGCCCCTATTCTGACCGTGCCAGACAATTCCGGAGGATTGGTGATTCACAGCGACGCATCTGTGAAAGGATTGGGATGTGTTTTGATGCAGCATGGGAAGGTTGTAGCATACACATCGAAACAGTTGAAGACCCATGAGAAGAATTATCCAACTCATGACTTGGAGCTTGCGGCTGTGATTTTCGCTTTGAAGATTTGGAGACACTACCTTTTGGGCGAAAGAGTCGAAGTTTTTACAGATCATAAGAGCTTGAAGTATGTGTTCACACAGAAGGATCTTAACATGAGGCAGCGTAGATGGTTGGAGCTGATGGCTGACTACGATCTTGATCTTAAGTACCATCCGGAGAAGGTTAATGTTGTGCCGGATGCGCTTAGTCGGTTACCAGTAATTCAGGTGTTAACTACACAGAAGGAGATCGTCGCAGATTTTCGAAGATTTGACTTGGAGGTTGTGCTACCGCTTTCTACGGGACAGTTGTTGCAGCTGCAAGTACATTCGTCTTTGATCGAGAATATTAAAGCAGCTCAATCGCAGGATCCTAGACTGCAAAAGTTTTGAGAGCAGGTTGAAGCCGGGCTACGAACAGATTTACTAATCCACGAAGATGGTTCGTTGAGATATGGTAGCCGTTTATGTGTGCCAAAGGGAGATGTTCGTGAAGAGCTTATGAAGAAGGCACACAGTTCAGCTTATTCTGTACATCCAGGAGGCACAAAGATATACCGAGATATTCGACAGCATTTCTGGTGGGAAGGCATGAAATGGGAGATTGCTCACTTTGTGGCAAAGTGCTTGGTATGTCAGCAAGTTAAGGCTGAACATCAAAGGGTTGCTGGTTTATTGCAACCACTTCCGATTCCTCAGTGGAAGTGGGAACATATAACCATGGATTTCGTGACGGCTTTACCGCGGAGTCCAAAAAGGCAACAATGCAGTATGGGTAATTGTTGACCGATTGACCAAGGCAGCTCACTTTATTCCTTTTCGGGTTGGTCAATCAACAGAGACTTTGGCAGAGCGGTACATGCAGGAGATTGTAAGATTGCATGAAGTACCGGTGAGCATCCTGTCCGATCGGGACACTCGGTTCTTATCACACTTCTGGAGGAGTTTACAGGAAAGTTTGGGGACTCGATTGAAGTTTAGCACAGCTTATCATCCTCAAACTGATGGTCAGTCGGAGAGAACGATCCAAACTCTTGAGGATATGTTGAGAGCATGCATGTTGGACTTCAAGAGGTCTTGGGAGGATCATCTACTTTTGGTGGAGTTGTCTTACAACAACAGTTTTCAGGAAACTATTCAGATGGCTCCATTTGAAGCTTTGTATGGTCGTAAATGCCGTTCACCTGTTTGTTGGGACGATGTCGGTGAACGAAGATTATTGGGAGCAGATTTGGTTGTGCAGACAGTTGAGAAGGTTAACCCTATCAGAAATCTTATGAAGGCAGCACAGGACCGACAGAAGAGTTGGGCAGATACGTCAAGAAGACCTCTAGAGTTCGCCGTGGGTGATTTGGTATTCTTGAAGATATCACCGACTAGAGGGGCGATTCGTTTTGGAAGTCGAGGAAAGCTTAGTCCTCGATTCGTTGGACCCTTTGAGATCTTGGAGCGTGTTGGTGAGGTAGCGTATCGTTTGGCGTTACCGCGGTCCTTGGCGAATGTGCACGATGTGTTTCACGTATCTCAACTCCGTAGGTATGTTCGAGATGAAACACACGTATTGGATCATTCGGAGCTAACAGTACGAGAAGACTTGACTTTTGAGGAGCGACCGATTGGAATCGTGGATCGAAGGGAAAAGGTTCTTAAGAACAAGGTTATCCCCCTTGTGCTTGTTTCTTGGGGTAATCGCTCGCATGGAGAGTCCACTTGGGAACGAGAAGATGAAATCCGGCAGAAGTTTCCTCACCTTTTCTTGTAGTTATCTATCTTTGTATTCTTGGAATTTCGAGGACGAAATTCTTTTTGTAGTTGGGTATAATGTAACACCCGAGCCCAATGCTACTATTTTCAGTTACTGTTTGAGCATAATGTGGTACTCATTTCATTTAACTTGCTTATTTGTTGCTTACTGTAAAATTTACCCGGCAAAGTCATTTCTACATATAACAAATTTTGGCATCTAAAATAAAATTGAAAATATTCATCTTGGCCTACTTGACACCCCTAGTCTCGTGGTAGCGTCCGTGCATTGTGTTCTCGTCCCGTTCAGTGAAACGGGCGAGTTTGGACGGCTACGCGCGCGTACATGTGTCCGTTTTGGGGGTATACTTTTTAATCATAAAACACTTAATTTTAAAATTTGGATCCCGCTTAAAATCCTATTATTTCAATTTCAAATTTTTGGACCCGACCTGGGCGCGATTTGGAAATGTTTTACTTTGCGCCAAAATCCCAGATTTTAATATTTTTAAACCATCATATATAATTTAGTTAACCATAAAATATTTTTACAATCTTTTATATCCTTCTCAATTTATTCTCTCAGCCAATCGCAACCTCCCCTTTAACCCCGTGGGCCCCACTTCTCTCTCTCTCGCTCTCTCCACTTTTTCTCTCTCTCTCTCTCATATATTCTCTCATACTTCTCTTTATCATTCTTTCTCTTCTTGCTTCATGTCTCGTTTCTCATTTTTTTTAACCGTTCTTTTGTTGCCGGAATTCCGTCGTGCCGGTGACGCTTCTCGACGTTCCAGCGAGGTACCCCGACCTGTGTGGTTCCTTTGTTCGTCGTTTGGGTTCATTCCGTGAACCGTGCGCCCGTCGCGAGTTTTCCCCGCCGACGGTTAACGTTCCGTTTTCCCGATTCGCGACCCATCGAGGCAAGTTAATCTTGCTACATGCTATATAATTCATTTTATACCTATTTAAATAAATACCATACCTATAGTTTAAATCTAGTGCCCCATGTTTAATTTTATAACGTTTTGATGTTCCGTTTGCATCCGTTTATATCATATTAAATCTAGATCATGAAAACTTATCTTGTGACATACTAGATTGCATTATACTGCAACCATATCATTTAAAATATATATCGTCGTAATATTTATTATTATTATCTTTAATTAGTTTATAATCTTCATTTTATAATGTTATACATTTGAAAATATTATAGTTTACACATGAAACGTCGTTGAAAAAGCGAATACGACAAATCTGAAATTTACTGTACACCTTACCTTATAAAATTCATTATAAATCATAGAAAAATCATTAGTATACGTTCTTTAGTTCGTTACGAAACTAACTCAGAATACTATAACTCTATGAAATATTTACTTGCAAAATAAATTGTTTAAATAACGTAAAATGCAAATGAAAATATCTCCAAACTGCTGTCCAGGGAAATTCCAGCAGAAAACTTTCAACTTCGAATGTTCATAACTTTTTGTAGGGACAATCTGAGATGATTATACTTATAGAACTGAAAACCTTATTGAATTATCTTTGTTTTGGTATAAGACACGTCCCTTTTGGAGAACGTTTGTTATTTTTAAGCTATTTTACAAATTAGGGTGACGCTGAATTTCTGAACGGAACTTTCTTGTGCATGGTTAATCAATACCACTTTTATAGTTATTAATCGCTTTGAATATGCTATCCATATTAATATTATTATATCAATATTTATATCACATATTGCTTAGTTGTACATCCCACATTACCATTTTATAGTTTTATAACTTTTCGGATACCCGTCTGCATCCATCGCATTTAAGATACATATAATTGCATCCATAGATCACATTACTACATAATAATGTGATATTAACACTCCATGTTTAATAAATTGCATCCTAATTAATATTCGAACTATAAATGTAACCCTAATCGATAACTGTGCATCCATATCCTTGAAATTATATCTATTTGCATATCATATTACATGTTCCAGTTTATTGTTCTGATAGTACTCATGCTTGTTTATTTATACACATGCTTATGTTAGTTTGATTATGAGCACCCACATGACATCTTGTGCTTCCTGACATGACCTGTTACACTTCCTACTTTACATGACATGGTACCGTACACTCTTGACATGACATGACACCTTTATACATTACCTGGCTTGACCTGATGTACCATGGCTTTACCTGTTACCTGATCTTGTGTCTAATGCCAACAAACATAACATGTAGTCCTCATGGACCGTTCCTGTTTTCTATCCAGACAAACTTGTTTACCTGATCCTGTGTTGGCATTAGTTTCTTGATTACTGGATACCTGACTTGACATACACATATAACTTGGGGGTATGGGGAAATCAAAGGTGAAATCAGACTTGTAACTCGACAGTTCACTACCTGTATTGAGTGTATACATTCCTGTTTTGTGCCTAGAGGCATGTCTCGGTTTCAGCCGAGAATATTGTGGCCGTGGTCCCGGGTATGTACGGGATACTATCGAGTGTACACATTCCTGTTTTGTGCCTAGCGGCATGTCTCGGCTGCAGCCGAGAATATTGTGGCCGTGGTCCCGGGTATGTACGGGATACTATTGAGTTACATCGATGGTTCATCAATTTGGTTTCAAAGACTTTAGAACAGAGAACCTGATAGAACAATCCAGTTTACCCACTGCACACTACCCTGTACTGCTCTGATTTATATTATTGTTACCCTTGCTTTATTCATGTTTATATTCGCATTGCCTGTTTACTATGTTATTACTTGATGACTTGACGCGCTGACGTCTGGGTTTTGCATGGCCCAGATTCTGTACCGCTGTCGCAGACCGAGCAGGAGTATTTCAACCAGCAGGCTGAGCTGTGAGTTTAGTGTTAGTTTTATTTCCTACATTCATTTCCTGATGTGAGCCCGCATTATGGGACATACCATTCAGTTATTTGTATTGGATCATTTGCTTCCGCATTTATTTATTATTGACCCTTGTTATTTTGGATTATGGACATGTTTTAGATAGTTTGTCTTGTTCTTGATATCTCTACAGCCGTAATGTGACTGTGGATGGATACTTCCTACCCACAGGTAGCATGGTTGGCTATGTCACGTGCCCAATCTAGCGTACTCTTGGAAGCGGGGCGTGACAACTGGGAAGAAACTTAGTTTCTTCCTTTTGGTCCTTGTCCGTCCGTTCTTGGCTCTTAACCCTAACCTCCGGTTAATTCAACCACAACCGGTCTAACTAGAGAATCACCGCTATCATGTAGGATAGGGTGCCGTAGTGAGCAGAGTGTGGTTGATTTAAAGGGAGTCCTTTAAATAAAATTATTTGGGTAAAGAAAGGAGTGAGAGAGATTTACTTCTCTCAAACCTTCCCTCTCTTATCCCTAACAAGTGAGGAATTACTCACTCATTAGGAAGATAACAATAAAATTCAAGATAAGAAAAAATGCAGATTAAATTCTACAACTAGATTAACAAATAATAATTGCAGATAATAAAATACGATTAGAAAAATGCGAGAAAAATAAAAGAACTTACTTTTTATTGATACCTCTTAAAAGCTCTTTACAATGGAGAATTAAATTTTAGATCTAGAAATATAAAGAGGCATCCTCCAAAGAGGCACACCAAAAAGAGGCACACCATTATTTGGCTTTGAGCCTTCCTATTTATAGATAGGAAAAACCCTATATTTACATTCTGATCCATACATGAAATTACAAAACAACCCCAAAGACCGAGTCAAAGCACCGACACCCCACCGACACGTGCATATTATGGCCGCGGAACCGCGGCAAAAAGGCCTGTTTGGCTGCGGTTCCGCAGCCATTTGGTGGGTTCTTGGGCCCATCTCTTCAGGGTTTCTCTATATTGCTTTTATCTTCTGTTTTCTTTACTTGGTTTATCAGAATTTCTTCTATTTCCTTCCAGATTTCCAACAGTGTAGAATGATGTGGACTTTTGCCTTGGGCTTCGCGTTGAAGTCATGAATCTTGTGCTGCCCTTGTGCTTTGTGCATTGAACTGTCTAATGATTTTCATTTCTTCCTTGAACTGGTAGGCGGCATCATACGGATTCATCTATTGTTGGTCGTAGTCTCACATTTGTAGCGATTTTTTATGAATTTCACTGTAACGATCTGAGAATCTGTAACCTGCAACTATTTAGCAGACATGGATCAAAAGCACCTACTTATGTGTAATGTGATTAAGAATGGGCGATATATGAATGCAAAATTCTGATATGAATAAATACCCCCAAGCTTATCTTTTGCTCGTCCCGAGCAAAGCCAATTTATTCTCGAAAAATCCTAACCTCACTTTCGCAAGGAATCGCGATTGCACTGAGCTCGTGCAACAAGCTGTTAAACCTCTAGGTGTCCCTAGTAGGAGGAGCGTTGCCTCCTGAGGGTTTTCAGCGGATACTACCCACAAAATCCAATCAATTAGGCCATTGACTCTAATTCTTCAATTCAATATTCTAGTAAGAAATTCTATTATCGTTAACTTAGAAATCATCAACCCGTATTTCTCACACTCCCTCTTCATTTAACTTAAGATCGTATATGTTTTGCAAATTTATAAAGTTTTCAGCATCTTTTGAATTTTCTTTCTAAGGTGTCTTTACTGAAGATATAAGACCTATTTTTCATTCCTATCTCTCATTCAAATCCCAATCATATACCCCTACGTGTGTGTATTTATCACCCCAACACTTGGAAATTCAATTCAAACTATCTTACTTTTGTCCATCGTCCAAAGTACTTTTTAATTGGTGATTAAATTGCTCACACGTTCTTCATGCGATCGTTAATACTTCTTGAGGTACTAAACGACCGATTACAAAATGTGCTTGCGCATTTAGACGTAATTCCTCGTCTTGCAATACCTAAGGCTTAGCAGTGACTCCCAAACCAGTTGGTCTAAGGCACTAGGTGATAACGCACCCTCTCTCTATTTTAATTTATGCTGCCTTAAGTAATTACAAAACCAGTGTTCATTTTTTTTAATCTCTTTATTCACCACTTATGCTTTTATTTTATTTTCCTTCATACTAAGGATATTAGATAAGAGCATTTCAAGGTATCCTCTGCTATCCCAAGCTTCAAGGTGCGTGTATGTGCAAGTTGTACGGTATATATTTTCAGAATTTAGACTTAAGGTTCAGAATTATTTTTCAGACTTACATTTCAAATAAAAATTTCAATACTCTTCCCTTATTTTGACTTAGCCTAAGAACTGAACTCAAAATTTGCCTATTTCTAAATAAATTATAAGGACATATATTTTCTATAATTAAACTTTAAGAGGGGTTATTTTAGGGTAAGTTTAGGATCTAGTTTTTCCTAACTAGTCAACCGTCATGTTAAACTTAAGTCAAATATGGCCAAAATTGAACTTTTCAATTTTTATAATTTTTTTAAAATTTTCAATTTTTATGGGTTTTAAAATAAGTATGCAAATGCAAAAATATACATATAAATGCGAAGGAAGAAAGCTTACCGAACACACCCCCAAACTTAAACTTGACAGTGCTCTCACTGTCAGGCTACATCAAGATGGTCAAAATTGTTGGCACTCCTCTTTCTTTTTAAATTTTTATTTTTATTATTAACAGAAAAAGAAAACAAAATATATATACACAAAAAGATTCCCCCCAAACTTAAGTGAAACATTGTTTCTACTGTTGCTATTTTTAAAATCTCATAAACTGGTAAACTTGGGAGGAAAAATTTATTAACGGGGACATGAAATATGATCGTGAAAATCTCCCCCAAACTTATTTTTGGCTCACCACTTTGAGTTAGAAAAAATTATTTTCGAGAGCCAAATTATACCCCCCCCCAACTTGAGTTAAACAATGTTAAGCTTTTAAAGAGGGGGTTCAAAGTTATTGGTCAATACCAAGCTTTGCAAAGACCAAAAGTCAACACTAACCATTTGAAGAATTTATCAATGTAACGTATAGGTCAGTAGAATAACATGTTATATAGAGCCAAGAAGAAGTGGGGAAGAGATAAGTGGTGGTATGGAAAGGGTTTGTGTGAACGTGAATGTGAGGAGATAAGAGGTGATGATAAATAAAAACGAGAATATGAATGATCAGAAATGAGTGGAATATTGGTATTCTCGTATTTTATAAGAAGAAAGGGTGGTGGTTCAACTTCTATAGGTGGAGGTTGATTAATCACAAAATCCTTGTTGTTTAGGAATGCAAGTTCGTCAGCGAAAAGTTCTTCAAAACTCTCATCGATGTAATTGAATATTTTACTGTCAGTAAGTTTTGTGCCAGAATTTATCATACTTGATTTGTCAAAAATTATGGAGGTAGGAGACTCGAAAAACTCATCTATCTCATTTTCAAAAGTATCCAAATCAAGTTGGCTTTCTGGAATGATCAAACTTGAATTATCAGATTGTGATTCATCAACACTCACTGAAATTGTAGGAAGAATAGAAGAAGAACCTGAGAAAATGGGAGAAAGAAGTTGAATACGAACTTGAGGGTGGAGATAGAGTGTATAAATTAGCACAATTTGTAATGACCAATGTGTAAAAAGTGATTGTGCTAATCTATCAACCCACTGAGAAATGAGGTCAAATCCCTCAAGATTCATGAGAAAACATGGGTACGTCGAACTTGGTAAACCAGACATAAAAAATAAAAGTGTAATGGTTTCTTGCAAGGTCGGAACAAGGATGGAGGGAAGTGATGGAGGAAGGGTATCGGTTAAAGATTCAGGAGGGTGTGCACAGTCAATGAAAGGGATAGAATGAATTGGAAAATCCGACTCCTCAAGTAAAACTGCTTCATCCTCAGTAACTTCCTCAATACTCTCATCAAAATTTAGCTTATCGATGCAATTCTCATCAAAATCAAGACGCATATGAAGTTCGGGAAAAACAGTTAATGACTCGGGATGATGAATTGGAGAGAGAAACTCATCCAAATCTATGGGTTCATCGTCCAAAATATTCTCAGCGTCTATATCCTCAATCAAGTGAAAATCAATTTTTTCAGACACCTCACCAAAAGCATGGATATTAATCAATTCAGGTTCTAGAGTGGAGGTGTAGAGGTCAAAAGAATTGGTGATGGTTTCAATCGAAAGGGACCCTTCACAATCAGGTAAATCAAACACTACAAAGTCGCTCAACTCATTAAACGTTTTATTTTCAACTGGTGAATCATTTGGAACACTTGATAGACATTCAAAACGGGAATTGTGGGATTCAATTGGGGATGGGTAGGTTCGATTTGGAAGGGTGCACAACTCACTCTCTCCACTCAAATTATCAATCTTTCCAACCGCCTCATCATACATTGGAAAATTTGGAGCTAGTTGGAAACTAGCTACTGGGTCACTAGGTTGTATAAGGGCAGCCATGGACGCATTCAAATCTCTCATCTGTTGGCATGACGCTACCATAAAGTCTTCCAATGACTGTTCCAGACTAGACATGGGTTGTGACGGGATTTCAGTAAAAGATTCAAAATTGTTTGGATACGTGAAACTCCCAAATGACTGTGTAGAAGCAATGTCTAGAGAATGTGCAAAAGTCGGGTAGGACTGGTAGGAATTGAATGGTTGGACAGGAGTAGGATCAATATTTGGATAAGAAGGTGAATGGAATTTTTGATCCAAAGAATTCGCAGTAGTGAAAGGAGTGAAAGATCGGTTACGAGATTGTTCAATATGCTCAATAATAGACATGGGTTTCGGAGTTATAACAGGACTCGAAAAAGGGGTATCAACGTAAGAAGGTGGTGAAGGTTGAAATGGTTGATATAAGGTGGATTGCGGAGTCAAACTGGTTGTCCTAAACGCGTCTATTCGATCTTTCAAAGAAATTTTGGGCATGGAGGGGTCGTTCGAAATTCGACCAAAACAAGAAGCGTAGGAAGTAATGTCTAGTTGAGGGTACCAAAGTTTGGCAAGAGTTTTGCGAAATGGGGTACCCATGATGTGATGAGAGAAAGGAGAAGAAAAAGAATATGATTTTATTTTATTTTATTTTATTTTATTTATATTTTTTTGTTTTTAAAAAAAATTGTTTGTTTTTAGAGTTTTGAAATTTTTGAAAGTGTTTTTTTTAGAAAGAGCTTTTGCAAAATTTGTACGGAACTAAGGCACAATTTCAAACAACCACAGTTTAAACATGCATAATCAAATCTAGAGCTAGGGTCTCCTAAGTAACCTAGACTGCTCCAGACTGTTCCAAAGCGACAAGTTGTGAGATATCCTTCAAATCGCATCTTCACCGCAAATTATGGCCAGGTAAGCACAAATGAAGAAAGGAGGGATCCGCTCACGAATCACCGTGCGACGGGCCTTTTAAAGTTACCTTTCTCATTTGTCTAGCCTACACACCATAAAGTCAGGTTTAGATAAACGACTGAATGCCCACAAGCTTCCTTTTTCCTAATGAGCGCGACGGTCCTTAATTGGCCGAGTCTAGATATTTTTTTAATTAGCTCAAGGGTGATGCGTATGCTTTTAGTGATTTTTGGGGTCTTAGGAAGGGTAATGAAATCTCCACCCAATCTGAATTGGTGTTATAGCCCCTTAAAAGTCCGTATTAATTATGCAAAGCAGTTAACACACCAAAAAATCTAAAACATTTGCTGTTCCCACCAAAATTTTGGCTCACAACCTGTTCCCTTATTAAAAATAATAATAATAATAATAATAATAAATAATATAAAATAATAATAAAATAAAAAAATGAAGGGAAAGACTCCACATGCAAAGAATGCAACAAATGCCTCAAAGTCAAAATTCAAAAATTGAAGCAATACTTCAAATCCAGCGCCAGGCGTACTGCGCGCCACGTGTCAAACACGGGTGTGCTAGCGCAGTTGCGCTGCGCGCCACGTGTCAAAAAATGGGTGCACTAGCGCAGTTGCGCTGCGCTCTGCGCTGCACGCCACGTGTCGAACGTAGGTGCGCTAGCGCAAAGTGCACTGCGCTCTGAGCAGCGCACCACGTGCAAAGCACGGTTGCGCCAGCGCTGGAATTATAAAATTCCCCACCGTCAGATCAAAGATCTAATAATTATGATAAATTATTAATTAATCAAAAACTAAATTCTGTTAAGCAAAGATTCCTCAAAATCTTTCCAAACAACAAGATTGTGCTCTGTAAATCAGAGCACCGTTGGATCAATGATCCAATGGTAAATAAAAATTACCAAAGACAGAATAAATTCTGCATGGAAAGATTTTTCCAATCTTGTTAAAAACAAGAAGATTGCCTTCTGTAAAACAAAAGCTCTAGGTTCAAAGATCCAACGGTAGGAAATATTCCCAAATCAATCAGAGAAAGATCTCTTAAAACCGATTCAACAAATCAATTGGCCCTATATAAAGGCCCCTAGACTTCAAGTCTAAAATATACAGAAAGAGAGAGAAAACCCTCTGAAAACTTTAAGAAAACTCAAAGAGAAAGAAAGGCAATCTTTTAGGAAAAGAAGATCATTTCTTCATCTTCAAGGTAAAGAACTAGTTCTTGAACCACAGAGATGAAATCATCTCGTAAAAAGAAGAACCATCTTCTAAAAAGGTCATAGATCTACAAAAGACCAAGGTCTTTAATAAAAAGAAAAAGATCAAAAGATCTAATCATAAAAAATAAAAGAAATATTTTACTTCATTCACAGATCTTTGATCTATAAAGGCAGAGCCCTTTTATAAAAACAAGAACTTTTGTTCTTGGATCTTGAGGCAAGGCCTCCTTTAAGAAGAACATAAATTTGTTCTTTGATTTTAAATCTGATCAAATGCGCTTTGCGCTATTAGAAAGTGCCTTGCACTCATGAATTGCGCTTTTGCGCTTTTGGACCGGCGCCCAGCGCCAAAACCTGCCACGTGTCAACCAAAAACACAATCTGCGCTTTGCGCTTCTGAAACAGCGCACTGCGCTCATGGGCTGACGCTCAGCGCCAAGCGCGCCACGTGTCACTCACTAGCGCGCCAACAGACTAGCGCAAAACGCTCATAAATTAAAAGCGCAATGCGCTAATGAACTAGCGCTTAGCGCTAAACGCGATACGTGTCCTCTTTGTGTGCGCTACCTGATAGAAGCGCAATGCGCTCTTTAACTGGCGCAAAGCGCCTGGCGCGCCACGTGGCGCATTGTCAGAACACAATTTGTTCTGATGAAGATAAAAGATGTCAGAACCCAATGCTTAGCATTATTAAAAAGGCCGAGCCCAAATAAAGGCTTAATAGCCAGAACAAAAAAAAATGTTAAACATTTTAATTAGACTTAGCCCAATTCTTGCCATAAGTCCACAAATTATCTTGAACTGAGCACGTCTGCTCTTTCAACCAACTCATCCTGGTTCAAGGGTACATCTCTTCACTCCTTTGATATTTGTCGTTGTAATTCCTCAACGTCTTTAAAGAGGTGACGGGTCCCGACAACCACACATTTCACAGACTATGACGTCTTTAAACTGGACTGTGGGGTCCTTAAACTCGTGGACTATGATGTCCTTAACCTCGACCGTGATGTCTTTAAACTAACATTGGACTGTGGGGACCTTAAACTCACGGACTATGATGTCCTTAATCTCGACCGTGATGTTTTTAAACTAATATTGGACTGTGGGGTCCTTAAACTCACGGACTATGATGTCCTTAACCTCGACCGTGATGTCTTTAAACTAATATCGGACTGTGGGGTCCTTAAACCCATGGACTATGATGTCCTTAACCTCGACCGTGATGTCTTAAAACTAACAACGGACTGTGGGGTCCTTAAACCCATGGACTATGATGTCCTTAACCTCGACCGTGATGTCTTAAAACTAACAATGGACTGTGGGGTCCTTAAACTCATGGACTATGATTTCCTTAACCTCGACCGTAATGTCTTTAAACTAACATTGGACTGTGGGGTCCTTAAACTCATGGACTATGATGTCCTTAACCTCGACCGCGATGTCTTTAAACTAACAATGGACCAAGATATCCTTAAACTAACAATGGACCGTAATGTCCTTAAACTAATCGACCGCAATGTCCCTAAACTAAACAATAGAGTTCAAATGCTCTTTTGTTGGATCTAAATGATCCTGTTAAGTTGATCTTAGTCTAAAATTAGACTAACGTATCCTTAACAAACGTTTAAGTTGATCTTAGTCTCAAATGAGGCTAACATGTCCTTAAACCCAAACCAAAACCCAAATCTAAGAAAATACGGATTTGGACTAATCCACGCTCTACAGGCAACAATATAAATTAGTCTCCGTATACAATCCACGGACAACCAAACACAAAACAAACACCCACGACACTAAGTGACCATCTGGAGAAGGAGAAAGTTGTTACCGCAATGCGGTAGCGTAATTAACTGCAGGGGCTTGCGCCTGCAGGGAAGAGCGTCCCCACAATCAAAAACCCCTCAAACGAGGAGGAATCTGACAAAGTCTGCTACATCGGCCGCATCCGTTTAAACCTTCGATATACGGTGCCATAAATCAACTTGGTATCTTCGGAGAGGTGGAAGGATAGCACCAATTAGCATCTGCCCCGAAATTTAGGCAAGACGTCCGCCGCGTCTTCGTCGCGTCTTTCGGAGGGGAACAGATTCTGGCATGCCCGGTGGGACCTTTTCCTCTTTCCACTCCACACTTTGTGTGTCGTGTTCGCGAACGAATCGCGGTTTGATATGGTTGCCCTTGGGTTCGAGGTACTAAGATTTGGTTTCTTGCTTGGCGCAGAAAGCGAAACATCAATAGCATCCACTTGCGAGAAGTGTTCCAACTGCAATTGTAACTCGCGCTCCACCTCATCTGGAGGCATAGACTACGGGCCCCAAGCAGCCTCCTTATTCACGATACCGGTGGACCGGGTGACTCAGGCCACCACTGGATTGTTCTTTGGGACTATGCTCCCACCGATGAGCTTCAGCACCCCTGTACCAACACCAGAAGCTCCCAAGAAGTCAGTCTTTGATCGGCTTGCTACTACCGCGGCCCCTCTCAACGGGTCGTCCAGCTCCAGCGCCTCAGTCTTCGCCAGATTGGGCCAAAGTCAATGTGGGCCCATGATGAAGCTTGCAATCCCAAAAAAGGTTGTTCCGAAGAGGATAGCCATCCCTGCTCTTGAAGTCATCAAGGCGGCTTCTCCTACCAAAGGGTCGGTCTTTGCAAGACTGACTATTCCAGCTCCCACTCCTGCTCCAAGGTCTGACTTTGACAGATTAAATCCTGCTACTCAACGGACCTCAGTCTTCAAGAGGCTGACGCCAGCAACAGCCTCTCCTCAAAACAGGGGGCATGACAAAGCCATCCCCATAGCCGAACCAACACCATCTGCGCGGCATGCTCTCCGTCGTCACTGGCACCGAGTAAGGAAGGCTGGGAGCAACTCCCCCTCTGGGCTAACTCCACCAGCCCCAACGGGGGAAGTCAAGGCTGCTGTTCCAACCGGGAATAGCTTTGAACTGCTAAACAAGGTGCGCAGTAATTCTCCTACCGCCGTACTGAAAAGATCTTTTCCACCGGTGGAGAATGTTACAGAAATAAAGCCGGATCAGCCCCTTCTACGGCTGTCCTCCAAAGTTTACAAAGTCTGGCGACGTGTCTAAGAGTCAGTGATTGATCAAGACTATCTCCACCGACAGAAGAAGCTGAAGGTTCGGCAGGAAGAAAACCGTCCTAGCAAGCCACAAAGGATGACAACCATCTAGATGCCCGCTGCAATGGCCCCCTCAACATCAACTACCCAAAAGAGAAAGAGGCCAGAGAAAGCCCCTGTGACTACGGCAGATTGCAAAGACGCTAAGCCCAAACGCCCCAAGTCTGGGGGCATAACAGTCCATACTGTTTACATGGATTCCGGAAAAGAGGAAAGCCGCGCTTCGACGGGCCACCGACCGCTCACCCGATCAATAACAAGGGCTCAGGAATAACAACAGCAGAAGCTTCAAGAGATGCTGACTGCAATGGCCGCACTCACCGGGCCAAAAGAAAGCCCGGAGGCATCATCAGAGCAGCGTCACAAACAAGAAACCGATGCTGACTTCCTACGCAGAGTCCTCGAAAAGAAGGACAGAGAAGCAGCAGAACAAGATGCCAACATAAAACGAATGACACTTCTCTTCCAAGACATGGTCGGGATAATGCTACAACCTGAACCTCCGGCTGAAGACCCTCCTATCATCATTGAAGACGACAGAGGGGAGACATCGAACCCTCTTCCGGCTCTTTCAGCAGCCAAAAAGGAAACTATTTCCAAGGCCACTCTGGACGACTATATCGCTCAGCAAATACGAGCTCACCAGGCGAATGAGGCGGCCGGCCAAGTCGTTAAAACTGGGCGACCGTATCCAGGATGGTATGACCAAATAAAATACCCGCCAGGATACACGATCCCTAAATTTCATGTATACAAAGGGACAGGCAATCCCCATCAACATGTCACTCAGTTCAGGGCCTTATGCGGCAACACTAGAGGCGACGACAAACTGTTGCTTCGCCAATTCGTCGGCAGCCTAGCGGAAACAGCCTTTGAATGGTATTCGGAGCTGCCTAACGACTCTGTCAAAACATTTGCAGAGATGGAGCTACTATTCACCCAGCGTTTCGCGAGCGCTAGCGAGCGTACCCAAATAACCGCACTAATCAACGCCAGGGTAAATCCAGGAGAAACGTGGGTACAATACGCAATACGATGGCGGAATCTGTGGCCGAAATGCGAGTAGCGCATCGAAGAAGCTCCCGCGGTAGGCATGTTCATGGGCACTCTTGATCCGCAGGCGACCATCTCCCAATTCATGATGTTCTTCAAGCCGACCACGTTCCAGGCCTTGATTGACAAGTTGGTCCAAATGGACCAGATGGGTCATAGACCATCTCCTTCAAAGACGGATCCTCGGAATGAAAAGGGGAAAGGAAAAGAAACTTTCGTCGCCAATACTCAACAACAGGCAAGCAAATTAAAGCCGGTTGTTCGCCAAAATAATATGCGTCCACGCCCATCCCTCGAGGAGAGACTAGGACGTCCTTACTCGTTTCCCCAAGATAAAACGAGGAGACTGTTCGAGTTGGCAGTGCGCAACAGACTCATCAATCTGCCAGATCCAAAACGACCGTTGCAGCCAAACGACGTCAACGATCCTAATTACTGCCCCTACCACCGAGTATTGGGCCATCCGATCGAAGACTGCTACGTCTTCAAAAACTGGATTGAGGACCAATACCAACAAGGCAAATTCGCATTGTCTGACAACTGGAAGGTGAACCCGCCACAACCACATGCTCAGAAAAGGATGGACACGCTGGGGGCATCATGCTCTTTTATAAGGGAAGCTCCATGAGAAATTGTTTTTTCGGCAAAAAACTAAAAGAGTGCTGAAAGATCTTCAAACATGTCCGACCTATGAACCAAAGACCGAAACGTCGTTAAACTAATAATGGACCACTATGTCCTGAAACTGGATGTTGACCGAGACGTCGATAAACTACTACAGACCGCAGCATCCTAAGGCTGATACAGAAAAGAGACAATAAAAAAAGGGAGAAAAAAGAAAACGGTATGTCCGCAAGCAAAATGGGCACGGATGAAAACCTGAAAGGGCTCCGTGAGTAAAAACAGCAGGGCTACCGGTGAGTTTTGTGAAAACACGAAAGGGCGCAACCTCGTTAGAATAAAAAAAAAGAGAAAGAAAAAAAAAAGAAAACGGTATGTCCATAAGCAAAAGGACACGGATGAAAACCCGAAAGGGCTCCGTGAGTAAGAACAGCAGGGCTACCGGCGAGTTTTGTGAAAACCCGAAAGGGCGCAATCTCATTGAAAGACACTTGCAAGGTCCTCTCGACTTTGTAAAGAGAAACCACCTGCGTGAGATTCTTACGACTCACAAGGGAGCAATACGCTTAGGAACCCTCACGATTCCTAAGGAGAAATTACACTTGCGAGATCCTCACGACTCGTAAGGAGAACCCTCTTATAAGATACTCACGGCTCATAAGATTTGAAAGTCTTAAGCTACAGGGATCTAAACCTGTTCTTAAGCAACCACCACAACCTCCAATATTGCCTTACAATCGGCTCAATGCTGACCCTTGTATACAATCAACGGGTGCGAATAAACATTTCCCTAACGAAGTCCCATCCGTGACAAGGGATATGTCTATATGGTGAACAACCCTTGTAAGTCCTCTCGACTTATAAGGAGAAAACACTCTTGTAAGATCCTTACGACTTACAAGAGAACATGCACGTAGGAATCCTCACGACTCCTAAGGAGAAAACGCACCTACGAGATCCTCACGACTCGCGGGGAGAAATACCTTTATGAGACCCTTACGGCTCATGAAGTCAAAAGCCTTAGTCGACAGGATCTTAACCTTGTTTACTAAGCCACCTTTGTCCGACATCGACAGAGGCAAATGATGATTCGCTCCTGGCAATATCCCAGTTATAGCGATACTGATGCCGAAATCAGTGTCTAATTCCAAGCTTGCAGAAAAAATCCAGCAAGCAACACATGCATACGAAATAGCCGAAATGATGGGACAACTTGCAAACAAAATTAGCAAGTAAAAGTGTATGCATGCAAAATAGCCGAAATGATTGGGCAACTCGCAATAAAAAGTAGCGAGTAAAAATAAAACAAATAGCCGAAATGATTGGGCAACGCGCAATAAAAAAGCAGCTAGTAAAAATAAAACAAATAGCCGAAATGATTGGGCACCGCGAAAAATACCCGAAATGATTGGGCAATCGCGACCTTCGCGATGTAAAAGCTGAAATGATAGAGCATCGCGGAAAGGAAAAAAATGAATGAAACTTTTTCCCTACAGGTGATATCGCATCAATCCCTGTATACAATTCAGGGGCGCAAACAAAGAAGGAATCACATCTTCCCTCCCCAGGCTCCATCAGAAAACGAAGCCAAATCCCGAGGGTTCAGGGATAGCCTAGAGATCATCAACAGCGTTCCTCCCCATTCCAGCAGGATTCAGACGCTGTAATCAACCCTGGAGCTGCAGCAAAGCCCCTACTCCAAATCTCGATGGTTCCCAGACAACCTAGAGACCACCTCGACATTCGTCTCGTTACAGTAGATGCAACGTCAACGAAAGACCTCACGGTCAAAACAAAGCGGAGTGAAGGCAAAATCTCAACTCCATCTCAGCATTCGTCTCGCTACAGCAGACACAATGTCAACAACGACGTTTCTTCTCAGTCCAGCAGGATGCAGATGCAACGTCAACGAAAGATCTCACGGTCAAAACAAAGCGGAGTGACGGCAAAATCTCAACTCCATCTCAGCATTCGTCTTGCTACAGCAGACACAATGTCAACAACGGCGTTCCTTCGCAGTCCAGCATGATGCAGGTACAACGTCAAAAAAAAATAGAGAGACCTCACGGTCAAAACAACGGAGCCATGGCGAAAGTACCTAGTTCTAAGTCTCGACGGCCACATCTACAGCCTGGAGACCCACCACAGCGTTCCTCCTCATTCCAACAGGACTCAGACGCAATATCACCAAACGGAGCCATGGCTTAGTCCCTAGTTCCAAATCTCGATGGTCTACAGACAACCTAGAAATCACCTAGACATTTGTCTCGTTACAGCAGACGCAACATCACCAAACGGAGCTACGTCAGCCTTTGACCGCGGTTCCACGGTCAAACCGTCGATTCTGCTGCGGTTCCGCGGCGGATCAGGAAGTTTGGATTTTCAGAATTTTTCTCTATGCTGAGTTGGTTCTCCTCTTCCTGTTTAGATCCCCTGATTCTGGATTTGTTCACTGAGTTTGCTTCAGATCTGAATCAGAATTTGCTCCAAGCCTGCACACTCGCACAAAAACCTTTCAAAAATAACAAGATAATTTTTATTTTATTTTTTTTATTTTATTTTTTTTTATTTTTTATTTTTTTATTTTTGGTTTTTAAATTTTTTTAAATTTTTATAATTTTTAAATTTTTTTTATTAACCCGAAATTACACAAAGAAAGAGACTACTGTCTCCCCGGCAACGGCGCCATTTGATTGGTGTAGGATTTAATACGTGCGTTTTAAAATAAAGAATACTGCAATTAAGACGGTGTCGCTTGGTAGCTAGCCGGTTGAGTACGAGTCGATCCACAGGGAGAAGGAGTTCTTTTCTTTATGTTCTAACGAGTTAAGTCCAAAAAGTTGGCGGTTTGTTTTAAGATCTATAAATGAGAATAAGTTGATAAAAAGCTTACTAGGGTTAGGATTAGGTTAGTTCGAAATAGAGATCTTCTCACTTCTTTCAATGCCTTAGTTATGAATAAAGGTGTTAGGGTAATCGGCAACAACGAGGATTAGCACGACTGGGAAGAAACTTAGTTTCTTCCTTTTGATCCTTGTCCGTCCGTTCTTGGCTCTTAGCCCTAACCTCCGGTTAATTCAACCACAACCGGTCTAACTAGGGAATCACCGCTATCATGTAGGAGAGGGTGCCGTAGTGAGCGGAGTGTGGTTGATTTAAAGGGAGTCCTTTAAATAAAATTATTTGGGCAAAGAGAGGAGTGAGAGAGATTTCCTTCTCTCAAACCTTCCCTCTCATATCCCTAACAAGTGAGGAATTACTCACTCATTAGGAAGATAACAATAAAATTCAAGATAAGAAAAAATTCAGATTAAATTCTACAACTAGATTAACAAATAATAATTGCAGATAATAAAATACGATAAGAAAAATGCGAGAAAAATAAAAGAACTTACTTTTTATTGATACCTCTTAAAATCTCATTACAATGGAGAATTAAATTCTAGATCTAGAAATAAAAAGAGGCATCCTCCAAAGAGGCACACCAAAAAGAGGCACACCATTATTTGGTTTTGAGCCCTCCTAATTATAGATAGGACAAACCCTAGGTTTATATTCTGATCCATACATGAAATTAGAAAACAACCCAAAGACTGAGTCAAAGCACCAACACCCCACCGACACGTGTATATTATGGCCGCGGAACCGCGACAGAAAGGCCTGTTTGGCTGCGGTTCCGCGGCCATTTGGTGGGTTCTTGGGCCCATCTCTTCAGGGTTTCTCTGTGTTGCTTTTATCTTCTATTTTCTTTACTTGGTTTCTCAGAATTTCTTCTATTTCCTTCCAGATTTCCAACAGTGCAGAATGATGTAGACTTTTGCCTTGAGCTTCGCGTTGAAGTCTTAAATCTTGTGCTGCCCTTGTGCTTTGTGCATTGATCTGTCTAATGATTTTCATTTCTTCCTTGAACTGGTAGGCAGCATCATATGGATTCATCTATTGTTGGTCGTAGTCTCACATTTGTAGCGATTTTTCATGAATTTCACTGTAACTATCTGAGAACCTGTAACCTGCAACTATTTAGCAGACATGGATCAAAAGCACCTATTTATATGTAATGTGATTAAGAATGGGCGATATACGAATGCAAAATTCTGATATGAACAAGCTCCGTGCTCGAGTCCCACTTTTGGTGGTCATGCCTCCGGCCGACGGTGATAAGGGAGGCGAGGTTTAGGCGGGGCTTGCGACTCGAACTTTTTGGCTTTTCTTCCTCTCTCTTTTGTAAGCCTCTGGGTAATTTGATAAGGCTGGGGAGCCCACAATACCCTTGTAAAGACTTTTGGCTTTGTGAATAAAAACTTTTTGTAGTGTTTGTGCTCGTATTTTCCTATGTCGGTAAACACTTGTAGTTGCATAGTACTGCCTTTGTGTTATGTTGGTTCTTCATCTAGCGATTACGCGTCGAGTTGAATCTGTTCATTTGTCTAGTATGCAAAGACGGTATCTCCATGGCCCCGAAGTCGAGGTGGAGATCGCTCAGACGTAGACAGACCGGATGCCTCGTGGTGAGGTCATGTTCCTTAGCGTGGGAGGCTCGGAGAGGCATGCTAAAGACGGGGACGAGCAGGGTAGCTACTCGGTGCCTCTTGGCGAGGGCTTTGATCCCTGGTGTGCTGGGGTAGGGAGCTACTAGCCAGGGATAAACGAGCAAGGGCGGGCCCGGTTGCCTCTTTCGAGGGCTTTTTATCCATAGCGCGAGAAGGGCCGTTAGGGGCCTACTAAGGATTGTCGAGCAGGGTTGCTGTTAGTTGCCTCTTGGCGAGGGCTTTGATCCCTAGTGTGTTGGGGTAGGGAGCTACCAGCCAGGGATAACCGAGTAAGGGTGGGCCCGGTTGCCTCTTTCGGGGGCTTTTGATTCTTAAGGATGGGTCGGGTAGGGTTATTGCCCGGTGCTTTTTGGCGAGGGCTTTGATCCCTGGTGTGTTGGGGTAGGGAGCTACCAGCCAGGGATAACCGAGCAAGGGCGGGCCCGGTTGCCTCATTCAAGAGATTTTTATCCTTAGCGCGGGAGGGGCTGTAAGAGGCCTACTAAGGATGGCTGAGCAGGGTTGATGCCCGGTGCCTCTTGGCGAGGGCTTTGATTCTTAAGGATGGCCGAGCAGGGTTGCTGCTCGGTGCCTTTTGGCGAGGGATTTGATCCCTGGCGTTATGGGATAGGGAGCTACCAGCCAGGGATAGCCGAGCAGGATAGCCGCTCGACTGCCTCTTAGTGAGGGCTTTGATCCCTGGCGTTGTGGGGTAGGGAGCTACCAGCTAGGGATAGCCGAGCAGGGTAGCCGCTCGGCTTCCTCTTCATGAGGGCTTAGATCCCTAGCGTTGTGGGGCAGGGGAGCTACCGGCCAGGGATAGCCGAGCAGGGTAGCCGCTCGGCTGCCTCTTGGTGAGGGCTTAGATCCCTAGCGTTGTGGGGTAGAGGAGCTACCAGTCAGGGATAGCCGAGCAGGGTAGCCGCTCGGCTGCCTCTTCATGACGGCTTAGATCCTTAGCGCTGGAGGGGCCATGGGAGGCCTACTAAGGATTGACCGAGCAGTGAAGCTGCCCAATTGCCTATTGGCGAGGGCTTTGATCACAAAGACAGAATTCCTCTTTTTGCAATGTTCTAACATTCCCTTCTCGTTATTTGAATGGAAAGGACTTTTTAGAAAAATTTACATTGTCATTATGAAAGGAGAGGTGCACACTCGTAGGTATTGATTTCACTGGTACAGCTTGAGCTTCTCGGCGTTGTAAGGCCGCGGAAACTTGTTCCCATCCGCGTCCTGTAAGCGGTAGGCTCCGCCGGGAAGTACCTCGGAGACGAGGAAAGGACCGTCCCATCTTGGGGAAAACTTGTGCATCCTGCCTGATCGACGAACTCATTTCGCCATAGGACTAGATCTCCGGTCCTGAAGGAGCGATGCTTGACCCGTGCATTGTAGTATCGGGCAGTTTGCTGCTGATAGGCGGCAGCCCTGATCTGTGCCCGGTCTCGTTTCTCCAACAAGATGTCCAGGTTGGTCCGTAATGCCGCGGTGTTTGCTTCGTCGTCGAAGTGTTCGACCCGATGACCGGGCAACCCAATCTCCGCTGGGACCATTGCCTCGGTCCCGTAGCAGAGGCTGAAAGGGGTTTCCCCGGTGGGGGTCTTCTTTGACGTGCGCAGGGCCTATAGGACCCGGGGCAATTCCTCGACCCAACTGCCTTGGCGTCCTTCTAGGCGGGTTCGGAGGCCTCGGAGGACGTCTCGGTTGGCGATTTCGGCATGCCCGTTGCATTGGGGATGTGAGACTGCGGCAAACTTCATGAGGATATGGTACCCGTTGCGAAACTCCTTCACTTTCTCATTTTCGAAGTTCGTCCCATGGTCGGTGATGATACACCTCAGGATGCCGAACCGGAGTATCAGGTTGTTCTGCAGGAACTTGATGGTCATAGCGGCGTCCGGTTTCCTGATGGGGACGGCCTCGATCCACTTCGTGAAGTAATCTACTGCGACGATGACATATTTGTACCCGCCCGCACCGGTAGGGAACTGGCCTATCATATCCAATCCCCACAGGAAGAACAACCACAGGGAGGTTTGGGCGGTCAGCTCGGTAGCCAGAAGGCGAGGTATGCTTCCGTAGAGTTGGCAGCTTTTGCATCTCCTGACGATCTTCTGGGCGTCTTGGTGGATAGTTGGCCAGTAGTACCCCTGGAGCAAGGCCTTCTGGATCAAGGTGCGGGCCCCTTGGTGTGCGCCGCCGAACCCATCATGGATTTCACGAAGGATGTAGTCGGCTTCGTGGGGGTCGACGCACCGGAGCACGGGCTGAGTGAAGGACTTCTTGTAAAGGTTCCCATTGCTCCAGACGAAGTGACGGGCTTTGGCTCAGAGACTGCGGGCTGCTTCCCGATCTTCTGGGAGCATACCATCTCTTAGGAATTCTATGAGGGGCTTTCTCCAGTTTGGATCACCTTCCTGCGCCGTAAATACATGAAGTATTGTTGCCCCGTCTTCCACGCTGGGCCGCGGCAAGGTCTCGAAGAGGATAGATCGCTTGTTGTTGGCCGAATAGGATGAAGCCAGCTTGCTCAGGGTGTCGGCTTGGGCGTTGAGCTGCCTGGGTATCTGCTCTACCTGGACTTCATCGAAGTTCTTCCGAAGTTTTCTTACCTCGGCTAGATACTTTACCATTAGAGGTTTCTGAGCCTCGAAGTGGCCGGTCACTTGGCCAACGACCAGGGCTGAGTCACTGCGGATTCGAATTGTTTTCAGTCCCAGCCCGGAGGCCATGCGCAGTCCAGCCAGCAGGGCCTCATACTCTGCCGCGTTGTTTGAAACCTTGAATCCGAGCTTTAGAGAATACTCCATTTCTGCCTCGTTCGGGCCCCGAATGATGAGGCCGGCGCCACAGCCTTCCTCGGTTGAGGACCCGTCGACGTAGATGACCCACTCAGGGACCGAGTCGGGTCTCCCCACGATCGGGTGTTGGTCCGCAAGGGTCGGCGTAGGCTCCGGTTCTTTGCTGGGGATGGTGCACTCGACGATAAAATCGACCAGGGCTTGTGCTTTGACGGCCTACCTCGGGCGGTACTTTATGTCAAACTGGGACAGCTCCCACCTCCACTTCTCTAAGCGACCCGAGGATTCAGACGAGGCGAGGATAGCCCCCAGGGGGCGTTCGGTGAGAACAAGGATAGTGTTCCCTTGGAAGTAGTGCCATAGCATCCACAATGAGTGCCAAAACAATCTTCTCTATGGCTGGGTACCTCGTTTCTGCGTCTTTGAAGACGTGGCTTACGTAATACACCGGCTTCTGCGCTCCGTCGACCTCTCGAACGAGTACCGAGCCCGCTGGTTGGTCGGATACCGCCAGATATAGTGATAGCTCATCTCCTTCAACTGGTCGAGTGAGCAGTGGTGGCGTCGCAAGGTGCCTTTTTAATTGGTCAAAGGCGGGCTGGCACTCTTCTGACCACTCGAATCTCGGGATTTTTCTTAGAGCTTTGAAGGAGGGGAGGCACTTTTCTCCAGACCTCGAAACGAAATAGCTCAGAGCGGCTACTCGCCCTGTCAGTCGCATAATCTCGACGTTGGTCTTGGGCGCGGTCATGTTGAGGATAGCGTCGATTTTTTTAGGGTTAGCCTCGATCCCACGGTGGGTGACCATGAAACCGAGGAACTTTTCCCCGGTGACCCCGAATACGCACTTGGCGGGGTTCAACTTCATCTTGAACTTGCGGAGTACCTCGAAGGCCTCGCCCAGGTCCTTGGTATGGTCGGCCGACGAGACTGATTTGACAAGCATATCGTCGACATAAACTTCCATGTTCCTGCCGATCTATGGCTTGAACATGCGGCTGACCAACCGTTAGTACATAGCCCCGGCGTTCTTAAGGCCGAAGGGCATCACCTTGTAGCAGTATAACCCCCGGTCCGTTGTGAATGCGGTGAGGTCTTCGTCTGCCGGATTCATACGGATCTGATTGTAGCCGGAGAAGGCATCCATGAAGCTCAATAGCTCGTGGCCTGCCGAGCTGTCGACGAGCTGATCTATCTGAGGTAGGGGATAGTTATCTTTGGGGCAGGCCTTGTTTAGGTCAGTGAAGTCGACGCATATATGCCACTTCCCGCTTGACTTCTAGACCAGGACTACGTTTGCTAGCCACTCCGAATAGGGCACATTCCGAATGAAGTTGGCGGCGAGGAGCCGATCTACCTCGTCCTCGATAGCCTTCTGTTTGACCGGGGCGAAGCATCGCTTTTTCTGTCTGACGGGTCAGGCCATAGGATCTACCCCGGGCTTGTGAGATAGAACTTTAAGGTCGATCCCGGGCATGTCAGCGGGCGCCCAGCCAAACACGTCAAAGTTGTTTCTGAGGAAATGAACCGGGTCATCTCGCTGAGTTCCTGTCAGAAGCGACCCGATCAGAACGAGTTTTTTGTTGTCCCCTTCTACGAGGGGGACCTCTGTCAGAGGCTCCACCGGGGTCCCTCGGACCTCTTTTTGCTCGTTTCGAGTGTCTAGAGAGCCCTTGATGTCACCCTCACCTTCGATGAAGATGTTGCGGTGAAGCAAACCTTTGCAATTCGTTGGTCTCCG
The DNA here is from genome assembly GCA_030015575.1 of Agapanthus africanus. Taxonomy (NCBI): domain Eukaryota; kingdom Viridiplantae; phylum Streptophyta; class Magnoliopsida; order Asparagales; family Amaryllidaceae; genus Agapanthus; species Agapanthus africanus. Next base: position 151,849,587 of record JASDDO010000026.1, on the reverse strand, counting down.
TAGACCCGACCTATCCCGCCGTAGTCGAAAGGGAACTTCATCGCCAGGTGGTAGGTCGATATCTGGGCCCGGAGGGAGTTCAGCGTGGGGCAGCCGAGGAGGATGTTGTAGGCCAACGGAATTTTCGCTACGATGAATTCAGCCGGCACTGTCCGCGTACGGCCGGCCTCCCCGACGTTGAACTGCAGGGTGATCACCCCTTCCGCCGGGATGGAGTGGTTGGTGAATCCTGAAAGGACGTGGGTGTTGGAGATAGTGCCCTCAGAGTCAATTATTGGATCACAGGCACGTGATTGCAATGATTGAGGGAGGACCTGTCCCAGTAGGACAGTCTTACTCAAGATGATAGTATGCTATCTGGTTTATCTTTATCATCGTGTACTGCTTTAGGTGACCTGACAGGTCGCTATTACACGTTGATAGAGCCCTTAGGATTCTTTCTTGACTGCCAGCAGTATGAGGGCGATCATATACGTGGGAGCTAGTAGTCTATAAGCACATCCTTAAAAGGTCCCTAGTCATGGGAGTTTCGAGACAGGGCATCGATACTCCAGAGTAGACTAGTGTATACAGTCGAGACCTCGACGAGGGGCGGTGGCCGGTCTCACAAGCCACTGGTGTCAGTTGGTTCACCTAAGATGTATACAGGTGCTCATTGGGTTATGAGTACACCGGACAGGACTCGCCGGGAACATGCTAGTTGGTCTTATACCTGACGTCAGATAGCAGTTCCCTGGTGACATGTGTACAGGTTAGTTCATCGACCTGAGGATCGTCATTTGTCTCGTGTGAGTTCCCACTATACTTTGATTACTACCCTACCACGCTCAAAGGAGACGTGCAAACAGGTTTTAGTTGGGTACAGTCCCGAGCCACATGGAGGCAGTGAGCGGATCTTCAGGGGTTCGTCTCTCCCGGTATTGGGGGTGAGGTCGCGCTGTGTCTAGGAGAGCCATTACACAAAGCCCTCGGCCGAGGCAGGAGATTTACTGGTAGGTATTCCAGTAGTATCTCAGGGTGTTCTGGGCTACACTCCGACACGACTTGTACCGCTTTTGGGGGTCTGACTTTTACCAACCCCCTAGGCCCGCCATGCGATGCTCATAGACGAACGGACCGGACTGTACGGATATTGTCACTGACAGGCTCAGTAGGGTGTCAGGATGAGTTCGCTCATCGACGTCCCTTTTGGTCAATAGCTGGTAGCCCGTCACGTATGGCTAATACCTCTGACGTGCTAGTGGTTAAATCCACAGCCATAGTATTGACGAGTCTTTAGAGTCCCCCACAGACAGTTGCTCAAGTTTCGGGCGAAACGCTGTAGAGGCCGTATGGAGATATGGCAGGGTTCGAATCAGATACACGTGGTATTGCACGGATCATGATCGGACGGTTTATACTAGCGGGCTTTGGTTTAAGCCGGATCCTAGTATTGTACAGTGTAGGTTTTGTCTCATTGCATTTGTATTTCGGTCGGAATACAAATGCGGGTATGTATATACAGTAGCGGTGTTTTCCTGTAATTTATTACGGGATCAATTTTTGGAGTTGCCAGTTTGCTTTCCGTTTCAGCCAATTTTCTTTGTATCTTTCATTGGCTGAAGATTGGTGGAGGAGGGCTTATTTGCATTTGTGCAAATAAGCAATTTGGAGGGTGTTATTTGCATATTGTTGTATCATGATAATTCCTCCACCATTTGGCTTCTTCTTTTCATCATGGCTTGACTTTTGGTTCATCATGGTTGTTGATGATGGGAGTGGTTTTGGATTGGATTGTGATCATCATTTCATATGATAATCATTTTTCCTTTTTGCTTGTATGAGTTGCTTTCCCACCCCTTGATCTTTCCTCTCTCTCTCTCTCCATTCCTCACTCCCTCTTCTCATTCCAAAAGAGCTTGGGCCGGCTAAGGGTGATAGGGGCTGTCCAAAATTTTGGGTGGGGAATTTTTGTTCTATTCTTGCCATACAAATTCCCTAGTTCATTGCAAAAGGTTCACATCTCATACCTCCACCAAATGGCAACTTCTTTAAAAACCCCATGAGACCAAGAACACTACACTATTCTACAGCAATTCTTGGGCACGTCGACTCGCCAACTTCATGCTCGAGTTGCCTTGGTCCAGAGGTGGGAGCCCGTAAAAGAAGCCGGCGACGTGGTGCCCTTCCGGCGAGGAGGTGAAGACCGGAGATTCCGCGGGAGATCGGGACGACGACGAGAAGACCGAAGGACACGGATCACTCGGTATATCTCTCTACCCGTTCTTTAGTTAGCTAGGACTAGTTTAATGGCCCGATCCGGGTTTATGGTCCGCGGTGGCGTCGGTTTAAAGTTAAGAAAATTTTTGATTCCGCATTTTAGGCTTCGGACAGACTGCCGGGGCGCCGCCGTGCACTTACATGGTATCAGAGCCATGCCATTAACCTAGTCTAGCTTTGTCTAACGTGTTTACATTTCCGATCGAACAAAAAAATTCCAAAATCCGCGTTTTCAATGCATCAGGTTTCTGTCGAAATTTTTTTAGCTCAAAATTTTTTTCAGTATGTTGCAGAAGTACATGCAGGAAGTTTTAAGAATTCTGGAGAAAAATGGTGGCGTGACACTGTAGAACCACCACGGAACCGCGGCCAAAACCCCCTTTGGGCCGCGGTTCCACCGCAGTACAGTGCCCTCACTGCACCAATTTTGTATAGAGCTCTTTAAACAGGAAAATTGGGGTTTTGGAATATTCTTTTTGGGTCCAGAATTTCTTTAAGTGCTACAGTAGTGCTTGGGGACCCACTTAGGAAAATTTGATCGATCGAAAATTTTAAACACATTAGTTCACAGTATTTACATTATATCTGCGACCGTGAATGTCACTTGATCGGTAAATCCTGTCTAACTGCTATAGCCCGGTTAGACGGATTTGCGAACGTGACATTCACGTTGATGTTCTGTGTTGTGCTGTGATGTTGCGGATTGGTCGTGGGGGATAGCCTGGATGCAATACTAGTACAGTTTTTGTTGTATTATGTACATTTGATATTGCGGGGCGAGCGTCCGACATGTGGACTGCCGTCACTGCCTGATTGTATATTATTCTTTTGGGGAACGACCAGGTTGAGGTCGATGTACCCGTTGTATGTATATTTTACTTTCTGTACTAGGATTACCCCAAGGTGGGGTGCACGGATAGCAGGGTTCTAGAGGGAAACAGGCCCGCATCTCATGGCTTTGAGAAGGAGGGGGCCTCACTCTAGAATTGGCGGGCTATTCGCCGCACTCGTAGGGGGTACAGGTTGACCCAGGAGGGGTGCCCAAGTTACCGGATTCCGTGAAGTGTTGGGTGGTCCATTCACGTTGCTGAAGGGGGCTGCCTCGCTTCAGATTTTGGCGGGTAACTTGCCGCGCCCGTAGGGGTCTAGGATTTCATTGCACAGGCTATCCATACGACCAGGGGAACGTCGGGTTTCAGTAGCGGCTCTGTGAAACCCGGGGATCCCAGATATCTGCATTGTTCTGTGATGCTGTACATTTCTGTGATGTTGCATTTTATCACGCCTTGAGCGAAAATTATATATTATATATATACTAGTAGATGTTGTATATGTTTTGCATCCGCGCTAGTCCAGTCCCCGCTCTGTCGTTAGTTAACTAACCTAACGGGTAATGACGGGACCCAGTGGCGAATGCGGATGGCATATACGTACGTCATTATTTTCGTTCTTTATTGGTGTGATCAATTGATGGGACTGCGTTGATTCGGATCAATGCAAGTTAAAAACAAACCTATTTTGATGTTGTTGGAACAATTTTTCAAAAAGCTTTTATTGCAAGGACGTTCACTTTTGTTTTGCACAGTGGTATTCGGTTATGAATATCCAGCACCTCAGTCGACGAGGCAAGGGCCGAGATCCCTTCACCGGGAGTGACCCCTTGGACAGAAGTTTGCGTCAGGGCAATAACTTCACTATAGCCGATTACTTTTGCTTTGCATCGTGGTATTCAGTTGGAATATCCTGCACCTCATTCTACGAGGAAAGAGCCGAGATCCCTTCACCGGGAGTGACCTCTTTAGCAAAGGTTTTCGTCACTATATTTTTATAAAGCTATCCAGTTCCTTCAACGTTATCAAGTTCATTACGTTAAAGGTTTTCGTCAGAAACCATTCATAGCCCTCCATCATTTCAGTTAAATATTCGGTAGTATTCAAGCTATTTTTTGACCTCACGCCAAGGCATAGTGATTGGTAGCTGCCGGATATTTATCTGTTGCATAGATAGATGCGTTGGTTTGGGACAGTCGTACTACTATTTTGGCCTTCGTCAAGGGTATGTACGGGTGGGTTCAAATTAACCTGGACAATGATGGGTAGAACTTAACATGTGACTTATGATATTTTGACCTCACACCAAGGTCATAAGAGCATGGGGCAAAAATCACATCAGGAGTTTCTAAAGAAACTGAAACTTGCCAGATATGCGCATACCTTCTGGAGTGTGATAATGTGAGCGGATTCCGTCACGTTATCATGCGATGATAGTTGGATCCCGATTCCCACTGATGAGTTGGTTTACTCCTCAGGTGATCCCGAATAATTCTTCTTTCAGGTTTGGAGGAGAATTTGACGGTACAGTGGGAGGTTTCCTGATTAGATAAATTGGTAACCATTCTGATCTAGGTTAGAGTGCACGCTGAGTGTTTCTTTTCTCTCTTTCTTTGGCAGCGACCATTGACCCGACCCTAGACTATGACTCAGTGACCAAAATTGACCGAACCTTCTTTAACACTGGCTTTTGGATTGTCAGAGTTGCAAACCTCATTGCCACTCCTACTCTTACCCTTTTCTCCAGGACACCCCGTATTACTACAAACGTCCACTTCCATTGGACAAAACCATCGTATGGTTATATACGAACTCGAAGGAATTTATTCGAGGATGGTTTCCGGTTCTGGAGAAAACGAATAGGACTATTCAGTTGTCTTTTCCTTTTACCTTCTCTCAGGTTGCGAGTACTCCTTGGTTTAGGAGATAGTACACCTATTACGCAAATTGGATAGTCTTCTTCCAAACCTTAGGCTGGTGCCGAACGGTGGGGAATGAAGAAAACCAATTAGCATAACGATGGTGTACAGAAGGTATTAAGTAAAGACATATCAAGGGATTAGTAAGAGGGCAAAGTAAATTGCGACTGCTATTCACGACCAAACCAAGTATTTCTTCGTCAATCCTAAAATCACCTTTGTATTTCTCCAGGACACTCCGTATCACTACAAAGATCCACAGTTTATTGGATACTCCATCGTATGGTTATATACGAACTCGAAAGGAACTTGTTCCAGTTCGGGGATGGATTCTGGTTCAGGAGAAATAGGAATAAGGTTTATTCGGTTGTCTTTTATCTTCACCTTCTCTCATTGTGAGTGCTCCTAGGATTAGGACAGTACACCCATTATGCTTATTGGATAGTCTTCTTCCAAACCATAGGTTGGTGCCGAACGGTAGGGAAGGAAGAAAACCATTTGGCCTAAAGGGGTGTGCAGAAGGTAATGACTAAAGACATATAAAGGGATTTGGAGAGTTAGTATAGAAATATACGGTTACAGTTGTGAATCTGATAATGGAGGAGGCATTACTGGGAATACCAGGATACCCCTACGAAACATTTCAATGTTTCAGTTTCACTGTGTACTGTTAAAAGAAAACCGATTTCCCAATTAGAAACTTGCTCCAGGGTATGTATTTACCAGGTATGATTCTCACATCTGTATGGTTTTACAGATGATGAGTGGGAGTGAGTTATTGGGAATTAGGTGATTATCCTCATTATATCGGAATTCGTTGTAATTGGTGATATTTGAGGAAATCGCCTGGGTTGTTTGCCGGACGGCAAATATTTGGTTTTGAATATTCGTTGTTATGCACCAATTTCAAATTGATATATCAGTACGTCTATTTTCATAGAGTGAGATATACCTTTTTGAAATTGTGTCTATGACATTTACCTATATCAGTGGATGGTTAGGTAAGGAGCATTAAACAGCGGTGTAATTCTTCTTAACCATAAGTACAGTTTTCAACCTACGACACACAGGGAGTGAGTTATTAGACTCAAGGGACTTATACAGAGTATTGTATGTTGTCCAGTGCCCATTAGGACAGAGGGGTTGGTCCTTGTACTATATTCAGGTTTACTTATGACTTCTCTAGTTTTTAGACACGTGTTTCGTAGAAACACAAGGTCCGAATTTTGAGAAGTTATAGGTATATGAATAAAGTAGAGAACCGGGTATTGCGAGTATCAGGATTCTTCAAGGTGATCGAAAATGTAGATACTTGTGTATGGTATTCAGTTAATAGTAATGATTAAGAGAACTTGCTTCTCTTTCAGGTTACTCATAATTGGAAGCATTCCTAAGTTAAGTAATGTTGATCGACCTCTTTCCATTTAGTTAACATGCACTGGAGACAGCTGCATGATTTGAATCTTGTTCAATTAAATCAGTGCCTCTGTTTCTGTATTGGATACAGAACAGTTCATATCTTGACGATGTTAAGGTACGGGGAGTTGTCCGGCTTATGCTTAAAACCAGACTCTGGATAACTCAAGGCACGTTTCTGTAATGGATGTTTGTGGGTTGACCCAGGTTACGACGAGGGTTGACTTTCTACCATCTGGAAGATCAATAGTGATATTGTTCTTGACTCGCCACAGTTTTAACAAAAAATGGATTTTTTCAGAAAACAGTAGTGGCAGTATGGTAGAACTGGAAGTGATTCCAGAACCGCAAACGATTACTGAAAATTTGATAAGAACCTAAACATTCAATCTGGTTTGACATTCCATTGGCCACTCCGCAGATACGGTGGGTAACCTCAGGCACCCGAGAGGTGCTTCGGTAGCCTCAAGGACGGTGGCAGGGAGGTTCTTATTTACCCAGACTTGCCATTGCTGTTGTTTCAGACTGTGAGACCCGGCAGGAGGATGAGTATAGCGTCGTTCTAAAATGGCTTTAGAAATGTACGTCTATATGACTCTGCCAGAGGGTTGTCGTGGTCAGTGAGAGTAGCGGAAGCATTGTGGACAAGTGGCTTATGTCTATTTATAGACTAAAGCAGATATAGCGGAGATAGATCATCTATTTCTGATATGACAGTCATAGGTTTGACTTCATCAGAATAGGGGATGGATCTGTTAAGAAGGTAGTAGGGTGTGATGTCCTGGTATATTGGATGACATACACAGAGTAGGAAAAGAAATTCCTATACTACAATCGGTTATACTTTGGTTGTCACACAGTGGTTTCTCCACATGGGACTTGGATATAATATCAAGACATTCTGGTTACTGGATCTATGGTTTTAGATCTGGATTTGGGTAGTTTCCCAATCAGGGTACTTAGACAGCATTCTGAAGGTGTTTTAGAATGGACGACTCCAGGCACGGTAGTGTACCTGCAGGTAATGGAGTCACCCTCTCTAAAGGTGTCTTACAGACTAAAGTGGAGAGTGATGTGCATGATTGGCAGATCACTTGCTTAGGCAATTGAGTCAATCATGAGATATCAAGTACCACACCAGATGTTGTTTTTGCAGTAGATGCAAGAAGTTGACATTAATCCAATCCTGGAGAAACAATCGGAAGCAGTTTTAGAACATAAGTGGATGTTCTAGGGATATGATAACGACAGCCTCATTCGGGAGACAGTTATCATTCCAGGCTTCCAAGGTGACCTGGATGACAGAGAGGTAGTCAGAGTTATAGTTTTCCTTCTGACGAGGGGCGGTATTTTGGACAGGTGGTCCAAGGCGATACTGAGGGAGGCACGGCACAGGATACTGATTAAGTTCGGTTGACGATACAGTCTAAGAAGTTTGGATTTGGAGTTTATTTGTGAGCTAGGTCCCATCAGATATCCAGACATATTCTAAGACAGGTATTGCTCATTTCGGGAGATGGTTTTCTCCGCGAACTTAAGATATAGAGAGACATAGAAAGAAACATCAAGGCGGATCCACTCACTGAGGCTATTCCTCGAACGCAATAGTTTCGCAAACGGGTTTTGTGAGACTGATTAGTAGAGGAGTTGAGTGTTCGGTATCACACGGGCTGTGAGTATGCGACATCGCAATAATTAGCCTCGAGTGCTAGTGGGAGATTGTTGGAGATAGTGCCCTCAGAGTCAATTATTGGATCACAGGCACGTGATTGCAATGATTGAGGGAGGACCTGTCCCAGTAGGACAGCCTTACTCAAGATGATAGTATGTTATCTGGTTTATCTTTATCATCGTGTACTGCTTTAGGTGACCTGACAGGTCGCTATTACACGTTGATAGAGCCCCCAGGATTCTTTCTTGACTGCCAGCAGTATGAGGGCGATCATATACATGGGAGCTGGTAGTCTATAAGCACATCCTTAAATGGTCCCTAGTCGTGGGAGTTTCGAGACAGGGCATCGATACTCCAGAGTAGACTAGTGTATACAGTCGAGACCCCGACGAGGGGCGGTGGCCGGTCTCACAAGCCACTGGTGTCAGTTGGTTCACCTAAGATGTATACAGGTGCTCATTGGGTTATGAGTATACCGGACAGGACTCGCCGGGAACATGCTAGTTGGTCTTATACCTGACGTCAGATAGCAGTTCCCTGGTGACATGTGTACAGATTAGTTCATCGACCTGAGGATCGTCATTTGTCTCGTGTGAGTTCCCACTGTACTTTGATTACTACCCTACCACGCTCAAAGGAGACGTGCAAACAAGTTTTAGTTGGGTACAGTCCCGAGCCACATGGAGGCAGTGATTTGGTTTGATTTAACGTGCTTGCGCTTTCTAAAAGATAGATCAAAAATATTTGTAACCGCAATCAAGAACGGCATCGCTTTGCAGCTAGCCGGTGAGTACGGGTCGGTCCACAGGGATGTTGTGAATCTCCGATTCGTTCTTACGAGTTAATTCCGAAGGGTGTTCGGAGTTGTTATTAAATCTAAAAATCTAATTATTCTATACTAATTATCTAGATCTATTCTTGCTAGGGTTAGGTTTAGGAATGGTTTGGAAATGTAAATAAATCTCAATGCTTTCTATACCCAGATTAGGATCTAAGAGGAGTTATGGTAATTATCAATAAAGGGGATTAGATACATTCGGGAAGGTGTTCCTTCCTCTAGGTTCTTGTCCTTCCTTTAGAGATCCTTACCCTAACCTCCATGGAAAACGCGCGCAACTGAGCCTTTATACTACGGTATCACCGCTACCTCGAGGGATAGGGTGCTGTAGGGCGCAGTGTGTGCGTGTATGCATGGAGTCCTATAGATTCTATGTGATGGGTAAGAAAGGGATGAGAGATCTCATCTCTTAAAAGCCCTTCCCAAAGCTAACATCTAAGGCAAGGAATTAAAATCTAAACTAAAACAATTAAATAAAATTACTTACAGTTGGCTCTCTCCAAACATCAACGCAGGGTTGTCAGATCTGGATTCATGATTTGAAAAGAGGTACCGATGCTCTCCAAAAGAATTCTAAAATTTATTAATGAAGGGAGGCATAAAGAGTTACAATCTGTAGAGTTCCTATTTATAGAGAATAGGAAACCCTAGGGTTACATCTTGAACCGCATGTCTACAATTACAAAAATAGCCTTAGGTTGACTACTCAACGCCGCCACAAAAATATGGAAAAAATATTTGTTCCTGATTGCACTATCCTGCCGCGGAACCGCGGCCTGAGGCATGGTTTGGCCGCGGTTCCGCGGCCAAATGTTGGAGTTGGGCTCTGGACTTTCTGGTGCTGGCTTCTGGTGACTTTGTCTTCCTGTTTATATATGTTCTTTTCCATTTGGGCTTCTAGGTTGGTTCCAGATTTCCAGTGAACAATTTGCAATGGATTTTTAACCATTCGCTTTGAGTCGATGTCTTGAATCTTGCTTTGTGAATTGTTCCTTATGTAGGCTTGATCAAGATTCTCTGTTTGTTGGTTAAAGTCCACTTTTGCATCATCTTTTCATCGTTTTCACTATTTCCTGTCCAAGAACCTGTAACCTGTAACATGTAGCAGACATGCGTCAAAAGTGCCTGTTTATTTATAAAAAGAATAAGAATGGGGAATATAATAATGCAATATTCTGGTCTGAACAAATACCCCCAAACTTATCTTTTGCTCGTACTCGAGCAAACTTATTCTTATTCACTAAAATCCTAACCACACTTTCGCAGGGAAACGCGATTGCACTGAGCACGTGCAACAAGCCGTTAAACCTCTAGGTGTCCCTAGTAGGAGGAGTGTTGTCTCCTGAGGGTTTTCAGCGGATTACACCCACAAAATCCTATCAATTCGGCCTTTCGACTTTTGTTTTCCAATTAGGTTTCCTAACAAGGAATTCTATTATCGTCGACTCGCAAATTATCCACCCATATTCTTCACACTTTCTCATCATTTAACTTAAGATTATATATGTTATGTAGACCTACTTAGCTTTCGGCATTTCATAAGTCTTCCTTCTAGGATTTCATCTCCACTTAGGAATTTCTATCAACTCTATTAAAGATATAAGTTCTATTTTTCATTCCTCTCTCTTATCTAAATTCCAATCACATAGCCCTACGTGTGTGTATAGATCACCCCTACACTTGGAAATTCAAATCAAGCAATTATACTCTCGTCCATTGTCCAAAGCACTTATTAATTAGTGAATTTTTAAATGAAATTTGCTTACACATCCTTCATGCGACCGTTAATACTTCTTGAGGTACCAACGACTGATTACAAAATGTGTTTGCACATTTAAGCGTAATTCCTAGTCTTGCAACACCCAAGGCTTTTAGCAGTGACTCCCAAACCAGTTGGTCTAAGGCACTAGGTGATGAAGCACCCTTGCTAAATATTTTTCTATTTTTGCAGCCTTAAGTAATCACAAAAACCAGTGTCCATTTTTTTTATTCTTTATTCACACTTTTTTTTCCTTTTATTTTCTTCGTACTAAGGACTTTAGACAAGAGCATTTCAAGGTCTCTTCTACTATTCCAAGTTTCAAGGTGCGTGATTGTGCATTTTGTAGGGTATACGTTTTCAGAATTTAGACTTAAGGTAGGAACTATTTTTCAAACTTATACTCTAATAAGAATATCAATACTCTTCCCTTATTTTGACTTAGCCCAAGAAATGAACCCAAAATTTGCCTATTTCTAAATAAACTACAAGGCATATACTTTCTACCGTTAAACTTTAAGGAATGTTATTTTTAGGGTTTTTAATTCACTAAGTCTAAGATCTAGTTGTTCCTAGCCAGTTAACCTATTTGTCAAACTCAAGTCAATTAGCCAAAATTGAATACATTAATTTTTATAAATTTTTGAATTTTTTTTCAATTTTTATGGGTTTTCAAATAAGTATGCAAATGCAAAAATATGTACAAATGAATGCGAAGGAAGAAGACTTACCGAGCATACCCCCAAACTTGAACTTGACAGCGTCCGCACTGTCATACTAAACCAAGAGGGTCAAAATGTCGATACTCCCCTGTTTATTTATTTACAATTTTTTTTTGTTTTTATTTTTTTGATTTTTTTTTTATATAAAAAGAAAACAACAAAAAAAAATATATGTACATATATACAAAGGTCCCCCCCAAACTTAAGCTTGGTCTTACACAAGCCAAAGGTTAGCACCAACCATTCAAAACTCTTATCGTGGAAATGGTATAGTTGGTGCAAGAATGGGGTGTGGAGGAAAGAAATGAGAAACACGCGAGACCGTGTGGGAAGAAGGGTAGAATACGGTCTCGGTGGAGGAGAAGAATGGCGGAAAGGAGAATGAAGGATCGCGTGAACTTGAGGGTGTAAATCGAGTGAATAAATTAGCACAATATGTGATGATCGATATGTTATAAGCGATTGCGCTAACCTATCAACCCGTCGAGAAATGGGGTCAAATCTCTCAAGATTCGCAAGAAAACATGGGTACGCCGAACTTGGTATAGTAGATGAAAGCGTAACGGTCACTTGTTCGGTCGGAACAATGGGAAAGACGAAAGGGAGTGAATTAGGGATAGTATCTTTCTCACCGTAGTAAACTGTTTCGAACTTGAAAGATTCCATTATTGGTTCGAAACTACTATAATCAACCGAGTCTGATGGCTCATCTGAAAATGTAAAGGACTCAAACTCGGGCGGTGAGTCATCAACATCGTCCGGAAAGGTGAAACACTCGTAGGTGTTATCGTCTGTGAGAATTGTGTCGGATTTAAAGGAAAAGGTTTCAAGCTCACAGTCTTCAAGCGGGGTCGGAACGATGGGAAGGAGGGAGGGTGATATAGCAGTCAAAGGTTTAGGAGGATGAATTGGAAAATCAGACATATCAAATAAAAATGATTCAACCTCAATATTATCCTCAAGACTCTCCTCAATACTATCCTTAATATTTAACTCATCCATGCCATTATCATCAAATTCAAGACGCATATTAGATTCGGGAGAAACCTTTAATAACTCGGGATGATGATTTGAACATAAAATCTCAATTAAATCGACAGGTTCATCATCTGAAATATTCCCGGCGTCTATATCCTCAATCAAGTGAAAATCAATTTTCTTAGACACCTCATCAAAAGTATGGATATCTATCAATTTAGGTTCTAGATGGGAGGTGTAAAGATCGAAAGGATTAGGTGCGGTTTCACTCGAAAGGGGTTCCTCACAATTTGGCAAATCAAACACTACAAAATCACACAACTCGGTTTTATTTTCAACAGGTGAACTATTTAGGGCAATCGATGGAAAACAGGAGTTGTGGGCTTCAATTGGGTAAGGGTAGGTTTGATTTGAAAATCCTCTCTCATTCTCACTCTGTCCAACTGCCGCCTCATACATTGAAAAATTTGGAGCTAGCGGGAAACTAGCTACAGGTTCACTCGGTTGCATAAGGGCGGCCATGGACGCTTCTACATTCCTCACCATTTTGTTTGTTGCTGCAATGAAAGCGTCCAACGACTCTTCCAAACTAGACTTAGGTGGTGAGGGGGTTTCAGTGAAAGATTCGAAATTGGTTGGATATGTGAAATTCCCTAATGGCTGTGTCGAAACAGTGTCTAGTGAGGGTGGGAAGGTCGGGTAAGACTGGTAGGACGTGGGTGGTAAGACAGGGGTAGGGTCAACATATGGATAAAAAGGTGAAAAGTCGTGTGGATCCCTAGAACTAGACGGGTGGAGAGGGGTGAAAGATCGACTGCGAGATTGAGCAATATGCTCAGCAATGGACATCGGCCTAGGAGTGACAGAAGGACTTGAAGAAGTGGTATCAACATATATAGGTGGTAAAGGTTGACTCGGTTGACACAAAGTAGGTTGAAAAGTCAAACTATTTCTCCTAAACGCCTCTATGTGATCTTTCAAAGATTTTTTAGGCATGGAGGGATCGTTTTTAAATTGACCGAACAAATTAACATATGACGCAAAATTAGGTTCGGGATACCAAAGTTCGGCTAATGATTTATTGTGTGGGGTACCCATGTTAGAAGAAGAAAGGTGACAAGAAGGAAGGTTGGATGGTGCAAGGATTTATTTGGGGCTAAAAAATTTTTGCAAGTTCTATAAAATATTTGTCCTTTTTATTTTCATTTTTCATTGATTTTTTCTTTCTCTTTATTTGGAAAAATTTTGTTGCAAAAAGATTTTTAGAGAAAAGATATGCAACAGCAAAATATTTTATAGAAAAGATATGCAACAACAAAATATTACTTGCAATCTATTTTATTTCAAGCGGGGCCCAAAAATCCTGCACAAGATTGTTATTTTGGAAAGGAATATATTTTTAAAGCGCACGGAATCTTGCAGGAATTTCCCGAAAAGATATATGGGGATTTGCAGAGGGGAGAATTAGAAATCAAACCGTGCAAAAATTCTGCGATGAACAGTCCAAACGGCCGCGGTTCCGCGGTTTTTGGCGCATCAATGCCGCGGTTCCGCGGTTGTTCTGCGGGATCGGGTCCTGAAAAAAATTGTACGGCTCTGTTGAGGCACTCTCCCTCTGTTTTGATGTACCCTTTTCTGATTTGCCTTCTGGAAATTTCCATATCCGTCTTTGTGTAGATCCTGCAAGATTCAAACAACAAAGTATCCCTCCCAAAAATAACAAAATATATCTATTTTTATATTTTTTTTGATTTTTCAGATTTTTTTGATTTTTTTTTAATTTTAATATTAACCCGAAATTGTGAAAAGGAAATGACACGCCATCCCCGGCAACGGCGCCATTTGATTTGGTTTGATTTAGCGTGCTTGCGCTTTCTAAAAGATAGATCAAAAATATTTGTAACCGCAATCAAGAACGGCGTCGCTTTGCAGCTAGCCGGTGAGTACGGGTCGGTCCACAGGGATGTTGTGAATCTCCGATTCGTTCTTACGAGTTAATTCCGAAGGGTGTTCGGAGTTGTTATTAAATCTAAAAATCTAATTATTCTATACTAATTATCAAGATCTATTCTTGCTAGGGTTAGGTTTAGGAATGGTTTGGAAATGTAAATAAATCTCAACGCTTTCTATACCCAGATTAGGATCTAAGAGGAGTTATGGTAATTATCAATAAAGAGGATTAGATCCATTCGGGAAGGTGTTCCTTCCTCTAGGTTCTTGTCCTTCCTTTAGAGATCCTTACCCTAACCTCCATGGAAAACGCGCGCAACTGAGCCTTTATACTACGGTATCACCGCTACCTCGAGAGATAGGGTGCCGTAAGGCGCAGTGTGTGCGTGTATGCATGGAGTCCTATAGATTCTATGTGATGGGTAAGAAAGGCATGAGAGATCTCATCTCTCAAAAGCCCTTCCCAAAGCTAACATCTAAGGCAAGTAATTAAAATCTAAACTAGAACAATTAAATAAAATTACTTACAGTTGGCTCTCTCCAAACATCAACGCAGGGTTGTCAGATCTGGATTCATGATTTGAAAAGAGGCACCGATGCTCTCCAAAAGAATTCTAAAATTTATTAATGAAGGGAGGCATAAAGAATTACAATCTGTAGAGTTCCTATTTATAGAGAATAGGAAACCCTAGGGTTACATCTTGAACCGCATGTCTACAATTACAAAAATAGCCCTAGGTTGACTAGTCAACGCCGCCACAAAAATATGGAAAAATATTTGTTCCTGATTGCACTATCCTGCCGCGGAACCGCGGCCTGAAGCATGGTTTGGCCGCGGTTCCGCGGCCAAATGTTGGAGTTGGGCTCTGGACTTTCTGGTGCTGGCTTCTGGTGACTTTGTCTTCCTGTTTATATATGTTCTTTTCCATTTGGGCTTCTAGGTTGGTTCCAGATTTCCAGTGAACAATTTGCAATGGATTTTTAACCATTCGCTTTGAGTCGATGTCTTGAATCTTGCTTTGTGAATTGTTCCTTATGTAGGCTTGATCAAGATTCTCTGTTTGTTGGTTAAAGTCCACTTTTGCATCATCTTTTCATCGTTTTCACTGTTTCCTGTCCAAGAACCTGTAACCTGTAACATGTAGCAGACATGCGTCAAAAGTACCTGTTTATTTATAAAAAGAATAAGAATGGGGAATATAATAATGCAATATTCTGGTCTGAACAGGCAGTGAGCGGATCTTCAGGGGTTCGTCTCTCCCGGTATTGGGGGTGAGGCCGCTCTGTGTCTAGGAGAGCCATTACACAAAGATCTCGGCCGAGGCAGGAGATTTACTGGTAGGTATTCCGGTAGTATCTCAGGGTGTTCTTGGCTACATTCCGACACGACTTGTACCGCTTTTGGGGGTCTGACTTTTACCAACCCCTAGGCCCGCCATGCGATGCTCACAGACGAACGGACCGGACTGTACGGATATTGTCACTGATAGGCTCAGTAGGGTGTCAGGATGAGTTCGCTCATCGACGTCCCTTTTGGTCAATAGCTGGTAGCCCGTCACGTATGGCTAATACCTCTGACGTGCTAGTGGTTAAATCCATAGCCATAGTATTGACGAGTCTTTAGAGTCCCCCATAGACAGTTGCTCAAGTTTCGGGCGAAACACTGTAGAGGCTGTATGGAGATATGGCAGGGTTCGATCAGATACGTGCGGTATTGCACGGATCATGATCGGACGGTTTATACTAGCGGGCTTTGGTTTAAGCCGGATCCTAGTATTGTACAGTGTAGGTTTTGTCTCATTGCATTTGTATTTCGGTCGGAATACAAATGCGGGTATGTATATACAGTAGCGGGGTTTTCCTGTAATTTATTATGGGATCAGTTTTTGGAGTTGCCAGTTTGCTTTCCGTTTCAGCCAATTTTCTTTGTATCTTTCATTGGCTGAAGATTGGTGGAGGTGGGCTTATTTGCATTTGTGCAAATAAGCAATTTGGAGGGTGTTTTTTGCATATTGTTGTATCATGATAATTCCTCCACCATTTGACTTCTTCTTTTCATCATGGCTTGACTTTTGGTTCATCATGGTTGTTGATGATGGGAGTGGTTTTGGATTGGATTGTGATCATCATTTCATATGATAATCATTTTTCCTTTTTGCTTGTATGAGTTGCTTTCCCACCCCTTGACCTTTCCTCTCTCTCTCTCCATTCCTCACTCCCTCTTCTCATTCCAAAAGAGCTTGGACCGGCCAAGGGTGATAGGGGCTGTCCAAAATTTTGGGTGGGGAATTTTTGTTCTATTCTTGCTATAAAAATTCCCTAGTTCATTACAAAAGGTTCACATCTCATACCTCTACCAAATGGCAACTTCTTTAAAAACCACATGAGACCAAGAACACTACACTATTCTACAGCAATTCTTGGGCACGTCGACTCGCCAACTTCGTGCCCGAGTTGCCTCGGTCCAGAGGTGGGAGCCCGTAAAAGAAGCCGGCGACGTGGTGCCCTTCCGGCGAGGAGGTGAAGACCGGAGATTCCACGGGAGATCGGGACGACGACGAGAAGACCGAAGGACACGGATCGCTCGGTATATCTCTCTACCCGTTCTTTAGTTAGCTAGGACTAGTTTAATGGCCCGATCCGGGTTTATGGTCCGCGGTGGCGCCGGTTTAAAGTTAAGAAAATTTTTGATTCCACATTTTAGGCCTCGGACTAGAAGGCCGGGGCGCCGCCGTGCACTTACAGTGGGAGGTCGGCCTCAGGTCTGCCGCGGTGAGCCCCATGCGCAGAAAGCAGTTGTGGAAGAGAATGTCTGCCGAGCTTCCCGAGTCGACCAGGATCCTGTGCACCTCGTATTGATGGACCTGAGCCGTAATCACCAGGTGGTCGTTATGGGGGCAGGGATATACCGTGAAAGTCCCCGTCGTCAAAAGTGATCGGCTCGGTCTCTCTGTCCTTCTTCCTCAGACGGCTGTTGGCCTCCGTGACTGGCATAGGGTGCTGTGACTCGAAGGTACTCGACGTACCCCGCGCCGTCATGACCATGATTTTTTATGAGCCTCAGCTCCTTTTGGTGAGGTTCCTCATGCCCCCTGATAGGGTTGTCTTTGAGCTGCCATGGCGAGTCTCACGTACGCGACCCCGTCGAGGGAGGGGGTGCCGGTCATGCCTGCGAATAGGCGAGCTGACCGTCACCACCTCAGGAGGGACAGGGGTGCGGCGAGGCTCGGGGCGAAGCTCTTTGGCATAAGGCCTTGGAAACAGTGAGGCGGCGATCGGCAGGGCCTGCACGAGCGGTCTGGGGATCTTGGTCTGCCGTTTGGACGTGGACGAGTGCCTCCATGACGGACGCGAGTCAGTCTATCTGACCGGCAAGAGCGTTGATGGCATTCGGCGGAGGAGGTTCGTCCACGCCTCCCTTGAGGGGAAGGTGGTGGCTAGTGCTTGGATCGTCATGATAATCGTTCGCCATTAGATTGAGATCGGAAGATGAAATTTTGTTTTTGTGGAATCAAGGGTTCCCACAGACAGCGCCAGCTGACACGACCCGGATCGCGTCAGGATATTACCTTCCGTTGATCTGCTGACGGCGGCGATGGACGGCTGAGATTGGATCTGGAGGCAGGCTCCTGAAGCGTGTGGGTCTCAATGGGTTTGAAGTTGTTTGCGCCGAGCTACCTGCAAGGAAGTCCCGGGATGGTTGTACCACCGAGGACCCTCCGACGGTCAAGTTAGAGAGGAAATCCGAGCAGAGTAACGGCTTAGTAGAGTAAAAATGGTTTACTTGAACCATCTGAAGAAGGGGTTTATATAGCGGTGGCAGCAGGCAGGGCAGACGCGTGAATCACGCCGGCCGTTACGCTCCCGACGTCACGCCCGCGTGATGAGCGGGATCTCTCATTAATGGGGAGACTGGCTCGTCAATAGGGGATCCTGATGGCGTGGAACGTGGGATGTGGCCGACGGATATCTCGCGCATGGCGAGATTCGTGCGATGGCGGTTGCACCTGTGAGCGGTGCTGTTGATCGGTCAATGAGACCGAGGAAGATGACATCGGCGGGAGAGCTCGCGGACAAGCGGGAGAGCCGAGGTATCTTGGTTCCGTGGTAGCTCGGAGACGAGCTGGGAGTCCGAGAACGCCAATTGTGCAGGGGGCTCGGAGGTGAGCCAGCGTTTGTTTGTAGGACGGGCATAGGAGTGGTCTGGTCGGCTACTGTAGGTCCTTTCTTGTGAGCTTTGGGACACGTCATCTGCCACGTGTCATGATCTGGGAGATTACCGATATCGAGCATCATCAGGGAGAGAGATGTGAAAGAGAGAGACATATAGAGGGATGAGGTGGCACCTTGGGGGTTGAGAGAAGAATGGGAGAATTTTATGGTATTTTTTTCTTTTTTCCTCCAAAAAAATGACGAAAAGTCATGTGGCTTTTGTCTTATTAAGCATGAGTTTGGATTATAATAGTTGAGATTAGTTTGTAGTTTATACTACCTGAATTTTGTTGTAGCGTTGAACCGATAGTACAAATATGTTTAATATATGATTGAGATGCATATATGTATTTATTTTCCCTTCGAAAATTGCGATATATATGATTGTGAGATGCATACTATTATATTTATGTCTATTATTATAATGCAAACATAAGATGTTATTAGGCACTTCTAATTTCAATTCAAATGAAAATATTAGAAAAAAGAAAAATTTCATAAATTCTTAAACAATACATATAATCATATATAATTTCATACAAAATAGCCATATATAGTGTAATATCCCAAATTTTGGATTAGCAAAAATGTAAATACAAACAGATTTGATGGATTTTATATAAAATACATAATTATATAATATACCATGGCCCACATACGTAAAACCCTAGCCCCCCCTCTCTCAGCATTAGGCAAACTCTTCTCTTAATGGATATCGATCTCGTGAATTTTCTTGGTGTTGCTTAGGAGGATCAATGACTTCCCATCTTGATCGCACTCCTATTTTATGCAATTCGGGTACGTATTCTTATTTTTTTATAAATCCTTTTCATCTTTAATGGAATTGAATTTAAATGATTAGAGAAAATTAAAAGAAGAAGAAGAGATTTTACCTTATATTTACCTCTATTCGTTAGAGTTGACTATCTCCTTTAACCAAGTGTTGGTATACATTTTTAATTAGATGGAGTAATGATAAATAGATAAAATCCTTCGAGTAATCATGAATTGATTGTGATTTTTTCTTGTATGTCAATTTAAAAGATGAAGTGGAATTTGAGGTGACAACTTGAAGCGTTGAGGAACAGTGTTTTAAATATCACCGATATATCTTCTATATCTGCCGATATATCGCTTTTGGAAGGAAAACGATACGATGGACTAAATTTATATATTTTTTTAGTTTTAGGTAAATATCGACCGATATATCATAATATCGCTCGATATATTAGGTTCGATATATATGTCCAAATATTGGGTATGAATATCATTTGCCCTTTTCTTTTATATTATAATTAATATGATTTAAAATGTTGTTTTATTTTTTTTTAGGATTTTTGTAGAACACTATATGATTTTTTAACTAAATCTTGATCTTTTTGGTGTCCTGTTCAGTCAAAAATATTGCAATTTTTAACATAACAATTTCCTCACTTTTCTAATCATCTAAGAATGTTTGTTATAAATATAACACGTATTACAAGTTCGTCGGTAAAATATGAAATTACCACGTGTTATACAATATAATCAACATTTTAGAAGGAAATTGTGTGTTTATTATTTTACGCATGATATTTTATATCTCAACATTCTTCATTGAGATTTTGTGCAGAAAATTATTTCAGGACAGATGTCGGAATCGCAAATTCGCCAACAAAATACAGGAAATCAAAGAGTTAAAATCTGGCAGAGATTCAGAAGAGATAAGAAGATTCCAGATATCACCTGAATACATATAGACCAACAACAGAGGACACAAGAAAAATGAAGCATCAAGCCCACCAAACGGCCGCGAATCCGCGGCCGAGTCAGGTCAATCCGCCGTGGATCCGCGGACAAGTTAGGGCATCGGGTGACAAGTGTTTTCCAGAAACTTCATTACAACTACCTAGCTTGTTGAGGATGCTCCATTGTAACAACCTTGTTCTGAAAACTTTATTACAACAACCTAGCTTCTTGAGGAAGCTTGATAACTATCTTATTCTAGAAGTTTCTCTAAAACTACCTAGCTTCTTGGGGAAGATTGTCCTAACTTCTAGTGGAAGATTGGTGAAGGGCTATATAAAGGACCTAAGCCTTCATTTCGAGGGTGACACAATTAATACACAATTTGGGGAGAAAATTTGAGAGCCAATTTAATCCAATTCAATTCCAAATCAAGATAAAAAATCAAGAATCGTTGAGTACAAAATCGAGCTAGTTCATTCAAGATCCTTTACACGAAGCCGATCGTCATCAACGAGCGCGTGATCCTCGATAGGTCCAAGTCTCATGGTGATCGAGCAAAGCGAAGATCGACGGAGAAATTATCTCTTCAAAGGAGTGATCGAGAGCAATCTTTCTTGTAATCTCGAATTGAGAAGTGTAATTCGAAGTTGAATAATAAAGGTGATCATTTGTTCAATCTCGCTCTCTTTACATTTTCGCATTATGAAATCATTATTTGTTAAATCTTTGAATCTCATGATGTGTGAATAAATCTCTGTTTGTTAGGATTCGAAGGAATTTAGTGGATCAAATGGTGATAAAATTCTATACTCATCTTACGTCTTACGAAGATTATGAAATTTAGGAAAAAGAATTATCAACGACCAAATTAGGAGCGAGATCACCGTTCTTGATAATCTCGTTACAATTTGGGATTAGATGATTGATGATTTTCTTTGCTAAAGGCTAGATTTGAATAGTGATCAATGAAAAGATAAGGGATAGTGAAGGAGAAACCCTAGTTTCTTCAATAGATCCATATTCTTCATTCATTGCCATCAATCTATGTTATAACTCTTTCAAAAGATAAGATGGGTCATTTTGAGTATTCATCCATTGATACTAATTCCTATCGAATACTACAAACTATTCTTCAATTTTCTTGATAACTAAAATCCATCTTGGATATTTTCTTGATTACTAAATCTTGAACTTTGTCGTGATTTTCTTGAAATGATATACTCAATTAAATCTTGAAATCTTTTTCTTGAATTTTATTTACTATTTCTTTCGACTCAACTAAAGCAAGAGTGATCAAATCCACGAATCCTAGAGTACGACCCGTACTCACTAATGGTCTAGCTACATGCGACACCGTTATTGATTGCAGTTACTTTTACGACTTAAAAACACATCGCTTCTTCTTCACTACACATCTTTTTTTTCTTTCAAAACAAAGAAGCAAATCTACGATTTTTATGATCAATCAAATGGCGCCGTTGCCGGGGATTTGTGCATAATTTGTTCGTTCTTGCTATTTAAGTTGAAATATTATTATTCTATCAAAATTTAATTCAAGAATCGTATCGTGTGTTTAACGATTAGTGTGTGAATTTTTCAAGGAAATCTGGAATCATTGGAGCAGTGAGATAAAGATTCTGTAGCATTCAAGAAGGCCAGAGGATCAATATGAGCACCAGTAAAAAAATTCAATCAAAGATCAAGCAAGTTGACCGCGGAACCGCGGCAAGAAGCTTGCATTGGCCGCGGAACCGCGATGGTATTGAGGCATTGGGATTCCTATTTCCTCTGGTATATTTCTTACCTTCTCCTATCTCCTCTGCTAAGTCCAATAACCATTTTTCTACAGGATTCTTTGCAAAAATTCGCCGCTCAAAAAATTCTTGTTGCGTTTCTTGAAATTGGTTGTTTGTGCATATTTTAATACGGAAATTAAGAGGTAAAGACCAAATTCAGATTAGGTGGGGATTTTATTACCCTTCCTAAGCCCCGCAAATCACAAAACTAGTATCCGCATCACCGTTCACTAACTAAAAAATATTTAGACAAGACTCTAAGGACTGTCGCGCTCAATTAGGACAGAAGAAAGTCGTGGGTAATCTACTGCTTATCCGCATTTCTTTTTTGGTGTCTAGGCAAGTGTGTCTAAGGCAAGTGGTTACTTAATTAGGCCCACTACTTAAGTAGCGGATACCTCCCACTTACCTGGCACTTACCTGGCCACAGGAGAGATAAAGAGGTAGTAGAGGATTTAACATGCGATTTGTCCCCTGGAAGTCTAGGAGCAGTCTAGTGACTTGACCTAGGTGACCTTAGATTTAGGGTTGATTGTGCATTTTTTGTGATTTTTCTAAATCCGTCTTTTTCAAAACAAACCACTTTCTTTAATTATCACATACGCTGTCACTTGCGCTAAACCCGCTTAGTGCATGCTCAGCTGGACACGAGATTCTAGTGCCCGTCTTGTCCGCGTTTCTTCTATCGACTCCGAAGTCGGTATTTCTTCATCTTCTTTTTCCTCACCACTCACCACATCCACCGATATGGACGGTTCTCCATCAACTTTCAATAACACCACTCTGCCACCACCCGCAGGTGCGCAGAATCTACCGTGTATATCTCTCCAAGAGAGATGTTATCCTATATGTGGTCCTCTTTCTACTTGTCTTTCCATTTCACCAGCCAATGGGGATAATTTCGAAATCAAACCCACTATATCAATCTTTTACCTAAATTTCATGGTTTAGAGTCTGAAGACGCATACGTTTTTATCACCAAATTCAAAAACGTATATGCTATGATGGGCACTTCACAAATTTCTGTGGATGCTATGCGTTTACGTCTTCTCCCGTTTACTTTGTGTGATTTAGCCGAAAAGTGGTTTTATAACACACCCGCACATTCTATTTCCAATTGGGATGAATTCGTTATAGCATTTCTTAAGAAATTTTATCCCAATCATAAGACCGTCCGTGTTAGGAGTGAAATCAACTAATTTTCACAGCTTCCCAATGAACCATTTTAGAAATGTTTTGAACGTTTCAAGGATCTGCTTGTCCAATGTCCACATCATAGAATCCATAGATGGGATCTGTGCCGAATTATATATGAGGGTATTAATCCAACGACAAAACAGATGCTTGAAACCATGTGTCAAGGCAATTTCATGTCTAAAGACGATGGTGAAGCTTGGAAATTTTTGGAAAAATTTGCTGAAAACACTTTACAATGGGAAAGCGTCAGTCCATCAACTAGGGGTAGTATCCATCAACTTGATGTTTCCATAGCAGTCAAAGCCGAAATGGCAGCAATGCAAAAAAAAACTTGAAGCTATGGAAAACAAATTTTTATTAGCATCCCTAAACCAGGTCACACTCCCTAAAACCGTGTGTGGATGTTGTTCAGATCCATCACATCTGACGGAAAAATGTCCTTTGATTTCTCCGTTTCAAGGTCAAGAACACACTAATGCTGTTTTTCAGAAACGACCTAGAAACGATCCTTATTCTTCCACTTATAATCGGGGTTGGAGGAATCACCCTAATTTTGCTTGGAACCAACACCAAACTCAAAATTTGGTTCCAAACCAAAATAACTTTCAAAGGGTCCTCCACAACAACATCAACCACTACAACTGAGTCAGCACCTCTTTTAACCGCAAAATTTTCAAAATCCGGCCAACACTTCTGCACCGTATAATAATTCTTTGCAATTGACCAGTATCGATAATTCCTCTTCACTCGAACAAAGCATGAATTTGTTTTTGAAAAATTTCACGCAAGTTTTGGCTGAGATAAAGTCCTCTGTTGATAATATAAAGAAGGACTCTGCCTCCTACGGTGAGAGTAAAAAAGCGATGGAAGCACAAATTGCACAGTTAAATGCCGCAATGAGTGCTAGAGAGAAAGGGAAATTTCTAGCTCAACCCCTATCCAATCCTGGCTACTCGCATCATAATGTGAGTGCCATTACCACGTTCAGATCTGAAAGAGTGCTGAATAACCAAGTCAGTGAACAGGTTGATAATGATGAATCAATCAATGACACCCCGGCTTCCACTTCCACTTCTACTTCTGACCCTAGTTCATCTTCTTCCGAGCCTATTCTCCGTTTTCCCCAAGGCTCGAACCCTCAGCCCACTCCTTCTAGTCAACATAAGACGACCCCTACTCCAATTCTGAGATTTGTTCCGCCCCCTCGAGCTTCTCCAGTGTTGGACCCAGCTCTTATTGATAAAACTCCTTATCCTAATAGATTAAGGGGAAACAGACCAAGTCCACAAATGGAGAAGATTGTGGAAATTTTTAAACAGGTTAACATCAATATCCCTCTCCTAGATACTATACAACAAGTTCCGTCCTATGCGAAAATACTTAAAGACTTGTGCACTAGAAAGAGGAAAACTCAAGTGCCAAAAAAGGTGTTCATGTCGAGTAACGTAAACACAGTTTTTCCCAACAATTATCTAAGAAATGTAAGGACCCTGGCTGTCCTATAATTTCTATTTCTATTGGGGGTAAAAATATCAACCGTGCTCTACTCGACCTTGGCGCTAGTGTTAACCTGTTTCCATACTCTGTGTATGAGCAATTGGGTATAGGAGAGTTAAAACCGTTGTACTGCACTCTCCAGATGGCCAATAGATCTATCACCAAATCTATGGGAGAGCTTGAGGATGTGTTGATAAAAGTCGAGGAATTTATATTCCCTGTGAACTTCATTGTTCTAGATACACAACCGGTAGCGAACCCACGGAACTAAATTCCGGTGATTCTTCGTCGACCCTTTTTGGCCACTTCCAACGCTATAATCAACTGTCGAAATGGCTCTATGAACCCATCTTTTGGGAAGATATCAATTGAGCTTAACATTTACAAGTTGGGAAGTGAACCCTCCGAACCTTTTGATCAAATATGTTCTGTCAAATTAATGGATGTCGACAGCAGCGAATTTGAACAGCTTCACGATACTGATCTAGACTCTCTTAATACGTTATTGTTTGACCCAGCTATTTGTTATACACATACGGACACATCTATCGAGCTGTCCGGGTCAACATCTAACGCTGATTATGAACCTTTTATGGAGTCTGAGTATCATCCCGTTCTTTCTGATGAGATTATTCTTCGGGGTATCGATGAAAGCTTTGAAGAAATTTTCGCTGATGAACTCGCATTTTTAAAAGACACGAGAGTTTTGATGAATAAACTCCAAAACAAAGAGGTTGCACCACCCCTTCTTCTTAACAATTATGAAAATGCGAGTAATCTATCACCATCATTGTGTTGTCTCTCCAAATTGAGACGTATACCAGTTCTATTATACCACTTATCTCTTCCCCACTTCTTCCTCGCTCTATATAACATGTTCTTCCACCAACCGGTGTGTTACATTGATAAAATCTTTGAATGGTTGGTATTAACTTTTGGTCTTTATAATGTTTTGCATTGACCAATAACTTTATCCCCTCTTATGATTTTAAAACCTTAATATTGTTTAAATCAAGTTTTGGGGGGTATATTTTTGGCTCTTGAAAATAAAATTTGTACACAAAATCGTGAGCCAAAAATAAGTTTGGGGAAGGTTTTCACGTCCATTTATTCTTGTCCCCATTAATAACTTTTCCTCCCAAGTCTACAGGATTTTAAGATTTAAAAGATGACAACAATGAGGACACTGTTGTAAACAGGTTTGGGGGAGGTTTGTGCTTATTAACGCATTACTTTGCATTACACTTTGCATAAGCACAAAACACAAAAATTTCAAAATTTTCTTTTATAATGAAAGATTAGAAAGTGAAAAATTACATTTAAAAGATTGGAAGTTTAAGAAAAACAGGAAAGTTAGATGTTTTCTTAAACGAAACTAGTAATAAGTAGTTATGAGCCGTTGTCCCAAGAGTTAGTAAGATGAAGGAAGTCACTAATCTGAGAATAAAAATAAGTCTGAAAAATAGTTCCTATTCTGGAAGCCAAACATCTGAACGTTGATACCCTAATATACGCACTTACACACGTATTGAAACTCGGGATAGTAGAGGATATCTTGAAATGCTCTTGTCTAAAAGTCAAAGTACGAAGAAAATAATAAATAAAATGGTGAAGAAAAATGAACACCGGTTTTGTAATCACCAAGGCAGCATAAAAAAATATAGCGAGGGTGCTTCATCACCTAGTGCCTTAAACTAACTGGTTTGGGAGTCACTGCTAAGCCTTAGTTGTTGCAAGACGGGGAAATTGCTAATTACGCCTAATATGTGAGCACATTTAGTAATCGGTCGGTTAGTACCTCAAGAAGTATTAACAGTCGCATGAAAAATGTGTGAGCAATTCCATCCAAAATATTCACCAACTAAAAAAGTACGGAGGTAGATGGACAAAAGTATGATAGCTTGAATTGAATTCTCCGAGTGTAGGGATGTCTTTTACACACACGTAGGGGTATATGATCGATATTTGGAAGAAAGGTAGGGATGAAGAATAAAGGTGATATTTTATTGAAAGATGATGTGATTTCTAATATCTTTTCATGACTATTAAGATAGGGCTCATGACAACCGAAAAGCTAGTGTACTTGAAAACTCTGATTTTCAAGTTCTTTCTTTTATAGTTCTTATCTTTATATGTAAATTTCAGTCTTTCTTTTATTATGGGATTTTGTGGGTGCAATCCGCTGAAAACCTTCAGGAGACAACACTCCTACTAGGGACACCTAGAGGTTTAAAGGCTTGTTGCACGTGCTCAGTGCAATCGTATTGCCTACGAAAGTGTGCTACTTAGTTTTTCTTTTTCTTTCCATTTTCTCCTTTTCTTGAATAAAAGAAGTTTGCTCAAGACGATCAAAGTCAAGTTTGGGGGAATATGTTCAGTCGAAAATATTGCAATCTTTAACATAACAATTTCCTCACTTTTCTAATCATCTAAGAATGTTTGTTATAAATATAACACGTATTACAAGTTCGTCTGGAAAATATGAAATTACCACGTGTTATACATTATAATCAACATTTTAGAAGGAAATTGTGTGTTTATTATTTCACGCATGATATTGTATATCTCAACATTCTTCATTGAGATTTTGTGCAGAAAATTATCTCAGGACAGATATCGGAATCGCAAATTCGCCAACAAAATACAGGAAATCAAAAAGTTAAAATCTGACAGAGATTCAGAAGAGATAAGAAGATTCCAGATATCACCTGAATACATATAGACCAACACCAGAGGACACAAGAAAAATGAAGAGCCTACCAAACGGTCGCGGATCCGCGGCCGAGTCAGGTCGATCCGCCGTGGATCCGCGGCCGAGGTAGGGCATCGGGTGACAAGTTCTATCCAGAAGCTTCATTACAACTACCTAGCTTGTTGAGAACGCTCCATTATAACAACCTTGTTATGAAAACTTCATTACAACAACCTAGCTTCTTAAGGAAGCTTGATAACTACCTTATTCTAGAAGTTTCTCTAAAACTACCTAGCTTCTTAGGGAAGATTGGCCTAGCTTCTAGTGGAAGATTGGTGAAGGGCTATATAAAGGACCTAAGCCTTCATTTCGAGGGTGACATAATTAATACACAATTTAGGGAGAAAATTTGAGAGCCAATTTAATCCAATTCAATTCCAAATCAAGAATCGTTTTGTACAACATCGAGCGAGTTCATTCAAGATCTTTTACGCGAAGCCGATCGTCATCAACGAGCGCGTGATTCTCGACAGGTCCAAGTCTCACGGTGATCGAGCAAAGCGAAGATCGACGGAGGAATTACCTCTTCAAAGGAGTGATCGAGAGCAATCTTTCTCGTAATCTCGAATTGAGAAGTGTAATTCAAAGTTGAATAATAAAGGTGATCGTTTGTTCAATCTCGCTCTCTTTACATTTTCGCATTATGAAATCATTATTTGTTAAATCTTTGAATCTCATGATGTGTGAATAAATCTCTGTTTGTTAGGATTCGAAAGAATTTGGTGGATCAAATGGTGATAAAATGTCACGACCAGAAATTTAGCTCATGACCGGCACTCGAATCGCGCAACGTATAAAGGCGTAACGTAATTCTAGTAAGCCGAAACCCAGAAATCTAAAGCTTTTTAAGAAAAGAGGTGAAGTTTTGAAATAAAGGTAGGGTGAAATCAATGTTTTCTAAATGCATAAGTAAAAGAACATGAAAAATGCAAGTGGAATTTACTAGATGAAAAACATTTTTCGTCTTTTAAAAATTTGAGCAGCACCTCCTTTGTATATTTTGATCCAAAACCACAATACATGATAATATAAAAGGCATCCCCAAGCGGAAGCTAGCTCTTCGCCAAACGGCGGATCCACAACCACGCAAAGCATAAATATAAGTATACGACGCCCAACGGCGAAATTCACCACAAAAGATAGAGAAATAAGCAAGACATCAAAACCATAAGTAGCGGAATACCCCTCGCTCTAAGTCTCGCAACCACAACTCTCACTAAGTCTCATTACATATACAATTACTAGTTTTGATTGATGGAGTTGACTAGATACAATATGAATAATAAATACAAGAGGGGTACGATCCAATATGTACCACCTACCAAAACAATCACCCGAATGCAACTGTGTGCTAGCGATACCGCTACTGATCCATGCGGTCAACCTGCAAGAACTGTGGCACAACGGGGGTGAGTTGCCAACTCGTGAGTAGAAAAACATCAACAAGTAGAAATCGAATAAAATAACGATTTCCTAGGTCAACTACATCATAAGGTAATACTATGATATCTAGGTGACCGTATCTGCATATGTGCCAACAACATAAGTAAACGCCTATCAGCATGTGGATATCATCCAACCAAAAACAATGCCTGTAAGCAGGTGGATCTCGTCCACGTATCAACTAATGACAAAACAACAATATGCATGTAAATATCATAAAAGTATATGCATGAAAGTATGAGAATATAAATCAATGTGTGTCCCTCGCGACACATCAAATCATGGAATTTGAGTGTCCAGCATCGACACTCGAAACATCATGAAACCCGTGTCCAGCATCGACACGTAAATCCTCATATCTCGGGCTCAGTAAGTCCGGATCGGCCCTCGGGCTCCGTCTGCGGGATCGGCCCACGGGCACCGGCAGACGGGTAGGCCCCTAACCATCTCTCAACTCCAGTCGGTATCCTCCGGATAACCGCCAGGTCCAACCAATCACCGGTAGGTAGTAGTCCCTCTACTAGGATCACCGTCTACTGCACAGCAAATCCGTTCTCGTCCCGGGGTACCATACCGGGTCCACCAAATACCCATAATCGGCCTCATCCAGCTCCTCGAATCGGGTATCACTGTCACACGTCTCAGAACCGAGAAAACGCATGGTGGACGCACTGAAATATCATATTAAGAGAAACCGGGTTTTTAAAACAGTACATACTTCCATTTGAAATACCCACGGTTCTCAAATCCAGAAATTTCATGAAAACAACATATCTCAATGCGTATAATCGTAAAGCATGATGTATGCGACATATAACAGAATGTAAGCATATCCGTATATCATGCAGCATGGAATAGTAATATGCACATATCAAGGGAAAACTGCTCTTTTAAATAAATCCAGTTTTAAAATATGTCATGCGGTTCCCAATTTATCCAAAGTCAAATGCAACATCGTATAAAGGTGCATATGTAACTATAGTAAGTAAATTATGCAAGGAGTTATATCATGATGCAGCAGTTCTTCTGTGTAGTGACATGGCAATTATCGATGATGAAGTGTGTGAGCCGGCCAATCTGTGTAAGTGTAGCATGCGCATCATCGATAATGGTGCAGGTGTACTGGCACAGGTATATATAATGCAATGAGAGTGACATGAACATAGCATAAGTAAATCGTATGCGAATGCTGACAGGTATACGTATATAACACGATCGAGTCGGTGAATCTAACAATCGATATATAGCCTCACAGCATCACGTACGGTACAATATATCGTACAGTATTTTCTAGTCAAGGGTATGGCTCAATCATCACAAAACTCATCACATACGGTAAATCACCGTACGGCGGCATTAAACCATTAAGGATCCTATCAACCTATATGACAATGAGGGTACGGACCTATCGTCACGTACGATATAACACTCATGATTCACGACATTCTATATATATATATATATATATATATATATATATATATATATATGTTCCAGGT
This sequence comes from Agapanthus africanus, assembly GCA_030015575.1. NCBI lineage: Eukaryota > Viridiplantae > Streptophyta > Magnoliopsida > Asparagales > Amaryllidaceae > Agapanthus > Agapanthus africanus. The sequence continues at coordinate 151,819,120 of JASDDO010000026.1, read as the reverse complement.
CACATCCATAACAAACTCATATCAGGGGACCGGCAAGGTATCAATCCTCTCGATCGACTCGCATCCGTATACCGACATATCATCAAGTCATCATATCACATCGTAAATTCTTTTCCTCGCATTATCCCACATCAAGTCTAATTTTATATATACATTCTACTTTACACATCAAGTGTCATACTATTATAGGACTCAAACCTATTCTAGGGCAACTACCTATCTATAAGTCGTGGGTCACTTTCACTATTCATATCCCTAAGCTTTCATCTCATATCTCAACCTATATATACTCGATCATTCATATCATCTCTAACTTATTAATCTCATATCATGCCACTATAAACTCTTATTGATTCTCTTTGCAACTATTTATCTATATTTATAGTAATTCGCATCCTTAAACACCAATTCGAGACATTTTTCCGCACATACCATATCACCTAAACCAAAGCTATAACGTTAAGTCAAGGTATTTATTATCTCTTACAATTTCTTTAACCATACTCACGGGTTTTCTAACACGGTTACCTTAACCATACTCTCTCTCTCTCTCTCTCTCTCTATATATATATATATATATATATATATATATATATATATATATCGGTTTCTATCAAAAACTTGCGGGGTTGCTATACGCCATCCACCCGACTTCCCCCGTAGATATAGATCTACTCACCTGATCCTTGCTTGCCGAAGTCAATGTCGCCACGCTCATCCTTGTCATTCATGTCCACTCGAGGGTACCTAAAAATATACACACACAATATCATAAACGGAAATCGTGAATGAAAATCAAACGGCACGCGTATCACGCATATGTTAAAACCTATGATCTCGCATGCAAGATACTATCAAATAACCCTCGTTGTTGACGTTCAAACGCCACACGACGGAACACAATAACAAATACCAAATTCCAATTCATTAAAAACCGCAAAACGAAATTAGAAACAATGTAAAACACTTCCAGATTTTTCCCTGGATGAAATTAGCCAATTTTGCATATGGGAGGGGTCTAGTTTACAACAAATGGAGCCATGAACCAAACACGGACCCACCTGCCCCTAACCTGGCCGCAATTTGCGGCCAGATTGAATAAATCTGCGGCCAAGTCGAGGAGTTGGGGTCTCCGAGGAGGAGATCTTCATCGCCGAATGTGATGTCAGCTGTATGAACCTTTGCCAGCTTGACCTTCATCTTTTCTTCCGCAAAGAAAGCTTCTAGTTTACAACAAATGGAGCCATGGACCAAACACAGACCCACCCGCCCCTACCCTGGCCGCAATTTGCGGCCAGATTGAATAAATCTGCGGCTAAGTCGAGGAATTGGGGTCTCGGGTCTTGGGGTAGCTCCTAGGTGGCCTGCTTGTCTCACTGTGTTTGCTAAATATTTTTTAGGTGTCTCGGGTGATAGCAGATACCAATATATCCTCACAGAATCCACAAAATCCGATATCGGGGATTACTAAAGTTTTCAAAGTGGGGTTTAGTCTTAGGTTTGATCCAGTACACTAACACTACATGGGTTGTATGGTCTCTATTAATCTCAATTACACTTTTGGATTCAATAATTCCTCAAAACCCTAACTTGGGATTTTCAAACCTCACTAAACATCACATAATCACTTCTAACCATGCAAGGACACTGAGGTGAATGAAAAGCTATACTAATGGTGAAGAAAGTACCTCATTCGGCAACTCAAGAATTTTCTTGAGTTGCCCCCAAGTGCTCAAAATCCGATTTTTCCTGGTCCAAGGTGCTTATAGGGAGCTCGTGCATGTTTTTAATGAAGTGGAGATGGAGTTTTGAGGTGTTTTTGGTGGTGTTTGTGAAGATGAAGAGGAGGGGGAGTGAGAGGGCAGCTATGGGTTGAGAGGGAAGAAGAATGATGAAGAAAATGAATGAGACAAATGGTCTTGGTCAAAGGAAGACCCCTCACCTCTCTCTCTCATGCTCATCCCTCTTAGTTTAATATTTTCCTTTTCTTTTCTTTTTCTTTCCTCTTCTCTTTTCTTTTCTCTCATTTAAACCCAAACCAAAACATTTGAAAAGAAAAGCCATGGAGGAAAATGTAACAAGTGTGAAAGAAAGACTTGGTGCATGTCGCATGCACAAAACTAGCTTAATGCACGATTAGCGATATTTAATCGCGATTAGCATTAAAATTGTATAAAATTAATTATAAAAATTCATAATTTGCTTAAATCAAATAAAACGCCCTCATTTCAGTAATTCCTAAAATTTTCCAATTATTTCACAATTATTTGTATATATTTATACCCTTTTTCGAAAACCCCAATTTCGCAAATCGGGTAGTTTTCGCGATATAGATTATTTTAATATTAAATTCCAAAAATAATATTTTATATTTTCTGAAATGTTACAATCTTCCCCGCTTAAATAAATTCGGTCCCCGAATTTAAATTTAAACCCCCAAATACTAAAACATTTCTATACTCAACTCAAATCAACGGGGCTCCGAAATCATGGAAGATATGGAAACAACACAGCGCGTCAAGTGCGCATGAAAACAAATACAAAACCCAAAAATAATCGAACTCCGTCAAGCGTCACACAAATCATCGGATTTGCACGCATATCATCGGAGTTGCAATGGAGATACAGATCTCGAAATCCACTATTGAAACCCTATATACACTAGTCAAATACTATGATATGTATATAGTACGCAACCCTGAAAAAAAATATCTTTTAAACCGAATAATACACATGCAAAATCTTTTCTGAATCGCCGTGTGATGCGTAACTCACGGCACAAGTGACGGACGCTCATTTGTAAAATAATAAATATAGTTTTTCGTATATGTTTTGCTCAGATATTCGTCCCATCCATTTTGAAATATCCCAAAAGGTTTTCCTTTGTAAACGTTCGTGTCACTCACGGACATATAGGAAATAGCGAGACTATAGCTCCTTTTTGAAAACCTCGTGTTAAACTTTTAATGCATGCAAAATACTCAGGTACTGTCCTCAGATCAGTCATGTCCTGCTACTACATAATATAGTACCCATCATGCAAACAAAGTGCTCAAAAGCAAAATCAGCCTCAAAAAGCGTATCCAACATCATGTGCATCTGGTGCGCACAGAAATCAAACCAAATACAAGTGCCACAATATGCACAAAACCAAAACTAAGTGCAACGGGTATGCACAAAAGTATCTGTCCAGTGCAACGGGTGTGCACGACAACAATATCTGGTGCATCTAAAGTGCACGAAAAATCCAGTGCAACTAACATGCACGAATGAAAATCACAATCGAGTGCATCCGGTGTGCACAAAATCGCATCTCATATCATGCGCCCAACATGGGCGAAAAATCCAATCCAAGCGCGTCAGTCATATAAATGCCTAGTGCGGTAAAGCGCACGAAAAACGAACGTCAAGTGCAACACGCACGAAAACATAAGTCTAGTGAAACAAATGCTCAAATACATGAATCGGCGCAACCAATGTACGGAGTATAAATCCAGTGCAACAAATGCGCGAAATATAAATCCGGTATACCCAGTGCACGAAATACGAATACAGTGCATCCAGTGCTCGAAATACCAATACGGTGCATCCAGTGCACTCATCAACAACGCAAATGCGTATATAAAAACAACACCGAGTGTACCAAGGTGTATAAAGCGTATCTCATGTGCAATAACTATGCACAAAGTATAAATCCCCGGTAGGTGCAGCCATGGTGCACGAAAACCAAATCATGAAACTCAATCATCAAAACTCAAATCCAAACGATATAAGCGTGATATTCGGATCACAAACGCAAATCGCAACAAATGACATTGAGGTACACCTTCTACAATGTCGAAAAATGTATCGGTGTGCCCAAACTGGCGGAGCAAGAACATCCGTTTGCCTCCTGCTCACGGTATGACATTCTCTGTCTCTGGGTCTTCATTTCACTATAGATTACCAATCTCACAATCCGTCGGCTCGTCGGCCCGGTCAGGTGTACTAACGGAAACAATTCCGCTCTGGCACGCCTCTGGTCATCTCTCGACCGATTATCATAACCACTCGTAGAGCAGTACGTCACTGGCGTCGGCCTCTGGCCCTCTGAATACTCGTGACACAACTGATCCTCGATGCAAATCTCATCACAGCAGTGTCCTGGAAGGAACCTGCTCAGGGTCTCTTCCGATCTCGCCTATGCCGAACTATACAGAGGCTGGTACTCTTGCATAATCCTTTCTCGTTTTCTGGACATCTGTGTTCTCCGCACAACATTTCCTCGGGAACTGGGCGTATCCCAACGCCTTTGTATGCATATCAGATCTCTAATCTCGACGGGGAGTAGCAACAGCTCGTCAGCATCTCGTATGAACCTCTGGTTCTGTTCATCTGTATCATCGTCCACTTTGACGTCACGTCGTGCTATCTGCGTACAACTATAGTCCTCGGCTACAATCCATCCGAAGTCTCTCGCACGGACTCGAAATTACAAACTTGGATCTTCATCGCTCTGCAGAAGATATCTGGCCGAACTCGTCCTCGGGAACTCGTTCCAACCATCGGAGGAATACTCAACACTCGTCCGCTCTCGATCAACTCACAACGCATCTGGGTAAGGTCCTCTATCTGAAGCTGGTCAGCTTACCGGTCTCCTATCACATGGTATCCGGACGACGTCAAACTTTTCGATCGAGTCATCAAAGTCCCATAATTTCCCGAAAGCTCAACACCTAAGCACAGTTTAATAATATCTGGTACATACCACAGTACCTACGGACCAGCCGTAGAAGAGCAAACCCAAGCCTCACTGAAGGCACCGCTAAACTGCCGCAAACCCTTAGGTTCAAAAGCGTTTCCATGGTTATCATGTCGAGTTAGGGTTTCATTCTTCTAGAGGGTCCACAGAATTACTTGCGTGTTCCTTCGAATACTTTAAACTTAGAAAAATAGGTTTCTGACATTCGTTCAAACTTTTTAACTTCGCCTAGACGGCAATGCGAATCCCCTTCGTCCGCATACTAAACAATACCTCAATCCTCCAGGAAAGGCGATACATCAACGGACATCTCGGGATCGGTCGACTCTAGATCTGAGTAAGACTCTCCACACTGGAAATCTTCAATTCAACTGGGCATGCGTCGGCGCATCAACCTGACGAATCATCCTCGTCTCTCAACTCAGGATAGACTAGCTATCATCTGTCGCATTTCTGCCTGGAAGCTCCAGCGATCTCAGCTCGTAAGCTCTGGAAGCGACATCCTATCAATCTCAGCAACAGCCGGGTCATCTATTTGCGCGGTAGACGACATCACAATCTCTGAGGTATGCTGTGCATCAACAGTCCTCTCGCAACTGGCAGCCTCTAATAATGACCCGATCATCCGGTGTAAAACCAAGCACTCGCCTCAACAAGAGGTCACAACACAAACACTACATCGAGACGTTCCTATGTCACCAGAAAACACAATGGTCAGCCCTTGTACCAGATGAGCTCGCCCTGACCGCAATACTAGCAGCAGCTCAATCTGCGCTTAAACAAGGTGACAGGAACCTCAAGCGTGTCTCGATGAAAATAGATCAAGGGCATGAAAGGAAGCGACAGATCCAGAATGGATACATGATCATAAAAAGAAACAGCATCAATGAAAGTATGATCATGGAAACAAACAGAATCAAGGATCTCAAATGGATGTATAATCATGGGTACGAAGAGAATCACAGATCTCAAAATATGTACATCCTAAGGTTTCTTAAGTGGAGTATCGTATCGTAAGTATGCCGCGGAACATACGTACGATACGTCACTCTACTCAAGCTACATACTCCATCAATCAGGGTCAACCTATGAAACGAAAGTTCGGGTCTAATACCCCCCCCGTTCAAGTCTAATTTTCGTAAGGTCAAGCCCAAGTTCCAAAATAGATACACGCCCTAGACTCTGCATAGTCACACATAGACTCGAACCAAGATTAAACCTAGCGCTCTGATACCAACTTTGTCACGACCCGAAATTTAGCTCATGGCCGGCACTCGAATCACGCAATGACTAAAGGCGTAACGTAATTCTAGTAAGCCGAAACCCAGAAATCTAAACCTTTTTAAGAAAATAAAAGAAGTGAAGTTTTGAAATAAAGGTAGGGTGAAATCAATGTTTTCTAAATGCATAAGTAACAGAACATGAAAAATGCAAGAGGAATTTACTAGCTGAAAAATATTTTTCGTCTTTTAAAAATTTGAGCAGCACCTCCTTTGTATATTTTGATCCAAAACCACAATACATGATAATATAAAAGGCAACCCCAAGCGGGAGCTAGCTCTTCGCCAAACCGCGGATCCACAACCACGCAAAGTATAAATATAAGTATACGACGCCCAACGGCGAACTTCACCACAAAAGATAGAGAAATAAGTAAGACATCAAAACCACAAGATATCAAAACCACAAGTAGCGGAATACTCTTCGCTCTAAGTCTCGCAACCACAACTCTCACTAAGTCTCATTACATATACAATTACTAGTTTTGATTGATGGAGTTGACTAGATACAATATGAATAATAAATACAAGAGGGGTACGATCCAATATGTACTACCTACCAAAGCAATCACCCGAATGCAACTGTGTGCCAGCGATACCGCTACTGATCCATGCGGTCAACCTGCAAGAACTGTGGCACAACGGGGATGAGTTGCCAACTCGTGAGTAGAAAAACATCAACAAGTAGAAATCGAATAAAATAACGATTTTCTAGGTCAACTACATCATAAAGTAATACTATGATATCTAGGTGACCGTATCTGCATATGTGCCAACAACATAAGTAAATGCCTATCAGCATGTGGATATCATCCAACCAAAAACAATGCCAGTAAGCAGGTGGATCTCGTCCACGTGTTAACCGATGACACAACAACAACATGCATGTAAATATCATAAAAGTATATGCATGAAAGTACGAGGATATAAATCAATGTGTGTCCCTCGCGACACATCAAATCATGGAACCTGAGTATCCAGCATCGACACTCGAAACATCATGAAACCCGTGTCCAGCATCGACACGTAAATCCTCATATCTCGGGCTCCGTCAGTCCGGATCGGCCCTCGGGCTCCGTCTGCGGGATCGGCCAATGGGCTCCGGCAAACGGGGCGGCCCCTAACCATCTCTCGACTCCGGTCGGTATCCTCCAAATAACCGCCAGGTCCAACCAATCACTGGCAGGTAGTAGTCCCTCTGCCAGGCTCACCGTCTACTGCACAGCAAATTCGTTCTCGTCCCGGGGTATCATACCGGGTCCACCATGTACCCACAATGGCCTCATCCAGCTCCTCGAATCGGGTATCACTGTCACACGTCTCAGAACCGAGAAAACGCATGGTGGACGCACTGAAATATCATATCAAGAGAAACCGGGTTTTTAAAACAGTACATACTTTCATTCGAAATACTCACGGTTCTCAAATCCATAAGTCTCATGAAAACAACATATCTCAATGCGTATAATCGTAAAGCATGATATATGCGACATATAACAGAATGTAAGCATATCCGTATATCATGCAGTATGGAACAGTAATATGCACATATCAAGGGAAAACCGCTCTTTTAAATGAATCCAGTTTTAAAATATGTCATGCGGTTCCCAATTTATCCAAAGTCAAATGCAACATCGTATAAAGGTGCATATGTAACTATCGTAAGTAAATTATGCAAGGAGTCATATCATGATGCAGCAGTTCTACTGTGTAGTGGCATGGCAATTATCGATGATGAAGTGTGTGAGCCGGCCAATATGTGTAAGTGTATTATACGCATCATCGATAAAGGTGCAGGTGTGCTAGCACAAGTATATGTAATGATGAAAGTGGCATGAACGTAGCATAAGTAAATCGTATGCGAATGCTGACAGGTATACGTATCTAACACGATCGAGTCGGTGAATCTAACAATCGGCATCTAGCCTCACAGCATCACGTATGGTACAATACATCGTACGGTATCCTCTAGTCAAGGGTATGGATCAATCATCACAAAACTCATCGCGTACGGTAAATCACCGTACGGCGGCATTAAACCATTAAGGATCCTATCAACCTATATGACAATGAGAGTACGGACCAATCGTCACGTACGATATAACACTCATGATTCACGACATTCTATATATATATATATATATATATATATATATACACACACACCTATGTCCCTGGTCACATCCATAACAAACTCATATCAGGGTACCGGCAAGGTATCAATCCTCTCGATCGACTCGCATCCGTATACCGACATATCATCAAGTCATCATGTTACATCGTAAATTCTTTTCCTCGCATTATCCCACATCAAGTATAATTTTATATATACATTCTAGCTTACACATCAAGTGTTATACTATTATAGGACTCAAACCTATTCTAGGGCAACTACCTATCCATAAGTCGTGGGTCACTTTCACTATTCATATCCCTAAGCTTTCATCTCATATCTCAACCTATATATACTCGATCATTCATATCATCTCTAACTTATTAATCTCATATCATGCCACTATAAACTCCTATTGATTCTCTTTGCAACTACTTATCTATATCTATAGTAATTCGCATCCTTAAACACCAATTCGAGACATCTTTCCTCACATACCATATCACCTAAACCAAAGCTATAATCTCTTACAATTTCTTTAACCATACTCATGGGTTTTTTAACACGGTTACCTTAACCATACTCTCTCTCTCTCTCTCTCTCTCTCTATATATATATATATATATATATATATATATATATATATATATATATATATACATCGGTTTCCATCAAAAACTTGCGGGGGTAATATACGCCATCCACCCGACTTCCCCCATAGATATAGATCTACTCACCTGATCCTTGCTTGCCGAAATCGATGTCGCCACGCTCGTCCTTGTCATTCATGTCCACTCGAGGGTACCTAAAAATATACACGCACAGTATCGTAAACTGAAATCGCGAACGAAAACCAAACGGCACGCGTATCACGCATAGGTTAAAACCTATGATCTCGTATGCAAGATACTATCAAATAACCCTCGTTGTTGACGTTCAAATGCCACACGACGGAACACAATAACAAATACCAAATCCTAATTCATTAAAAGCCGCAAAACGAAATCAGAAACAATGTAAAACACTTCCAGATTTTTCCCTAGGTGAAATTAGCCAATTTTGCATATGGAAGGGGTCTAGTTTACAACAAATGGAGCCATGGACCAAACACGGACCCACCTGCCCCTACCCTGGCCGCAATTTGCGTCTAGATTGAATAAATCTGCGGCCAAGTCGAGGAGTTAGGGTCTCGGGTCTTGGGGTTAGCTCCTAGGTGGCTTGCTTGTCTCACTGTGTTTGCTAAATATTTTTCAGGTGTCTCGGGTGATAGCAGATACCAATATATCCTCACAGAATCCACAAAATCCGATATTAGGGATTATTTAAGTTTGCAAAGTGGGGTTTAGTCTCAGTTTTGATCCAGTATACTAACACTACAGGGATTGTATGGCCTCTACTAACCTCAATTACACTTTTGGATGCAATAATTCCTCAAAACCCTAACTTGGGATTTTCAAACCTCACTAAACATCACATAATCACTTCTAAACATGCAAGGACACTAAGGTGAATGAAAGGCTATACTAATGGTGAAGAAAGTACCTCATTCAGCAACTCAAGAATTTTCTTGAGTTGCCCCAAGTGCTCAAAATCCGATTTTTCTTGGTCCAAGGTGCTTGTAAGGAGCTTGTGCATGTTTTTAATGAAGTGGAGATGGAGTTTTGAGGTGTTTTTGGTGGTGTTTGTGAAGATGAAGAGGTGGGAGTGAGAGGGCAGCCATGGGTTGAGAGGGAAGAAGAATGATGAAGAAAATGAATGAAACAAATGGTCTTGGTCAAAAGAAGACCCCTCACCTCTCTCTCTCTCTCATGCCCATCCCTCTTAGTTTAATGTTTTCCTTTTCTTTTCTTTTTCTTTCCTCTTCTCTTTTCTTTTCTCTCATTTAAAACCAAACCAAAACATTTGAAAAGAAAAGCCATGGAGGAAAATATAACAAGTGTGAAAGAAAGACATGGTGCATTTCACATGCACAAAACTAGCTTAATGCACGGTTAGCGATATTTAATCGCGATTAGAATTAAAATTGTATAAAATTAATTATAAAAATTCATAATTTGCTTAAATAAAATAAAACGTCCTCATTTCAGTAATTCCTAAAATTTTCCAATTATTTCACAATTATTTGTATATATTTATACCCTTTTTCGAAAACACCAATTTCGCAAATCGGACAGTTTTCGCGATATAGATTATTTTAATATTAAATTCCAAAAATAATATTTTATATTTTCTGAAATGTTACATAAAATCCTATACTCATCTTACGTCTTATGAAGATTATGAACATTAGGAAAAAGAATCATCAACGACCAAATTAGGAGCGAGATCACCGTTCTTGATAATCTCGTTGCAATTTGGGATTAGATGATTGATGATTTTCTTTGCAAAATGCTAGATTTGAATGGTGGTCAATGAAAAGACAAGGGATGGTGAAGGAGAAACCTTAGTTTCTTCAATAGATCTCTAATCTTCATTCATTGCCATCAATCTATGTTATAACTCTTTCAAAAGATAAGATGAGTCATTTTGAGTATTCATCCATTGATACTAATTCTTATCGAATTCTACAAACTATTCTTCAATTTTCTTGATAACTAAAATTGATCTTGGATATTTTCTTGATTACTAAATCTTGAACTTTTTCTTGATCTTCTTCAAATGATAAACTCAATTAAATCTTTAAATCTTTTTCTTGAATTTTCTTTACTATTTCTTTCGACTCAAATAAAGCAAGAATGATCAAATCCAGGAATCCCAGAGGACGATCCGTACTCACTAATGGTCTAGCTACATGCGACACTGTTATTGATTGCGGTTACTTTTACGACTAAAAAACACATCGCTTCTTCTCCACTACACATCTTTTTTTTTCTTTCAAAACAAAGAAGTGAATCTACGATTTTTACGATCAGTCACGTCCCTAGCGAAAATCCCTCGACTCCTTGTACTGAAGGAAAAATTAAAGTTGAGACTGCTGAGAAAAAAGTCCATAAGCCATATCAACTTTTATTCTCTATTGATGCATATTCAGATATTCATGTTTACATCAAATCTCTTTAAATAAGATTTGAACTTATAACCAACCACTTCATATGATCGCTCAACTACTGAGCTATTGAGGGAAAACTCGTTTAAAAATCCAACTATTTGTATTTTCATATATGTCATTTATGATACAAAAATAGTTTATTAGAAAATATCTCCCTTTATCTGATATCCAATATGAAAATGTTCGGGCCGATACGATACCGATATCCGATATTTAAAACATTGAATTCATTATCGGATGGAAGTTCTGTAAGTATGATTATGTATTTAACAATCCTTTCGTAAATATTAATACTTAATATCCATATTTGGAATATGTTATGGTTGATTGATAATCGTACATGTACTGCTGGGTGTATGTATAATATTGTTATATATGGATTATTTTTGTATGATCTTTATTTATGAGTTTATATATATGCAAAGATTTGATGAAAAGTAGATTTATGATACCAATTATGGATGGAATCTATTTTAGGATGTGATGTATGAATATTATGAAATAAGCTAACTTGAAAAGCAACTGTATTTGGCACATAGTCAATGAGACGCGCATACATGTGTCCTGACTTGGATATTAGTATTTATGTACATCACATAGTTGATATAGTATTGGTTAAGATATTTGGCACGTGGTTGCCTTTGATCATAAGTTTATCTTATAGCACACGTATTGCATGCATCTCATAGGTTAATACCGGTATGATTGGGAAAAATTAAATAAGTTACAACAAAGGCTAGTAGCGTGGCCCTGCTGGGGTTATTACGCCGTCTTATGGCATTCTTACCGCGGGCCAATGTCGGTTCTCCCTATCACAAGCAATTAATAGTGGCGTTCCCTTCCAAGCGAGGGAAAGAAGTTTTTTTTTCAATTGTTAAAGTCTTCTCCGTAAAAGAAAACCATATATTTCTTCCATTTATGAAAACCCCCTTCACAGTAGAAAACCGCATTCAAACCTGAATATGGGTTATTCCCCCATGTCCTCGAAACTAAAAGACAGGTTATCACCCCGCATCCTACCAAGTTAGGGAAAGAAGTTTTTTGAATTATAGAAGTCTTCCTCACAATGGAAAATCCATCAAATTCATCTCACCAAATTTAGTGACATAAAAATCGGTTTTCGCATTTTCTCTTTAAGTTCATAGACAATGAAGAAGAATATGCCTATAACTCGTTGCGAAAAGTTCTCTATACAACGAAAGATTTAAGTCACAATAAAAGATCCAAGAATGAAAGAATGCGACAATAACATGCATACAACTCGATAAGTTATATACACACCTTGTCGAGGGGCTTTTGTTGACACAAAAAAATACATTAATATTATATATCCAACTTATATATATATATATATATATATATATATAAATTATGCATGATATTGATGGAAGAGCATTTGTTAGACTAAAAAATATTGACTCTCAAAGATGCTCAAATCAGGTACCGATGAATATGTACATAGGCTGAGTTCAAATGTCTATAGAGTTCAGCACACTTGATCAATTAGGGACAAATAAGCATTCATTTGAAAGCCCATCGAGTCAGGTTTTCAGAAAATCAAATGGTGCGTTGTTTGGACTTTCCTAGAGGAAGTTATGACCGAATCATTGAACCTTACACGTGCATATCCGAATTGCGAATATCCTAAATTGAGTATCCACAAATCGAGTACCCTATGCTTCAAAACCGAAGCGAGTATCTCAAATGAGATACTCAATAGCCCGCTTCAGCCCACCAAAAATATGAGGGAGAAGTTATTCTCTTTCTTCTCATTTTCTTTTCATAAAAAGAAAGAGGTAGGAGTAGTCTTGATATTTACTCCCCACTCCACTCATAAAAGAATAGAGGTGTATATATAGAGAGAGAATAATTTTGAACCCACTAATTCAACGGTGAAAAAGTTGTAGAATCACATGAAATTTGGCGTACCCACATCTCAGATGATAACGATGAAGATGATGGATTCCGGTCGTCGGAAAACACGATGGAGGGCGTACTCTTTCAACACCATAGGAGAAAATTCCCTCCTATGGCCTCTTGCCTCCATCATTACACACACACACACACACACATAGCTCTTCAAAAGGGAAAAAAGGGGGACTTTATCATATCTTTGAGAATTTTCTCAAACACAAAAGAAGAAAAGAAAAACTCTTTTCTCTCATTTCAAAGAAGTTGAGAAGAAAAAGAAGAATGTAAGATCTCTCTATAGGAATTGATACTCATTCCTTGCTTTGTCTCCCCCCCCCCCCTCTCTTTCCCTCTTCCCCCTCTCTTATTTCTCTCTGATCAATTTTTCACCTTCAATAGAGAATCTTGAAAGCCATGGACATGGATTTCTTTTTTAAATTTGATGAAGACAATAAAATATGAAAATTTCATATTCTAAGGAGGGCGTATTTAGAACATGATGATATCACACATCCTTCACCAATTAGACTGAACAAGAATATGGGACATCAAATGTTCTGCATAAAATGAAATAGGATATCCTATTTCTCTTGAACAAACTTGAAAATAGGAAAATCCTATTTTCTTTCATATTTGGAATATAGGCCATCCTATATTCTACAAACTTGAAAATAGGTAAACCCTATTTTCTTTCATATTTGGAACATAGACCATCCTATATTTTTTACAAACTTGAAAATAGGAAAACCCTATTTTCTTTCATATTTGGAACTAGGCCACCCTATATTCTTTACAAACTTGAAAATGGAAAAATCCTATTTGTTTCATATTTAGAACATAGGCCACCCTATGTTCTTTATAAACTTGAAAATAGGAAAAATTCTATTTTCTTTCATATTTGAAACATAGGCCGCCCTATGTGCTTTACAATATGAAAATGGTGTAAACCATATTTTCTTCAAATCTTTAAATACGAAATATAACTCTATGTTCCTTGCAAATTAAAAATAGTAGAAACTTTATTTTTTAAAACAAACCTTTGAACATAAAAATGCCTTATGTCCCAAAAAACAGATTTTGGGTTACGTCAGCGCCCTGACCATCTACCGTGGCCGATACGGAACAAAAACTGACATTTAAAAATTTTGGCGCTAACGAATCCGTCAAGATCGAACCATAAACCTTTACCAGCTAACTAACAAGAGCTAAACTACTGAGATAGAGATGTTATACTGAACGAACCAAGTCTTTCGGTCTTCCATCATTTTCCTTAGCTCCTTGAGACGTGCTCGATTGAACTTGGCCACCGGTATTCCTTCGTCGAAGATGATCCACCCGAGAGATATAGCTCATGGCTCTAGCTCAACATCAAAAGCAAGTGAAGCAACTAAGAATCCTAGGTTGCTAATCTAGAATACCTAGGATGTAGTGAGTGTTCTAAGTTTTATCTATCTCACCTCCTCTCTTAATTCTCAACTCATGAGATTGTAGAGAGGAGATTGAGGTTGAAGGTGGAGGAGCTCATGGAAAACTAGAGAGAGAGTGAAGCATGATGGTGAGGTGAAGAAAATCCCATTCAAAAATAATGAGCAAAAACATGTGAGAGAAAATGAGCATGCTTGGTTTTGTAAAACCATTTTCATTTATTTTAAAATCAAGCCCATGCTTGAATAGTTTGCACAAATGAATTAATAATTCATTTGTGCATACTATGTAAGCATCTCACCATACTCCCCTCTTTCCTATTATCCACCTCATTATCCATTTAAACTAAATGGTCAAACCCAAAATGAGGTGTCCACCTTCTAGAATGTTATCTGTAAAAAATATGGATTACATTATACTATATATATATACATGTATTCGTACCGAAATACGAATACCCGAGAAGATAGAATAACACAAAGAACATAATACTAGAATATACATATCGAAATACATATACATAAATTATTAAATCAATACCTGATTTAATAATCCGGCTCAAACCCGAGCCGGCTAGTACTATCAACCGTCCGATCGAAAGTCCGGGTAGCTAGTACACTCATTCGATCGGAACTTTGCACGTATCCAATACGGATACTAAATCATTTCGCCAGAACTAGGGAAACCCTCTGTGTGGGACTCGAAAGACTCATCAATACACTGACAGTGGGTTTAAGCACAAGCACGTCAGCGGCACTAGCTGTATGTAACGACTATCCAGGTATTGAGTGAAAAGAAGGACGACGAGCAAACTCATCTGAACCCCTACTGAGCCTGTCGGTGACAATATCCGTACAATCCGGTCTGTTCGTCTAAGAGTATCACATATCGAGTCTAGGAGGGTGGATAAAGTCAGACCCCTAATAACGCGATATTTCGTGTCGGTATGAAACCCATCACCTACTGAGAAACCAAATCAGTAATTCTCGACTATCTTGGTTAAGAATTTCTGGTGATGGCCACCTGTGTACTGCGCGACATCAACCCCCAATACCGGAAGAGACGAATCCCCAACGATCCGCTCACTGCCTCCATGTGGCTCGGGACTGTACCCAACTAAAACCTGTTTGCACGACTCCTTTGAGCCGTGGTAAGGTAGTAATCAAAGCACAGTAGGAATTCACACAAGACAAATGACGATCTCAGGTCGACAGACTAACCTGTACACATATCACCTGGGAACTGCTATCTGGCAATAGGTATAATACCAACTAGCATGTTCCCGGCGAGTCCATCCAGTGTACTCATAACCCAATGAGCACTTGTATACTATTTTAAGTGACTGACTAACACCAATGGCTTATGAGACCGGCCACCGCCCCTCGTTGGGGTCTCGATAAGTATACACCAGTCTACTCCGGAGTATCGATGCCCAGTCTCGATACTCCCTCGACTACGGATATTTAAGGATTTGCTTATAGACCACCTAGCTCCCACGTATATGATCGTCATCATAATGCTGGTAATCAAGCAGGAATCATATGGGCTCTATCAACATATAATAGTGATCTGTAATACCACATAAAGCATGCACATGATGATAGAGACAAACCAGATAGCATACTATCATCTCGAGTAAGACTGTTCTATCCGTATAGGTCCTCCCTCAATCATCACAATCGTGTGCCTGCGATTACAATAATTGACTTGAGGGCACTATAGCCAATAATCTCCTACTTGCACTTAAGGCTAATTATTGCGGTGTCGCATACTCACAGCTCGTGTGATATCGAACACCCAACTTCTCTACTAATCAGTCTCGCAAAGCCCGTTTGCGAAACTATTTCATTCAAGAAATAGCCTCAGTGAGTGGATCCGCTCCAGTGTTTCTATTTTTATCTCTCTATATCTCAACTTCGCGGAGAAAGGCTATCTCTCGAAATAAGAAATACCTGTCTTAGAATTTGTCTGGATATCTGATGGGACCCAGTTCACAAATGAACTCCAAATCCAATAAACTACTTAGACTATATCATCCACTGAATTTAATCAGTATCCTGCGCCATGCCTTCCACAGTATCCGCTTAGACCACCCGTCCAACATACTGCCCCTCAAAGGAGGAAAAACAATAACTCAGACAGCCACTCTGTCATCCAAGTCATCTTGGAAGCCTAAAATGATAACCGCCTCCCGAAGGAGGCTGCCGTTACCATATACCAAGAACATCCACTTATGTTCATAACTGCTTCCCAACGTTTCCTCAGGATTGGATTAATATATGTTTATTGCAGCCAGTGCAAAAACAATATCTGGTGTGGTACTTGACATCTCATGATTGACTCAACTGCCTAAGCAAGTGATATGTCAATCATGCAAATCCCCCTCCTCATCAGTCTAGAAGATATCTCTTTAGAGAGGGTGACTCCATCACCTGCGGGTACACCACCACGCCAGGAGTCGTCCATTCTAAAATCCTTTGGAATAGTGTAAAGTACCCAAATTGGGACACTTCCCAAATCTAGATCTAAAACCATAGATCTAGTTACCAGAATCCCTGATATTTTATCCAGATCCTATATGGAGAAAACACCTTGTGACAACCACAATATAACAGATTGTAGTATAGGAAAATCACTTCCTATAAAGAGCATATCATCCAAAAAACCAGGACATCACTCCCTATCACCTTCTTATCAGGTCCATCTGTTGTTCTGATGAAGTCAAACTCTATGACTGTCACATCAAAACTAGACGATCTATCTCCGCTATACCTGCTTTAGTCTATAAATAGACATAAGCTACTTTGCCCACCAAGCTTCCACTGCTCCCACTGACTACAACAACCCTCTGGCAGAGTCATATACACGTGCACTTCTAAAGCTAATTTAGAATGACGTTATACTCATTCTCCTGCCGGATCTCATAGTCTAGAACAGCAGCAGTGGCAAATTTGGGTAATCAAAAACCTCCCTGTCACCGTCTTTGAGGAGACCGAAGTATCTCTCGGATGCCTGAGGTTACCCACCAAATCTGCGGAGTGGCTAATGGAATGTCGAATCCAATTGAATGCTCAGGTTCTACTAAATTTTCAGTAATCGTTTGTGGTTCTGAAATCACTTCCAGTTCTACCATACTCCCACTAATGTTTTCTGAAAAGAATTCATTTTACTAAAACTGTGGCGAGTCAAGAACAATATAACTATTGATCTTCCAGATGGTAGAATGTTAACCCTCGTCAAAACCCGAGATAACCCACAAACTGCCATTACTGAAACATGCCTAGAGTTTGTCCGGATTCTGGTTTTAAGCATAAGCCGGACAACTCCATATACCTTAATATCGTTAAGATATGAATCCATTATATATATCCAATATAAAAAAAAGGCACTAATTTAATTTGAACCAGATTCAAAATACATGCAGTCGTTTCCAGTGCATATCAATTAGATGGAAGGAGGCCAAACGGCATTACTCATCAAAGAGCGCACCCACGCATGAGAATCTGAGAGAGAAGCAAGTTCTCAAAACTATTACTTACAACGGAATACCAAACACAAGTACCTTAAAGAATCCTGATACTTGCAATATATGGTTCTCTACTTTATTTTTATACTTATATCTTCTCAGAATCTGGACCTTATATTTCAACGAAATACTTGTCTAAAACTAGAGAAGTCATGAGTAAAAGAATATAGTACGAGTACCAACCCTTTTGTCCTAACGGACACCGGACAACATACAATACTCTGTATAAGTCCACTAAGTTTAATAACTCAAAATCCTATGCGTCGTAGGTTGAAAACTGTACTATGGTTAAGAAGAATTACACTTCTTTTGAATGCACCTTACCTAACCATCAACTGATATAGGTAAATGTCATAGACATAATTTCAAAAAGTTATATCTCACTTTATAAAATAAACGTACAGATATATCAGTTTGAAATTGGTGCATAACGACGGATATTCAAAACCAAATATTTGCTGTCAGGCAAAACCCAGGTGATTTCCTCAAATATCATCAATTACAAAGAATTCTGATATGATGAGGATCTAATCACCCAATTCCCAATATCTTACTCCCACTCACCATCTGTAACGCCATACAGATGTGAGAATCAAGTCTGGTAAATACATACCCTAGAGTCAGAATCTAATTGGGAAAACATGTTTCAATTAACACCGCACAGTAAAAATGAAACATGAAAATGTTTCGAAGGGGAAGCCAGGTATTCTTAGTAATGTCTCTTCCACTATCCAGATTCATAACAGTAACCGTAAATTTCCTTATTCTCACTTCAATCCCTTTATATGTCTTTACTTATTACCTTCTGTACACCACACTTAAGCTAATTGACTTTCTTCCTTCCCTACCTTTCGGCACCTGCCTATGGTTTGGAAGAAGACTATCCAATAAGCGCAATAGGTATACTCTCCTAATACTATGATCCTTTGCAACCGGAGAGAAGGTAAAGAGAAAAGTCAACCGAATAATCTTATTCAATTTCTTCAAAACCGGAATCCATCCTCGAACTGGAACAAGTTCTTTCGAGTTCGTATGCAACTATACGATGGAATATCCAAGAAATGTGGATTTTCATAATGATACGGAGTGTTCTGGAGAAATGTAAAGGGGGTGTAAGAGGGCAATGATATATGCGACTAAATGACAAACCAATAGCCTAAGTGTTTTAAGAAGGTTCGGTTAACTTGGTTCATGAGTTTTAGTTTGAGGTCGGGTCATGGTCGCTGCCAAAGAGAGAGAGAGAAAAGAAACATAGATTAATTCGTCACTTTATCTAATCAGGATGGCTCCCACTATTTCCTCCAATTCTCTCTCAAACCCTAAAAGGAGAATTAGTTAGGATCATCTAAAATCACCCGAGGGGTAACACCTACTCATCGGTGGGAATCGGGATTCAACTATCATCGCATGATAACTTGATGGAAGCCACTCAAGTCACCACACTCCAGAAGTTATGCGCATGCCTGGCAAGTTTCCTGTATGTTTGAAACTCCCGATGTGGATTTTATCCCTAGGACTCAAGTGACCTTAACAATGCTAACATATCAAAGAGTTCTAGTCAAGTTCAACCCGTCATTATCTTGATTATGTTAAACCCATCCTACATGTCCTTAACAATGCCAACATGACTGTACGACTGTCCTAACCAATCCATATATCCATGCGACAGAAAAGCACTACATAGCTACCTAACACTACTCCTCGGTAATGCACGACATACGTAGCACGAATACTAAGCAATACTAATTTGAAATGATGGAGGGCTACGGCTGGTTTTTGGCGAAAAACCTTTAACGTAATGAACTTGATATCGTTGAAGGGACCGAGTTGTTTTTATAAATATATAGTGGCGTAAACTTTTGCTTAAGAGGTCATTCCCTGTGAAGGGATCTCGGCTCTTTCCTCATCGAATGAGGTGCAAGATATTCCAAACTGAATACCACGATGCAAAGCAAAAGAATTGACTATAGTGAAGTTATTACACTAACGAAAACTTTTGCCCAAGAGGTCACTCCCTATGAAGGGATCTCGGCTCTTGTCTCGTCGAATGAGGTGCTGGATATTCATAACCGAATACCACGGTGCAAAGCAAAACGAAACATCTTGTAATAACGGTTTTTTCAAAATTTGGTTCCAATAACATCATTTAGGTTTATTTTTCCTTGCATTAATCAAAATTAACGCAATCTCATCAATTAATCCATTTCACACCAGAAAAAGGAACGAAAATAAAATGTACGTATATGCCATCCACATTCACCACGGGGTCCCGTCATGCACCGTTAGGTTACTTAACTAACGGCAGAGTGGGGGATGGACTAGCGCGGATGTAAAACATATACAATATCTACTAGCATATATAAATATATATATATATATAACATTCATCCCAGGCATGATATAAGCAACATCACAGAATATCAACAAGCAACACAGAATGGTGGATAATCTTGGAGCCTTGGGTTTCATTTGAGCCGCAAATGAGACCCAACGTTCTCGATCGTGTGGATAGCCCATGCAATGACAACCTGGACCCCTACGAGTGTGGCAAGTTACCCGCCAATCCCAGAAGTGAGGCAACCCCAATCAACAAAGTGAATGGTCCACCTAGCACTTCACGGAATCCAGTAACTTGAGCACTCCACCGTGGGTCAACCTATACCCCCTACGAGTGCGGCAAACAACCCACCAATTCTAGAGTAAGACCCCCTCCGTCTCAACGCCATGAGATGCGGGCCCGTTGCCCTTTAGAACCCGGCTATTCGTGCACTCCACCGCAGGGTAATCCTAGTACAGAAAAGAAAAATATATATACAATGGTGACATCGACCTCAATCCGGTCTTGCCCCAATAAAGAATATACAAACTAGCAGAGACGGCTATCCACATGTCGGACGCTCGTCCTGCAATAACAAATATACAAATGAATCCGAACTGTACTACTATCATTGCACCACTGGCTATCCACCACGAAAATCCAACCACAATATCAGCATAACACAGAACATCAGCGTGAATGTCATGTTCGCAAACCCGTCTAATAGAACATATAGCAATTAGTCTGGTTATACTGCTCGAATGACATTCACGGTCGCAGATATATTCACATGCACTGATAAATACACACTTAAAATTTTGATCAACTAAACTTTCCCAAAATTGTCCCCAAGCAATCCAGTACTCAAACAAATCTGGGTCAAAACTATATAAACCAAAAATCATAATTCCATGAGATAAAGTGCCAGAAGAAATATGGTGCACCATTACCACAAATGCACCGCGGAACCGCGACCAATGTGCATATAATGCGGCGGTTCCGCGGCCATTTGGTACGGTCACGTGCCCAAATTTCTTCAGGTGCTCTAATTTTGCATGCACGTATTTTTAAGACAATCTGAAAGTTTTTTTAACACATTTTAAAATCGACAGCAAGCACACCAACATGGAAATACGATCCAGAAAAATTGGTCGATCAAGATTTTAACTTTGTGAGTAATGGTTTATGGGGTGACTCTAATATCATGTTGGGTTACGTCAGCGCTCTGGCCATCTATCGTGGCCGATACGGAATAAAAACTGGCGTTTAAAAATTTTGGCGCTAAAGAATCCGTCAAGATCGAACCATAAACCTTTACTAGCTAACTAACAAGAGCTAAACTACTGAGATAGAGATGTTATACCGAACGAACCAAGTCCTTCGGTCTTCCATCATCTTCCTTAGCTCCTTGAGACGTGCGCGATTGAACTTAGCCGTCGGTCTTCCTTCGTCGAAGATGATCCACCCGAGGGATATAGCTCATGGGTCTAGCTCCATATCAAAAGCAAGTGAAGCAACTAGGGATTCTTGGTTGCTAATCTAGAATGCCTAGGATGTAGTGAGTTTTCTAAGTGTTTATTTATCTCACCTCCTTTCTTGATTCTCAACTCATGAGATTGTAGAGAGAAGCTTGAGCTTGAAGGTGGAGGAGCTTATGGAAAACTAGAGAGAGTGAAGCATGATGGTGAGGTGAAGAAAATCCCATCTCAAAAATAATGAGCAAAAACATGTGAGAGAAAAAGAGCATGCTTGGTTTTGTAAAACCATTTTCATTTATTTTAAAATCAAGCACATGCTTGAATAGTTTGCACAAATGAATTAATAATTTTTTTGTGCATACTATGCAAGCATCTCACCATACTCCCCTCTCTCCTATTATCCACCTCATTATCCATTTAAACTAAATGGTCAAACCCAAAATGAGGTGTCCACCTTCTAGAATGTTATCTGTAAAAAATACGGATTATATTCTACTGTATATACATACCTGTATTGGTACCGAAATACGAATATCCGAGAAGATAGAATAACACAAAGAACATAATAATAGAATATACATATCGAAATACATATACGTAAATTATTAAATCAATACCTGATTTAATAATCTGGCTCAAACCCGAACCGGCTAGTATTATCAACTGTCCGATCGAAAGTCTGGATAACTAGTACACTCATTCGATTGGAACCCTGCACATATCCAATATGGTTACTACATCATTTCGCCAGAACCAGGAAAACCCTCTATGTGGGACTCTAAAGACTCGTCAATACGCTGGCAGTGGGTTTAACTGCAAGCACGTCAGCAGCACTAGCTGTACGTAACGCCTATCCAGGTATGAAGCGAAAAGAAGGCCGACAATCAAACTCATCTAAACCCCTACTGAGCCTATCAGTGGCAATATCTGTACAGTCCTGTGTGTTCGTCTAAGAGTATCGCATATCGAGTCTAGGGGGTGGATAAAGTCAGACCCCTAATAATGTGATATTTCGTGTCGGTATGAAGCCCATCACCCACTGAAAAACTACTGATCCAAATCAGTAATTTTCGACTAACTTGGCCAAGAATTTTTGGTGATGGTCATCCGTGCACTGCGCGACATCAACCCCCAATACCGGGAGAGACGAATCCCCGACGATTTACTCACTGCCTCCATGTGGCTCGGGACTGTACCCAATTAAAACCTGTGTGCACAACTCCTTTGAACCGTGGTAGGGTAGTAATCAAAGCACAGTGGGAACTCACACGAGACAAATGACGATCTCAGGTCAGCAGACTAACTTGTACACATGTCACCTGGGAACTGCTATCTGATAATAGGTATAATACCAACTAGTATGTTCCCGGCGAGTCCGTCCAGTGTACTCATAACCCAATGAGCAGCTGTATACTATCTTAGTTGACTGACTAACACCAATGGCTTGTGAGACCGGCCACCGCTCCTCGTCGGGGTCTTGATAAGTATACACTAGTTTACTCCGAAGTATCAATGCCCAGTCTCGATACTCTCTCGACTAGGGACATTTAAGGATTTGCTTATAGACCACCCAGCTCCCACGTATATGATCGCCATCATAATGCTGGTAGTCAAGTAAGAATCCTATGGATCAACATGTAATAGTGATCTGTAATACCACATAAAGCATGTGCATGATGATAGAGACAAACCAGATAGCATATTATCATCTCGAGTAAGACTGTTCTATCCGTATAGGTCCTCTCTCAATCATCATAATCGCATGCCTGCGATTACAATAATTGACTTGAGGACACTATAACCAACATCCGACATATCGGAGCAAAACAACCATAACTCTCACCCAAAAGCACCAAATCATGATTCGTTCGAAGTATATGAAATCTAACTCATTAAGCTTCAAAACAATACCATATATAGACATAAAAAATATAAACTTATGTCCTTGAAATAACTTTAAGCATAGAGTAAATTCTATGGTCTTTCAAAATAAATTTGAACATAGAGTAAATTCTATGTCCTTTCAAAACAAATTTGAATATTGAAAAAGAAGCGTTCCCCACTTATCAAACAAGAGTCGGGACCCCTTCCCAATATTGGGAAGCCCCAAAATAGGCTTCCCACAAGTAGAAACTGTTTCTTTATAAAAATCATGTGGGTCCCATTTAGAGTGATCCACGCATATTTAAAATGAACGGATGTGGCCCCTATATAAGGTAGAGCTTATCTACGCACATTTTTAAGTAATGTCAAATTTTGACATTAAAATCCACATATTTTGAAAATGATGCTACCCATGATTTTCTTTCTTGTGCTTAAAGCTCAAACAAATGAGTTTTCCCTATTATTCATGCAAACTTGAATAATCACAAGATTAATGATAATACTTTAAATAAAGTATCTAAACACATAAGTATAAAAAAGGAGACAATACTTCTGCTTTATTAAAGCATGAAGTCCCAAACATGAACTTCCCGACGACGGGAAGCTCTAAAATGAGATTCCTAAAGTGACTGCCAGGAAGCCTCTAAAGAAGGCCTCCCGTGGTCGGGACCCCCCTTCTCGATGGACGGAAGCTTTAAAATGAGCTTCCCAAAATGACTGTCGGGGGGCCTCTAAAGAAGGCCTCCTGCTGTCGGGACCTCCCTCCCTATGGCAGGAAGCTCCAAATTGAGCTTTCCAAAAGTGACTGTCAGGAGGCCTCCAAAGAAGGCCTCCTGCAGTCGAGGCCCCCTCCTCACGGGTTGGGAAGCTGCATAACAGGCTTCCCACAAACAGAAGAAACTTTTCTGTCTCTTAACCAAGGTGTGGGTCCGACTTTGAGTGACTCCGCCTTGTTTTAAAATAGAAAGATGTGACCCCGACATGGGGTAGTACCCATCTATATAATGTCAACTTCACATTAAAATACCCCAAGTTTGGAACTAAACTCTTAAATTAGTGTTTTCTTACAACTATTGTACAATTTGCAATATCAATGTAACTTATATTCAACTTGTACACTAATATATCTGAAGAGGTTAATGGAGGAAATATGCCATATGAGTGAATTTCCTCTTTTGGCGTCGAAAAAATACACCCTTCCTTATTTTTTTCGACAATCGGCACCGACCATCTTCATCGTTATTATCTAAGATGTGGGTACGCCAAATTTCATGTGATTCTACAACTTTTTCACCATTAATTTAGTGGGTTCAAAATTAACGGTTTACCGACAATAGAACTTTTTACATTGCTAAATCAACGGTGAAATGGTTGTAGAATCACATGAAATTTGGTGTATCCACATCTTAGATGATAACGATGAAGATGGTGAGTGCCGATCGGCGGAAAAAATGAGGGAGGGTGTATTTTTTCGACGCCATAGGAGGAAATTCCCTCCTATAGCATCTTTCCTCCATTATTCTCATATATGAATTGCAATGAAATATATTTATTGCCTACATCATGTTCTATTTGCAAGTACTTTATGATCTTTAAATATGATTTCTGTGATATGATTTGAGTAATCTAACAAGATATTCCGTCTAAATATTTGTTTAGACACTATAGTGTAATTAACCATAACTGCTTGTGCCTATGGGAAGTCTCGAACCCAGGACCTTCTGGTTAAATTTTAAAACTCAAATACTTGTTTTGTTTAAACTCTACCTGTTATGAATGTTTATTTTTTCAAAGATCTTTAAAGAGGGTAAACAGTTGCTAGCACGCTCTACGTCACTGGACTCGATTGACTGTTGTTGAATTCAACAAGATTACACGACTCAGAAAGAGTATCACTAGGAATGGTAAAAACATAGGACTCCACGAAAATTTTGATAAGGACCTTGGAATTCTCTGTTTTGAATGACTCAAAATTAGTTTTTCTGAAAGACACTGATGGAGGTCCTTTTCGGGTCTCCGTCAGATGTTGTCTTCCGTTGATCTCCCAGTGGATTTCGGCGGTGATCTTTTGTTGCGTGTGGGTCTCAATGGGTTTTGAGGAGATTGGTGATTTGAGGAGTTTAGCGCCGAGTACCTGCAAAGAAGTCCCGGGGTGGTTTGGTACCACCGAGGACCCTCCGACGATCAAGTTAGTACGAGATCCGAGCAGAGTAACGGCTAAGTGGAATCAAGAATGGCTTACTTGACCCCTCTGTGATGGGGGTTTATATAGCGGCGGCAGCACGCAGCAGCAGGCGCGAGAATCTCGCCGACAGTTACGCTCCCGACGTCACGCCCGCGTAAAGAGTGGATCGCCCATTAATAGGGATCGTGATGTCGTGGAACGTGGGACGTTGCTGGCGGAGAATCTGCGCGTGGCAAGATTTGCGGAGCGGCGGTTACGCCTGTGAGTGGTGGAGTTGGTCGGTCGGAGGGACCGAGGAAGACGGCCTCGGCTGGGGAGCTCGGAACCGAGCAAGAGGGCTGAGGAGTCTTGGTCCTGTGGCAGCTCGGGGCGAGCTGCGGGGCCGAGGAGGCAAATTTGCAGGGGGCCCCGAGGAGGGCCAGCTTGTGCTCGCAGGTCGGGTACAAGGGTGGCCTGGTCAGCCTCTGTAGGCCCTTTCTTCTGGGTCTTGAGCCATGTCATCCGCCACGTGTCCTGATCTCGCATCGCCAATATTGAGCATCATCATTAGCCCGCCACTCTTTTCCCGACCAGCTAGCGGGTCGGGTCAGGAGTGGACTGCCAGGCCTCCCGAGGTGAGCTCCTTCCTAAGGCTTCGTCGGGACGAGTCCTCGAGCTGTCAGTTGTCTTTTCTGCTAAGCATCAGGACGAGATCTCTGCATTTAAGGAAGGTGCGCCGGTTTGTGCATTCTGCCACTGAAGCGACGGTCCACGTGTCAAGCGTCGACTGGCCGACGCGACGTATGCAGGCCTGCGGCGTCTGATGGGATGCGGTCCAGCGCAAAATCGATACATGGAGCGATCGGAGCCGCTGGACGCGAGGAGTCGTTTTGGCGGGAGATGACGGGCGTCGTTGGATAAGGTCGCTTGCAGCAATAAACAGGGGTGGGGCCCGTCCTTGGGCCCCTACTCCTTCATATTTTCCTCTTCTAAGTCCTGGTTGATCGGCGCTCGTCTTCTTTCTCTCGCTTTCGGTTCCCGAGGATTCCCTTTTCCAAGGTTAGATGTCTTCCTTTGTAGAGTCAGTAGATGTTGTAGGAGTAGGTTCTAGGGACCCTTTAGTTGTGTCTGAGTCCCCCCGGGGAGCAGGGGTTGGATCCTCTCCCCGGGATCGTACGGTCGGGGCAGCCCCCGGCTCCTCGTGTTGGGTGAGGCATGATGACGAGCTCGCCAAAGCTCGGGCTCACTTCCACATCCCCTCGTGTTACATGCTCTGACTAGCCAAGGAGGGAGAAAGGGCGGATCAAGTACGGGGCAGGGAGATCGCCTTGTATTTGGAAGCTTTTTGGGGCGGAATACGTCTGCCCTTCTCTCCCGAGGTCGTCGCAGCGCTGAATTTTTTCGGTTTGGCCCCCGGCCAGTTAGTGCCGAACTCGTGGAGGATCCTCCTCGGGTTCTTGATCCTCCTGAAATTACAGGCGGTTCCCTTCAGCCTCCCCCTTCTCGATTCTTCTCTCGTCTTCAAAAATCACCCTGGTGGTCGAGCGGGCGACCCGAGATGGGTCTATCTTTCTTTTAGAAAGTGGCCAGGGGGCGCTGCCGGGACCGAGGTCGTGGCCTTGCCCTCTTCTATTCATGATTGGAAGAAGAAATTTTTCTTCGTTTCCCCTCCCGAGGGCGAGGACTGGCCCGTGCCTACCAAGTGGTCGAGGGAGAAATGTCTGCCGGGGAACCAGTCCAATGACCCCGCCGCGGTGAGAGTGGCGTCGTGGGAGCCCATCCCCCGACCTGACATGCTGCTGTCTGAGAGGGTCCTGAGTTGGGCCGGGCTCAGCCCCGTTGAGTTCGTCGGTAAGTTAGGCTTGTTTTTTGGCTTGTGTTTTGCTCGTGTCGCCGAATTGTTGGGTATTTGTTTTGTGCAGGATCCATGGACTTCGACTTGCTTAAAGCCTCCATGCGCCAGTCGAGGAAGGTTACGAAGGCTGGGGGCGCCAACTCTTCTCGCGCGAAGCTCACCCCGGCTCCTACTGCTCCGATGGTGGTGTCCCACGAGCGTTCGGGGGTGGATCCCGCCCCGGATCCCAGCAGAGTGTCGGGCCGGAAGCGGGCCCTGGTTCTGGAGGACCCGGTCTCGGAGGAGGAGATCGGCTCTCCCTCGGAGCCGCTCAAGAGGAGCTCCCAGAGACCTTCCCAGGGCCGGTCCTCGCCGATCATGGTGGAGGAAGAGGGCCTCCGGTTCGCGGTGCCATCGGGGCTATCCGTTGCGGATAGCCTTCTGCATGAGATAGAGGCCTCGGCCGAGGGTAAAGTTTCCGGGGGGACCTTCAGGGCTCAGCTGGTGTCCATCGCCCAGGAGTCCGTGCAGGTAAGTGTTTGGTTCATTGTGAGATTCAGTGCCTCCTTCATCTTTATGATCTCTTTCGTATCTCCCAGGTTCTCCAGCACGTTGCCCTCGCCTTGCGTATGGAAGCCGAGGTGGTAGCCCCGGCTCTGGAGGTTGCGGGCCGGCTCGCCTCGCTGGAAGAGAGCTCCAGGAGGGTGCTGGAGGCGGTGAGGGCGAGGGTTGCCGCCTTGGAAGGCGAGGTGGAGGTCGCGAAACGGGAGGTAGCCCGGTACCGCGAGGCTGCCGTGACTGCCGAGGCCAAGCTCGGGGATGCTCAGGTGCTGGCCGGCAACCTAAAGAGGACGGTGAAGACCCTCCGGAAGGAGCTTGGGGCAGCGGCCGAGGCGGCCAAGTCGGCCGACCTGAAGGCGGTGGAGAGCTATAAGAAGTCGAAGGACTTCTATGATGACCTGGCCATGGCTACGACCCGCATCTGGCACGAGGCCCTCGATGCCGTTAAGGCCCGGATGCCGGAGTTTGCCGACGGAGATCTCCGGGCCGAATTCCCCCTTGTAGACGCCGATGAGTAGGGGGAAGAGGTTCCTGACGAGGAAATCGCCGAGGACCCCGCGCGTCACGTGGGGGATGTCGAGGACCCCGAGGTCGCACCTGGCCCCGAGGTCTAGGGCCCCCGTCTACCTCCTTTTATTTCTTTGTTTTTGGAATTTTGTAAAGCTGGGGAGCCCAAAAAATACCCTTTGTAAAGCCTTTGTCTTTGGTAGTAATAAAAATTTTCTTTGGTTTCATTGAGTCGCACTCTATCATCTGTTTGTGGTGAATGCTCGTAAGATATCCCTGCTTGCACCATTGTGTTTTCATGTCAGGTTGGTCGTCTGTCTAGCGATCGTCCGTCGAGTTGATTTCGATCACTTGCCGACGAGCGTGCTAAGTCCTGCCGAGGAGGTATCCCTATGGGCCCCGAAGTCGAGAGGAGATCGTTTAGACCTGGATAGACTTGATGCCCCTCACTGGGGTCTTGGATCCTCTGCGGGTGACGGGAACAGCGCTGTTTGTTGTATTTGTGCCTAGCGTGAGTGTGAAGCTGCTCAGTGGCCCCATGGGGGGTGTCATCTTTTGACTTCTGGCAATGCGAGCATCGACCTCCAGCCGGGGATGGTTGAGCCAGGGTCGGGCTCGACTGCCTCTGGGAGGATTTTGGGTCCTTAGCGTTGGAGGGGCTGTAAGAAGCCTGCTAAGGAAGACCGTGCGGTGAAGCTGCGCGGTCGTCATAAGTAGGTAACTACCAGCCTGGGATGACCGAGCGGGGCAGCCGCTCAGATGCCCCTTGCGAGGGCTTTGACCCTTAGTGTTTGGAGGGGCTGCAAGAAGCCCACTAAGGATGACCGGGCAGTGAAGCCGCGCGGTCGCCTCTTGGCGAGAGTTTTAATCCCTGGTGTAATGGGTAAGGGGCTACCAGCCGGAGATGACCGAGCAGGGTAGCTGCTCGGTTTCCTCTTACGAGGGCTTTGATCCTTCAGGACGGGGACCGAGCAGGGTTACTGCCCAGTGCCTCTTGGCGAGGACTTTGATCCCTGTCGGTTGTGGTATGAAGCTACCAGCCGGGGATAGCCGAGCAAGGACTCGACTGCCTCTGGGAGGACTTTGGTCCTTAGCGCGGGAGGGGCTGTAAGAAGCCTGCCAAGGACCCTTGGCCGGGCAGGGTTTCTGCCCGGTGCCTCTTGGCGAGGGCTTTTGTCCTGACGGATAGCCGAGCGAGGGATCCTCAGGCTCGACTGCCTCTGGGAGGGCTTTCTGATCCCTGGCGTTGCGGTAAGGAAGCTACCCGCCAGGGATAGCCGAGCAGGGAAGCTGCTGAGTTGCCTCTAAGGAGGACTTTCTGGTCCCTGGCGTTGCGGTAGGGAGGCTACCCGCCAGAGATGACCGAGTAGGGTAGCTGCTCGGTTGCCTCTTGCGAGGGCTTTGATCCTTCAGGATGGGGACCGAGCAGGGTTACTGCCCAGTGCCTCTTGGCGAGGACTTTGATCCATGTCGGTTGTGGTAGGAAGCTACCAGCCGGGGATAGCCGAGCAAGGACTTGACTGCCTCTGGGAGGACTTTGGCCCTTAGCGCGGGAGGGGCTGTAAGAAGCCTGCCAAGGACCCTTGGCCAGGCAGAGTTTCTGCCCGGTGCCTCTTGGCGAGGGCTTTTGTCCTGACGGATAGCCGAGCGAGGGATCCTCAGGCTCGACTGCCTCTGGGAGGGCTTTCTGATCCCAGGCGTTGCGGTAGGGAAGCTACCCTCCAGGGATAGCCGAGCAGGGAAGCTGCTGAGTTGCCTCTAAGGAGGACTTTCTGGTCCCTGGCGTTGCGGTAGGGAGGCTACCCGCCAGAGATGATCGAGTAGGGTAGCTGCTCGGTTGCCTCTTGCGAGGGCTTTGATCCTTCAGGACGGGGACCGAGCAGGGTTACTGCCCAGTGCCTCTTGGCGAGGACTTTGATCCCTGTCGGTTGTGGTAGGAAGCTACCAGCCGGGGATAGCCGAGTGTTCATATCATAATATTGCATTTTATATTCCCCAATTCTTATTCATTTTATAAATAAACAGGTGCTTTTGACGCATGTCTGCTGCATGTTACAGGATACAGGTTCTTGGAGCGAATACAGTGAAAAAGACAAAAGACGATACAAAAGAGTTACTTTTGACCAACAAGTAAAAGGGTCCTAGTCAAGCCTAGACGAAGAACAATTCACAATTGTACAAGGCAATGCAAGGTCCAAAATGTCAAAGTGAACGGTTAAAAGATCATTACAAGTTTCACTGGAAGATCTGGAGAAAACACAGAAGCCAAAAGAAGAAAAGAACCATAGAAGTAAAAAGCCCAAACACCATAGAAGAGGCCCACAAAAATTGAGCACAAGATCTTACCAAAGGGCCGCGGAACCGCGGCCCAAGCCAACCAATGCCGCGGTTCTGCGGCCATTAAGTGCACGTGTCGGTGCAATTTTCTCGTGATGGTGCGTCGGTGCGTGGGTTGGGATTTTTCGTGGGCATATCTGTAAAATCACATACGTGAGAATCTGTAACCCTAGTTTTCCCTGTTTACTTATAAATTGTAATCAAAAGATTGTAAACGGGATGCCTCTTTTCAATTAATAAAAATTCAGAATGTTTTGAGGATTGAAGAGCATCACTTTCCTGTAAGTTCTTTTCAATTTCTTCCCTAGTTTATAATTCAATTTTTGCCCTAGCTCTAATTTGATTATTGTCTTAGATAAACCATTCCTTTGCCCTAAGTAATTCTAGTATAGAACCTTTTAATCTGCAGTAGATAATTAGTTCTTTAGATCTAAAAAAAATACACATAACAAAAAAGCTATTTTTAAAAGATCCCCTAATGAGCGAGTAATTTCCTCGCTTGTTAGGGTTAGGAATAAAGGAAGGATATAGAGATGAATATCTCTCATCTCTTTCAATGCCAATAATTTTTCATAAGTAGAACTTCATGCACGCATGCATGATCCGCTCCCTACGGCACCCTACCCACGAGGTAACGGTGAAACCGTAGTATAAAGGACCGGACATGCATGATGTCCATGAAGGTTATAGCAATTAGTAGGAAGGGACGGACAAGGATCTAGAGGAAGAAACTTCGTTTCTTCCCAATCATCCTAATCCCCTTTACTAATAATTGTTATGACTTCTAAAAAGTTTTAATCGAGTGCATTGAAAGAGGTGTTAATATCAAACTTATCAAACCCTACTTTAGACATAACCCTAGGGACTCCCTAGCAAGTCCCTTAATATCATAAAACTTATTTTTTAGACTCAATCAGCAAAATCAAACCACCATTGGAATCAACTCGTAAAAACACATAAGAAAATTACACATCCCTGTGGATCGACCCGTATTCACCGGCTAGCTGCAAAGCGACGCCGTTTCTGATTACGGTAAAATATTTTTGGTGAACGTAAAACCCACACATAATCAAATGGCGCCGTTGCCAGGGATGGCGTAAAATTTCTTTTGTGTAATTTCGGGTTGATATAAATTTTAAAAATCATAAAAATCTGAAAATATAAAAGAGTATAAAAAATTTTTATAAATTTTTATCTGTTTGAAGGGTTTATTGTTTGAATCTTGCAGGAACAGCGAAGAATCGCGGATCGGAAAATTTACAGAGGGCAAACCAGGAAAAATCACATCAGAACAGAGGGGAAATACCACAACAGAGGTGTAGCATTTTTTTGGAGCTCTGTTTCCACCAGACCGCCGCCCTTCCGTGGCCTTTGCGCGCCAAGAACCACGGTTCCGCCGCAAGGTTGCCACATCAGCTCATCAGTTTTGCATGGTTTGATCCCTCATTCTCCCCTCTGCAACCTATAATATATCCATTGTCAAAACTTTCTGCAGGATTTTTTTGCGCTAAAAATCTTCTCTCCCCTTCTAAATAACAGATTTTCTGCAGGTTTCTTTGCGCCGCGCTAAAAAATTGATTGCAAGTGAATTTATTGTTTTGCATAATTTAATCGGATTTTAAGAGGCTAATTGACCAAACTCAGATTGGGTGGGGATTTCATCACCCTTCCCAAGACCCCAGAAATCACCTTAAAGCATTTTGCATTGACCACTACTAATTAAAAAATACTAGACTCAGCCCTAAGGACGTCGAGCTCAATAGGAAAAAGGACTAGTATAGGCATTGACCGTTTATCCTAACTGACTTTACGGTGTCTAGGCAAGTGTGTCAAGGCAAGTGGTTACTTAATTAGGACCGCTACTTGTAGCGGGGAGCCTCCCACTTACCTGGCACTTACCTGGCCGCAATTGACGGTGAAGAGGCGGTTTGTGGTCCTATTTCTAGCCCTAGTTAGGAGCTGTCTAGCAGACCTAGGTGATCCTAGATCTAGGCCTGATTGTGCATGTGTGGTTGATAGCATTTGTGTCACAAGTCTCTTTTCAAAAATCTCTTTACAAAACTCTCACATTAAAAAAAGAAAAATCTTTTCAAAACTTGCAACTTGTCGCTAAAGGAAACTTGCACCTCACTTCCACCACTTCCTTTTATTGACGTTATCTTACCTCCACATTCTGTCTTTAATTTTTTTCTGACTACACTACCCCTTTAGTGTATGTCACTTTGGACTAGGGATAATAACGCCCGATTAGTCCGTGTTTCGTTGGTACCGACCGACGAACCCTTCGACACCGAAGTCGACATTCCGTCCACTTTCTTACCTACACCTTCAAATTCTTCTTCCGAAGGCATGTCGGGATTCAACCCCAACAATA
Organism: Agapanthus africanus; assembly: GCA_030015575.1. NCBI lineage: Eukaryota > Viridiplantae > Streptophyta > Magnoliopsida > Asparagales > Amaryllidaceae > Agapanthus > Agapanthus africanus. The sequence continues at coordinate 151,785,619 of JASDDO010000026.1, read as the reverse complement.
CCTTACCGACGGGAATGATTCCACCCCCGTTAGGTGCGAATAACCCGAATCAACCGCCTGTTGAAGAGCCCGCACGAGTCGCGCTCCAGGATCTCTTCTACCCCGTCCGCACTTCTTTACCTACCTGTCTTTCACCCCCACCGGCAAATGGGGACAATTTTGAAATAAAACCACATTTCATCAATATGCTGCCAAAATTTCATGGTTTGGAATCTGAAGATGCATATATCTTTATCAATAAATTCCAAAATGTGTGCGCTATAATGAAAACGACCCAATTAAGTGATGACGCTATAAGGCTAAGGGTCATTCCTTTCACCTTATGTGACTTACCCGAGAAGTGGCTATACAGCACCGCATCACATTCCATTAGAAATTGGGACGAGTTTGTGAAAGCTTTTCTTAAAAAGTTCTATCATCATCACAAAACTGCTAGAATCCGTAATGAGATTATACAATTTTCTCAGCTTCCTTCCGAACCATTTTGGAAGTGCTTTGAGAGATTTAAAGACCTACTCGTTCAATACCCTCATCATGGGATCGAAAGTTGGCAACTTTGCCAAACATTATACGAGGGATTGAACTCGGCAACGAAGCAGTTGCTAGAAACCATATGTCAAGGTCATTTTCTCTCCAAGTCTAGTGACGAAGCGTGGCAATTTCTTGAGGATCTTAGTGAGCAAACAATTCAGTGGGAGAGTACCAAGACCACATCATCTTCTTCTAGTGGTCAATCTAGGGCAGGCATACATCAAGTAGAGATGTCGATTGCTATGAAGGCCGAGATGGCCGCTCTTACGAAAAAGCTAGAAGCGATTGAGACCAAAATCTCATCGCCTTCTCCTGCCCCTGTTATGCCTCCACGAACTGTTTGTGCTTATTGTGCGGATCCATCGCACCTAACCGAAGAGTGTCCTTATAATGCATCTACTCAAGGACATGATCAAGTCAATGCTGCATTTTAGCAACGACAAAGAAACGATCCGTACTCTTCGACATACAATCCGGGGTGGAGGAGTCACCCAAATTTCGCTTGGAACCAAAATCAACAATTCCAAGGAAATAACAATTTTCAAAGACCTCCTCTTCCACAACAACAACAAGCACCTTCACAAACTCAATTTCAACAGCAACCTTTTCAACAGCAACCTTACCCTAATCAGGTGAACAATTTTGTGCCTAACACCGCTTACCCGCCAAACAATTATGTTCAACCTAATAATGACAAGGTTAGCTCGCTCGAAAGAAGTCTAGATGCGTTCCTAAAGCAATCTACACAGTCTACAGCACGACTAGAGACTTCTATTCAATATTTGGTGCAAAACAGTGCCTCACACGATCAAAGCATCAAATCTATTGAGGCATAAATTGCACAACTCAATGCAGCATTGAGCGAGCGTGAAAAAGGAAAACTCCCGTCTCAACCACTGCCCAACCCCGGTCACGCACATGCTGCATATCAACAGCAGAATCATAACGTAAATGCTGTGACCACGTTGAGATCGGGAAAAGTGTTGCAAAACAATGTGGGTATTAACAATGACACCCCTGCCGGTGGCCCTTCTTCATCTCCTTCACCTTCTTCTTCTACTCCTTCTTCGTTAGAGCCTATTTTCCATCCTTCACACGGATCTACTTCTTCTAGCTCGAACGGACCTATTTCTCACAACACGAACACATCTACACGGGGTGCCGTTCCAACTCGACAATCTGATCCGCAAAAATTGGACTCAACAACCTTTCAAAATATTCCTTTTCCAAATCGATTGAGATCCAATAAACCAACTCCACAGATGGAGAAGATTGTTGAGTTGTTCAAACAGGTTAGCATAAATATCCCTCTTTTGGATGCAATCCAACAAGTTCCTTCATATGCAAAAATTTTAAAGGACTTATGCACCAAAAAGAGGAAGTCACAAGTGCCAAAGAAAGTTTTTGTGGCTAGTGCTATTAGTGATGCTCTTGTCAATTCTTTACCCCCAAAGCAAAAGGACCCTGGTTGTCCTACTATTTCAATAACAATTGGGGACAAGAACATCAATAGAGCACTATTAGATCTTGGTGCTAGTGTCAATTTGCTACCTTATTCTGTGTACGAGCAATTGGGCGTTGGAGAGCTTAAGCCCACTCACTGTACTCTCCAAATGGCCGACCGGTCAATCACCCATCCCAGGGGAGAGCTGGAGGATGTGTTAATTAGAGTAGGGGATTTCATTTTCCCCGTTGACTTTATTGTGATGGATACACAACCTGTCGCTAACCCCCGGAATCAAATTCCGGTAATACTTGGTCGACCATTCCTGGCGACCTCCAACGCAGTGATCAATTGTCGTAATGGTTCAATGAACCTATATTTCGGCAATATGACAATTGAGCTCAATATTTTCAAGTTGGGGAGTCAGCCTGCTGAGCCTAATGCTAGCGTACTCGATGTTTGCTCGAACAATGAGATCGCGGAGGAGGACCGTGAGTTCGAGAATTTTTTGTTCGATCACAGCAATGTTAACGCCACTAGTGCGTTCCTCCTAGAGTCCGACACAGCTTTCACGGCGGATAACGATTATGAGTGTTTTACCTTCGTTGACGACTTTGAAGACTCATCACCTGAGTTGGAGTCTTTTGCTTTTTCGGATGAGTTAGTTGAACCATCCGACTCGGTTGCGTACACTCGATTCGAACCTTTGATGGAATCCTTCGAGTTTGAAACAGTTACTCCATTGTTACCATCTATTGTTTCACCTCCTAAACTCGAATTGAAGCTTTTGCCGTCGCACCTAAAATATGCTTATCTAGGTGATAATGAGACCTTACCCGTCATCATATCGGCCTCTCTAGCTCTTGAGCAGGAGAAGGCCCTTTTAATGGTCCTACATAATAATCGGCAAGCTTTCGGCTGGTCTATGGCGGACATCAAGGGGATTAGTCCCCTCATAGTCGAACATCATATACACTTGATGGATGATGCCAGGCCGGCAAGGGATCCACAAAGACGCCTCAACCCCATTATGAAAGAGGCTGTTAAGAAGGAGATTGTTAAGTGTCTGGATAGTGGTATCATTTACCCTATCTCGGATAGCCAATGGGTTAGCCCAATCCATGTTGTGCCAAAGAAATCGGGCATTACGGTCATTACCAATGAGGCAAATGAGTTAATTCCCACTCGCACCCAAACTGGGTGGCGAGTTTGCATAGACTATAGAAAACTCAATGCCGCTACAAGGAAAGACCACTTTCCTTTACCTTTCATTGACCAAATGCTCGAACGATTGGCAGGGCACGAGTTCTATTGCTTTTTAGATGGCTATTCCGGTTATAACCAAGTCATCATCGCCAAAGAGGATCAAGACAAGACAACATTTACTTGTCCCTTTGGCACTTTTGCTTATCGTCGCATGCCCTTTGGGTTATGCAATACACCCGCGACATTTCAGCGGTGTATGATGGGGATCTTTTCAGACATGGTAGAAAAGTTCTTGGAGATTTTTATAGATGATTTCTCCATTTTTGATGACTCCTTCAACGAGTGTTTACGACATCTTGACGCAGTTCTTACCCGCTGCAGGGATAAGAACCTAACGTTGAATTGGGAGAAGTGCCATTTCATGGTACGAGAAGGCATTGTCTTAGGACATGTCATCTCGCAAAACGGCATCGAGGTTGATAGAGCTAAAATCGAAGTAATTTCTAATCTTCCTCCTCCTAAATGCGTCAAAGACATCAGAGCCTTCCTTGGCCACGCCGGATTTTATAGACGGTTCATCAAGGACTTTAGCAAGATCGCGAGACCCTTGACTCTCTTATTGGCCAAGGACACAACATTGCTTTCGACTCCACTTGCATGGAAGCATTCGAGTCTTTGAAACACTCTCTCATCTCTGCGCCCATTCTTTCATCTCCAGACTGGACGCACCCTTTCGAAATCATGTGCGACGCATCAGATTTTGCCATTGGCGCTGTTCTTGGACAGCACATTAATAAAATGCCGCATGTGATTTATTATGCTAGCCGAACACTAAATGAGGCCCAACTAAACTACACAACAACAGAGAAAGAGTTTTTAGCGGTTGTGTTTGCACTTGAAAAATTTCGGCCTTATTTAATTGGCTCTCCAGTCATTGTATATACAGATCATTCAGCTCTTCGCCACCTTTTTGCGAAGAAGGATGCTAAGTCGAGGCTAATACGTTGGATCCTTTTACTACAAGAGTTTGACCTTGTCATAAAGGACAAAAAAGGATGTGAAAACGTAGTAGCTGATCACCTATCACGACTTCCTTCTTCGCCTACGCTTGAACTTCCAATCACTGATGTTTTTCCCGATGAGCAACTCTTGACCGTTTCTTGCGAACCATGGTTCGCCGATATTGTAAACTACTTAGCCACCGGCCTGATACCTAAAGATTGGTCGAAACAGGATAAACTTCGATTTTTGTCCCAAGTAAAGCATTTTTACTGGGATGAACCTTATTTTTTTAAATACTGTTCCGACCAAATCATTCGTCGGTGTGTACCTGAAAGTGAGGTTAAGAGTGTGCTGTCTTTTTGCCACGATCAAGCATGTGGCGGGCACTTTGGCCCAAAGAAGACAGCCGAAAAAGTCTTGCAGTGTGGTTTTTATTGACCACGACTCTTCAAGAATGCTTATGAATACTGCAAAACTTGCTCTCGGTGCCAACACTTGGGCCGGATATCACGGAGAAACGAAATGCCGCTCCAACCTATTTTGGTTGTGGACATTTTTTATGTTTGGGGTATAGATTTCATGGGACCATTTCCTAACTCTTTTGGAAATGTGTATATTCTTTTGGCCGTTGACTACGTTTCAAAGTGGGTCGAGACTGTGCCAAGCAAAACGAACGACAACAAGGTTGTCGTTCGATTTCTTAAAGAACACATCTTTTCTCGATTTGGGCACCCTCGGGCGATAATAAGTGATAATGGTTCTCACTTTTGCAATAGGACTTTCGAGTCCTTAATGCGCAAATACTCTATCACCCACAAGCTGTCAACGCCATATTACCCCCAAACATGTGGGCAAGCCGAGATTTCAAATCGGCAAATCAAGCAAATCTTGGAGAAAACAGTTTCTAAAAACCGTAAAGATTTGTCACTTAAACTGATTGATGCACTATGAGCTTTCCGTACTGCATATAAGACCGATCTCGGTATGTCTCCATACCGGCTTGTTTACGGGAAGGCTTGCCACCTCCCAGTGGAGATTGAGCATAAGGCATTTTGGGCTATCAAAGAGCTGAATTTATCTTTAGGAGATGCGGGCAGCAATCGAAAGCTGCAGTTGAATGAACCAGAAGAGCTGCGGGATGAGGCATATGATAATGCCATAATTGCTAAAAACCGAGCTAAGGTGTTCCACGATAAACACCTTTTGCGAAAAACTTTTGAACCTGGTCAACAGGTTTTACTCTATGACACTCGGTTACATTATCACCCCGGCAAGCTCCGTTCTAGATGGAGAGGACCTTTTGTAGTCCGCACCGTTTATCCGTACGGTGCGGTTGATCTTGAAAATCCTGAAGACGGTACCTTATTCAAAGTGAATGGGCATCGACTGAAACCGTTCTTCACAGCGGACCCATCGGAGGAGCTCCTGTTTTTGCAGGAGCCGATTTACACTGATTAATTTTCCTCCACTTTCACCCCCGAATTTCCAATCATTTTTTTCCAAAACTTTATTTCGAATAAGTTTGGGGGTGTGTATCATTTGTAATGATGTGAATAAACAGGGAATGCCGACATTTTGAGCCTCTTAGTTTAGTATGACAGTGAGGACACTGTCAAGTTCAAGTTTGGGGGTATGCTCGGTACGTCTTCTTCCTTCGCATTCATTTGTACATATTTTTGCATTTGCATATTTATTTGAAAACCCATAAAAATTGAAAATTTTCAAAAAAATTTATAAAAAAAAAATTATTGTATTCAATTTTGGCCATATTTAACTTGAATTTGACAAATAGGTTAACTAGCTACGAACAACTAGATCTTAGACTTGGTAAATTCAAAACCCTAAAAAATAACCTTCTTTAAAGATTAACGGTAGAAAGTATATGTCTTTGTAGTTTATTTAGAAATAGGCAAATTTTGAGTTCACTTTTTGGGCTAAGTTGAAATAAAGGAAAAATATTGATATTCTTATTAGAGTATAAGTTTGAAAAATAATTCCTGGCTTAAGTTTGGATTCTGAAAATGTATACCCTATAAAATGCACAATCACGCACCTTGAAACTTGGATTAGTAGAAGAGACCTTGAAATGCTCTTGTCTAAAGTCCTTAGTACAATGAAAATAAAAGGAAAAAAATGAATAAAGAAAAAAAATGGACACTGGTTTTTGTGATTACTTAAGGCTAAAAATAGAAAAATTTTAGCAAGGGTGCTTCATCACCTAGTGCCTTAGACCAACTGGTTTGGGAGTCACTGCTAAAGCCTTGGGTGTTGCAAAACTAGGAAGTACGCTTAAAGTGCTAACACATCTTGTAATCGGTTGTTGGTACCTCAAGAAGTATTAACGGTCGCATGAAGGATGTGTAAGCGAAATTCACCAATTAATAAGTGCTTTGGACAGCAGACAAGAGTATGATTGCTTGATTTGAATTTCCAAGTGTAGGGGTAATCTATACACACATGTGGGGATATGTGATTAGAGTTTAAATAAGAGAAAGGAATGAAGAATAAAACTTGTATCTTTAGTAGAGTTGATAGAAAAATTCCTAAGTGGAGATGGAATCCTAAGAGGAAAACCTAAGAAATGCCGAAGGCTGAGTGATTCTATAGAACATATATAATCTTAAGTTAAATGATGAGGAAGTGTGAAGAATATGGGTGGATAATTTATGAGTCGATGATAATAGAATTCTGTGTTAGAAAACCTAATTGGAGAATTATTGTCGAAAAAGCCAAATTGATAGGATTTTGTGGGTGTAATCCGCTGAAAACCCTCAGGAGACAACACTCCTCCTACTAGGGACACCTAGAGGTTTAACGGCTTGTTGCACGTGCTCAGTGCAATCGCGTTTCCCTGCGAAAGTGCGGCTAGGTTAGGTTTTTATCGAGAATAAAAAAAATAATAAGTTTGCTCGAGGACGAGCAAAAGATAAGTTTAGGGGTATTTGTTCATATCATAATATTGCATTTTATATTCCCCAATTCTTATTCATTTTATAAATAAACAGGTGCTTTTGACGCATGTCTGCTGCATGTTACAGGATACAGGTTCTTGGAGCGAATACAGTGAAAAAGACAAAAGACGATACAAAAGAGTGACTTTTGACCAACAAGTAGAAGGGTCCTAGTCAAGCTTAGACGAAGAACAATTCACAATTGTACAAGGCAATGCAAGGTCCAAAATATCAAAGTGATCGGTTAAAAGATCATTACAAGTTTCACTGGAAGATCTGGAGAAAACACAGAAGCCAAAAGAAGAAAAGAACCATAGAAGTAAAAAGCCCAAACACCATAGAAGAGGCCCACAAAAATTGAGCACAAGATCCTACCAAAGGGCCGCGGAACCGTGGTCCAAGCCAACCAATGCCGCGGTTCCGCGGCCATTAAGTGCACGTGTCGGTGCAATTTTCTCGTGACGGTGCGTCGGTGCGTGAGTTGAGATTTTTCGTGGGCATATCTGTAAAATCACATATGTGAGAATCTGTAACCCTAGTTTTCCCTGTTTACTTATAAATTGTAATCAAAAGATTGTAAACGGGATGTCTCTTTTCAATTAATAAAAATTCAGAATGTTTTGAGGATTGAAGAGCATCACTTTCCTGTAAGTTCTTTTCAATTTCTGCCCTAGTTTATAATTCAATTTTTGCCCTAGCTCTAATTTAATTATTGCCTTAGATAAACCATTCCTTTGCCCTAAGTAATTCTAGTATAGAACCTTTTAATCTGCAGTAGATAATTAGTTCTTTAGATCTAAAAAAATACACATAACAAAAAAGCTATTTTTAAAAGATCCCCTAATGAGCGAGTAATTTCCTCGCTTGTTAGGGTTAGGAATAAAGGAGGGATTGACAGATAAATATCTCTCATCTCTTTCAATACCAATAATTTTTCATAAGTAGAACTTCATACACGCATGCATGATCCGCTCCCTACGGCACCCTACCCACGAGGTAACGGTGAAACCGTAGTATAAAGGACCGGACATGCATGACGTCCATGAAGTTTATAGCAATTAGTAGGAAGGGACGGACAAGGATCTAGAGGAAGAAATTTCGTTTCTTCCCAATCATCCTAATCCCCTTTACTAATAATTGTTATGACTTCTAAAAAGTTTTAATCGAGTGTATTGAAAGAGGTGTTAATATCAATCTTATCAAACCCTACTTTAGACCAAACCCTAGCAAGTCCCTTAATATCATACAACTTAGTTTTTAGACTCAATCAGCAAAATCAAACCACCATTGGAATCAACTCGTAAAAACACATAAGAAAATTACACATCCCTGTGGATCGACCCGTATTCACCGGCTAGCTGCAAAGCGACGCCGTTTCTGATTACGGTAAAATATTTTTGGTGAATGTAAAACCCACACATAATCACCGAGCAAGGACTCGACTGTCTCTGGGAGGACTTTGGTCCTTAGCGCGGGAGGGGCTGTAAGAAGCCTGCCAAGGACCCTTGGCCGGGCAGGGTTTCTACCCGGTGCCTCTTGGCGAGGGCTTTTGTCCTGAAGGATAGCCGAGCGAGGGATCCTCAGGCTCGACTGCCTCTGGGAGGGCTTTCTGATCCCTGGCGTTGCGGTAGGGAAGCTACCCGCCAGGGATAGCCGAGCAGGGAAGCTACTGAGCCGCCTCTAAGGAGGACTTTCTGGTCCCTGGCGTTGCGGTAGGGAAGCTACCCGCCAGGGATAACCGAGCAGGGTAGCTGCTGGGCTGATTCCACAGGAGGTCTTGTCCGAGCATTTAGTTGCAGGTACCGGGAAAGGTCACGGCGAATGTGCGCGTAGCACGCGCATTGAGCGCGGGGGGAGGCGAAGCGCCAGAGTCGTGTCGTTTCGATTCCGCCGGAGAAGGCTCGGAGGTCGCCGCTTGGCAGCGACTTTTTAGGTGAAAGCGGGCGACTGTCCTTTTTAAATAAACGAGATTTTTCCTTCCTTTTTGCAATGTTCCATTGATCTTTATTAAATAGACAACAGACCCTAGGAAGAGTTTACATTGTCTTAAAAGAACAGTACATGCTAGTAGATGACCTTATTGGCTCAGCCCGAGCTCCCTGGAGGATTGTTGGCCTCCGTGCTTGGCACAGGATACGGGGCTCCCTGAGTTCCGTGCTGGCCGTCCGCCGAAACGAGCATGATCTGTCCGACGGTCAGCTCAGCGGGAGGGTGATGCTGCTCCTGCTCGCGGTCGGCCTGCCGTTTGTCCTTTAAGTATGCGGTGAGGTGTCCCGATCGGATGAGCTCCTCGATGTAGTCCCTGAGTTACTTGCAATCCTCCGTGGCATGGCCCAGTGTCCGGTGGAAAGCGCAGTAAGGGCCCCGGGTTCACTTCGCGGCCTGACGCGGGATTGGAGGGAACTTGAAGAACCCCTCATTCTGGGCCTCCTCTAGCAATATTGCGAGGGAGACGTTGAGTGGGGTATACTTCTGGAACTTCGGGTGATAGGGCTGCTGACGCTCCGGCCTCTCCTCCCAAGCCATCTTCTTCTGGTCGGATCGTTCTGCTCGGGGGAGGTTTGCGTTCACCTCGGATTCCAGTTGAACCTCGCGCTCGGTCCACGCCTTGACCTCGGCCATGGTCTTAGGTTGTGCCAACGCAAAGGAGCACAACCACTCCTTGTGCCTCAGACCAGATCTGAGCACCGTGATGACGGTCTCGTCCCGGTGCTCGGGGACCTCGAGAAGGGCGTTGTAGAAGCGGGTGATGTAGGCCTTGAACGTCTCTTTGTCCCCACTCTTAACCGTGAAGAGGTAGTCGACCGTGCGCTTCTGCCGACGGTTCCCAACGAAGTGGCCGAGGAACTGAGTAGCCAGCTCGTCGAAGGTCGAGATTGAGCGGGGCTCGAGCCCTCGGAACCAGTCCCGACCTGCTCGGATGAGGGTGGCCAGGAAGGCCCTGCACTGGGCGGCGGCGGAGTGGTCCTGGAAGCTCATCCCCGCGGTGAAAGCGTCCAAATGGTCCTTCGGGTCGGTTTTCCCGTCGAACAGAGAGACCTTTGGGGGCTTGTTGCGCGAGGAGACGTGGACGGCGAGCAATTCCTCGGTGAACGGCTTTGTGAGAGAATCGGAGGCGTACTTAGCCCCGTCGCTTGAGAGGTGAGCCTCCCTGCGTATGCCCTCGATCTTCTTCTCGAGTGCGTCGTGTCGACCGTGGTATCCCGAAGAATCGGCGCCTTAGGATCCCTGGCCTCTGCTGCGGGTGACCTGCGTCTGGGAGTGGCCCCGGTTCCTCTCGATGAGGTGCCTCAGATCCCTGGGCGAGGTGGCTCTCGAGCCGCCGAGGTGAACCCTTCTGTGCGACCCCGCCGAGGGAAATGGTGTCGACCATGTCTGTGGACAGGCGAGGTGACCGACACCTCCTCATGGGGATAGGGGTAGTGAGGAGGCTCGAGGCGAGGCGTTCTGGCGACGGACCTTGGTGTGGAGCTGCGGGGCGCCCAGCGGGCCTCAGGGAGTATCGGCCCGAGAGATCTGTGGCCAGGGGTCGTAGCCTGCTGGTGGTCAGTCATCCCGACGGGGGCAGAGCCTTCTGGAGGCGGTGGAGCGGCGATCTGGGGCCCAGGCCCGGCCGCTTGGACGCGGACGAGCGCCTCCATGAGAGACTGTAGCCGATCTATCCGGCTGAAGAGGGCGTTGATGATGGTCGCTGGAGGAGGCTCATCCACGCTTCCGGTAAGGGGAAGGCGGCGGCTAGTACCGGGATCTTCAGGATGGTTGGTCACCATGCGGACGGAGATCCGAAGGCCAACTTTGTTTTTGTGGAGTTTGCTTTCCCACAGACGGCGTCAACTGATGGAGGTCCTTTTCGGGTCTCCGTCAGATGTTATCTTGTCTTCCGTTGATCTCCCGGTGGATTTCGGCGGTGATCTTATGTTGCGTGTGGGTCTCAATGGGTTTTGAGGAGTTTAGTACCGAGTACCTGCAAAGAAGTCCCAGGGTGGTTTGGCACCACCGAGGACCCTCCGACGATCAAGTTAGTACTAGATCCGAGCAGAGTAACGGCTAAGTGGAATCAAGAATGGCTTACTTGACCCATCTGTGATGGGGGTTTATATAGCGGCGGCGGCACGCAGCAGCAGGCGCGAGAATCTTGCCGGCAGTTACGCTCCCGACGTCATGCCCGCGTAAAGAGCGAATCGCCCATTAATGGGGATCGTGATGGCGTGGAACGTGGGACGTTGCTGGTGAAGAATCTGCGTGTGGCGAGATTTGCGGAGCGACGGTTACGCCTGTGAGTGGTGGAGTTGGTCGGTCGGAGGGACCGAGGAAGACGACATCGGCTGGGGAGCTCGGAACCGAGCAAGAGGGCTAAAGAGTCTTGGTCCTGTGGCAGCTCAGGACGAGCTGAGGGGCCGAGGAGGCAAATTTGCAGGGGGGCCCGAGGAGGGCCAGCATGTGCTCGCAGGTCGGGTACAAGGATGGTCTGGTCGGCCTCTGTGGGCCCTTTCTTCTAGGTTTTGGGACATGTCATCCGCCACGTGTCCTGATCTCGCATCGCCAATATTGAGCATCATCAGACACCAAATTCTAAGGAGATGAAAAAATTAATGGATCTAGAATTGCCGCGGGTTGGAGAGAATCTCAATATCATCCTATTTTTCATATCATCCTAATATATAAAAGAATTTTGATTCAAAAATTCAAAATCCCACTTTACCCTAATCCAATAAGTTCTAGCTGACCCTTTTAACTTCATTTTTGCAAATAAAATTTTGCTTTACTCAGAAAAACTGCAACATTCAAATAAATTGTCCATCTTAGACATTCAGTATAAGATATGTTTTAGATCATCTCTACCGTAATAACAAGATGGTTCGGTAATTCCGTTAACTCTTTCCCTAACACGTGTGTCGTTTTTGAGGAGATAATCATATTCGGAATAATTATTATAATCGTATTCAGAGCAATTACAAGGCTCCCTATGGTCATAATAATAATCCTCATGGTGATTATCATAATTCATATGAAATTTCGTGTTTCAAACACTCGTCCTAAATTTCTCGCTACGATAAGACATGCCTAAAACCTAAGCTTGATACCAAACTGATGCACGACAGGAATGTTAGAACCACTAGTTGTACGTATGTTCATACGGATGGCAAAATGTTTAAACACAAGCAGGCGATACAAATACAAATTTATGCGATGCAACAATTAATAGCTGCAAATAAATAAATTATATAACACATGCAAGCTAAATATCTGCAATTGAACTTTCAATTTAAGGATTTGACTTGTGTTGATTTTAGATTATCTATGGATTCGTCCGTAAATCAACTAAACAACACATGCATCCATAGAATCCAATTATTATATTAATGAAATTTAAGTTCAGAATATTCTAGTATTAGATTTCCTCAAGCATCCAATATTTTAAACTTTTCTTAACTCCATTTACCAATTATTGTATCGCTCAGTATTCTGAAGGACCTAACCCTTTGCCTTGTATCATGCTTGCTGCATTATTTCTTTTCACACGATTATATTAATTCTTCAGGATGAACTATGAGTTACCTTCTCACGTGATGATACCAAGGCTAAAGAATATCACCATTGATTTAATCAAAACTCAAAGTGGCTGATTTCTTTTGTAGTTGGGATGAAACGGATCTATTTGTTCGACTTCGATCAAAATTTGGATTTGCGAGGACTGCTTTCTCGATTGACCGATGGTTGTCGATGGGGTCGTTGATATGATGGCGTAGACGAGGAAGAAGACAGATCTACCGATCGATTGCAGCCGATTTACAACTCCGACCGCACCCAAAGGTTTTTCGACCACAGCCGAAGAAAACAGCCAATAAAAACTCCTCGGAGTTGCTCTCAAATCTCAAAATTTTAATAGCAAAATCTTAATCATTCATTGTGCCAGAAAAAACCCTAATCTCCCGATTAAATAGAGAGACCCTATTACAAATTTTGCAGAAATATCCAAATAAAAATAAAATCGCAAAAAGGTACATACTTATTAAAATGTAAAAATCTTTAAACTAAATTTTAAATGGTGACCCTGCATTAGTATGTCAACAAATTCACACTTTAGATGACCATTGGATCACAGAATGACTGAAAAAAGTCAAAGAATGAAGAGAAGGGGTTTTAACGATAACAAGGCGCGGAGCATTGGGGCTCAAAAAAGAATCGGCACTTATGGGATGGTGCAAGCAAGTCACCCGTGAATCACCTTAATAATCCTTTTCAATCTGACCAATAAGAAAATAGGAGCGTATTTTTCATATACTTGTAATAACATTTTTAACACAATGTGTTGTAAACTTTGGCTTCGACTTGCTAAATGAATGTCGGTTGCAACTTGCAGTTCAATGCAAAGGAAAGTTGAGACCCTCCGACAATTTTTTCCCCTAAAATATCCTCTAAATTTTCCAATTTTCCTTTTCTATTCTACTAATTCTATTCTACAATTCCCAAACAAAACTTGTAAACCTATGTCTTTTTGGAAATGAAGTTAAGTCTAAATAATTGAAGTTTCATAAATTTATCTAAAATTGATTCCAAAATATAACTAATAATAACATCTTAAGCATAAATTTTGGAGTTTAGATTGATATGGTTAATTTACTCTACGTTTTTCTAAACTCCATTCTATTTTAGGTTTTCTAAACTCCAACTCCATTTTGGGAAACGCATATTTCATGACATAAAGCAAATTATATTAAAGTATAATTTAGGAGTTGAAACCAGAATTTCACAACTTATACCTCCACCAAAAAATAAAGTCAGATAACCCCTTCCCTATTTGAATATAAACTTAGGAAAAGTTTATATTTAAGTGGATGCCCTGGCTTCCATTTTATAAAAACTTAATTTGGATAGGCAAACGGCTGGACAAATTTTAGGGATTGTCAATTTTTTTCAAAATATTTAGCAAGACGGGCGTTCTTCCAAAAATATTTAAAAGAATGGTGTTGGGCTAAGGATATACCGAATTAGCAGTTTATAAGGGCCTGTTTGGTTGCAGGATTATGGAATTTGGATTCCAAAATAGTACGGTTGAAATTTCTGGATTTGGTAATTTGTTGTTTGGTTGGTTTTTGATTCCTAGTATTGAATTTGTAGATTCTTGTAATCTTTGTTTGGTTGGTGAAAAAAGGTAGGATTTAGATTTGAGGATTTTAGAGAGAGATTGAGAGAGAGGATTGTTAAATAAATAAAGTACATGAACCCCATCTAAAAGTACAATGAATAGTGCTAAATCCTTGAAAATCCTTGAAAATCTTTTGGATTCAAGAATCCTTGTTTTATGGTGGGCTCCCCATAAAAAACAAAGGAATCCTAGAAATCCTAATCCTGCAACCAAACACAAAATTATGGAATTCTAGGATTCCACAATCCAAAATCCAAATCCAAACTCAAAATCCTGCAACCAAACATACCCTAAGTAAAACTGCACTTCTAAAGTGAGGTTTTAAGCTAAAAAGTTCACAACAAACTTGCAACTTTTGCTTGGTCCCATGATGGGGGTGTTGTTTTTTCTAAAGACCGCGCGGTTTCTGAAATACAAGTTGTTGAGATTTTGAGTTTAAAACCACATTTTAAAAATGTGGTTTTAGTTAACAAATGGTAAAACAAACTAATCTTCAACCCAACACCATTCTACTAAATATTTTTTAAAGAACACTATTTTGCTAAATATTTTTGAAAAATTGACAATTCCCTAAAATTGCCCGTGTTTCACTTTGAAGTTTTGTGTAATCTAAAATATTGTAGTGATAAAAGTACTTTAAAATATTGTTTTGGAGATCTAAAGTTTAAAATGGATGCTTCCTTCATAAATTTCACAAATTTTGCAGTGAAAGATAATTTTGTGGGGATTGAGAGTTAGTAAACTCCGGTTATCTTAAATTTAGTTACCATAATTTTCTAACTCCGCCGTGGAAACAAAGGCACATATAATTTGGATAAATTTAAGAAACTCATGTCATACAAACTTAACACCATCTCCGTCCCCAATCAAGGACTAATTTTTTTAAAAGAAGCACCAAATTAATAAGAAAACTTTGCTTTGCATTGGCAAACAAAGGAAAATAAGGTAAGGTGGGAGCAAAAAACCCAAAGGTACAAATAATTTGCCGCAAATACAACACAAAAATCATGCAAAACAATAGGATTAAAAGATAAAAGAGGAGGGGGGCTCTGAAAGAACGTAGCGATTAAGCAGAAATTAGTTAGGAATCATATCCTCAATCGGATCATGACCATAATTTCTCACATCATTGCACCCTTCATCAACTTATACACATAAAAATTAAAGAAGAAGAAAAAGAAATAAAAGCATATAAATAAACAAGGGGATAAAAGTGCTTTGACTTCTTTTTTTCTTTTGAAAGAAAAGGGTTTCATTTGGAGAGGTAAATAGCGTGAGGTTTTGTGTTGATATATAGGAGATGGTGAGAGAGAATGGGAAAACCCTAAAGGTTTATATTTGATGACAGACGTCTGATTATTAATAGACGGTTAGATCAAAGCCGGTGGGTTTTCATGGGCCTTTTGAATTTATGGGCTGAGATAACTTTGGGGATTTGGGAGAGGTATATCTACTAGTATATCTACTAGTATTTTAGTGCTTGCTTTGCTTTGCACGTGTATATATGCTCAGATTGTATGAAGAAAGATTTGGAAAGGATTTTAGCTAAAATGATAGAGATCTCACAAACTCTGATTAAATATTTGCAAATATTTGAGAGCGTGTAGAAATGAATCTAAACATTACTTCTGAAAATTATATGGATTCTTTTGCCATCTGTCATGTTGAGAATTACATTTTGTATTTCATCAATCCGAAAACCAATTTGCAACATCTTTTCCACTCTCATTGTTTATCCTCACCATCTAGTTCGTTTTTACAGCTATCATTGTTGTCGTCACATACCGCCGCTCATCTATACTTGCATCCTTGTACCGTCTTGTCTCCATGATCATCCATGCGATTGTTGTCTTTACTTGTTTACCATCATCTCTAACGCTCTTTGTTTCTCATTTATGTCGTTGGAATCGTGCTCACTCCCGTCATTTTGTTACCGCTACTGTTTGTTACCACTAATGTGCCTACTTTACCATCGCTATTGTTGTTACCTTTGCCACCACATCCACTGCCTGTCGCCGTTGTTGCCGCAAAATAATGTTGCCATGATAGAGGCAATGTCGATTGTTATCATTTTTACACCAATATTGTTGCCATCTTTTGGCTATTTCCTTACATCATGCGGTCTCTGTGTTAATTTGAAAAGGATTAAATCCAACAAACTTACCTGATTTCGGGCCGTGGCAGCAAACTACCATATATTTTTTTTGCAGAAAACCACCCTATCTAACGAATCCAAACCAAAACCGTTAATTTTGGGGTAAAAAGACAATTCTACCCTCATTATTTTTCTTCAGAAAAAAATAAAAATTCTAAAAACTAATTTATTATGATAATGAAGATGAAGATCATGGGGTCTAGAGTTTGGAGGCGGAGTCGAAGATGGAGGGGGAGCTCGTGGGGAGGTTGGTGGAATGGGATGGTGGTGGTGATGATGATAATTATATTGATGAAGCAGTGATGGAGGTCAATACCTCCCTCAGATGTTGTCCTGGAGGTCAATATCATTCTCAGATGTTGTCATCCGTCGATCTTGATGCCAACGACGTTGAACGGTTGAGATTTGGGATGAGGGTTGAGCGAGTGGATCTCAGTAGGGTTGTTGGATGTTGTTGATACTGAGCTACCTGTAAGGGAAGTCCCGGGATGGGAAACCGCCGTAGGACCCTCCGACGATCAAGTAAGTACTGAGGAATATTAAGGTAGAGTAGCGGTGTATTGGATTAAGTTCGAGTTACCTAAGTCGTCTAGAAGAGGGGGTTTATATAGCGGTCGCATGGAACGAACCGGCGCGAGATTCTTGCCACCCGTTACGTCCCTGCCTCATGTTTGCGTTAATGGTGGGGTACGTCCATTAATGGAGAGATACGCCCATTAATAGAGAGATACGCTAGTTTAGGATGCAGGACATGGAGCGGCGGAGATCTCATTTTGGCGAGATACACGGAGCCGTCATGGAAGCGCTTGGGCTCCATGCTCTCGGTTGAACAGGGAAGCCGAGGAAGCTCGGCTCGGAGGCGAGCGAGGGGGATGAGGAAGCTCGGCTCTGGAACAGCTCGAAGACGAGCAAGGAGGCCGAGGAAGCTCGGCTGTAGGATAGCTCGAAGGCGAGCTTTTGGCTGGTTGCTAGGCGAATAGGGAAGGTACTCCGGGGAGGTCTCCAAAAGGTCGGATGCAACCTCTGAGATGAGTTGCCGAGAAATGTCCCCAATGCATCGTATTTATTCCAGCTCCGTAGCTCCCAGGAATCTAGCGGGCTTAAACGGATGACACGTCATCCGCCATGTGTCGTGGTCTGGGGAACTCCCACTTACGAGTATCATCATTAGTCCCGCACTCTCGTTCCGACCTATTTATGGGTCGGGTCGAGATTGGTCTGCTCGGTTTTCTCCGTTTAGCTTGGTGCCGAGGAATCTTCATGGTGGGTTGTCTGGGAACTATGTGGCGTTCGGCGGCTGTGTCTCTTCGATCTCCGGGTCTACGCGGCGATTCACGGTACGCTTAAATTTCCATGCGTATCCTTGATGATGTCAACAGATTAGAGAAATGATTGCGGCATAAAGGAGATGTCGCTTCGCTCGCTCAGGCAGTTGATCTTCGTTCCATGTGGCCACCATTGGGTGGAGGACTGCAAGATGTAGCCAGTCGGATCCGTGTGAAGGGGAAACGCCCAATAGTTGGTTGCCACGTGGCATCATCGGGGCTGTGGGGTGCGACGCTTCATTTTGGCAGGAGTGGATTTGGACCGTCGGATGGGTTTTGCTGGGCGTATAAATAGGGGAGGCCTTTCCTTAGGAAACACTTTTGCTTTAATTGTCTCCCATTGTTTGAAGATTACCCGGCGCTCCGTCACTTAGGTCGGACCTTCAGCTAAAATCCATCTTCAGTCGACCTTTTCTTGAATCAGGTTAGTTGTTTTCTTCTAAAGTTTTTGTTGATGTAGTTAGGGTTAAGTCGGGCAATGAGACTTCGGCTTTTGAAGCCAGGTCCGGTGGGTCATCTTCTTCTTCCTTGGCTTTCGATAGCCGAGAAAGTTCTTCTTCTTCTTCTTCTTCTTCTTCATCTTCTTCTTATTCTTCTTCTCTGTTGGGCTCGCCCCCAAGGAGTGGCGACGCCTTTGTTCTTTGTCGTCGGGTAGCAAAGAGGCCCCCCAAGGTGCGCATTGAAAATACTCGTGATGCACCTTCGATGTTGAATTGATTGAACGAGCTTTGCGATATCCGGGCTGCATCCCCCCTGCCTATTCACTTCGTATGGCCAGGAAGGGTGAACAGGCAGACTAGGTCCAAGGCAATAAAATTGCTTTGTACCTGGAAGCGTTCCGAGTGGGGATGCGTCTGCCCTTCTAATCCGAGGTTTGTGCTGTACTCTATTGCTTCTGACTTGCCCCGAGCCAGCTATCGCCGAACTCATGGAGAATTCTTCTCAGGTTCCTGGTCCGGTTGAAAATTGATCGGATCCTCTTTGACTTGAGCCTTCTTCTTTCCTTTCTTTGCTACAAAAATCACCCTGGCACTCGCAAGGACGAGCTGAGCTGGGTTTATCTTTCTTTTAAAAAACATAAGGGTAGGACGGCCAGATCAGGAGTAGTGGTCGTCCATTTTTCCATCCACGAGTGGAAAGAGAAGTTTTTTTCGTCGGTCCTCCGAAGGTAGAGGATTGGCCAGTGCCCACCAAATGGCATATGGCGGATTGCCCAAGAGTCAAGCAGTCAAACGCCCCCAGAGGCAGGGATAGTGTCGTAGTAGGAACCGATCCAACAGACCGATGTCCTGCTTTTCGAGCAGGCTTTGAGCTCGGCGGGACTCAGTCCCGCGTGCTTCAGGGGTAAGTTAGTACTTCGCCGATTAATTTAGGCTTAGCATAATTTTTTCATTCATGTTGCTGATCTTTTCTTTCATTTTCTTCCGCAGAGCCAATGTATCGATCGAAGATCATGGCTGCCAAGGCGCAGCAGAGAAAGGGCGGCGGCGCTAGTTCGACCAAGCCCGCACCCAGCGTAGTCCCCCGGCAAGCTTCTCTCGCTAAGGTAGCCGTTGCTCCTCCTGTCTCGGAGGAACGCCGAAGTGGAGGGAAGAAGCATGCCCAGGATCAGGCTTCCTAGGTTAGGATGGAGACGCCGTCCTCCGCTGAGTCTCTGGCTAAGAGACTCAAGAGAGTGGTTTCCTGGCCACCATCGGCCGAGATACAGTTGCAGGAGGGTGACTTCTGCGTTGAGGTGTCGTCGGGGCACTCCATGGCCAATAGCTTGCTAGCGGACATGAAGAAAGCAGCGGGGACTAAGATTCCCAGGGGCACCATGAAGGCCCAAGTGGCGGTAATAGCCCAGGTTGGTAATCTTCTAAAAAATTCCCAAGTGCTTTATCCTTTATTTAGCTTCTGACGAAAATTGTTCGTGTTTTATTGCAGGTCCTTTAGCATTATGCCCTCCTTGCCGCCATGGAGGCTGAAGAGGTGGCCCCGGCGATGAAAAAGGCTGGAGAGTCATCCTCGCACGAAGAAGAGCTCCTCGCCAAACTGAAGGAGGCGGAGGACAATACGGTCTCCCTGGACTCGAGGCTGGTTGCGGAGGGCCTGCCGGTCGCGAGGCTGAAGGAGTATCACCGGGTCCTGACCAAGTCTAACCGGGCCCTTCAGGCCCAGGCCGGTGAGGTTAACGAGCTCTATGACGCCATGAAGAGGCAGAGGGACTCGTTTAAAGGAGATGCCTGGACGGCCCATGAGGCGGCAAAGCGGGCCGAGGGCAGGGCGGAAAAGGTCGTGGAAGACTACAAGGCGTCAGACCAATTTTATGTCGACCTTACCGATTCCACGGCCGTCGGGTGGCACAATGGCCTTGACGTCGTTAAGGAAGCAATGTCCGGTTTCGACGAACGAGAGCTTCAAGCAAGGTATCCCCTTGCGGGGGAAGGACCCCCCGGCGGTAGCTCCGAGCCGGCGGGTGGAGGTGCCGAGCAGGCGGTTGCAGTCGAGGCCCCTGGCGGATCCGCCGAGCAGGCAGATCCGCCGAGCAGGAGGACTGCGTGGAAGTCCTGGCCGAGAAGGCGGTTTGAAGCCGCCGTCCTTCCTGCTCCTTGTCCCCCTTTTTTGTTTTTATTTTTGTAGTCCTTCGGGTATCTTGTAAAGCTAAGGAGCTTATAATACTTTGTATATAATTTGGAACGTCAATAAAGCATTTTTAGCTCGTCTATGATGTGCATGGCCGTAATGTTTTCATCCTTGTTTATTTCATAAGTGTAAATAGACCAGTGTCCCTCCTCACCCCGGAGCCGACGTGACATAGACCGAGCGAACACCAAATATGAATACCAAGTAAACATAGATCAGTGTCCCTCCTCACCCCGGAGTCGAGGTGGTGTAGACTGAGCAAACACCAAATATGAATACTAAGTAGAAATAGAACGGTGTCCCTCCTCACCCCGGAGTCGAGGTGACGTAGACCGAGTGAACACCAAATATGAATATCGCGTAGAAATAGACCGGTGTCCCTCCTCACCCCGGAATCGAGGTGATGTAGACCGACCGAACACCAAATATGAATACCAAGTAAACATAGCCCGGTGTCCCTCCTTACCCTGCAGTCAAGGTGGCATAGACGGAGCGAACACCAAATATGAATACCAAGTAAAAATAGACCTTAGTAGAGCTTAGCGCGGTCACTCCCTCGGATCCGAATGGGGTTGAAGTTGCGCCGGTTATCGACCAAATCCGAGCTTTATCTTTTTGGGTCGAGTTAAGAGTTTGGCTACTTCGTGATCGGGTAATGGTCAGCCTACCGACTTTGACGTGTAGCCTCGGGTTTCGCCATTAAGGCCGAGCAGGAAGACGCCCGGTGGCCTCATGATGAGGGCTTTGGATCCACAGTGTTGTCGGGCAGGAAGCTATCAGTTGAAGATTGGTCGAGCAGGAAGCTGCTTGGCCACCTCATGATGAGGGCTTTAGATCCACAACGTTGTTAGGCAGGAAGCTACCCGCTGTGGATGGGCCGAGTAGGAAGATGCTCGGCCGCCTCATGACAAAGGCTTTGGATCCACAGCGTAGTTGGGAAGGAAGCTACCCGCTGCGGATAGGCCAAGCAGGAAGCTGGTTGACTGCCTCATGATGAGGGATTTAGATCCGCGGTGTTGTTGGGAAGGTAGCTACCCAATACGGACGGGCCAAGCAGGAAGCTGCTTGGCCGCCTCATAATAAAGGCTTTAGATCCACAGCGTAGTTGGGCAGGAAGCTACCCACTGTGGAAGGGCTGAGCAAGAAGATGCTCGGCCACCTCATGACGAGGGCTTTAGATCCACAGCGTTGTTGGGCAGGAAGCTACCCACTGTGGACGGGTCGAGCAGGAAGCTGCTTGGTCGCCTCATGACGAGGGCTTACGGATAAGAATCCATTCGTGTGGACTGGTCAACAGATGGTTGGACTGTCATGACTATGGTATTTTGCGCCTCCTTAATTCTCGGCGCTACGAGGTGCATGGCGGGCATCTTGAGATACGTATGGATCTCCTGAAGATATCGGTCAATCTTCCCTGATTCACGTGAAAGGGAGGGAGCCAGTGACCAGACGCCACGTGGCGGTGCCTTATCTGGAAGATGCGATATTCCATGATTTGCATCGTGGCATGAGAAGATCTTGATCGTTGAGGGATTTCTGTTGAGGCTATAAATAGTGCATGTTTGGCCCTTTCTTAGGCACTCTCGTTGATTTGCCTATAGCTGTCTTCGTCTCCTCCTCTTCTTAGGCACTAGCACCTCTACTTGGTTTCTGCATGCATCAAGTAAGCAATTTAAAAAAATCTAGAGGTCTAAACTACACTAACCTAGAATCGAACTAGAGAATTAGAGTTTTTGTGTAAGCAAACAAATTCTATACTAAGTGAAAAGAGAATACAACCTTTATAGATTGGTCCTTCACTTCTAAAGATCCAAGTAGTAGTCCCTAGAACTCTTCTAAGACTCCACTTGGTGAAAGGAACGAGCTTGTTTCATCGTCTTCAAGGCCAAAGATGATCCACCTTGAAGTCTCTCTAGGTCAAGCTATCTCTTCACTAATCAAGTATTAGTGAAGTAACAACCTATATTAAAGGGCTAGTAAAGTGTAGATTGATGAAGTAAGAATTTTGCTCACTTTAGAAATCTATTTCTCTTTTTATTTTCCAACTCAAGAAAAACTAGAGGAGGAAGAAGATGAACTTGGGTGAAGAAAATATCTCAAAGTGAGAATGAGAGAATTAACCATGGGCTAAAGATAAGGATTGGGTGAGAAAAATATTTAGAGTAAAACAAAATTAGTGAGATGGGCCATGGCTTCTACATGCTTCTACAAGCATCTAAGTCATGCTCATTTCCAACTCATTTTTAATTTACTCTTAATAAATAATCGCCCTAATTATCTTTAGTCTTGGTGTGAGTCTCATACACCCATATTCTATGTATCATCCACCATGACACAATAGTATTTTATATACAAATATATATATATATATATATATATATATATATATATATATATATATAACTAGAGAAGAAAATCTTTAGTGAGCACAATATTAGTTAATATATAAATATATTAAATATAAATATATATTAAATTATTAAATCAACACTTGATTCAATAATCCGGTTATATCATATATAACCGACTAATATCATTTATATGTATATCAATTTATCAAATCAACACTTGATTCAATAAGCCGGTCATATCACATATAACCGACAACATTCAATAAACTATATCAAATCAACACTTGATTCAATAATTCGGTCATATCATATATAACCGGCCAATATCAAATATATATACATATAACATATCATTGAATCAACACTTGATTCAACAATCTGGTTATATCACATATAACCTAACCGATATCAAATATCGCGAGATTAGAATACTGTATCACATACTCGTATTTAATCAAGCACCCGCACATATCACCATATGTGCTCTACTTCGTTTCGCTTGAGCTAGGAAACCTCTGTGTGGGACACAAAAGACTCGTCAATACGCCGGCAGTAGGTAATAATTACATCATTCACCCACAAGCCGTCAGCGGTACTAGATGGACGAACAGCTACCCAGGTATTGAAAGAATAGAAGATCAACAAGTAAGCTTGTCCAAACCCCCACAAAGCCTATAAGCAACACTTACCCAGTTTCTTCGTTTGATATGTCGCATATCAAGTTTAGGGGTGGAATCGTCAGACCCCGGTAACTTGATATGTCATG
Organism: Agapanthus africanus; assembly: GCA_030015575.1. Classification (NCBI taxonomy): domain Eukaryota; kingdom Viridiplantae; phylum Streptophyta; class Magnoliopsida; order Asparagales; family Amaryllidaceae; genus Agapanthus; species Agapanthus africanus. Next base: position 151,762,113 of record JASDDO010000026.1, on the reverse strand, counting down.
CCGATGTGTGGCCTATAACTGTTCGAGAAACTACTGATAACACTTACCAGTAAATCTCATCAGCCCTGGCCAGGAACTTGCTGTTATAGCCAATCGAGCATAGCGCAAAATCAACTCCCTATACCGGGGTAGATGAAACCCCTCCAATCGCTCACTGCCTCCATGTGACTCGGGATTGTACCCAAAATCCACCTGTTTGCATGACTCCTTTGAGCCGTGGTGGGGAGGAAATCAAAGCACAATGGGAACCACACAAGTCACTATGACGATCTCGGGTCTACAGACTAACCTGTACAAGTGTCACCAGAGAACTGCTATCTGACGATAGGTATGGTACCATCTAAGAGTTCTCGGCGAGTCCTATTCGGTGTACCCATTCTCTAATGAGCACCTGTGTACAATCTTTGATGTCAAACACCAATGGTTGTGGGATCAACCATCGTCCCCATACAAGTCCAAGAAACGTACATACTAGTCTACTCTGGAATATCGATGCCCTGTCTCGATACTCCCTCGACTAGGAACGGTTAAAGGATGTGCTTGCGGACTACACAAGCCCCACTAGTATGATCTGCATCATAGTCCTGATAGGCAAGCCAACATCCTAAGGGCTTTATCAGTATGTATCAGAGAGACAGTATAATAATACAAGTGTACATGTTAAGATAAAGAGCAATCAGATAGCATACTATCATGTCGAGCTGTATATGTCCAAGCATCCACTATATCATACAATAATGGCCTCGAAGGCATATATTTTCTTAATAATCTTCCACTTGCACTAAGGTTAGTTGTTGTAGTATCTCATACCCAACATCCCAAAAAGTCTCTCAAACTGCGTCTGGGGGAGGGTCTCCGTGAGTGGATCCGTTGTGTTATCCTTTGTGTCAACTCTCCTGACCTCGATCTCCCGACGATCAACTATCTCCCGGATCAGGTAATACAGCCTCAGAATATGTCTGGATCACTGATGGGACCGGGGTTTCTTGGCCAAAGTCATAACTCCATTGTTATCATAATACAAAGGTATTGGATGCTCAATGGATGGAACCACACCAAGTTCAGCAATGAAATTCTTCATCCAGACAGTCTCTTTGGCAGCATCATTGGCAGCGATGTATTCAGCCTCCATTATCGAGTCTGCTACGGTATCATGCTTGGAACTCTTCCAACATACCGCCCCTCCGTTGAGGGTGAAGACAAAACCCGAGACTGACTTGCTATCGTCCTTATTACTCTGGAAGCTCGAATCAGTAAATGACTCCACCTGGAGTTCTCCGTTACCATACATCAAGAATATTTCTTTAGTCCTTCTCAAGTACTTAAGAACGTTCTTCACAGCTGTCCAGTGCTTTTTCGCCAGGATCTGATTGATACCTACTCACTACACCTAGAGCATAATCTACATCCGGTATAGTACATAACATCGCATACATGATGGACCCAACTACAGAAGCATATGGTCTCACTGTCATGCGAGCCCTCTCCAAATCAGTCTTGAGAGACATCTCTTTGGAGAGAGTGATTCCTGAGCAAGCGGGTAAATTACCACGCTTAGAATGTTTCATACTAAACCTCTTAGTATGGTGTCAATGTACCTGAATTGGGACAATCCCAACATCCTTTTAGATCTATCTCTATAGATCTTTATCCCCAGAATGTAGGAGGCATCACTTAGATCATTCATGGAGAACTTATGTGATAAGAAGAGCTTAACCGAGTGTAGCATAGGAACATCATTTCCTATCAAGAGTATATCATCCACGTACAATACGAGGAAGACAACCTTACTCTCTACTACCTTCTTGTATATACAAAGTTCATCTACGTTTTTTATGAAGTCAAACTCTTTGATTGCCACATCAAAACAGATGTTCCAACTCCGTGATGTCTGTTTAATCCGTAAATTGATTTAAGCAGCTTGCATACCTTTCCGCTACAACCACTGTTTACGAATCCCTCTGGCTGTGTCATATACACGCTCTCTTCTAAATCGCCATTTAGAAAAGCAGTCTTGACGTCCAGCTGCCAGATTTCGTAGTCATGGTATGCAGCAATGGCAAGTGGGATCCTGATGGACTTAGGTATAGCCACTGGAGAAATGGTTTTATCACAATCGACACCTGGTCGTTGACGAAAACCTTTAGCACCAAGTCTAGCTTTGAAGGTCTCAACCTTTCCATCTACACCAAGTTTCTTCTTAAAGGCCAACTTGTTCCCAATGGGATTTACCCCTTCAGGAGCAACTTCCAAAGTCCATACTTTATTGGTGTACATGGATTCCATCTTAGATCGCATAGCATCCAGCCATTTCATAGAGTCCCCACTTGTGATGGCCTGCTCGAAATTAGTTGGGTCATCATCTTCCATGATGCAATCCTCGCTCCCATCGTCTATGGGAAAACCGCAGTATCTCTCAGGTGGATGAGAAACCCTACTAGATCGGCGAAGTGGCTGAGGTTTGTTGAGGACTATCGAATCCTCCGGTTTTACCAAATCATCAGTTGTAGTTTGTGTAGCTGGAACTGCTTCCAGTTCTACCTCATTACCACTAATTTCTTTCATAAGAAATTCCTTTTCTAAAAATGTGGCATTCCGAGAAACAAACACCTTATGTTCCTCGGTGTGGTAGAAGATATACCCTCGCGAATGTTTGGGATATCCAATAACTTACACAGAACAGACCTTGCCTCGAGCTTGTCCGGATTTTTCTTTTTAACATAAGCCAGACAACCCCATATCTTAATGAAATTAAGACATGATCTCTTCCCCTCCCATATCTCATATGGAGTGGTAGGCACCGATTTGTTCGGAACCCTATTCAATAGGTATACAGCTGTCTCAAGTGCATAACCCCAAAAGGAAATAGGTAACTCAGCAATACTCATCATAGAGCGCACCATATCTAATAGGGTGCGATTTTTCCACTCCGAAACTCTATTGTGTTGTGGTGTATACGGAGGAGTAAGCTGAGAGAGAATCCCATTCTCTTTTAAATAGTCTCGGAAATCCGTGCTCAAGTATTCTCCTTCTCGATCAGATCGAAGGACTTTAATACTTTTACCCGTCTGGTTCTCAACTTCGTACTTATATTCCTTGAATTTCTCAAAAGTTTCGGATTTGTGTTTCAACAGGAACACATGTCCGAATATTGAGAGATTGTCAGTGAATGTAATAAAGTACGAGGAACCGTTCCTGGCATATGTAGACATATGACCGCATACATCACTATGTATCAGTCCCAAGAGTTCAGTAGCTCTTTCTCCGTGTCCAGTAAACGGAGTTTTGTTCATCTTGCCTTTGAGACATAACTCGCAAGTTTCATAAGATGTAGATTCAAACTGATTCAAATATCCATCTTTATGAAACTTAGCTAGTCTTGTCGCATTGATATGACCAAGTTTACAATGCCACAAGAAGGCTTCATTCATTTCTGAACTTTTCCTCTTGTGTGTGTTCTGTACATTTAGAACTGTATTTTGATTTGAAACGTATATACCATTACATAAAATACCAAACTCAATCAACACTTGATTTTGAAAAAAATTCATAACATTTTTCTCTAGTGCAAAGTTATATCCTTCTTTATCTAATAAAGAAACGGATATTATATTGCACATCATCGACGGTACGAAATAGCAGTCATTCAAAATCAATGTATTACCATTTGGCAATACAAGGTGATATTCGCCGACAGCTTCAGCAGCAACAATTGCTCCGTTCCCTATTTTTAGAGACATATCACCCTTTTTCCAGTTCTCTACTTCTTCTTAACCCTTATAACTGATTACAAATATGGGATCCTGATCCGGTATCTAATACCCAGGATTTAGAGCAAACTGAGAAACAGTTCTCAATGACGAACACACCCGAATAAGTCTCAATGACGAACACACCCGAATAAGATACATCAGCATGCTCTTTCTTCGTTCGGGTTGCGTGGGAATCCGTGTATTCCCTTATTCCTTGCTCAGACTTATGACAGTTATAAGATAGAGCGGAACCAACGTTCCCCAGCCCAGTAAAATAAACGGGTTCGGTCAATACATCCATATTATTATCTTGATTAAGGCGTGTCATGGTCGCTACCTGGAGAGAGAGAAGAAAACACTTTAGCATGCGCTCTTGCAAGATTAGACTGATTATTATCTTATCTAATCAGGATGACTCCCATTGTTTTTATCAAATCTTCCTTCAAACCCTAAAAGGTAAGACTAGCTGAGATTAATTACACCCTACAAGTTTGCCAATCGGTCAGCCAGGCAGGTATTGGTACTCCGAGGGAGTCTCTCCATGCTTTCATATGAAACTAATTAAATAATCTCGTTTCCGCAGGGGTATAACCCCGTTAACACCTTTCTTAGATAGCTACTGGATCAGCTAATTGTAAAGTGGAAAACTCTTCCAGGAGTAACTCTTACTCGCAGTGGGTATCGCGATCCAACTATCTCATAGAAGGTATGCAATCTCATTGCAAATTTCAACACTTGAAATTCCCGGTATATGTTTTTACCCCTAGCGACTTATGACCTTGGCTATGGTCAATAAATCATAAGCGCTAGCCAAATTCAACCCGTCATTTCGTAATTGAATTAAACCCACCCGTACGACCCTTGGCTATGGTCAACAAAGCCGTACGACTACCCTAATCTAATCGCATCATATGCTGTAGATAAACACTAATCAGCTACCGTATACTATGCCTTGGTTATGGTCAACAAACGCAACACGAATACTAAATAGCACTTATCTAAAATGATGGAGGGCTACGACTGGTTTTGAATAAAACCTTTAGCGTAATGAACTTAATATCATTGTAGAATTTAGTGATTTTTGAAAAGGAGTGGTTTAAGCTCCGCTTTTAAAATCGAGTAGTTTTCAAAACAAACCGAGTGGGTTGTATCATATGCTAGTTTTTCTAAAGAGGTCATCCCCAGTGAAGGGATCTAGGCTCTTTCCTTATCGAATGAAGTGCTGGATATTCATAATGGAATACCGCTATGCAAAGCAAGAACTAGAGCTACCTTTTTGGAAAAAATGATTCTACAACATTTTTTAGGTTTCTTTCTTTTCATTAATCTCATTAATGACGTTCCATCATTTATGTTTCCTAATCATCACAGAAGAAGCGAAAATAAAACACACATATATGCCATCCGCATTCGCTATAGGGACTTGGGTCTTCACCGTAAGGTTACTTAACTTACGGCAGGGCGGGGTCAGGACTAGCGCGGATGCAAAACATATATAATGTCTACGAATATATCATATATATATAGCAGCATTCGTCTCACGTAGTTATATGATCATATCACAGAACTCAAGCAGCAGAAGTAAATATATGAAATATTGGATATATTAGGAGGTCCGTGTTTTAAATTAAGCCAGTAATGAAAAACACGGATTCCACGGTCGTGATGAATAGTCAAATCCACATCCCTAGACCCCTATGAGAGCGGCAAGTAACCCTGCCAATTCTAGAGTTAGGAGACCCGGTCTCGACTCCTCGAGATAGTCTCTCACTGGACTCTAGAACCCGGTCACTTATTCTCCCCGGCTTGGGTCTATCCTAATGCGGAAAAGTAAATAATATACATCAATGGAGACAACAACCTCAACCCATAAGTGTCTCAATAAAAGAATATTACATACAAAATTTACATGAATGAAAATAGAAAAAATCTCATCTCACGTAAAAAAAACCCGGCTATTCCTTCACGACGATCCAATATAATATATCATAGCAACACATAATATCACATGTCATTAACATAAGTAAATATGCATATTCCTAATGTCGTTGACGTATAGCAACGAGATTGGGGATACACCACATATTACACTTACGGTCGCAGAAAAGAAATGAAAAATACAATAATTAGAATTTGCATCTAACTTTAGACATCATAAACCCGGAATATCTCATATCTCGGATTTCATGCCTAGCCCTTTAAATCTTGCATTTATGTCTCGAATTGAAAACACTTTTCAATAACAATTAGGGTAATTCAACAAGATTCCCGATAAAATTATCGAATACTCGTCGGGAACTTTAGTAGATTGCCGCATCCCCGAGGCCGTCAACGAAGTGCACTTGGGCGGAACACCGCGGCCGCGAGCAGCCGAGTGGATGCTTTTGGTTACGGTGTTCTCCTATAGTCACTTGGTCGGGGTTATGGGGCGTGGCTATCTAGTAGTGTTTCCCGACGACTATTCTCGTACAATACGAGATTGCGATGGAGTTTTGATCCAAATCGAAACTCCGTAGCAATTGATCAAAAGAGACTAAAATGCTAGATTTACAAAACACAAATTAGTTTTCACAAAACTAATTAATGTGGATTCCAAATATTGTATCACATATCATAAATATCTAGACGATATTAAACATTTCGATCGATATTTCAAATACCCACAAATCACAAAGATTTTAACAACTTGAGGTTCACTAAAAATACCCAGAAAATGCCAAATATCACTACGGAGTAGCACAAGAAAAAGGTGTCCTAAACTCACCAAACATGCGGCGGAACCATGGCTAAACCCTAGGTTATGCCACGGTTCCGCGACTATTTACTTGAGTTGGGCCCTCGTATTTCTTGGGGCTCCATACAATAACCTGCATGATTTTCTGGATATTTTTAATCTGTAAAATATCAACTTTTAAAAATCTGGACAGAAACTATGAAATTTACGGGTTTCAAACTTCGATCGAACACTTTAACGTCATTTAGAAGTTACCTAATACTCTAGCTTGGCTCTGATACATGAAAGTATATCTTAGCACTTCTACTTGGTTTCCACATGCATCAAGTATGCAATTTTAAAAAATCTAGAGGTTTAAGCTACACTAACCTAGAATCGAACTAGAAAATTAGGGTTTTAGTGTAAGCAAACAAGTTCTACACTAAGTGAAAAGAGAATACAACCTTTGTAAAGCAATCCTTCACTTCTAAAGCTCCAAGTAATAGTCCCTAGAACTCTTCTTAGACTCCACATGGTGAAAGGAACGAGCTTACTTCGCCGTCTTTAATTGATCGTTTAAAGAGTGTTGTAAATAACCGCAATCAGGATGGTGTCGCTAGTAACTAGCCGCGATAAGTATAGGCCGTCCGCGGGGGAATGTGAACCTTTTTCTTGTTTTAGACGAGTTGATGGAAGAAGGGTGATTGGTTGTAGATCTATTTTAATACGGATGTAGAATTTATGAAGAAGAGAGTTATAGGGTTCATAGGACTTAGTAGTAATGGATGAATAATTAAAAATGACTCCTTTTATCTTTTAATAGTTTAAAACTAGATCGATAGTGATGAATGTAGATTAGGATTCTGTTGGAAGAAACTAGGGTTTCCCCACTCTTAACCCTTGTCCTTGCATTGATCTCTATTCATATTTAGCCCTTAACAAAATAAGTGTTGAACAGATCTCGAATCGTGGTCGTGAGTAGCAATAGATTGGTAGCACGCCCGATAAGGATGTTAACATTTATTTTGCTAAAGTTTATAGACTTTAAAATGTATAAAAGAGGTCAAATGATTTTATCATCCATTGATCTACCCTAGCCTACGAACCCTAGCAAGCTAGGAATTACTCGCTCATGGTTTGAGATTTAAAAGAAATGATGAAGAGTGAAAACATGATTAAGATGCAGAAAATAAGTGCGAAAAGAAATAAACTAAGATCTACCTTTATTAATCAACTATTTCATACAACTCTCCTTTTTGAAAGTAGATTATAAAGAACCCTAGTTTTTTGTCTCGCTCTCTCTTTTGTTGGAGGTAGATGACTAGTTGATGATCACCTAGATTCGTGGATTGCTTTGAACCACTTGATCTCTTCGGTTTGATCCTCTTCAAAGTATAGCTCTCGGTCCCTTATATAGTCACTAACCCAGAAATCCTATATGCCATATGAGAATATATTCTGTTGTAATCCAAGCCAAAAAAATCTCAAATCCTACGGTCATCAAGGAGCCGTGGATCCGCCGCACATCCATACCTTTCGCTACCCAACCGCGGCGGAATAGTGGAATCACGTTTTAAAAATTCTTATGGTCTCTGATGTTGACAATTGGAGATCTCTTTGATGTTTATATTCTGCAAATCTTACTATGAGTCTCTGTCGTTTCTAGATCTTATGATTTTCTTCAATATTTTGGCAGATTTGATTTCGACATCTCGGATCTCTTGGATTTCAGACCTGAGCTGATATTTGCACAATATCTCAAGTCATAGTATTAGTAGTATTTAGTATTATTTTGAGATATTATCCTAACCATTTTATATGATTTAAATCTTAAGAATATTGATTAGAAATATTTGATATGATATGCATATTTTAATTACTAATATTTTATATAAATATTATATGCATGCATTTCCCTCACTGTGTTAATTACAATGTATAAACATGTGATAATAAACTTTTTACACATAAACCCTCATATATTATATAATTACAATAAACACCTTTTTTAACTTAACAATAGTGAGGAAAATAATCATTCAAATGTGCAATATTTCAGACTAATCAAATACCCCCAAACTTAACTTTGATTGTCCCGAGCAAATTAGTTATTAAAGAGAAGAAAAAGAAAAAAGAATAAAAAATAAAAAACCCAGCACACTTTTGTAGACAACACGGTTGCACTTAGCACGTGCAACAAACCTTTAAACCTCTAGGTGTCCATAGTAGGAGAAGTGTTGTCTCCTGAGAGTTTTCAGCGGATTACACCCACAAAATTCCATAATAAAAGAGAGAAAATGAAAGTTATATACAAAAATAAGGAACATATAAAAGAAAGAACTTAAAAATAAGAGTTTCAAACTACACTGGCTTTTTAGTTGCCATAAACCCTATTTTAATAGTCATGAAAAGATATTAGAAATCACACCATCTCTCAATAAAATATCTCGTTTAGTCTTCCTCCCTACCTTTCTTCCAAACATAGATCATATACCCCTGCGTGTGTGTAAAAGACACCCCTACACTTAGAGAATTCAATTCATGCTATCATACTCTTATCCATCTTCCTTAGTACTTTTTAGTCGGTAGATATTTTATAAATTGAATTGCTCACATATTCTTCATGCAACCGTTAATACTTCTTGAGGTACTAACCGACCGATTACCAAATATGCTCACTCTTTTAGGTGTAATTAGCAATATCCTAGTCTTTCAACACCCAAGGCTTAGCAGTGGCTCCCAAACCGGTTAGTCTAAAGCACTAAGTGATAAGGCACCATCGCTATATTTTTTATGCTGCCTTAAGTAATTACAAAACCAATGTTCATTTTTCTTCACCATTTTTTTCATTTATATTTATATATTTATTTTCCTTCATACTAAGGCTTTTAGAAAAGAGCATTTCAAGATATCCTCTACTATCCTAAGTTTCAAGATGTGTGCAAGTGCGTATAGTAGGGTATCAACGTTCAGATATTTTGACTCAAGAATAGGGACTATTTTTCAGACTTATTTATATCCTCAGATTAATGATTCTCTTCATCTTACTAACTCTTGGGACAAAAACTCATGATTACCTATTACTAGTTTCGTTATAAAACATCTAATTTTCTTTCTTTTCTTAAACTTTTCCTTCCTATCATATGTATTTTTCACTTTCTAAATTTCATTATCAAATTTTTTTTGTGTTTTTATTTAGTATAATGCAAAAAGAAATGATGAGTGAATAAGCAAAAATCTCCCCCAAACCTATTTGCAGCAGTGTTCTCACTGATGTCATCTGTTAAGCTTAAAACCTGTAGATTTGGGAGGAAAAGTTAGTAACGGGGACAAGAATTAATGACAGTGAAAACTTCCCCTAAACATATTTTTGGCTCACAATTTTGTAAAAATTTATTTTTCTTTCAAGAACCAAAATATTTTCTCCCCCTCCAAACTTGAGTTAAACAGTATTAAGCATTTAAAATTATAAGAGTGGGGATAAAGTTATTGGTCTATGCAAAGCTTTACAAAGACCAAAAGTCAACACCAACCATTCGAATATTTTATCAATATAACACAATGTTTGGTGGAAAATTATAGATGTGAAGAAGTGGGGAGATAGGAGACAGAATTGATCGGTTTACGTTTCAGTTGGTAGAGACGAAATGGTGATGGTGCACTACTCATATTCTCGTTCTTGATAAGAAGAAGGGGTGGCGGTTTGACTTCTTTGGGTGGGGGTTGATTCATCATAACTCCCATATCTTCTTGGAATGCGAGTTCTTCAGCAAAAATATCTTCAAAACTTTCATCAAGATTCCGAATGATAATCTCATCGGAAAGGAAGTTATGAAACTCTGATAGCTCGACTAAATTATTCGACAAGTCAAAGGGTTCGGACTTAGGTGTGGACTTATCGACAGAAGGGTCTTCACGTGTATAATAAACAGTAGGATCAATCAATAACACACTAGTGGCGTCGAGATCAGAATCGTGAAGCTCCTCGGGTTCGCAACTGTCGGTAGCTATCTTTTCGACAGAACATACATGAGCATAGGGTTCGAGTGGTTGACTTCCTAGCTTATAGATGTTAAGCTCAATTGTCATCTTCCTAAAGAATAGGTTCATTGAACCGTTACGACAATTGATTATCGAGTTCGAAGTTGCTAGAAAAGGCCAACCTATAATCATCGGAATTTGGTTCCGTGGGTTTGCTACAGGCTGTGTATCTATGACTATAAAGCCTATAGGGAATATAAATTCCCCGACTTTGATTAACACGTACTCTAGCTCATATCGATATTGGGTGATAGATCGATCGGCCATCTGGAGAGTGCAATACGTAGGTTTCAACTCTCCTATCCCTAATTGCTCATAAACAGAATACGGAAGCAAGTTAACACTAGCACCTAAATCGAGTAGAGCACGATTGATACGTTTACCCCCAATAATTATAGATATTGTAGGACAACCGGGGTTCTTACGTTTCGTGGGCACCAATTGGGTAAGTGAATTGCCCATATTACTCGCTAAGAAAACATTTTTAGGTACTTGAGTTTTCCTTTTTCTAGTGCACAAGTCCTTTAAAATTTTCGCATAGGACAGAACTTGTTTGATAGCATCTAAGAGAAGAATATTAATGTTAACTTTCATTAAAATGTCCACAATCTTCTCCATTTGGGGACTTGGTCTGTTGGCCCTCAACCTGTGTGGAAAAGGAGCTTTATCAATAATGGTTGGGTCCAACTTTTGAGGAGAAGTTTGTGGGGATGGAATAGATCCCAAAATTGGATTTAAGATGGTCGTAGATGGTAATTCCTTCAAGAAAGTGGGATGAGCGTTCGAGCCTAGCGGAAAACGGAGAATAGACTCGGAAGAAGATGTTGGATTAGACGAAGTAGGAGTAGAAATAGTGGCCGGGGTTTCATCTGATTCATCATCATCAACTTGTTTACCAATATTGTTATTCAGCACTCTTCCCGATCTCAACGTAGTTACGACACTCACATTATGAATTTGAAGGATGATATTCGCGCTTTGTGAGTGTCCGGGATTTGGTAGAGGTTGAGATGGAAGTCTCCCTTTCTCTCTCGCTCATCGTGGCATTTAACTGTGCAAGTTGTGCTTCTATCGATTATATGCTTTCACTGTGGGAAGCAGTGTGTTGTACTAACGTTTGGATAGAAGACGTTAAATTAGCCGTTGTTTGCATGGATTATTTAATGAACATTTCTAAGTTACGTTCGAGCGCAGAAGTTTTATCGGCACCGTCCGTTGAAATATTATTATAAAGATCAAAGTTGTTTGCCGGGTTTTGAAAAGGTTGTGGTTGAAAGGGGTGCTAATTTGTTGTGGTGGCTGCTGTTGCTGTGGGGGGGGCCTTTAATAGTTGCTTGGGAATTGGTTTTGATTCTGAGTTTGGTTTTGGTTCCAAGCAAAATTAGGATGATTCCTCCATCCCTGATTGTATGTGGAAGAATAAGGATCGTTTCTAGATCGTTACTAAAAAGCAGCATTAGTTTGTTCTTGACCTTGAAACGGAGGATTTAAAGGACATTCTTTCGTTAAATGTGATGGGTCAGAACAGCAACCACACATGGTTTTGGGGAGCGTAACTTGGTTTAGGGAGGCTGACGAGAATTTGTTTTCGATAGCGTCGAGTTTCTTTTGCATCGCGGCCATTTCAGCTTTTACTAGGATGGAAACATCGAGCTGATGAGTACCTGCCCTAGATGAAGATGAAGTTGGTCTAACGCTTTCCCACTGTAAGGTTTGTTCGGCGAGATCTTTCAGGAATTGCCAAGCTTCGCCATCGTCTTTAGACATAAAATGGCATTGATAAATGGTTTCAAGCATTTGTTTGATGGCAGGATTAACACCCTCATATATAATTCGGTAAAGTTTCCATCTATCAATTCCGTGATGGGGGCATTGGACAAGAAGATCTTTAAACCGTTCAAAGTATTTCCAGAATGGTTCGTTGGGAAGTTGGGTAAACTGGATAATCTCGTTTCGAACACGGGCAGTCTTGTGATTAGGATAAAACTTTTTAAGGAATGCTATAACGAATTCGTCCCATTTAGCGATAGAATGTGCGGCAGTGCTATAAATCCATTTTTCTGTTAGGTCGCACAAGGTAAAAGGGAGAAGACGTAATCGCATAGCATCCCCTGAAAATTGGGTTGTGCCTATCATTGCACATACGTTCTCGAATTTGGTTATGAAAACGTATGCGTCTTCGGATTCAAGCCCGTGAAATTTGGGCAACAAGTTGATGAAATGGGGTTTAATTTCGAAATTATCCCCATTGGCCGGTGGTAGAGACAGACAAGTAGGAAGGGGCTCGCGTACGGGGTAGCATCTTTCTTAGAGAGAGATGCGCAGTGGATTTTGTGCACCTACGGGTGGTGGAAAGGTGGTATCGTGAAATCCCTATGGAGATCCATCCATTTCGGGAGGTGTGGTGGATGGAGGGGAAATAGAAGATGATGAAATACCGACTTCGGAGTCGATAGCAGAAACGCAGACAAGATGGGCACTAGAATCCCGTGTCCAGCCGATCATGCACTAAGCGGGTTTAGTGCACGTGGCAGCGTGTGTAAGAACGATCTTTTTATGAAAAGGTTTGTTTTGAAAAAGTGTCGGACTTGAGGTTTGACTCAACAAATCACAAAAATGCACAATCAAACCCTAGAACTAGGGTCATCTAGGTCAAGTCACTAGACCGCTCCTAGACTTCCAAAGGACAAGTCGAAGGATCAATCCTCTATCACCTCTTTATTACTCTTGTGGCCAGGTAAGTGGGAGGTATCCGCTATACGAATCACTGAAAATAGCGGGCTTAATTAAGTAACTGCTTTCCTTAGTCACACTTGCCTAGACACTATAAGAGAAATGCGGATAAGCGATAGATTACCCACGACCCTCCTCTGTCCTAATTCAGCGACAGTCTTTAGAGGCTTGGTCTAGATAATTTTTAATTAATGTAGGGTGAAAGTATGCTCGTTTTGTGATTTGTGGGGCCTGGGAAGGGTGATGAAATCCCTACCTAATCTGGATTTGGGTTATTGCCCCTTAATGTCCGGTTTAGATATGCACAAACAAATCGATATCAAAACACGAAAAAAGATTTATGAGCGGCGCTTTTTGCAAAGAATCCTGTAGGAAAATCAGATTATTGAAGCTTTAGAGGAGAGAGAAAGATATGAAGAAATTACCTGAAGATTTTGGGGGCCCAACTCCACTAGGCCGCCGCAGTTCCGCCGCCAATTCCTTCTTTTCTCCGTGGTTCCGCCGCACTATGGAGGGTTCTCTTGCTGAATTTTCTCCAGAGCACCCCTATGCTCCTCTAGGATATGTTGAGAATATCTAACTCTCTGTTGGCTTGCTCCAGTTACTCCAAAATCCCTTGCAAAACTCGCACAATAATCGTTAAATACACGAGATGCGGTTTTGATTATTTTATAATATGTTTACTGGATTTTATAAGAAATCAACCCGAATAACAAGAAAAAAATTACAGCCGTTTCCCCGGCAACGGCGCTATTTGATTGATCGTTTAAAGAGTGTTGTAAATAACCGCAATCAGGACGGTGTCACTAGTAGCTAGCCGCGATGAGTACGGGTCGTCCGTAGGGAAACGTGAAACTTTTTCTTGCTTTAAACGAGTTGATGGAAAAAGCGTGATTGGTTGTAGATCTATTTTAATACGGATATAGAATTTATGAAGGAGAGGCTTGCAGGATTCATAGGACTTAGTAGTAATTGATAAATAATTAAAAATGACTCCTTTTATCTTTTAATAGTTTAAAACTAGATCGATAGTGATGAATGTAGATTAGGGATCTGTTGGAAGAAACTAGAGTTTGCCCACTCTTAACCCTTATCCTTGCATTGATCTCTATTCATGTCTAGCCCTTAACAAAATAAGTGTTGAACGGATCTCGAATCATGGTCGTGACTAGCAATAGATTTGTAGCGCGTCCGATAAGGATGTTAACATTTATTTTGCTAAAGTTTATAGACTTTAAAATGTATAAAATAGGTTAAATGATTTTATCATCCATTGATCTACCCTGGCCTACGAACCCTAGCAAGCTCGCTCATGGTTTAAGATTTAGAAGAAAGGATGAAGAGTGAAAACATGATTACGATGCAGAAAGTAAGTGCGAAAAGAAATAAACTAAGATCTACCTTTATTAATCAGCTATTTCATACAACTCTCCTTTTTGAAAGTAGATTACAAAGAACCCTAGTTTTTGCTCCGCTCTCTCTCTTGTTGGAGGTAGATGACTAGCTGATGATCATCCGGATGCGTGGATCGCTTTGGACCTCTTGATCTCTTCGATTTGATCCTCTTCTAAGTATAGCTCTCGGTCTCTTATATAGTCACTAACCCAGAAACCCTATATGCCATATAAGAATATATTCTGTTGTAATCCAAGCCAAAAAATCTCAAATCCTACGGTCATCAAGGAGCCGCGGATCCGCCGCAAATCCATGCCTTTCGCCACCCAACCGCGGCGGAATAGTGGAATCACATTTTGAAAATTTTTCTGGTCTCTGGTGTTGACATGTGGAGATCTCTTTGATGTCTATATTCTGCAAATCTTACTATGAGTCTCTGCCGTTGCTAGATCTTATGATTTGCTTCAATATTTCGGCAGATTTGATTCCGATATCTCGGATCTCTTGGATTCCAGACCTGAGATAATATCTGCACAATATCTCAAGTCATAGTGTTAGTAGTATTTGGTATTATTTTGAGATATTATCCTAACCATTTTATACGATTTAAATCTTAAGAATAGTGATTAGAAATATTTGATATGATATGCATATTTTAATTACTAATATTTTATATAAATATCATATGCATGTATTTTCCCTCACTATATTAATTATAATGTAAAAACATATGATAATAAACTTTTTACACATAAACCCTTATATGTTCATAATTATAATAAACACCTTTTTGAGCTTAACAATAGAGGGGAAAATACATGCATATAATATTTATATAAAATATTAGTAATTAAAATATGCATATCATATAAAATATTTTTAATCAATATTTTTAAGATTTAAATCATATAAAATGGTTAGGATAATATCTCAAAATAATACCAAATACTACTAACAATATGACTTGAGATATTGTGCAGATATTAGCTCAGGTCTGGAATCTAAGAGATCCGAGATGTCAGAATCAAATCTGCCGAAATATTGAAGCAAATCATAAGATCTAGCAACGGCAGAGACTCATAGTAAGATTTGCAAAATATAGACATCAAAGAGATCTCCACATGTCAACACCAGAAACCGGAAGAATTTTCAAAATGTGAATCCACTATTCCACCGCGAAAGGCATAGATTTGCGGTGGATCCGCGGCTCCTTGATGACCGTAAGATTTGAGATTTTTTGGCTTGGATTACAACAAAATATATTCTCATATGGCATATAGGGTTTCTGGGTTAGTGACTAAGTAAGAGACCGAGAGCTATACTTTGAAGTTGATCAAACCGAAGAGATTAAGAGGTCCAAAGTGATCCACGCATTCAGGTGATCATCAGCTAGTCATCTACCTCCAACAAGAGAGAGAGCGAGAGAAAAAACTAGGGTTCTTTGTAATCTATTTTCAAAAAAGAGAGTTGCATGAAATAGTTGATTAATAAAGGTAGATCTTAGTTTATTTCTTTTCGCGTTTACTTTCTGCATCTACTTTCTGCATCTTAATCATGTTTTCACTCTTCATCCTTTCTTCTAAATCTCAAATCATGAGCGAGTAATTCTTAGCTTGCTAGGGTTCGTAGGCTAGGGTAGATCAATAAACGATAAAATCATTTAACCTCTTTTATATATTTTAAAGTCTATAAACTTTAGCAAAATAAATGTTAACATCCTTATCGGGCGCGCTACTAATTTATTGCTAGTCACGACCACGATTTGAAATTGGTTCAACACTTGTTTTAGTAAAGGCTACACATGAATAGAGATCAATGTAAGGACAAGGGTTAGTAGTAGGGAAACCCTAGTTTCTTCCAAAAGAACACTAATCTACATTCATCACTATTGATCTAGTTTTAAACTATTAAAAGATAAAAGGAGTCATTTTTAATTATTCATCCATTACTACTAAGTCCTATGAACCCTACAAATCTTTTCTTTATAAATCTTACATCCGTAGTATATCTACAACCAATCATCCTTCTTCCATCAACTCGTCTAAAGAAAGAAAAAGGTTCACATTTCCCTGCGGACGACCCGTACTCATCATGGCTAGATACTATCGATACCGTCTTTATTGCGATTACCTTATTTACAACATTTTTTACAAGATCAATCAAATGTGATTCCGTTGCCGGGACTTGAACCCGGGTCTCTCGGGTGAGAGCCGAGTATCCTAACCAACTAGACTACAACGGAACCACATTTGATTGATCTTATAAAAAGTGTTGAAAATAAGGTAACCGTAATCAAGACGGTGTCACTGGTAGCTAGCCGCGGTGAGTACTGGTCGTCCGTAGGGAAACGTGAACTTTTTTCTTGATTTAGACGAGTTGATGGAAGAAGGATGATTGGTTGTACTTACGGATATACTACGGATGTAAGATTTATAAAGAAGAGTTTTGTAGGGTTCATAGGACTTAGTAGTAATGTATGAATAACTAAAAATAACCCCTTTTATCTTTTAAAAGTTTAAAACTAGATCAATAGTGATGAATGTAGATTAGGGTTCTTTTGGAAGAAACTTGGGTTTCCCCACTACTAACCCTTGTCCTTGCATTGATCTCTATTCATGTTTTGGAGGCCGAAGATGATCCACCTTGAAATCTCTCTAGGTCAAGCTACCTCTTCACTAATCAAGTATTAGTGAAGGAAACAATCTATACTAATAGGCTAGTAAAGTGTAGATTGATGAAATAGGAATTTGCTCACTTTAGAAATCTATTTTTCTTTTTATTTTCCAACTCAAGAAAAACTAGAGGAGGAGGAAGATGAACTTAGGTGAAGAAAATATCTCAAAGTGAGAATGAAAGAATTAACCATGGGCTAAAGATAAGGGTTGGGTGAGAAAAATTTCTAAAGTAAAACAAAATTAGTGAGATGAGTCATGGCTTCTACATGCTTCTACAAGTATCTAAACCATGTTCATTTCCAACTCATTTTTAATTTTACTCTTAATAAATAATCACCCTAATTATCTTTAGTCTTGGTGTGAATCTCATACACCCATATTTTGTGTATCATCTGTTAGTTGTATATATGCCCTAGAGGCCATTATTGTACATGATTATATATTATAGTGGATACTTGGACATATATAAAGAGGACTTTCTTGCTCGACATGATAGTATGATATCTGATTGCTCTTTATCTTAACATGTAGACTTGTATTGTGAAACTGTCTTGCTCTCACATGTTGGTAATACCCTTAGGATGTACTTGACTACAAGGATTATGATGCAGATCATACTAGTATGGCTAGGGTAGTCCATAAGTAAATCCTTTAATTGTTCCTAGTCGAGGGTGTATCGAGACAGGGCATCGATATTCCAGAGTAGACTAGCGTATACGCTTCTTGACCCATTTGATGGGCGATGGATGATCCCATATCCATTGGCGTTTGACATCAAAGATGGTATACGGGTGCTCAGTGGAGACTGGGTACACTGAACAGGACTCACCGAGAACTCCTAGATGGTATTATACCTAATGTCAAATAGCAGTTCTCTGGTGACACTGGTACAGGTTAGTCTGTAGCCCCGAGATCGTCATAGAGTCTTGTGTGATTCCCACTGTGCTTTAATTTCCACCTTACCACGTTCAAGAGAGCGTGCAAAACGGTGGTTTTTGGGTACAGTCCCAAGTCACATGGAGGCAATGAGCGATAGGAGGGGATTCGTCTCTCCCGGTATTGGGGGTTGATGTTGCGCTATGCTTGATTGGCCATAACAGGAAGTCCCTGGCCAGGGTTGATACGGAGATTTACTGGTAAGTGTTATCAGCAGTTTCTCGACCCGTTATGAGCCTCATTTCGGCATGACTTATCAAGTTACTGGGGTCTGACGTTTACCACCCCTAGACTCGATATGGACATATCAGACGAAAAGACCGGACTGTACGGTAGTGTTGCTGTTGGATTCACAGGAGTATGAACAAGCTTGCTTGTCCATCTTCTAATCGCTCAATACCCGGGTAGCCGTTACGTTCAGTTTGTACCGCTGACGGCTTGTGAGTGACTGATATGATCATCACCTACTGCCGGCGTATTGACGAGTTATTAGAGTCCTACACAGAGCCTTCCTAGCTCATGCGAAACGAAGTAGGGAACATATGTGATATGTGCGGGACCGAGATTAATACGTGTATGTGATACCGTATTCTAATCTCGCGATATAAGTTATATGTAATATAACCAGATTGTTGAATCAAGTGTTGATTCAATAATATATTATATGTATATGTGATATACATATAAATGATATTAGTCGGTTGTACACGATACAGCCGGGTTATTAAATCATGTGTTGATTTAATAATTTAATGTGTAATTATATATGTGATATATTAATATACATTAACTAATATTATCTCACTTAAGAAAATGTTTTCTCTTTGTACATTTAATATATATGTGATATATGTTAATGTATTTATTTTGTGTCATGCTAGATGATACATTGGACTTGCGTGTATAAGACTCATACCATACTTAAGATAATGTGGGGTTTTAATTATTAAGGAAAAATCAAAGTTAGGTGGAAATTTATCATGACTTGTGAAGCTTGGAGAAGTTTATGGAAACCTTGACTTAGTCCACTAATTTTGTTTTATCTTAGATATTTATTAACCTAACCATTATCTTTAGTTTTGGTTAAGTCTCTACATAAGTTATATATGATATTTTCTCACCCATGGTTGATTAGTGGATCACTTGATCATTTTCTTCATCTCCTTCATATGCTCTCTAGCTTTGAGTGAGAAAAGAAAAGAAAGAAAGAAAAATTATTCTAAAGTAAGAAAAAATCCTACTTCACCAATCTATACCAAACTAGCCATTTAGTATAGGTTGTTTCTTCACTAGTTCATCAATTAGTGAAGAAGTAGCTTGAGTTAGAGATTCTTCAACGTAGATAATCTTCGGCCTCGAAGTCCTTCAAGCAAACTTGTTCCTTTCGCCTAGTGGAGCCTTACGAGAGTCCAGGATACTACTAATTGGAGCGAAAAGACTACTGCACGGAGCTTTAGAAGTGAAGGAACGGTCTACATAGGTTGTATTCCTTGTTCACTTAGTATAAAGAAGTTTACTAGTATAACTTAACCCTAATTCTCTAGTTTGATCCTCATTCCAGGTTGCTTAGCACTCTAGATTTTTTAAAATTACATGCTAGATGCCTTAGAAAACATGGTGAGGGCGCTAAGAAACCCAACAGTGGTATCAGAGCCAAGCTAGAGAATTAGACGATGTTAGTAGAATTACGAAACCAAAACCCTAGTTTCTGTTGTTTTTAAAAGGTTCTCTGAAATTTTTTTAAACAGGTGCAGAATGTTACATGAGATGTAGTATGAACACCAGAGAAAAACGAGCCCAATCTATCGGTTTTTGGCCGGCGAAACATTGCTAAAAACCGATATGGCCGGTTTTTTAATGGATTTTGGTCTTCGATTTTCTTTGGTGTTCCAGTCTCTGGGGTTTGGTGTTTCAGGTATTGTTTGATTTTGCCATGATTGCATGTGATGTTATTTTTCTGCAGTGGCAATTCGGAGTATTTCATATTCGTAATTTTAACATCGTTTTGGGTTTGATATTGATATGTGATACAATATTTGGAATCCACAATAATTAGTTTTGTGAAAACTTGTTTGAATTTTGTAAACCTAGCAATTTAGTCTCATTTGATCGGTTGCGACGGGGTTTTGATATGGATCAAAACTCTGTCGCAATCACGTAGTGTACGCGGATACTCGCCGAGTAACATTACTAGATAGCCACGTCCCATAGCCCCGACAAAGTAACTGTAGGAGAACCCCGTCACCAAAAGCATCTTCCCGGGTGCTCGCGGCCGTGGTGTTCCGCCTAAGTGCACTTTGTCGACGGCATCGGGGGGTGCGGCCGTCTACTAAAGTTTCCGACGAGCATTCGATCAGGTTGTCGGGAATCTTGTTGAATTATCCGACTGGTTATTGAAAAGTGTTTTCAATATTGAGACTAAAATGATGGGTTTATAAGGTTAGGCACAAAATTCAGAATATGAGATATTCCGGGTTTATGATGTCTAAGGAATTCATTTGGTTAGACATGAAATCCAAAGTATGTGATATTTCGGGTTTATGATGTCTAAGGTGATTGCGGATTCCAATTTTTGTAGTTTTCACTTTATTTTCTGCAATCGTAAGTGTAATATGTGGTGTATCGCCAGTTTCGTTGCTATATGTCAACGACAATTGAGATACGCATATTTACTTACGTTGATAATATGTGATGTTATGTGTTGTTGTGATATGTTATATTGGATCGTCGTGTTTGAATAGCCGAGAGGTTTTAAGTGAGATGAGAGTTTTTCATTTTCATTCATGTAAAAACTTGTATGTAATATTCTTTTATTGGGACACTTCCGGGTTGAGGATAATGTCACCATTGATCTATATTATTTACTTTTCCGCATTAGGATAGACCCAAGGTGGGGAGCACAAGTAACCAGGTTCTAGAGTCCAGTGGGAGACCGTCTCGAGAAGTCGAGACCAGGTCTCCTAACACTAGAATTAGCAGGGTTGTTTTCCACTCTCGTAGGGTGTTTGTGGGTTTGGCTATTTATCACGGCTATAGAATCCGTGTTTTTTACTGGCTTAATTTAAAACACGGACTTCCTAGTATATCCAATATTTCATATGCTGACTTCTGATGTAATGTTCTATGATGAGATCATATAACTGCCTGAGATGAATGCTTTATATTATATATATGATATATAATAAACGTTGCTTATGTTTTGCATCCGCGCTAGTCCTTCCCCCGCTCTGCCGTTAGTTATCTAACCTAACGGTGCATGACGAGACACCGTGGCGAATGCGGATGGTATAAGCATACGTTGTATAAGTATTTTTGTTTCTTCTTCTATGATACTTAGAAAGCATAAATGACGGGACTTCATTAATGAGATTAATGAAAGGAAAGAAACCTAAAGAGGTTGTAGAATCAAATTTTCAAAAAGGTAGCTCTAGTTCTTGTTTTGCATAGCGGTATTCCTTGATGAATATCCAACACCTCATTCGATAAGAAAAGAGCCGAGATCCCTTCACCGGGAATGACCTCTTTAGCAAAAGCTAGCAGATGCTACACCCACTCGGTTTATTTTGAAAAACTCATGATTTTAAAAGCGGGGCTTAAACCACTCCTTTTCAAATCACTTGATTCTACAACGATATCAAGTTCATTACGCAAAAGGTTTTCTTAAAAACCTGTCGTAGCCCTCCGTCATTTCAGATAAGTACTACTTAGTATTCATGCTACGTTTGTTGGACTCCGTCAAGGTGTAGTGTATGATAGCTAACTAGTGCTTATCTGCAGCATGTGATGCGATTGGATTAGGGTAATCGTGCGACTTTGTTGGCCTCCGTCAAGGGTCGTGCGGGTAGGTTTAATTCAATCACGAAATGTACAGGTTGAACTTGACTAGCATCCTATGGTTTGTCGGCCTCCGTCAAGGTCATAGGACGCTAGGGGCAAAACATTATCGGGAATTTCAAGTGTTGAAATTTGCAATGATATTGCATACCTTCTATGAGATAGTTGGATCCCGATACCCACTGCGAGTAAGAGTTACTCCCGGGAGAGTTTTGCACTTTACAATTAGCCAATCAAGTAAGTGACTAGAAAGGTTTCAACGGGGTTATGCCTCTGGGAAAATGAGGTTTATTTTAATTAGGTCTGTCCGAAAGCATGGGGAAGCTCCTTCAAAGTACCGACACTGGCCTGGCTGAACGATTGGCGAACTTGTAGGGTGTAATTAATCCCGGCTAGTCTTACCTTTTAGGGTTTAAAGGAAGATTTGATAAAAACAGTGGGAGCAATCCTGATTCGATAAAATAATAACCAATCTAATCCTGCAAGAGCATATACTAAGTGTTTTCTTCTCTCTCTCTCTCCAGGTAGCGACCATGACATACCTTAATCAAGATAATAATATGGATGTATTGACCGAACCCACTTGTTATACTGAGCCGGGGAACGTTAGTTCCGCTCTATCTTATAATTGTTATAAGTCTGAGCAGGAAACAAGGGAATATACGGATTCCTACGCGACCCAAACGAAGAATAAGCAAGTTGATGCATCTTCCTCGGGTGTGTTCGTTACCGAAAACTGTTTCTCAATATGCTCAACGTCATGAGTAGTAGATACCGGATCAGGATCTCACATATGTAATCCGTTACATAGGCTGAAGAGAGGTAGAGAACTAGTACTGGGTGATAAGGATATAAGAGTAGGAAACGGTGCAATTGTTGCAACCAAGGCAGTTGGAGATTATCACCTTGTATTACCAAGTGGTAATACATTGATTTTGAACGAATGTTATTACATACCGAACCTGATATGCAACATTATATCAGTCTCTTTATTAACTAAAAATGATATAATTTTGTACTGCAGGATAATGTTATGAACATTTTTTTGAATCAAAAGTTGATTGGATCAGGCACGTTAAGTAATGGCATATACGTTCTACATCAAACCACAGTTTTTAACGTACAGAACACACACAAGAGGAAAAGTTCAGAAATGAATGAGTCCTTCTTGTGTCATTGTAGACTAGGTCATATAAATGCGACACGACTAGCTAAGTTACATAAGGATGGATATTTGAATCCGTTCGAATTTACATCTTATGAAACTTGCCGGTCATGTCTCAAAGGCAAGATGACCAAAACTCCGTTTACTGGAGATGGAGAAAGAGCTACAGAACTCTTGGGACTGATACATACTGATGTATGCGGTCCCATGTCTACACATGCCAGGAATGGTTCCTCGTACTTCATTACATTCACTGACGATCTCACAAGATAAAGACATGCGTTCTTGTTGAAACACAAGTCTGAAGCTTTTGAGAAATTCAAAGAATATAAGTGCGAAGTCAAGAACCAAATGGGTAAAAGTATTAAAATCCTTCGATCTGATCGAGGAGGAGAATACTTGAGCACAGAGTTCCTGGATTATCTAAAAGAGAATGGGATCCTCTATCAGCTTACTCCTCCGTATACAGCACAGCACAACGTTGAATCGGAGCAGAGAAATCGCACCCTATTAAATATGGTGCGCTCTATGATGAGCACCGCTGAGTTATCTATCTCCTTTTAGGGTTATACGCTTGAGACAGCTGCATACCTATTGAATAGAGTTCCGACCAAATCGGTGCCTACCACTCCATATGAGATATGGGATGGGAAGAGACTATGCCTTAATTTTATTATGATGTGGGGTTGTCCAGCCTATGTGAAAAACAAAATCCGGACAAGATCGAGTTAAGGTCAGTTCTGTGTAAGTTTATTGGATATCCCAAACATTCACGAGGGTATATCTTCTACCACACCGAGGAACAAAAGGTGTTTGTTTCTCGGCATGCCATTTTTTTAGAAAAGGAATTTCTTGAAAAAGAAATTAATGGCAATGAGGTAGAACTGGAAGAAGTTTCAGCTACACAAACTACAACAGAAAATTTGGTAGAACCGGAGGATTCAATAGTCCCCGACGAACCTCAGCCTCTTTGCCGATCTAGTAGGGTTCCTCATCCACCTGAGAGATACTGCGGTTTTCTCATTGATGGTGGGAGTGGGGATTGCATCATGGAAGATGATGACCCAACTAGCTTCGAGCAGGCCATCACGAGTGGGGACTCTGTGAAATGGCTAGATGCAATGCGATCTAAGATGGAATCCATGTACACCAACAAAGTATGGACTTTGGAAGATGCTCCTGAAGGGGTATGTCACGACCCGAATGTGCGAAACGTGACTGACACTTAAATTACGAAACGTCTAGAGGTGTAACGTAATCTAAGTAAGCCAAAACCCAAAAAATCTAAACCATTTAAGGAAATAGAGTGAAGGAAAAACTTAACTTAAAAAGTGATTTTAGAAAAATAAAGTCACATTAAAACATTTTAAAACATCAAGTTTTCCCGAAAATTTCTGCATAGTTTCCTTTGTAAATACTGGTCCCAAACGGGTACAACACATGAATATATACAAGTAAAGAATAAAGGGATCCCCAAGCGGGAGCTAGCTCTTCGCTAAAGACGGAATCACAACCACATGCAATATATATCACCATACTATTAAATAAGCGTCAGAAAATAAGAATTAAGAAAACACCACGTCGGCTCAAGTGAGCATCAACATCAGAAATAGAATACATACACATCTCACAAGCTCACCATCTAAGTCCAAGTATACAACTGATGGAAAACGGTAGATAAGGTAGATGGAGTATACTAGTTACAATAATAATACACAAAGTGGGAACAAGATATCCCCGCAACCCACCAATGAGAAAACCGTGAGTCAAAGCAAATGAAGCAAGATGAGGAAGTACGCCCGCCGCTACTATGCTGACAGGTCAGACCTGCAAGATACTGTGGCACAACGGGGTGAGTTTCCAACTCGTGAGTAATAAGTAACATCTAATAAGGCTATCGTAAGCATGCACGGAAATGCGTCACAGCCTACATATATTATTATGATGCGATGCACAAGTATGAATGCAACATGAATGTATAATCAACATGAAATCATGATATATCCGATATGAGAAGATCTGTATCTTTAACTTAGTAAAACCTTTGTAAAATAAAACTAGATTATCATCATTGAAATCGACAGAAATCCGTGTCAAATATCGACACAAAATATGTATGTCTCAATATCTCAATGTCTCGGACTCCGTCAGTCCGGATCGACCTATATC
The DNA here is from genome assembly GCA_030015575.1 of Agapanthus africanus. Classification (NCBI taxonomy): domain Eukaryota; kingdom Viridiplantae; phylum Streptophyta; class Magnoliopsida; order Asparagales; family Amaryllidaceae; genus Agapanthus; species Agapanthus africanus. The sequence continues at coordinate 151,736,700 of JASDDO010000026.1, read as the reverse complement.
ATCAAATCTCATGACTACGTCGGTATCCTCCAGATATCCGCCGCGTCTGACATCACCGGTAGGTAGTCTGCCCCTGCCAGGCTCATCGTCTACAACTCGAGCTTCTTGCCCCGGGGTATCTTACCGGGCCCACCATGTACCCGAGACGGTTCATCCTACTTCTCGAATCGGGTCTCGAAAACCAACAGAAATCATGAAAACTCATGGTGGACGACACATACATCATATCACGAGAAAACCACAACTTACATTTTTAAAATGGTAGTAAGCTCATAAAATCCTTGCGGTTTTCCCCAAAATCCAGAAATCTCATCAGTACTAAAATCCTCAAGAAGAATCACAATATGTAAACATGTCGGGGATGATGGATGTCTATGATACGATAGTATATACCATGTAATTTATGGCCAGAAACTATGTATGAATTATGATGCAATGAGGTATGTATATGTGACTATCCATCCTACGTATTAATCTTGATGAAATGAATATACAACTACCAGTTTACATATCATATATGATGCAAATTTTTTAGATACTAATTTAAGTAAGTTCTATAGTGTTCGTGGCATAGCAATTACCAAAGGCGTGGGTGTTCGCATGAATAGTGCACGTGCAGCATGAACCAATGGTAATGGTGCAAGTGTCCTATGAGATAATATCATGTATATATAAGATGATGCGATGCAATGAAATGAATGACTAGGAGACTACGCATATAAATACGATCACTACTAGTAATCCTAACTATCGGGCGCCTTACGCCATCCAGACGATCCCCCCATAGATGTGTACATCTACTCACCGGGACGCCTCGGCTAAACTGATCCAATCACGGCCTTTCCTTTTCTCGTCGCGTCCGACGTCTCTGCAATAGATCCTAGAATCACACAATGAGTATACATGAGGCTAACCACTTAAATGGATGTGAAGTGAAGACGGTACAAAGTAACTAACGCGCACTAACTAGACGCGCATGCACTTGGTGCACAAAACGCGCGCGACGTCGCCTCGAACCACAACTAGGGGTCGCTATGCGTAGCAAACACCAAACCTAGAACCCAATCGTACCAATCGTGCACTCACATCACATTACATGTTTTAGAAATTAGGTTGTAGATCATCACAACCTCAAACTAAATTCAAAGCTATTTATTATAAAACCTAGTAAGCAACAAATGGGATTTTGGTGCAAAACTAGATGTTTTAGCAAACCCAGTGGCCACAAAGCTCATTTAATATCTTAATTAGGCCACACAATTATTAACTAAATTTTAATCTTACCTATTTACACGCTAATCATGAAATTAGTTTGCAAGAACACTTAATTAGAACAATTAGAAGTAACGATTAGCAAATTAACGACTAAATTAGATTTTGTAAAGCCACTAAATAATAATTTACACCTAGCTAACCTAACTTAGTGGAAAAAACCCTAACTTTAACCAAAACCTTTCTCTTGAAAACTCAAATTCTGCAATGAAACTATCAGAGAAAACTTGCAAACTTCCCAAAGAGATGTGAGAGAGAGGCGGTATGTGTTCAAGAGAGACTATCCTTGTAGAGAGTTGGTATTCTAAAAAAAGCAGAACCTCATACGTCAAACGCCGGGGGATTATGCCACGTCCGTCCTGAATTACGCAATTCAAACGACCTGAACTCAACGTGAGACTCACTTCACTGGCAAGACATGAACATGTCTGAATCGACGGTTTTGCTTAGACTAAACCTGCCTTTCATGGGTCTTCCATTAGGGCACTCTAACATCTAATTACAATTAGATTTAAGCAATTAATCAACAAGGTAACCATTGGGTTAAGATTATACCTCAATATTTTAGAGATCAACTTGCAAACTAGGCCTCCCAAAATGCCATCTTGCTCCAAGATCTAAGCTAGTATAGGCCAATGAATTTTGGGTGAAGGTTTAATTATGAATTAGTGAGATTTTGTGTGGATTTTTTATGAAAATTTAAGGATTTTTGAAGTGAAAATGAGATGGAGAAACGGGGAAGAGAGGGCTACCTTAGTTTCGGCAAAAAAATGAGAGGTGTTTGTGTGTGGGTGAGTGAGAGAAAGAGAGGTCACCATACCCCCTACACACATCAACATCTTATCATTCTTTTCTCTTTAATTATTTTCTTTTAAATTTTAAACCTTTTCCTAGAATTTTCTAGAAACATATAGAAAATTTAAAAGAAAGATCATGTAACAAAGTGAGTGTGAAGTTGTCATGGTGCACTAAACTTGTATTAACCCATTCTAATTGTAATTATCAACCATTTAGTGTATAAGTGTATGATTAAAATAATAATTAGAAATAATTAATTAAGAAGAATATGTAAGTAAACTAGCAATTAATAGGTGACTAATAAAATATCAATACTAGTAATTACATAGTTAAAATAGGTGTATTTAAGTCTATGTGGAAAAATAATTATATCTTGGTTTTTTTATTTACGGAAAAACACGTATTATCAATAATTAATACATAATTAACCTAATCGAATTTTCAGAACGTTACAATCTTCCCCCTTAAAGAAATTCGGTCCCCGAATTTAAAATCTAACTATGCGTACCTTCGAAGAGATGTGGATATTTTTTCCTCATCTCTTCCTCGACCTCCCAAATGACCTCTTCGCTCTTCGGACCACACCAAAGAACCTTTACGGACGGTATGACCTCGGACCTCAGTTTCCTCTCCTGCCGATCAAGAATGACTACCGGCTGCTTGGTGAAAGAAAGATCGCGCTCGAGCTGGATCGTCTGTTACTGTATTACGTGAGAGGGGTCATGAAAGTACTTGCAGAGCATCGATACATGAAACACGGGGCGAACATCTGGAAAGTTAGGTGGAAGAGCCAAACGATAAGCAACTGTGCCGATACGCTCGAGAATCTCTAAGGGACCCACAAATCTGGGACTAAGCTTCCCTTTCCTTCCGAATCTCAACATGCCCTTCATCGGAGAAACCCTCAAGAAAACATGATCTCCATCGGCGAACTCAAATCTGCGACGGCGGTTATCAGCATAAGATTTCTGCCTGCTCTGGGCCGCTCTCATCCTATTTCGAATGAACTGGATCTTCTCTGTCGTCTCCTACACAAGCTGCGGCTCCAAAACACTGCTCTCACTGAGCTCTGTCCAACAAACGGGCGATCAACATCTCCTCCCATATAACACCTCGAAGGGTGCCATCTGAATCGTCTCCTGGAAGCTGTTATTGTAGAAGAGCTCTATCAAGGGCAATGACGATCCCAGCTGCCACCGAAATCTAGAACGCAAGCTCGGAGCATGTCCTCAAGGGTCTGAATGGTCCGCTCTGACCGACCGTCGGTCTGCGGATGGAAAGCTGTTCTGAAACTCAATCGGGTGTCCAAATCCTCCTGAAGTTTCTGCCATAGTCAGCTGGTGAACTGGGTGTCTCTGTTGGACACAATATAAGTCGGAACGCCGTGTAGTCGCACAATCTCATCAACATATATCTGAGCATACTGAACGAATCCGAAAGTGGTCTTGACTGCAGGAAGTGAGCTTCTTTCGTCAACCAGTCTACGATCACCCAATTAGAGTCATACTCTCGACTAATCCTGGGTAGACCCACAATAAAATCCATAAAGATCTGCCCTTATTTCCACTCCGGAATGGGCAAAAGTTGTAACTCTCCTGCTGGCCTCTGATGCTCGGCCTTGACTTGCTGACAAATCAGCATCCCGAAACAAAATCTGTGACATCTCTCTTCATCCCTTCTCACCAGTAAACATCTCTCAAATCATCGTACATCTTGGTGGAACCCAGATGAACACTATATACCGATCGATGTGCCTCCTCAAGAATCTCGCGCCTCGGTCCCTCAGAATCTGGCACTCACAGTCGAGTCTCAAATCGTAGCACTCCCTGATCATCGATCATGAACTCTGAATCTCTACCATGTCGAACCTGCTCCATCATCTCTGAAAAACGGGCATCGCCGGACTGTGCCTCACGGATACGGTCAAGTAACTGTGGTTGTGCACGGACATGGGCAAGCTGTCCCCCGGTCAAAGTAAACTCGAACTGTACTCGGCTGTCACATAGAATCTGCCAATCTGCCTTTGACTGTCTCTGAACTGCGCTCAAACAAGATAAGCTACCTCCGGGCCTCCGACTCAAAGCATCCGCCGCAACATTCGCCTTACCCGGATGATAAGGAGTCTCGCAGTCATAGTCCTTTACTAGCTCCATCCATCGGTGCTGTCTTAAATTATATCTCGCTGCTGAAAGATATACTTTAACCTCTTGTGGTCCGTGAATATCTGGCATGACTCGCCGTATAAGTAGTGTCTCCAGATCTTGAGTGCAAAAACCACCGTAACCATCTTTGAATCATGAGTAGGATAGTTCTGCTCGTGCTTCTTCAACTGCCGAGAAGCATCGCAATAAACAACAAAATCGCCTGATCCTGAAGGCAAAATAATACTGGTGCAGTCGTCAAACGAATCTTCAACTGCTGAAAACTCCGCTCGCATGCATCGGTCCATAGAAAAGGAACTCCCTTCCGGGTTAACCCGGTCAACGGTGCAGCTATACGAGAAAAATCTTGTACAAAACGTCAATAGTATCCGGCCAAACCCTAAAAAGCTGCGAACCTCCATCATTGACACAGGTCTGGGCCAATGTTGAACGGTCTCGATCTTCTTCGGTTCCATACGTGTACCATCTCTCATAACTACGTGACCCAAGAAGTCAATACTATCCAACCAGAAAACACACTTGGATAATTTAACGAATAGCAGGTACTCCCTCAAAGTCTGCAACGAAATCCTCAAATGCTGCCCAGGCTCCTATCGGCTCCAAAAGTATACTGGGATGTCATCAATGAACATGATGATAAACTGATCAAGAAACAGCCTAAATATGCGGTTCATCCAATCCATAAATGCTGTTGGGGTATTGGTGAGTCCGAACGACATCACCAAAACTCATAATGCACGTAACATGTGCGAAAAGCAGTCTTTGGAATATCATCTTTCCGAACCCGCAACTGATGGTAACCTGACCGCAAGTCAAACTTCGAGAAATGTCCCGCACCCTAGAGCTGGTCAAACAAATCATCAATACAAGGTAAGGGATATCTGTTCTGCACAGTCACTCGATTCAACTGACGATAATCAATGCATAATCGCAAGCTGTCGTCTTTCTTCTTGACGAACAGGACAGGAGCACCCAAGGTGACACACTCGGACTAACAAGCCCTTTATCCAACAAATATTTCAACCGATCCTTCAGATCTTTAATTTCCGCCGGGGCCATCCGATAAGGCGGTATAGAAATAGGTCCCGTGCCGGGAATCAAGTCAAAGCAGAACTCAATATCACGCTTTGGCGGCAAACCAAGCAGCTCGTCGGGAGAGACATCTGGAAACTCTCTCATAATCGGGACCTGGTCTAACGGGACCTCTGCGGCTCTAGAATCACAAACGTACGCTAAGAATCCCTGACATCCTTTCCTCAAGAGCTGACTAGCGAAGAGAAGAAATCAGACTGGGAAGAGTGGCGCTACGGTCTCCCTGAATAACAAGAACTGGCTTACCCGGAAAACTAAATCGACTGCCTTCTCACGGCAGTCCACGGACGCATAACACGTGGCTAACTAATCCATGCCCAGAAGAACTTCGAAGTCAAACATATTGAAAAGAATCAAATTGACAGAAGAATCCCTATCTCCGATACGAACAAAACAAACACGAACGAAAAACACATAGAGCGACAAAAGACTCGCCTACTGGAGTAATAACAATTTAGCGGCAGATCAAGCAAGGACTATTATTGGCTAAACCTCGATACAAAATATGTGGATACCATTTCAAACAAAAAAAAATACGCATCGGAAGAAAACACCGAAAGAATAACTGTCACAACGGATTTGGATGCCTGCGCATCCGGAGGAGTCAAAGCGAACACTCGGCCTGTCCCCCACTAGTAGCCGGCTATCCTCTGCCACCACCGTCTCCCGGAAAGAACCTGTCACGACGTCTACCTAACCGCCTCTGAGCTGGCATACCGATACAAATCCGCTTTGGTCCAGAAACGACCGAAGTCTCAGAAATGCTCTCTTCCAACAGTGAGGTTGTGTCCACAGCAGCGATGTAAGTGTCAAAATGCTGAGAGCTGATAACAAGAAATAAATGCATGTCCAGTCCCCGCACAAACCTCTTATGTGTTTCTCTTCGGTGTCTACCAGGTAAGGAGCATATCGGACAACTAAGTAAATTGAATGTCGTACTCGGACATTGTCATCCCTGAAGTCTTACACAAAGACTAAAAACTACGAGCTCGGGTATCTCGAACGCTCTCCGAAAAGAAACAAGCAAGAAATATAGCTGTGAATTCATCCCAAGTCATAGGAGGTAGACCAGCAGCTCGGCCTCTCTCAACTGACTCGCACCACGTCTGAGCAAGACTGTTCCCCTCCGAAAGACAGCCAAGACATGGACAGTCTTGCCTGAAATTCGAAACAGATGCTAATTGATGCTATCCGTCCACCTCTCCGAAGATGCCAAGTTGATTTATGACACCATGTATCGAAGGTTTAAACGGATGCGTCCGATGTAGCAGACTTCGTCAGATTCTCCCTCGCTTGAGGGGTTTTTGATTGTGGGGAAACTCTTCCCTGCAGGCGCAAGCCCCTGCAGTTAATTACGCTACCGCATTGCGGTAGCAACTTTCTCCTTCTCCAGATGATCACTTCGTGTCGTGTGTGTTTATTTTTTGTTTGGTTGCCCGTGGATTGTATACGGAGACTGAGTTATGTCGTCGCCCGTAGGGCGTGGACTAGTCCAAATCCGTATTATCTTAGATTTGGGTTTGAGGTTGTGTTTAAGGATACGTTAGCCTCATTTGAGACTAAGATCGACTTAAACGTTTGTTAAGGATACGTTAGTCTAGTTTTTAGACTAAGATCAATTTAACGGAATCGTTTAGATCCAACAAGAGAGCAACTAAGGGAACCCTGTTGTTTAGTTTAGTGACATTGCTGTCAATAGGTAGTTTAAGGACATTGCGGTCCATTGTTAGTTTTAAGACATTGCGGTCAAGGTTAAAGACATCATAGTCCGAGGATTTAAGGACTCCACAGTCCGGCGTTAGTTTTAAGACATCACGGTCAAGGTTAAGGACATCATAGTCCGTTGTTAGTTTTAAGACGTTGCGGTCAAGGTTAAGGACATCATAGTCCGAGGATTTAAGGACTCCACAGTCCGGCGTTAGTTTTAAGACATCACGGTCAAGGTTAAGGACATCATAGTCCGTTGTTAGTTTTAAGACGTTGCGGTCAAGGTTAGGGACACCATAGTCCGAGGATTTAAAGACTCCACAGTCCGTGTTAGTTTTAAGACATCATGGTCAAGGTTAAGGACCTCATAGTCCGTTGATTTAAGGACTCCACAGTATGGCGTTAGTTTTAAGACATTACGGTCAAGGTTAAGGACCTTATAGTCCATGAGTTTAAGGACCCCACAGTCTGTATCAATGTGTGGTCATCGGGACCCGTCACCTCTTTGAAGACGTTGAGGAATTACAACGCCAAGTATCAAAGGAGTGAAGAGATGTACCCTTGAACCAAGGTAGATTAAATAGTCTTTGGCCCAATTTGGAACCAAGACCAATTAATTATATTATGAGCCCATCAGCCCAGTTAAGTTTGAATTGAGGACTTATGGCCAGCTTGGGCTAAGCCCAATATTGGCCCTCTGTTGGCTCATTGAAGGAGAGGGTTTGCCTCTAGAAATTTAGCCAATTGGGCTAAAGCTAGTGTTAAACACTAGAGATCAACAGTGTTGAACACTGGGAATAAGATTAGCAAGTTAGTGTTAAACACTAAAAGATAATCAATGTTAAACACTAGCAACAGGGCTTTTAAATGAGTGTTAAACACTTAAACAAATCAGTGTTAAACACTGGAAATAGAGATTTCAAATTAGTATTTAACACTAAAGCAAATCAGTGTTAAACACTGCAAATAGAGTTTTTCAAATTAGTGTTTGAACACTAAAGCAAATCAGTGTTAAACACTCGATACAGAGATTTTAAATTAGTGTTAAACACTAGGGCAAATCAGTGTTAAACACTGGATACAGAGGTTTCAATTTAGTGTTTAAACGCTAAGACAAGAGGGGTCACGTGGTAGCATGTGAGAGCGCCCTGCTTCCCTTTATTTTGTTCTGCTAAAAGCATTGAATATTTTGGAGTATCACGTGCTGTCACGTGATGGGAATTTGGGTGTTTGTCTGTCAGAGCCCCAGCCGAGGGGTCACGTGGTAGCATGTGAGAGCGCCCTAGAGCTCTTTTCTGTTTCCTTTGCCTTTTTCTCTGTGTGCCCCGGAGGTCACGTAGGGCACGTGAGGCGTTGCCTCAAAGCTCTTTTCTGTGGATCTTTACAGAGGTCACGTGGTAGCACATGATTCTGATTCTTTGTATGTTTTAAAGATCTGTTCATCTTTTAAGAATTAAATTCTTCATAGGGTGAAACCCTAGCAATAAACTTTAGAGGAATTAAATTCCTATTTTCTTCTGAAGAATTATATTCTTAGATAGGGTTAAACCCTAATTTCTTTTCTGTAGGAATTAACTTCCCCATACATGTAAAGAATTAAATTCTGGCATAGGGTGAAACCCCAATTTCTTTTTTAAGGGAATTAAATTCCTGTGAGTTTGAGAGAATTAAGTTCTCAATTAGGGTTAAACCCTAGTTCTGTCCATTCTGAAGGAATTAAATTCCAAGGGTTAAACCCTAATTTTATCTTAAAGGAATTGAATTCCTATCATTTTGTGAGAATTAAATTCTCAAAGCTCAATTCCTCCTCTATGTTTTAGATCTGCATGGCAGGATCTCAACCCAATGAGAATTAAACTCTCAATTCACGGGGAGATGTGCACTTTGCAGATCCTCAACCAGAGAAAGAACTAAGTTCTTTTCTTTTTATAAGAGTTAAACTCTTTTGAGAATTAAATTCTCTTTTGAAGCCTCTCTTTTCTTACCTAGGGATTTTCTTTTGCAGAGAATCAAATTCTTCCTTCTGAATTTTCAATATTCCAAAGCTCTATATCTCTCTCTCTGTATGTATCCCTCTCCTTTGGCTCCTATTTATAGGAAAAGGAAAAGAATCAATCTGTTTTAGTAAATCTTTCATTGAAATATTTGATTTGTTTATTGAAAAATTTGATTTATCTTCATCATTAATCTGGGCCTTTAGATTATTAGGTGAATTTTATTCACCATTGGATTTTAAATCCAAAGATATCTCTTTGTTATTTCGGTTACTTTTAGGGGGAAATCTTTCCAAGTCCAAGATTTTTCCATAAATTGGTGATATTTAATCACCTTTAGATTTTTAATCCAACGGTTTCAGATAATCCTTTTTCAGTTTGGAAAGATTTGAAAGATCTTCCCTCAGAATTTAATTCTGTCAAAGAATAAGGCTTTTAAAGCCGGTCACGTGTGGCCACGTGTCCCCTGGTCACGTGTGGCCACGTGACCCCTGGTCATGTGTAGGCACGTGACCCCTGGAATGGGCTTCTCTTCTTCTGCGCTCTGTTCTCTGGCCGCTGCTTAACCATCACGTGCCAACACGTGACCACTGATCACGTGTGAGCACGTGATGCCTCTTCTGAAGCTTCTTCCTGACTTTTAATTAGAGAACAAATATGCTCTGTGCCGCAGCTTTAAACATCACGTGCCAACACGTGACCGCTGGTCACGTGCTAGCACGATGCTTCCTCTAAAGCTTTTTCCTGATTTTTAATCAGGGAACAGTGCATAGCATATTTGCTCATAACTTTTGATCCCGGATGAATTATGAAGCCCATAATATATCAAATCGAAGGGTTTTCCGAGATGCTTCTAATATCATCAGAAATTAGCTGTTTCTCCTTCGGGAGTTTATCAAAATACAAGTCGGAAGATACTGGTTCGCATTTTCTTAAGCGTATCGCTGCCATTTGATACCTTGGACTCTTTTGCGCAGAAATTTGGCGGGAAAAAATGCTCCCCACTACTTTGCCCACGTAAGTATGTACGTGGGTGAAGTAGTGCAGAGTTATACATAGCGTATGACCAGTTTCGGGTTGGTATATAATTTTCAGAATCTTGATCTGAGAAGATAACGAGCGGAAACAAGGGTTGTCATTTATCATTGACTCAAATCTCAACTCTTAAGAGATATAGTTCCAAACCCTTAACTCCATGAGCCGCACCCTTCTATCTCTTTATGTTTTACTCTGGCGTGAAGTAGTTTATATGCTCATGAGTAACTTCTTCATTTTAGTGGCATGTAGCCATGGCAAGTGTGGCCCATAGATGATCCATCTTGACCTCTCTGTAGAGCTGTGATGGCTTAGGAGACAAGGTTAGGATCTGCCTCCTAATACTTTTCAACTTTACGAGTCGTGAGGGTCTCATAAAGACTTTTCTCCCTACGAGTCGAGAGGATCTCGTAGGTGTAATTTCTCCTTAAGAATCGTGAGGATTCTTAAGCAGGTTTTCCCTTGAGAGTCGTAAGGATCTCACAAGAGAGTTTTCCTCCTTACAGGTCGTGAGGACCCGCAAGTGCTGGGTGCGGTTGCCCTTATCCGTATTTCACGGAGTCAGGGGTTGCTTTAGGATGTTTTTCAAGGTACCGTAGTTTAAAGACATCGCGGTCAAGGTTAAGGACATCATAGTCCATGGGTTTAAGGACTCCACAGTCCAACGTTAGTTTTAAGATATCACGGTCAAGGTTAAGGACGTCATAGTCCGTGGATTTAAGGACTCCACAGTCCGATGTTAGTTTTAAGACATCACGGTCAAGGTTAAGGACGTCATAGTCTGTGGATTTAAGGACCCCACAGTCCGATGTTAGTTTTAAGACATCATGGTCAAGGTTAAGGACGTCATAGTCCGTGGATTTAAGGACCCCACAGTCCGATGTTAGTTTTAAGACATCACGGTCAAGGTTAAGGACGTCATAGTCCGTGGATTTAAGGACCCCACAGTCCGATGTTAGTTTTAAGACATCACGGTCAAGGTTGAGGACGTCATAGTCCGTGGATTTAAGGACCCCACAGTCCGATGTTAGTTTTAAGACATCACGGTCAAGGTTAAGGACGTCATAGTCCGTGGATTTAAGGACTCCACAGTCCGATGTTAGTTTTAAGACATCACGGTCAAGGTTAAGGACCTCATAGTCCGTGGATTTAAGGACTCCACAGTCCACGAAACGTGTGGTTACTGGGACCCGTCACCTCTTTGAAGACGTTGAGGAATTACAACGCCAAATATCAAAGGAGTGAAGAGATGTACCCTTTAACCAAGGTAAAATCGGTCTAGAATCATCATGGTTGATCGTTAGTTTTAAGACATTACGGTCGAGGTTAAGGATATCATAGTACGTGGATTTTAAGGACCCCACAATCCGATATTTGCTCTGGATGCTTCACACGGGTTCACTGCCGTGCTTGGCGAGACCAGGCTCCGCTCTGGGAATTTTCCGCGGGGTCAAAGAGTGACATTATCCGCGTTCCACATGACCAGGAATTTTGCACTAGATACTTCACACGGGTTCACTGCCGTGTTCGGCGAGGACTAGGCTCCGCTCTGGATGCTTCACACGGGTTCACTGCCGTGCTCTGCGAGGACCAGGATCCGCTCTGGACGTTTTCCATGGGGTCAAAGAGTGACGTTATCCGCGTTCCACGTAACCAGGAATTTTGCTCTAGATGCTTCACACGGGTTCACTGCCGTGTTCGGCGAGGACCAGGCTCCGCTCTGGATGCTTCACACGGGTTCACTGCCGTGCTCATGCGAGGACCAGGATCCTCTCTGGACGTTTTCCACAGGTTCAAAGAGTGACGTTATCCGCGTTCCACGTAACCAGGAATTTTGCTCTAGATGCTTCACACGGGTTCACTGCCGTGTTCGGCGAGGACTAGGCTCCGCTCTGGATGCTTCACACGAGTTCACTGCCGTGCTCCGCCAGGACCAGGATCCGCTCTGGATATTTTCCACGGGGTCAAAGAGTGACGTTATCCGTGTTCCACGTAGCCAGGAATTTTGCTCTAGATGCTTCACACGGGTTCACTGCCGTGTTTGGCGAGGACTAGGCTCCACTCTGGACGTTTTCCACAGGGTCAAAGAGTGACGTTATCCGCGTTTCACGTGACCAGGAATTTTGCTCTAGATGCTTTATACGGGTTCACTGCCGTATTTGGCGAGGACTAGGCTCCACTCTGGACGTTTTCCACGGGGTCAAAGAGTGACGTTATCCGCGTTCCATGTGACCAGGAATTTTGCACTAGATGCTTCACACGGGTTCACTACCGCGTTTGGCGAGGACTAGGCTCCGCTCTGGATGCTTCACACGGGTTCACTGCCGTGCTCTACGAGGACCAGGATCCGCTCTGGACGTTTTCCACGGGGTCAAAGAGTGACGTTATCCGCGTTCCACGTGATCAGGAATTTTGCTCTGGATGCTTTCCACGGGTTCACTGCCGTATTCTGCGAGGACCAGGCTCCGCTCTGGACGTTTTCCATGGGGTCAAAGAGTGACGTTATCCGCGTTCCACGTGACCAGGAATTTTGCACTAGATGCTTCACACGGGTTCACTTCCGTGTTTGGCGATGACTAGGCTCCGCTCTGGATGCTTCACACGGGTTCACTGCCGTGCTCTGCGAGGACCATGCTCCGCTCTGGATGCTTCAAACGGGTTCACTGCCGTGCTCTGCGAGGACCAGGATCCGCTCTGGACGTTTTCCACGGGGTCAAAGAGTGACGTTATCCGCATTCCACGTGACCAGGAATTTTGCTGATTGTATCCGCATTTCACGGAATGAGGGTTTGACTCTTGGTGATCTGTATATCGCCGAGCCATGGAACTGGGAGTTGCCGCTGTTCTGCTTCGCTTGAAGTTGTGTCCGTCGTAACGAGACGAGTGTTGAGACGATCTTTGTGGCTCGTCGAGATTTGGCTTCTTCTTATGGTGAAACCTGTGGGGAAGAGTATGACCCCTTCTTTGTTTGTGCCCCTGGATTGTATACAGAGATTGATGTAACATCACCTGTAGGGCATAAATTTCATTTTTTTGTTTTATTTCTTTTTCCGCGATGCTCTATCATTTCAGCTTTTACATCGCGAAGGTCACGATTGCCCCATCATTTCGGCTATTTTTCGCGGTGCACAATCATTTCGGCTATTCATTTTATTTTTACTCGCTGCTTTTTATTGCGAGTTGCCCAATCATTTCGGCTATCATGCATACATTTTTACTTGCTGATTTTGTTGCAAGTTGCCCCATCATTTCGGCTATTTCGTATGCATGTATGGCTTGCTAGCTTTTTGCCGCCAGCTTGGGATTAGACACCGATTTCGGCATCAGCACCGCTACTACTGGAATATTGCCAGGAGCGAATCATCATTTGCCTCTGTCGATATCGAACAAAGGTGGCTTAGCGAACAGGGTTAGGATCCTGTCGACTAAGGCTTTTGACTTCATGAGCCGTAAGGGTCTCACAAAGGGATTTCTCCCTACAAGTCGTGAGGATCTCGTAGGTGTGTTTTCTCCTCAGGGATCGTGAAGACTCCTAAGTGTATGGCCTCTTGTATGTCGTAAGGATCTTACAAGAGAGTTTTCCCTTTATAAGTCGAGGGGACTCACAAGGATTGTTCACCGTGCGAACATATCCCTAGTCACAGGTAGGACTTTGTTAGGGAAATGTTTATTCGCGCCCATGGATTGTATACAAGGGTCAGTATTGAGCGACTTGTAGGGCATAAATTGAAGGTTGTGGGGGTTGCTTAAGCACAGGTTTAGGTCTCTGGGACTTAAGGCTTTCAAATCTTATGAGCCGTGAGGATCCCATAAGAGAGTGCTCCTTACGAGTCGTGAGGATCTCGCAAGTGTAATTTCTCCTTAGGAATCGTGAGGACTCCTAAGTGCGTTGCTCCCTTGTGAGTCGTAAGGATCTCACGCGGGTGGTTTCTCCATATAAGGTCGTGAGGACCCTGCAAGTGTCTTTTAACGAGGTTGCGCCCTTTCAGGTTTTCACAAACACTCGCCGGTAGCCCTGCTGTTTTTACTCACGGAGCCCTTTCGGGTTTTCATCCGTGCCCACTCTGCTTATGGACATACCGTTTTCTTTTTTTTTTCTTTTTTTTTAATTTTTATTTTAGTATCAGCTTTGGGATGCTGCAATCCACCGTAGTCTATCGACATCTCGGTCAACAGCTAGTTTTAGGACATAATGGTCTATCGTTAGTTTAAGGACGTTTCGGTCCGTCGTTAGTTTAGGGACGTTTCGGTCCATCGTTAGTTTAGGGACGTTTCGGTCCGTCGTTAGTTTAAGGACGTTTCGGTCCGTCGTTAGTTTAAGGATGTTTCGGTCCGTCGTTGAAGAAGGCCTGTCACTACTTTATAGAGTTTAGACTTAGGAAGATAGCGAGCGAACATAGTCATCGTCATCTATCATTGACCTAGGCCTTAACTCGTCAAGCGTAGTATTTCTTCAGGAAGCGACCGTTTATTGGCCTGAAAGGTCTTTCACCGTGCATATCCATGAGCAGATGCGCTCCACCCTGGTAGACCTTGTCTATTATGTACGGGCCTTCATAGTTCGGCTCGAATTTTCCCCGCTTGGCGCGATTGGGGATCATAGGTCTTTTGACCACTAGCACGAGTTCTCCTTGGCGGAATGTCCTCGGCTTGGTCAATCTTTCGTATGAGCACGTCATCTTTGCTTTGTAAGCCTCCAGATTTTGTTGTGCTATGAGCCGGGTCTCATCAAGGGCATCAAGCTCTTCAAGCCGAAGGTGAGCATTTTCTTCGTCCGTCAGCTCATAGTGGACCGCCACTCGTAGAGAGGGTAACTCTATCTTGAAGGGGAGCACTGCTTCTGTACCGAATACCAATGCGTATGGCGTTGTGTTTGTGGCCGTCTTGAACGTAGTTCGATACGCCCAAAGAGCTTCTTGCAGTCTCTTGTGCCAGTCCTTTTTGTTTCGGGACACCATCTTCTTCACGATCTTTGTCAAGGTTTTGTTGAAAGCCTCGGCCAGACCGTTAGCTCGGGGATTATAAATTGAGGAATATCTCCAGTCTATATTATGCTGTTGCGCAAAGCGACTGATCTTGTGGCTTCTGTAGGCTGGCCCATTATCGGAGATGATCCGTCGCGGAGTTCCGAACCGATAAATGACGTGCGTCTTGAAGAAATGAAGGATATTCTCCGTCTTCACTTCCCTCAGCAGTACTGCTTCTGCCCATTTGGAGAAGTAATCAGTCGTCGCCAGGATGAAACGATGTCCCCAGGACGATGCTGGTTCTATAGGGCCGACTATGTCAGTTCCCCACATTTCGAACGGCCAGCTAGCCACCGTTGGATGTAGAGGATTTGGATGCTGGTGGATGAAGTCCCCATGGATTTGGCATGAGTGGCATTGCTTCGCATATTCGAGGCAGTCCTGAATCATCGTGGGCCAGTAGTAACCCATCCGTTTAATCTTCAACTTCATCTTTGGGCCTGCTTGATGAGAACCACAGAGTCCGTCGTGAACTTCCTGAACAACTCTTTTCACTTCGTCAGGTCCTAGGCATCTCAACCACAGAGAGTCAAACGACCTCTTGTATAGAGTATCATTGATGTGGGCGAAAGACAGAGCTCGTTTCATAAGTTGATGTCTTGAGGACGCATCTTCGGGCGTTCGACGGTATTTGAAGTAATCTATAAAGACTTCTCTCCAATCCTCAGCCTTTCCCCGGTTATTTATTTGCATAGCCATTTGCTCAGTCGCTCCCTTTTTTTCGGATGATTCCGGAGATATTTCAGCTGGGGCAAGCACCCGACGGCTTTGCACCACGATTCTGACGTCATCGAGGTTCTCGTCGGCCAGTTCTTTAGCGAGCTTGGCCAACGCGTCCGCTTTGCTGTTTTCCGCGCGCGGTATGTTTTCCAAAGTTTAGGAAGGGATTTGAGTCAGCAGTTGCTGTACTCTCTCTCCATACTTCACCAGCTCCGGCTTGCATGTCTGGTAGTTGCCGTTTACTTGACTAACGGCCAGTTGGGAATCTCCGTATATGAGGAGGTTTTCAATTCCCATGTCGATGGCGATCTCGAGGCCTGCTATCAAAGCTTCGTATTCAGCTTCATTATTCGTCCTCGGCTCTGTCAAGGAGAAGGCGAAGCGCATTATCCCTCCTTGTGGGGTCACGAAGATGAGGCCAACCCCCGATTTGATTATATGGGTGCTTTGTTTGCGCTTCTTCACGGAAGATGCTCCATCTAAATAAAGCTCCCATCGGATATTACCACCATCGATCGTGTCAAACGCATATTCATCTGGAAGTTCGCAATTCAAAGGGGAATCGGCCGGTATCGGATGCTCAGCGAGGAAGTCGACGATGGCTTGGCCTTTCACTGCCTTAAGAGGCTGATAGGTTATTGAAAACTCCATCAAGAGCAGGACCCATTTAGCGAGTCGACCGGTCAATATGGCCTTCGACATTAAATATTTAAGGGGGTCCACCTTTGATATAAGACGGATTTCATGCGCCAACGCATAATTCCGGAGTTTCGTTATCACGAAGATCAACGCCAGGCAGCGTTTTTCGATGGGGGAGTAATTGCCTTCTGCCCCCATAAGAACTCGACTTAAATAGTAGAGCGCTCTTTCTTTCCCTTGGTCATTCTCTTGTGCCCATAATGCGTCTAAGGAACCTTCGAGGGCTGTTGTATACAGAATAAGAGGCTTTCCCTTGACTGGAGCAACTAACACCGGCGGGTTTTGTAGGTACTGCTTGATCTCGTCCAGTGTGCCTTGGCATTTGTGATCCCAGACGAACGGGGTTCCCTTCTTCATCAGGTGGCTGTAAGGGCGGCACTTGCCTGAAAGGTTGGCTATAAATCGCCGGATGTACGCGAGCTCCCCTTGGAGAGACCGCAATTGTTTGAGAGTCCTTGGCGGTGGCATTTCCACGATCGCCTTGATCTTCGACGGATCTATCTCAATGCCTCGGTGCCGGACAATGAATCCTAGGAATTTGCCTGAGGACACCCCGAACGCGCATTTGAGGGGGTTCATCTTCAAGTTGTATTGCCGAAGGCGTTGAAATACAGTCTTCAGATGATCTAAATGCTCTTCGTATGACATGCTCTTGACCACGAGGTCATCGATATAGCATTCGACGATTTCATGTATGAGGCCATCGAAGATCTTTGTCATGGCCCTCTGATAGGTGGCACCGGCGTTCTTTAGACCGAAGGGCATCACCTTGTAGCAGAATATACCCAAAGGGGTCCGAAAAGCGGTATGCTTCTGGTCTTCGGGATGCATCTTTATCTGATTATACCCTGATGAGCCGTCCATGAAACAGAAAACCTCGTGAGTGGACGTATTATCTATCATCATCTCGGTTACCGGTACTGGGAAATCGTCCTTCGGGCAAGCTTTATTGAGATCCCGGAAGTCCACGCATATGCGCACTGTCCCATTTTTCTTAATTACCGGGACGATGTCGGCGATCCAGTCAGGATATTGAACTTCTTGGATAAACCCAGAATCGATCAGCTTCTTGACTTCGGCGTTGTTGCTCATCTCAAGGTCGAGCCGCATTCTTCTCGGCGCTTGTTTGATTGGCTTGATGTCCGGGGATATCGCCAATTTATGCAAAGCAATTTCTGGATCTAGTCCTGGCATTTCAGAATAGTTCCATGCGAAGCAATCTCTATGCTGCATAAGCACGTCTTTTAACGCAGCCACCCTTTCTTCAGATAGCAGCTCGCTGACGAATGTCGGTCGCGGGTTGTTCGTCGTTCCCAACTCAATTTTCCTGAGGTTATCTGCAGTAGTATGTATGCCATCTTCCAGCTCTTTTGGCACTGGCGGAAATTCTGAGATCACCTCGTCGTCATTGTTGTTTTCAAAGCACCAGGGAAGGTCATTCATGTTCTCGGGCTCTTCTTTTGATACCGTTATCATATGACAAGTACGAGCCCGCTTCCAAGACCGATGTGGATCTGGTTCTGCTCTTGTGGCTTTGGGTTCGTGTTTTTGTGGCGGCGTTACCCTCCAGCTGCTGGATAGAGAAAACCTGCCTTGCTGGTATTGGTCTTCGACCCAGTTCTTGAAGGTGAAGCAGTCTTCAATACGGTGTCCTATGGCTCGATGATAAGAGCAATAGCCGGGATGAGAGACCTCGTTAGCTTGCTCAGGGTGTTTAGACTCCGAAAGTGTAATCATTCGATGTTTTAAAGCGAGGTCAAGTATCTTCCTTGTTTTATTCTGAGGAAAAGAATATGCCTGACTCATCTTCTTCATAAGGGACAAATCCGGACCGCTTGATTTTCGATCGCGCGACTCTTTGATCCCGTGTTGTCGCTGTCGAATGTCTTTTCTGCTTTTTGACTTGTTTCTACCTCTGCATCGGGCCTTTTGCACAACAGGTTGACAGGGAGGAGTATTTTCGTCTTTTGCAGCCTGTTGAAGAAGACGTTGCGTCCTGGCTTTCTCGTAGATGGCCATTTCACGGTTATGGTCGTCCCGAGCTTTTTGACCTTCTTTCCTGATAAGCTTGTCCATTCGCTCTTCAAATGACGGACTCGGCACTTTGATTGCGGGATCTAGTTTTGATAATGGGTCGGCGTTTCTCGACAGGGCGTCCTCTTCTTCATCGAAGTTATATACGGCGTAGCTACCGTAGACTCGTTCTCGTTTCCCGGATCTCACATATCCGAGCCCAAGCGTTTCCATTTTCCCGTTGGGCAACTTGCGCTGAGTCCCACGGACATCCCAAATCCTGTTATATAATCGAGCTTGTCGAATAGTCTGTTTTAAGGGTACCCCTTGGCGCTTCAATAGCCTTTTTAGTCCGTTTGTGTAATATCTGGGCAAACGGATGGGTTGGAGCCTGTCAAGTGTAGAATCCGTGCCGTGCCAGATTTCTTTCTCCACTCTTGTTTCCGTGGACCGGTAGAACAGGATCGCCTTTTCACCCTTTCGCTTGGGAGGGACGTAAAACGTCTGCAGGTCCTGCACATTGTAAGCTTCAAGTGCATCAAGGTCTTTGTAGTGCTCCCGCGGAATCATGGTGATTTGCAAACTCTGATCATCACCAGGGAATTCTTGTGTTGGCGACCGACTGGAGAACACAGCATTAACCTCATCTTCCGAATCGCTTCCGAAGATCAATATGGGGGCGGACGGTCCCGGGTTGTTACGTCAAGACGGCCCAGCATAAACTATCTCTTCTTCTTCTTCGGTATCACTCCCGAAAACAGGAATGGTGGCGGCGGCTTTGTTCTCCGGTTTGCGACACCTCTCCGTGTCCTCAAAATCTGGCAAAAAGTATCTTGCATCTTCGTACTTGCGGACTTCGTTCACGGAGAATGGGTTCAGCTCTCCTGTTACGGTATACTCGAGACCATCCTTGAAATACTTCATACACTGATGTTGCGTAGAAGGGATGATGTTGTACTCGTGTAACCAAGGACGACCGAGCAAAGCATTGTAGCGGGTCTTGGCGTCAATGACGTGAAACTTAATGTCTGTGACGAGTAGTCCGAAGCGTAATATTAGTATCACAGATCCGAGAGTTCGTGATGACTGGGAGTCAAAACCGGAGATGGTAATTTTATCACGAGCGAGGTGCTGAACGCTCATGCAGATTTCCTTCAACACCCGAACATTAAGGAGATTGACGGAGGATCCATTATCAACTAGGATTTTGCCTATCTTGATATCATGGCAGTATCCAGAGACATATAGAGGACGGTTGTGGTCGCACGTACCAAGGAGAAGATCTTCATCACAGAACGTGACATCGGCTGTGTGCACTTCTTCCGGTTCATCCTTCATCCTTTCTTCGGTAAGGAAGGCTTGGAATTGCTCGGGCTCTTGCAGCGCCTTGATTAATGAATCTCTCGCTTCTTTTGATAATAAGAGGGCGTCGAGAATGCTGAGCTGAGAAGGTAGCTTCCTCAGGTGCACTAGGACGTTGTAGTCCACCTTGCTCTTCTTTGGCGGGTCCTTGGCAGTCAGCTCTTTCATGACTTGGTCATCTAAGGCGATATCCTCGGCGACCTTTTCCTTTCCCTTATCTTTTCTAGTTACGGATCCGAGATTCTTTTCTGGAAGCGTGCGATTGCGCAGCTGAATGTTTTCGCAGGCCTCCGGTTCCTCTTCTTTCCTTAAGACGGATTCTTTAAAGAGTGGGCCCAGAGCCATTTCCTCATCGGAGTCGCTCCCAAAGGTGAGAACTTGTAATCCTCCGGCGTTGACCATGTAACAGTTGCCAGTAGTTCTTTTGTGCCCTTCGCTCGTACTTTTCTGCTCCCGACGAGTTCCGCGTTTCATGCGCTTAAAGTATTGCTGGTGAGCAACATATCCCTGCCACCATATCTTAAAAGCGTCGCACTCCTCAGTGGGGTATGAAATCTTCCGATGATATGAGCAGTACATTGAGCCTGTTTTCTTCCGAGGGTGGTAGCTTCATTCCTATTGACATGGCTTTGGCAAACCTTTTCCTCGTCTTGAATATGTTTTTATCCGCATCGGATGTCTTTTGATCTGGCGGAAGTGTTTCGACTCCTTCGTTTGGTCGCTTGCGTTTAGCTCCTTCTGATGCGGCCATCTCACGCTCCCGATCGGCTTTACTTTTCAAACGAATCTCGTCTAGAAAGGCGTCGATCATTTCATCTGTCGGCCATACAAGTTCTGGCTCAGACTGTACCCCCAGTTTCTCAGTGCCAGGAGTTTTTTCATCGTCCGTAAACGAGTGGGAGATCACATGACAACTCGCCACATATCCCTCGGATTCATCCGACGAGCTTTCTCCATTATTTTCCTCCTGAAAGACGTGGTTGAGGAATTCTTGGAGTGTAATAGGAGTCCACGCCTTTTGATTGTACTCCTCCAGCGCGTCAATCTGTTTCTGTAAGTCCGTGCGCTTGTCGCCAGGCTTCACGGGCTTTTTGGATCTCTTCTTCTTCTTCTTTGAAGATTTCGACGGCTGGGTGTGAGAACTTGGGCCATCACCACCGATCTTTGGAGTTGGGCGTAGCTTCAGCATCCCTTCAATGATCTGGGGTTCTAGCGGGTTCTTCCACCTGATCGCCGGGCATGTCTGGAGCTCATTCAGCATTCTTTTGGTTTTGGCTGATAGCACGACCTCCCATGGAGCTTCTTCAATGAAAGAACAGGTTGCCCCCGGTGTGTCCGCCTTCTTAGGAGTGTGCGGTTGTGGCGGGTTCACCTTCCACTTCTCGGACAGCGCAAACTTGCCCTGTAGGTATTGATCTTCAATCCATCCTTTGAAGACGAAACAATCCTCAATCGGATGGCTTACCGTTTGATGGTAAGGGCAGTAGTTGGGGTTATTCACCTCACTAGGTTGCGGCGGTCGCCTTGTATTTGGCAAGTTGATAAGCCTGTTGCGTACCACCAGCTCGAATAGCCTCTTCGTCTTATCCCGCGGGAATGAGTAGGGGCGCTTCATTTTCTCATTATAATACCGCCGTCTTTCTTCCAGTTGATCCGCCAGCTTTGGGGCACTGGGTTGCTGCTGAGCGTTCGCAACGAAGGTTGCCTTCCCTTTACCCTTGTCATTCCGAGGTTCCGGCTTCGGGGGAGGCGGTCTGTGACCCATCTGGTCCATCTGGGCCAACTTGTCGATCAAAGCCTGGAACGTGGTTGGCTTAAAGAACATCATGAACTGTAAGATAGTTGCATGAGGATCTAGGGTACCCACGAACATACCCACCGCGGGCGCTTCCTCAATGCGTTGTTCGCATTTCAACCACAAGTTTCTCCAGCGTATAGCGTACTGGACCCACGTCTCGCCTGGTTTCACCCTGGCATTAATCAATGCCGTTATCGGGGTACGTTCACTGACGCTCGCGAATCGCTGAGTGAATAGCAACTCCATTTCAGCGAACGACTTGATGGAATCGTTCGGGAGTTCAGAATACCATTCGAACGCTGTTTCTGACAAGCTGCCGATGAATTGGCGAAGCAAGAGCTTATCGTCGCCGCCAGTGTTGCCACAAAGCACCCTGAACTAGGCCACATGTTGATGGGGATTGCATGTCCCCTTATAGACATGGAATTTCGGTATTGTATAGCCCGGCGGGTACTTGATCTGGTCATACCATCTCGGATATAGTCGCCCTGTTCTGATAACTTGACCAGCTGCCTCAGTTGCCTGGTGAACCCGTATATGCTGAGCTATATATTCGTCTAGGTCAGCTTTGGAGATTGTCTCCTCCTTGGCTATTGACAGAGCCGGTGGAGGATTTGACGCTTCTCTCCTGTCGTCTTCAAGGATGATCGGAGAATCTTCAGCAGGAGGATCTTGTTGGATCATCATACCCACCATGTCCTGGAACAGGAGGGCCATTCGCTTTATATTGGCTACTTGTTCCGCAGCCTCTTTATCCTTCTTTTCCAGTATCCTGCGAAGGAACTCAGCGTCAGTTTCCTGCTCCTGGCATTGATCCGATGACGCTTCGGGGCTTTCTTTCGGCCCAGTGAGTGCGGCCATCGCGTTCATCATTTCTTGGAGCTTCTGCTGTTGCTCCTGAGCTTTGGTCACTGACCGTGTAAGCGGTCTATGACCCGTGGATGCACGGCTGTCCTCCTTTCCCGACGCCATGTATACTGTATGCACCATCATACCCCCAGACTTAGGGCATTTAGGCTTATTGCCCTTGACATTTGCTGCAGGAGTGGGGACTTTCTCCGGCCTTCTTCTCTTTTGAGTAGTCGACGTGGAAGGAGCCGTTGCAGCGGGCACCCAAGCGGTTGTCGTCCTTTGTTGTTTGACATGACGGTTCTTTTCTTCCTGAACCTTTACCCTCTTCTGCCGGCGAGAGTGATCTTGGTCGATTATTGAGTCTTGGACCCGTCGCCGGACCTTATAAATCTTGGACGATAGCAGTTGAGGAGGCTGCTCCGGCTTCGCTTCCGTAACACTCTCCACAGGTGGAGGAGATCTTTTTAGCGTGGCAGTCGGAGAGTTCTTGCGTACCCTCCTTAGCAGTTTAAAGCTGTTTCCAGTTGGAATAGCAGCATTAACTTCCACTACTGGAGCCGGTGGAGTTAGCCCTGAGGGAGAGTTGCCCCCGGCCTTCCTTGCTCGGCGCCAGTGACGACGTCGAGCGTGTCGAGCTGTTGGGGCTGATCCGGTGACAGGGATGGTTTTGTCTTGCTCCCTGTCTGGATGAGATGTCACTGGTGCCAGCCTCATGAAGACTGACATCTTTTGAGTGGCGGTGTCTAATCTGTCAAAGACAGACATTCGAGCCGGAGCGGGAGCTGGGACAGCCAGTCTTATAAAGACCGACTCTTTAGCAGTAGAAGCCACCTTGATGACTTCAGAAGCAACTGTCTTCTTTGGGACGGCCATCTCAGGTATCATGGGCTTTTTGGCGGGCCCTTTGGAGTTCAGGCTCAGTCTGGTGAAGACCGAGGAGTTGGACGACCCGTTGAGAGGGGCCGTGGGAGTAGCAAGTCGATCAAAGACCGACTTCTTTGACGCTTCCGGTACGGGCATTGGGATGTTAACGTTCACCGGCGGGAGCATGGTCCCAAAGAATAGACCGGTGGTAGCTTGAGCCACTTGTTCCACAGGCATAGTAAACAGGGAAGCAGCCTGCGGTCCATAGGCTACACCTCCAGGTGAGGCGGAGGTCGGTTGCTTTTGCAGTTGGAGCAGCTTGAGTAGTTGCCAGCCATTGATCCTTTTGCTTTCTGCAGCAAACGAAACACCAAATCTTAGTACTTCGAAACCCAAGGGCAACCATTAGCAAAACGCGATTGGTTCGCGCATCACGACACATGAAGTGTGGAGTGGAAAGAGGAAAAGGTCCCACCGGGCATGCCAGAATCTGTTCCCCTCCGAAAGACGGCCAAGACATGGACAGTCTTGCCTGAAATTCGGGGCAGATGCTAATTGGTGCTATCCTCCACCTCTCCGAAGATGCCAAGTTAATTTATGGCACCATGTATCGAAGGTTTAAACGGATGCGTCCGATGTAGCAGACTTCATCAGATTCCCCCTCGCTTGAGGGGTTTTTGATTATGGGGACGCTCTTCCCTACAGGCGCAAGCCCCTGCAATTAATTACGCTACCGCATTGCGGTAACAAATTTCTCCTTCTCCAGATGATCACTTCGTGTCGTGTGTGTTTATTTTGTGTTTGGTTGTCCGTGGATTGTATATGTAGACTGAGTTATGTCGTCGCCCGTAGGGCGTGGACTAGTCCAAATCCGTATTATCTTAGATTTAGGTTTAGGGTTGTGTTTAAGGATATGTTAGCCTCATTTGAGACTAAGATCGACTTAAACGTTTGTTAAGGATACGTTAGTCTAGTTTTTAGACTAAGATCAACTTAACGGGATCGTTTAGATCCAACAAGAGAGCAATTAAGGGAACCCTGTTGTTTAGTTTAGTGACATTGCGGTCAATAGGTAGTTTAAGGACATTGCGGTCCATTGTTAGTTTTAAGACATTGTGGTCAAGGTTAAGGACATCATAGTCCGAGGATTTAAGGACTCTACAGTCCGGCGTTAGTTTTAAGACATCACGGTCAAGGTTAAGGACATCATAGTCCGTTGTTAGTTTTAAGACGTTGCGGTCAAGGTTAAGGACATCATAGTCCGAGGATTTAAGGACTCCACAGTCCGGCGTTAGTTTTAAGACATCACGGTCAAGGTTAAGGACATCATAGTCCGTTGTTAGTTTTAAGACGTTGCGGTCAAGGTTAGGGACATCATAGTCCGAGGATTTAAAGACTCCACAGTCCGTGTTAGTTTTAAGACATCACGGTCAAGGTTAAGGACCTCATAGTTCGTTGATTTAAGGACTCCACAGTCCGGCATTAGTTTTAAGACATTGTGGTCAAGGTTAAGGACCTCATAGTCTATGAGTTTAAGGACTCCACAGTCTGTATCAATGTGTGGTCATCGGGACCCGTCACCTCTTTGAAGACGTTGAGGAATTACAACGCCAAGTATCAAAGGAGTGAAGAGATGTACCCTTGAACCAAGGTAGATTAAATAGTCTTTGGCCCAATTTGGAACCAAGACCAATTAATTATATTATGAGCCCATCGGCCCAGTTAAGTTTGAATTGAGAACTTATGGCCAGCTTGGGCTAAGTCCAATATTGGCCCTCTGTTGGCTCATTGAAGGAGAGGCTTTGCCTCTAGAAATTTAGCCAATTAGGCTAAAGCTAGTGTTTAACACTAGAGATCAACAGTGTTGAACACCGGGAATAAGATTAGCAAGTTAGTGTTAAACACTAAAAGATAATCAGTGTTAAACACTAGCAACAGGGCTTTTAAATTAATGTTAAACACTAAAATAAATCAGTGTTAAATACTGGAAATAGAGATTTCAAATTAGTGTTTAACACTAAAGCAAATCAGTGTTAAACACTGCAAATAGAGTTTTTCAAATTAGTGTTTGAACACTAGAGCAAATCAGTGTTAAACACTGGATACAGAGATTTTAAATTAGTGTTAAACACTAGGGCAAATCAGTGTTAAACACTGGATACAGAGGTTTCAATTTAGTGTTTAAACACTAAGGCAAGAGGGGTCACGTGGTAGCACTTTAGAGCGCCCTGCTTCCCTTTATTTTGTTCTGCTAAAAGCATTGAATATTTTGGAGCATCACATGCTGTCACGTGATGGGAATTTGGGTGTTTGTCTATCAGAGCCTCAGCCGAGGGGTCACGTGGTAGCACGTGAGAGCGCCCTAGAGCTCTTTTCTGTTTCCTTTGCCTTTTTCTCTGTGTGCCCCAGAGGTCACGTAGGGCACGTGAGGCGTTGCCTCAAAGCTCTTTTCTGTGGATCTTTACAGAGGTCACGTGGTAGCACGTGATTCTGATTCTTTGTATATTTTAAAGATCTGTTCATCTTTTAAGAATTAAATTCTTCATAGGGTGAAACCCTAGCAATAAACTTAAGAGGAATTAAATTCCTATTTTCTTTTGAAGAATTATATTCTTAGATAGGGTTAAACCTTAATTTATTTTCTGTAGGAATTAAGTTCCCCATACATGTAAAGAATTAAATTTTGGCATAGGGTGAAACCCCAATTTCTTTTTTAAGGGAATTAAATTCCTGTGAGTTTGAGAGAATTAAGTTCTCAATTAGGGTTAAACCCTAGTTCTGTCCATTCTGAAGGAATTAAATTCCTAGGGTTAAACCCTAATTTTATCTTAAAGGAATTGAATTCCTATCATTTTGTGAGGATTAAATTCTCAAAGCTCAATTCCTCCTCTATGTTTTAGATCTGCATGGCAGGATCTCAACCCAATAAGAATTAAATTCTCAATTCACGGGGAGATGTGCACTTTGCAGATCCTCAACCAGAGAAAGAACTAAGTTCTTTTCTTTTTATAAGAGTTAAACTCTTTTGAGAATTAAATTCTCTTTTGAAGCCTCTCTTTTCTTACCTAGGAATTTTCTTTTGCAGAGAATCAAATTCTTCCTTCTGAATTTTCAATATTCCAAAGCTCTATATCTCTCTCTCTGTATGTATCCATCTCCTTTGGCTCCTATTTATAGGAGAAGGAAAAGAATCAATCTGTTTTAGTAAATTTTTCATTGAAAGATTTGATTTGTTTATTGAGAAATTTGATTTATCTTCATCATTAATCTGGGCCTTTAGATTATTAGGTGAATTTTATTCACCATTGGATTTTAAATCCAAAGATATCTCTTTGTTATTTCGGTTAGATTTAGGTGGAAATCTTTCCAAGTCCAAGATTTTTCCATAAATTGGTGATATTTAATCACCTTTAGATTTTTAATCCAACGGTTTCAGATAATCCTTTTTCATTTTGGAAAGATTTAAAAGATCTTCCCTCAGAATTTAATTCTGTCAAAGAATAAGTCTTTTAAAGCCGGTCACGTGTGGCCACGTGACCCCTGATCACGTGTGGCCACGTGACCCCTGGTCACGTATGGCACGTGACCCCTGGAATGGGCTTCTCTTCTTCTGCGCTCTGTTCTCTGGCCGCTGCTTAACCATCACGTGCCAACACGTGACCACTGGTCACGTGTGAGCACGTGATGCCTCTTCTGAAGCTTCTTCCTGACTTTTAATTAGAGAACAAATATGCTTTGTGCCGCAGCTTTAAACGTCATGTACCAACACGTGACCGCTGGTCACGTGCTAGCACGTAATGCTTTCTCTGAAGCTTTTTCCTGATTTTTAATCAGGGAACAGTGCATATCATATTTGCTCATAACTTTTGATCCCGGATGAATTATGAAGCCCATATTATATCAAATTGAAGGGTTTTTCGAGATGCTTCCAATATCATCAGAATTTAGTTGTTTCCCTTTCGGGAGTTTATCAAAATA
Organism: Agapanthus africanus; assembly: GCA_030015575.1. Taxonomy (NCBI): domain Eukaryota; kingdom Viridiplantae; phylum Streptophyta; class Magnoliopsida; order Asparagales; family Amaryllidaceae; genus Agapanthus; species Agapanthus africanus. Next base: position 151,709,327 of record JASDDO010000026.1, on the reverse strand, counting down.
CAGGTCGGAAGATACTGGTTCGCATTTTCTTAAGCGTATCGCTGCCATTTGATACCTTGAACTCTTTTGCGCAGAAATTTGGCGGGAACAAAGACCTTCTAGGCGAACACTCGCAAGCTCAATACATCTCTCGTCAGAACATCTCTGTGAACGATAAATTCTAGCCATCCTGTCGAGGAATGTCTGCGGATCCTCCGATACATCTGTGCCGGTGAAAACTGGAGGCTTCAGCCTCATAAACTTCTGCAAGGATATAGAAATAATCTCGGTAACCACAGGAATAGTTACCTGAGCAGCAGGTACAATCACAGTTCCCGTAGTAGGAGGGATATCATCGGCTCTCGGAGCTCGGCTAGCCTCGACTAACGATCCAACCATCTGTCGTAAGTCCTGAATACTCGACTCCGGCCTAGCTATCTGGCCAGGAAAAAGCGGATCAATCTGTCCCTGAGGGGTAGGCGTACCACCCTGATCGGTCCTCGTCTCAAACGAGCCTGCTCTAATCTCATCTCTGGCGGCGGCCCTCTGGCCTCGTAGTCTTCGGCGGCATAGTGGCTGGAGTAAGAAGCATGATTGATAAGAACATTGCAATCGAATCAAAGGATATCCAGAATCAAGAAAGGAAATACAAGCAAATATATACCCTAAGGTCACTTAGGCGGAGTATCGTATCGTAAGTATGCCGCGGAACATACACATGCTACGTCACTCTGCTTAAGTCACATACTCCATCTACCAAGGGTCATCTTACACTCAGAAAGGTAAAAACCTAACGCTCTGATACCAACTTTGTCACGACCCGAATGTACGGAACGTGAATGGCACTTAAATTACGAAACGTCTAGAGGCGTAACATGATCTAAGTAAGCCAAAGCCCAGAAAATCTAAACCATTTAAGAAAATAGAGTGAAGGAAAAACTTAACTTAAAAAGTGATTCTAGAAAAATAAAGTCATATTAAAACATCAAGTTTTCTCAAAAATTTCGGCAGAGTTTCGTTTGTAAATACTGGCCCCAAACGGGTACAACACATGAATATATACAAGTAAAGAATAAAGGCATCCCCAAGAGGGAGCTAGCTCTTCGTCAAAGGTGGAATCACAACCACATGCAATATATATCATCATAATATGAAATAAGCATCAGAAAACAAGAATTAAGAAAACACCACGTCGGCTCAAGTGAGCATCGACACTAGAAATAGAACACATACAAATCTCCCAAGCTCACCATCTAAGTCCAAGTATACAACTGATGGAAAACGGTAGATAAGGTAGATGGAGTATACTAGATACAATAAGAATACACAAAGTGGGAACAAGATATTCTCGCAACCCACCTATGAGCTGTAGAGTTCCTAGGCACTCTTGTGAAGGTTCATAAGGCATCAAACATGCCCGGATAAAAATTTAGACGTGCCGAACAACCCAAAGCCGGGATCTTTGCTAGATTATTAGGGTTAAACATGCAAGATGATAACTTTTATCTAAGTGTGAGAGATTACAACCTTTGTAGTCCGCTCCTTCGCTTCACAAGCTCCGAGTAGAAGTCCCTTTGCCGCGATCCACGATCTCCCGGACTCATGAGAGGCTCCACGACTCGAACGATCCATGCTAGCTCGAAGTATTTCAAATCTCCGATGATCTACCTCGAAGTTGCAAAGACTCAAGCTTTCTCACTCTAAAGAGATGAACACACTAATCTCATGGGCTAGATGAGATGAGGATGAGAGAGTAGTATTTTTGCTTTCTTTTTAAATCATTTTCTCATATTATTTCATCACATAAAGAAAATCAAGTGAGCTTTCTTCAAGAGAGAAGAAGATGATAATGAAAAGATAATGAAATTATTTTCTTTTGTGATGAATAGAATAAAAGCTATATGATTGATTTGTAAACCATGGTCAAGGATGAGTGGCTAGGATTTAGTAGAGAAACAACTAGAGTTAGGGTTTGGTTGGGTTAAATAAGTGTCATCCAAAAATATCCTAAGAATGACAAAAGAATAAAGCTTCTAGAAGGTGCATGAAGCATCCAACCCTAATCAAACCCTAACCTCAATTAATCATCCTTAAACATGTTTAACAATTAATCATATCATGTCACAATAATATATATCACATATATATTATATATTTGCAACAAAGGAAAATAATACAATTAACATATATCGCATATATATCAATGTATCATCCACTGAGAAAATGAAATAATAAAGCGAGCCAATATTAGATAATGTAATACAATATATCATATATATTATTATACATTAAATCATCGAATCAACACTTGATCCGACGATTCGGCTATATCGAATATTACCGACTAATATATCATGTACCAATTCATCGAATCAACACTTGATCCGATGACCCGGTTCATTACTAAATATCGCGAGAATATAATACGGTATCCCATATCGCATTATTCTCGGTCCTGCACATATCACATATGTGCCTCTACTCCGTTTCGCCTGAACCAAGAAACCTCTGTGTAGGACTCTAAAGAATCGTCAATACGCCGGTAGCAGGTGATGATCATATCAAACACCCACAAGCTGCAAGCGGTCAGCTAAACGTAACAGCCACCCAGGTATTGAGCGATCAGAAGATCAACAAGCTAGCCTGTGCGTTCTCCTGTGAATCCAACCAGTAACACTCCCGTACAGTCCGGTCTGTTCATTTGATATGTCGCATATCAAGTCTAGGGGTGGTATACGTCAGACCCAAGTAACCGATAAGTTGTGTCGATGTGTGGCTCATAACGGGTCGAGAAACTACTAGTAACACTTACCAGTAAATCTCTATATCAGCCCTGGCCAGGGACTTCCAGTTATAGCCAATCGAACACAGCACAACATCAACTCCCTATACCGGGAGAGACGAATCCCCTCCTATCGCTCATTGCCTCCATGTGATTCGGGACTGTACCCAAAAGCCACCGTTTTGCACGCCCTCTTGGACGTGGTAAGGTGGAAATCAAAGCACAGTGGGAATCACACAAGACTCTATGACGATCTCGGGTCTACAGACTACCCTGTACCAGTGTCACCGGAGAACTGCCATCTGACGTGTGGTATATCACCATCTGGGAGTTCTCGGCGAGTCCGTCCAGTGTACCCAGTCTCCACTGAGCACCCGTACACCATCTCTGATGTCTAACACCGATGGATATGGGATCATCCATCGCCCATCATATGGGTCAAGATGCGTATACGCTAGTCTACTCTGGTGTATCGATGCCCTGTCTCGATATACCCTCGACTAGGAACAGTTATAGGATGTACTCATCGACTACCGCGGCCCCACTAGTATGATCTCATCATAGTCCCAGTAGTCGAGTACAGATCCTAAGGGCTTTATCAACATGTGAGAGTAAAACAGTAAACCAATACAAGTCAACATGTTAAGATAAAGTGAAACCAAATAGCATACTATCATGACGAGCAAGAAAGTCATCTCTATATATATCCAAGCATCCATTATAATATACATCATATGTACAACAATGGCCTCTAGGGCATATACATAACTAACAATCTCCCACTTGCACTAAGGCCAGCTGCTGTAGTATCGCATACCTAGCATCCCGAATAATCTCTCAAACTGTATCTGGGGAATAGCCTTCGTGAATGGATCCGCAGTGTTGTCCTTCGTATCTACTCTCCTGACCTCGATCTCCCGGCGATCAACTATCTCCCTGATCAGGTGATACCGCCTCATAATATGTCTGGACTTTTGATGGGATCTGGGTTCCTTGGCTAAAGCCACAGCTCCATTGTTATCGCAATACAGAGGTATTGGATGCTCAATGGATGGAACCACTCCAAGTTCACTAATGAACTTCTTGATCCAGACAGCCTCTTTGGCAGCATCGTTGGCAGCGATGTATTCAGGCTCCATCGTTGAGTCTGCAACGGTATCCTGTTTGGAACTCTTCCAACATACCGCCCCTCCATTGAGGGTAAAGACAAAACCCGAATGCGACTTAGAGTCGTCCTTATCACTTTGGAAGCTGGAATCGGTAAAGGACTCCACCTGGAGTTCTCCGTTACCATACACCAAGAACATCTCCCTAGTCCTTCGTAAGTACTTGAGAATGTTCTTCATAGCTGTCCAGTGACTCTCTCCAGGATCTGCTTGATACCGACTCACTACACTTAGTGAGTATGCTACATCGGGTCTGGTACATAGCATCGCATACATGATAGAGCCTACTGCCGAAGCATAGGATATCCCTTGCATGCGAGCTCTCTCCAAATCAGTCTTGGGAGACATCTCTTTGGAGAGAGTGAGTCCAGAGATCGTGGGTTGGTTTCCACGCTTGGATTCTTCCATACTAAACCTTTTAAGTATGGTGTCAATGTACCTGGATTGGGACAATCCCAGTATCCGTTTAGATCTATCTCTATAGATCATGATTCCCAATATGCAGGAGGCATCACCTAGATCTTTCATTGAGAATCTCTGTGATAAGAAGAGCTTAACTGATTGCAGCATAGGAATATCATTTCCTATCAAGAGTATGTCATCCACGTACAATACGAGGAAGACAACCTTACCCTCTGCTACCTTCTTATAGATACAAGGTTCATCTATATTTTTGATGAAGTCAAACTCTTTGACTACAACATCAAAACAGATGTTCCAACTCCGCGATGCTTGCTTTAACCCATAAATGAATTTAAGCAGCTTGCACACCTTTCCGCTGCTCCCACTATCTACGAAGCCCTCTGGCTGAGTCATGTACACGCTCTCTTCTAAATCACCGTTTAGAAAGGCGGTCTTAACATTCATTTGCCAGATTTCGTAGTCATGGTATGCAGCAATGGCAAGTAAGATTCGGATGGACTTAAGCATAGCCACTGGAGAAAAGGTTTCGTCATAATCCACACCTGGTCGTTGACGAAAACCCTTTGCTACAAGTCTAGCTTTGAAAGTCTCAACTTTTCCATCTACACCAAATTTCTTTTTAAAAATCCACTTGCTCCCAATGGGTTTTACCCCTTCAGGAGCATTTTCTAAAATCCATACTTTATTGGTGTACATGGATTCCATCTCAGATCGCATTGCATCCAGCCATTTCACAAAGTCACCACTCGTGATGGCCTGCTCGAAACTAGTGGGGTCATCATCATCCATGATGCAATCCTCACTTCCACCATCAATGAGAAAACCGTAGTATCTCTCAGGTGGACGAGAAACCCTACTAGATCGGCGGAGAGGCTGGGGTTCGTCGGGTACTACTGAATCCTTTGGTTCCACTAAATCATCTGTTGTAGTTTGTTCTGCTGGAACCTCTTCCAGTTCTACCTCAATGCCACTAATCTGTTTCATAAGAAAACCTTTTTCTAAGAAAGTGGCATGTCGAGAAACAAACACCTTTTGTTCCTCGGGGTGGTAGAAGATATACCCTTGTGAATTTTTAGGATATCCTACAAACTTACATAAGACTGATCTTGCCTCGAGTTTGTCCGGATTTTGTCTTTTGACATAGGCTGGACAACCCCATATCTTAACATACTTAAGAGATGGTCTCTTCCCTTTCCATATCTCATACGGAGTGGTAGGCACTGATTTGGTAGGAACCATATTCAATAGGTGTATGGCTGTCTCAAGCGCATACCCCCAGAAGGAAATAGGTAACTCAGCTGTACTCATCATTGAACGCACCATATCTAATAGGGTGCGATTCCTTCGTTCCGATACACCGTTGTGCTGTGGTGTATAAGGTGGAGTAAGCTGAGAGAGAATCCCATTCTCTTTTAGATAATCTAGGAACTCATTGCTCAAGTATTCTCCTCCTCGATCAGATCGAAGGATCTTAATACTTTTGCCCGTTTGGTTCTCTACTTCGTGCTTATATTCTCTGAATTTCTCAAAAGCTTCAGACTTGTGTTTCAACAGGAACACATGTCCGTATCTAGAGAGATCGTCAGTGAATGTAATGAAGTAGGAAGAACCGTTCCTGGCATGCGTAGACATGGGACCGCATACATCACTATGTATCAGTCCTAAGAGTTCAGTAACTCTCTCTCCGTGTCCACTAAACGGAGCTTTGGTCATTTTTCCTTTGAGACATGAATGGCAAGTATCATAAGATGATAATTCGAACGGATTCAAATAACCATCCTTATGTAACTTAGCCAGTCGTGTCGCATTGATATGACCAAGTCTACAATGCCACAAGTAGGATTCGTTCATATCCGAACTTTTCCTCTTGTGTGTGTTTTGTATATTCAGGACTGTATTCTGATTTAGAATGAATATGCCATTATGTAACGAGCCTGATGCAATCAACTTTTGATCTAGGAATATGTTCATAACATTATCCTGTACTACAAAATTATATCCCTCTTTACTCAATAAAGAAACTGATATAATGTTGCACATCATGTTCGGTATATAATAGCACTCATTTAGAATCAGTGTATTACGACTTGGCAATACAAGGTGATATTCGCCAACTGCTTTGGCTACAATACTTGCACCGTTCCCTACTTGAACGGAATGATCACCTTTTCCCAGTTCTCTACCTTTTCGTAGCCCATGTAACTGTTTACATATGTGGGATCCTGATCCGGTACCTAATACCCAGGACGTAGGGTGAACTGAGAAACAGTTCTCAATAACTAACACACCCGAAGAAGATGCATCAACATGCATGTTCTTTTGGGCGGCGTGAGAATCTAGATATTCTCCTGTTTCCTGTTCAGTCTTATAACTTTTATAAGAAAGAACGGGTCCAACATTCCCTAGCTCAGTACAATAATTGGGTTCAGTCAATACATTCATATTATTATCTTGATTATGGCCTGACATGGTCGCTACCTGGAGAGAGAGAGAAGAAAACACTTTAGCGTATGCTCTTGCAAGATTAGATTGGTTATTATCTTATCTAATCAGGATGTCTCCCACTGGTTTTATCAAATCTACCTTAAAACCCTAAAAGGTAAGATTAGCCGGGATTAATTACACCCTACAATTTCGTCAATCTTTTAGCCAGATCAGTGTCGGTACTTTGAGGGAGGTTCCCCGTGCTTTCGCACGGACCTAATTAAAGTAAACCTCGTTTTCCCAGAGGCGTAACCCCGTTAACACTTTTCTAGACACCTACTTGAATGACTAATTGTCCTGTGTAAAACTCTCCCAGGAGTAACACTTACTCGCAGTGGGTATCGGGATCCAACTATCTCATAGGAGGTATGCAATCTCATTGCAAATTTCAACACTTGAAATTCCCGATAATATTTTTTGCCCCTAGTGTTCTATGACCTTGACGAATGCCAAACAACCCATAGTCCACTAGTCAAGTTCAACCCGTACATTTCTTGATTGAATTAAACCCACCCGCACGACCCTTGACGAATGCCAAACAACGCCGGACGAATACCCTAATCCAATCTACATCATATGCATAAGCAGATAAATACTAGTTAGCTACCGTACACTACGCCTTGACGAATGCCAAACTACCGTAGCACGAATACTAAGTAGCACTTATCTGAAATGACGGAGGGCTACGCAGGTTTTTCAGAAAACCCTGAGCGTAATGAACTTGATATCGTCGTAGAATCGAGTGAAGTTTTGAAAAAGGAGTGTTTTTGAGGCTTTTCTTATTTCGCTAAATGGGTCACTCCCGGTGAAGGGATCGTCGGCCCTTTCCTCATCGAATAAGGTGCAGGATATATCATATATACCGCTGTGCAAAGCAAAACATTAAAAGCAATCAAAAGACAAACCGCGTTTTGTAGCATCTGCCAGTTTCGCTAAAGAGGTCACTCCCGGTGAAGGGATCGTCGGCTCTTTCCCCATCGAATAAGGTGCAGGATATATCATATATGTCACTGTGCAAAGCAAAACTGTAGCTACCCTTTTTATAAAGTTTTGATTCTACAACATCTTTAGGTTTCTTTTCTTTTATTAATCTCATTAATAAAAATCCCATCAGCTTATGCTTCCTAAGCATCACAGAAGAAACGAAAGCAGTAATATTTATATATCAGCATATATATATAGTATAAGCATTTGTCTCAGGCAGTAATATGATCTCATCACAGAACATTGCAGCAGAAGAACATATATGAAATATTGGATATACTAGGACGTCCGTGTTTTCAATACGAGCCTGTATAAAACACGGATTCCACGGTCGCGACGAATAGCCAAACCCACATTCCAAGACCCCTACGAGAGCGGCAAGTAACACTGCCAATTCTAGGGTTAGAAGACCCGGTCTCGACTCCTCGAGATGGCCTCCCACTGGACCCTAGAACCCGGTTACTTGTGCTCCCCTCCTTGGGTCTACCTAATGCGGAAAAGTAAATAATATACACTGGTGACAGCAACCGCAACCTGGAAGTGCCCCAAATAAAAGAATATTACATTACAAATGAATTTTACATGAATGAAAATAAAAACCCTCATCTCACATAAAACCCCCGGCTATTCAGAACGCGACGATCCAATATAACATATCACAGCAACACATAATATCACATATCATCAACGTAAGTAAATATGCGCATCCCAATTGTCGTTGACATATAGCAACGAAACCGGCGATATCACATATTACACTTACGGTCACAGAAAAGAAAGTGTAAAACTACAACATTTGGAATCCACAATCACTTTAGACATCGTAAATCTGAAATATCACATACTTCGCATTTCATGCCTAACTCTATGAATTCCACATATTGTATCAGATTCCAGATAAATAGACAGTATTAAACTTTTCGAACAGATAATCAAACACCCAAAATTTCCTAAACTGCTCAACACTTGAGCGGAGTTCAAATAATCCCAGAATATGTCACAGTACCGGTGATCCAACCGTAGAAGGGTCAAGCCAACGCCTCACATGTGGCACGCCGTACTGCCCCAAACCCGAAGGTTCAAAAGGCAGTTCAAGACGGTCACATAATCGAGTTAAGGTTTGTTGTCTTCTAGAGGGTCCACCGCTTAACTTGTACAATTTTTCCGAAAGATTTAAACCCGAAGAAATTTCAACACTTGAAAGTTTGCTGTACCGGGAAACAGTGAGTTAATGATATCCGTTCAAATAGTTTAACAATTTCTAAATATCCGGAAAGAAATACGAATTTAAAATTTCCGATCGAGTCTACTATTACAAAACAAACCCCAGAATTTTCAACACCTGAAACAGATTAAAAATACCCAGAAGTATCAACAAGCACCTACGGACATTACCATAAAAGCCACGTGTCACAATCCTATCAATCCGCCGCGGAACCGCCGCGTAAGCATGCTTACACCGCGGTTCTGCCGCCGTTTGATCGAATTGGGAGCTCGGGTTTTATGGTAATTCTTAGAATTCCCTGCTGATTTTTTTACATATTTTTAATTCAGAAAAATCCCAAAATTTAAAAAATTTCCAGAGAGGGGTCTAGTTTCGTCGTTTCGAGTTCGATCGGAGTTTTAACTTCGTAAACACATCGCCTAATGCTCTAGCTAGGCTCTGATACCACTGTAGGGTTCCTAGGCACTCTTGTGAAGGTTCATAAGGCATCAAACATGCCCGGATAAAAATTTAGACGTGCCGAACAACCCAAAGCCGGGACCTTTGCTAGATTATTTGGGTTAAACATGTAAGATGATAACTTTTATCTAAGTGTGAGGGATTACAACCTTTGTAGTCCGCTCCTTCGCTTCACAAGCTCCGAGTAGAAGTCCCTTTGCCGCGATCCACGATCTCCCGGACTCATGAGAGGCTCCACGACTCGAACGATCCATGCTAGCTCGAAGTATTCCAAATCTCCGATGATCTACCTCGAAGTTGCAAAGACTCAAGCTTTCTCACTCTAAAGAGATGAACACACTAATCTCATGGGCTAGATGAGATGAGGATGAGAGAGTAGTATTTTTGCTTTCTTTTTAAATCATTTTCTCATATTATTTCATCACATAAAGAAAATCAAGTGAGCTTTCTTCAAGAGAGAAAAAGATGATAATGGAAAAGATAATGAAATTATTTTCTTTTGTGATGAATAGAATAAAAGCTATATGATTGATTTGTAAACCATGGTCAAGGATGAGTGGCTAGGATTTAGTAGAGAAACAACTAGAGTTAGGGTTTGGTTGGGTTAAATAAGTGTCATCCAAAAATATCCTAAGAATGACAAAAGAATAAAGCTTCTAGAAGGTGCATGAAGCATCCAACCCTAATCAAACCCTAACCTCAATTAATCATCCTTAAACATGTTTAACAATTAATCATATCATGTCACAATAATATATATCACATATATATTATATATTTGCAACAAAGGAAAATAATACAATTAACATATATCGCATATATATCAATGTATCATCCACTGAGAAAATGAAATAATAAAGCGAGCCAATATTAGATAATGTAATACAATATATCATATATATTATTATACATTAAATCATCGAATCAACATTTGATCCGACGATTCGGCTATATCGAATATTACCGACTAATATATCATGTACCGATTCATCGAATCAAAACTTGATCCGATGACCCGGTTCATTACTAAATATCGTGAGAATATAATACGGTATCCCATATCGCATTATTCTCGGTCCTGAACATATCACATATGTGCCTCTATTCCGTTTCGCCTGAGCCAAGAAACCTCTGTGTAGGACTCTAATGAATCGTCAATACGCCGGTAGCAGGTGATGATCATATCAAACACCCACAAGCTGCAAGCGGTCAGCTAAACGTAACAGCCACCCAGGTATTGAGCGATCAGAAGATCAACAAGCTAGCTTGTGCGTTCTCCTGTGAATCCAACCAGTAACACTCCCGTACAGTCCGGTCTGTTCGTCTGATATGTCGCATATCAAGTCTAGGGGTGGTATACGTCAGACCCAAGTAACCGATAAGTTGTGTCGATGTGTGGCTCATAACGGGTCGAGAAACTACTAGTAACACTTACCAGTAAATCTCTATATCAGCCCTGGCCAGGGACTTCCAGTTATAGCCAATCGAACACAGCACAACATCAACTCCCTATACCGGGAGAGACGAATCCCCTCCTATCGCTCATTGCCTCCATGTGATTCGGGACTGTACCCAAAAGCCACCGTTTTGCACGCCCTCTTGGACGTGGTAAGGTGGAAATCAAAGCACAGTGGGAATCACACAAGACTCTATGACGATCTCGGGTCTACAGACTACCCTGTACCAGTGTCACCGGAGAACTGCCATCTGACGTGTGGTACATCACCATCTGGGAGTTCTCGGCGAGTCCGTCCAGTGTACCCAGTCTCCACTGAGCACCCGTACACCATCTCTGATGTCTAACACCGATGGATATGGGATCATCCATCGCCCATCATATGGGTCAAGATGCGTATACGCTAGTCTACTCTGGTGTATCGATGCCCTGTCTCGATATACCCTCGACTAGGAACAGTTATAGGATGTACTCATCGACTACCGCGGCCCCACTAGTATGATCTCATCATAGTCCCAGTAGTCGAGTACAGATCCTAAGGGCTTTATCAACATGTGAGAGTAAAACAGTAAACCAATACAAGTCAACATGTTAAGATAAAGTGAAACCAAATAGCATACTATCATGACGAGCAAGAAAGTCATCTCTATATATATCCAAGCATCCATTATAATATACATCATATGTACAACAATGGCCTCTAGGGCATATACATAACTAACATGAGCAAACCGCGAGTCAAAGCAAATGAAGCAAGATGAGAAAGTACGCCCGCCGCTACTATGCTGACGGATCAGACCTGCAAGATACTGTGGCACAACGGGGGTGAGTTGCCAACTCGTGAGTAGTAATTAACATCTAATAAGGCTGTCGTAAGCATTCATGCAAATGCGTCACAGCCTACATATACTAATATGATGTGATGCATAAGTATGAATGTAACATGAATGTATAATCAACACGAAATCATGATATATCCGATATGAGAAGATATGTATCTTTAACATAGTAAAACCATTGTAAAATAAAACTAGATTATCATCAGTGAAATCGACAGAAATCCGTGTCAAATATCGACACAAAATATGTATATATCAATGTCTCAATATCTCAATGTCTCAATATCTCAATATCTCAGTATCTCGGGCTCTGTCAGTCCGGATCGACCCATATCATCAAATCTCATGACTACGTCGGTATCCTTCGGATATCCGCCGCGTCTGACATCACCGGTAGGTAGTCTGCCCCTGCCAGGCTCATCGTCTACAACTCGAGCTTCTTGCCCCAGGGTACCTTACCGGGCCCACTATGTATCCGAGACGGTTCATCCTACTCCTCGAATCGGGTCTCGAAAACCAGCAGAAATCAGGACAACTCATGGTGGACGACACATACATCATATCACGAGAAAACCGCAACTTACATTTTTTAAATGGTAATAAGCTCATAAAATCCTTGCGGTTTTCCCCAAAATCCATAAATCTCATCAGTACTGAAATCCTCAAGAAGAATCACAATATGTAAACATGTCGGGGATGATGGATGTCTATAATATGATAGTATATACTATATAATATATGACTAGAAACTATGTATGAATTATGATGCAATGAGGTATGTATATGTGACTAGCCATCCTACGTATCAATCTTGATGAAATGAATATACAACTACCAGTTTACATATCATATATGATGCAAATTTTTTAGATACTAATTTAAGCAAGTTCTATAGTGTTCGTGGCATAGCAATTACCAAAGGTGTGGGTGTTCGCATGAATAGTGCACGTGCAGCATGAACCAATGGTAATGGTGCAAGTGTCCTATGAGATAATATCATGTATATATAAGATGATGCGATGCAATGAAATGAATGACTAGGAGACTACGCATATAAATACGAGCACTACTAGTAATCCTAACTATCGGGTGCCTTACGCCATCCAGACGATCCCCCCATAGATGTGTACATCTACTCACCGGGACGCCTCGGCTAAACTGATCCAATCACGGCCTTTCCTTTTCTCGTCGCGTCCGACGTCTCTGCAACAGATCCTAGAATCGGATAATGAGTATACATGAGGTTAACTATTTAAATGGACGTGAAGTCAAGACGGCACAAAGTAACTAACGCGCACTAACTAAACGCGCATGCACTTGGTGCATAAAACGCGCGCGACATCGCCTCGAACCACAACTAGGGGTCGCTATGCATAACAACCACCAAACCTAGAACCCAATCGTACCAATCGCGCACTCACATCGCATTACATGTTTTAGAAATTAGGTTGTATATCATCATAACCTCAAACTAAATTAAAAGCTATTTATTATAAAACCTAGTAAGCAACAAATGGGATTTTGGTGCAAAACTAGTTGTTTTACAAACCCAGTGGCCACAAAGCTCATTTAATATCTTAATTAGACCACACAATTATTAACTAAATTTTAATCTCACCTATTTACACGCTAATCATGAAATTAGTTTGCAAGAATACTTAATTAGAATAATTAGAAGTAACGATTAGCAAATTAACGACTAAATTAGATTTTGTAAAGCCACTAGATAATAATTTACACCTAGCTAACCTAACTTAGTGGCAAAAACCCTAATTTTAACCTAACCCTTTCTCTTGAAAACCCAAATCTTGCAATAAAACTATTCTAACATCTAATTACAATTAGATTTAAGCAATTAATCAACAAGGTAACCATTTGGTTAAGATTATATCTCAAAATTTTAGAGATCAACTTGCAAACTAGGCCTCCCAAAATGCCATCCTGCTCCAAGGTCCAAGCTAGTTTAGGCCAAGGAATTTTGGGTGAAGTTTTAATTATGAATTAGTGAGATTTTGTGTAGATTTTTGATGAAAATTTTAGGATTTTTGAAGTGGAAATGAGAAGGAGAAATGGGGAAGGGGGGCTGCCTTAGTTTCGGCCAAAAAATGAGAGGTGTTTGTCTGTGGGTGAGTGAGAGAAAGAGAGGTCACCATACTCCCACACACACATCAACATCTTATCTTTCTTTTCTCTTTAATTATTTTCTTTTAAATTTTAAACTTTTTCCTAGAACTGTCTAGAAACATATAGAAAATTTTAAAAGAAAGATCATGTAACAAAGTGAGTGTGAAGTTGTCATGGTGCACTAAACTTGTATTAACCCATTCTAATTGTAATTATCACCCATTTAGTGTATAAGTGTATGATTAAAATAATTAATTAAGGAAAATATTTAAGTAAACTAGCAATTAATAGGTGACTAATAAAATATCAATACTAGCAATTACATAGTTAAAATATGTGTATTTAAGTCTATGTGGAAAAATAATTATATCTTGGTTTTTTTTACGGAAAAATACGTATTATTAATAATTAATACATAATTAACCTAATCGAATTTTCAGAACGTTACAGGGTAAAACCCATCGGGAGCAAGTAGATCTTCAAGAAAAAAACTTGGTGTAGATGGAAATATTGAGACTTTCAAAGCTAGACTTGTAGCGAAAAGTTTTCGTCAACGACCAGGTGTGGATTATGATGAAATCTTTTCTCCAATGGCTATGCTTAAGTCCATCCGGATCCTACTTGCCATCGCTGCATACCATGACTACGAAATCTGGCAGATGGACGTCTAGACCGCTTTTCTAAATGGTGATTTAGAAGAAAGCATGTACATGACACAACCAGAGAGCTTCGTGGACATTGAGAGCAGCGGAAAGGTGTGCAAGCTGCTTAAATCAATATACGGGTTAAAGCAGGCATCGCGGAGTTGGAACATCTGTTTTGATGTAGCAGTCAAAGAGTTTGACTTCATCAAAAACGTAGATGAACCTTGTGTATACAAGAAGGTTGCAGAGAGTAAAGTCGTCTTCCTCGTATTGTACGTGGATGACATACTCTTGATAGGAAATGATTTTCCTATGCTGCACTCGGTCAAGCTCCTCTTATCACAAAGATTCTCAATGAAAGATCTAGGTGATGCCTCCTACATCTTGAGAATTAAAATCTATAGAGATAGATTTAAACGGATGTTGGGATTGTCCCAATCAAGGTACATTGGCACCATACCAAAGAAGTTTAGTATGAAAGATTCCAAGCGTGGGAATTTACCCACGATCTGAGGAATTACACTCTCCAAAGTGATGTCTCCCAAGACTGATTTGGAGAGCGCTCGCATGTAAGGGATACCCTATGCTTCAGCAGTAGGCTCCATCATGTACGCAATGTTGTGTACTAGACCCGATGTAACATACTCACTAGGTGTATTGAGTAGGTATCAAGCAGATCCTGGAGAGAATCACTGGACGGCTGTGAAGAACATTCTTAAGTACTTGAGAAAGACTAAATAAATGTTCTTGGTGTATGGTAACGGTGAACTCCAAATGGAGTCCTTTCCCGATTCGAACTTCCAGAGTGATAAGGACGACTCTAAGTCGGTCTCGGGTTTTATCTTCACCCTCAATGGAGGGGCGGTTTGTTGGAAGAGTTCCAAGCAAGAAACTGTGGCAGACTCGACGATGGAGGCTAAATACATCGCTACCAACGATGCCGCCAAAGAGGTGTCTGGATGAAGAAGTTCATAACCGAACTTGGTGTGGTTCCGTCCATCGTGCATCCAATACCTTTGTATTGTAATAACAATGGAGCAGTGACTTTGGCAAGGAACCCAGATCCCATCAGCGATCCAGGCATATTCTAAGGCGGTATAACCTGATCCGGAAGATAGTTGATCACCGGGAGATCGAGATCATGAGAGTTGACACGAAGAATAACACGGCGGGTCCACTCACAAAGGCCAATACCCCATATACAATTTAAGAGACTCTTCGGGATGTTGGGTATGAGATATTACAACAACTGGCCTTAGTCCAAGTGGGAGATTGTTAGTTGTATGTATGCCCTAGAGGCCATTATTATACATGATTGTATATTATAGTGGATGCTTGGACATATATAGAGAGGACTTTCTTGCTCGACATAATACTATGCTATCTGGTTGCTTTTTATCTTAACATGTAGACTTATATTGTGATATTGTCTTGCTCTCACATGTTGGTAATGCCCTTAGGATGTACTTGACTACCAGGATTATGATGCAGATCATACTAGTGGGGCCAGGGTAGTCCACAAGTACATCCTTTAATTGTTTCTAGTCGAGGGTGTATTGAGACAGGGCATCGATATTCCAGAGTAGACTGGCGTATACGCTTCTTGACCCATTTGATGGGAGATGGATGATCCTATATCCATTAGTGTTTGACATCAAAGATGGTATACGGGTGCTCAGTGGAGACTAGGTACACTGAACAGGACTCGCCGAGAACTCCTAAATGGTATTATACCTAACGTCATATAGCAGTTCTCTGGTGACACTGGTACAGGTTAGTCTGTAGACCCGAGATCATCATGGAGTCTTGTGTGATTCCCACTGTGCTTTGATTTCCACATTACCATGTTCAAGAGAGCGTGCAAAATGGTGGTTTTTTGGTACCGTCCCGAGTCACATGGAGGCAATGAGCAATAGGAGGGGATTCGTCTCTCCCGGTATTGGGGGTTGATGTTGCGCTGTGCTCGATTAGCCATAACAGGAAGTCCCTGGCCAGGGCTGATACAAAGATTTACTGGTAAGTGTTATCAGTAGTTTCTCGACCCGTTATGAGCCTCATATCGGCATGACTTATCAAGTTATTGGGGTCTGACGTTTACCACCCCTAGACTCAATATGCGACATATCAGACAAAGAAACCGGACTGTACGGTAGTGTTACTGTTGGATTCACAGGAGTATGGACAGGCTTGCTTGTTGATATTCTGATCGTTCAATACCCGGGTAGCCGTTACGTCCAGCTAGTATCGCTGACGGCTTGTTGGTGACTGATATGATCATCACATACTGTCGGCGTATTGACGAGTCATTAGAGTCCTACACAGAGGTTTCCTAGCTCATGCGAAACGAAGTAGGGCACATATGTGATATGTGCGGGACCAAGATTAATACGTGTATGTGATACCATATTCTAATCTCACGATATAAGTTATATGTGATATAACCATATTGTTGAATCAAGTGTTGATTCAATGATATGTTATATGTATATGTGATATACATATAAATGATATTAGTCGGTTGTATGCGATACAACCGGGTTATTAAATCAAGTGTCTATTTAATAATTTAATGTGTAACTATATATTTGACATATTAATATACATTAACTAATATTAGCTCACTTAAGAAAATATTTTCTCTTTGTACATTTAATATATATGTGATATATATTAATATATTTATTTTGTGTCATGCTAGATGATACATTGGACTTGGGTGTATAAGACTCATACCATACTTAAGATAATGTGGGGTTTTAATTATTAAGGGAAAATCAAAATTAGGTGGAAATTTGTCATGGCTTGTGAAGCTTGGAGAAGCTTGTGGAAACCTTGACTTAGTCCACTAATTTTGTTTTATCTTAGATATTTATTAACCTAACCGTTATCTTTAGCCTTGGTTAAGTCTCTACATGAGTTATATATGATATTTTCTCACCCATGGTTGATTAGTGGATCACTTGATCATTTTCTTCATCTCCTCCATATGCTCTATAGTTTTGAGTGAGAAAAGAAAAGAAAAGAAAGAGAGAAAAATTACTCTAAAGTGAGCAAAATTCCTACTTCACCAATCTATACCAAATTATCCATTTAGTATAGATTGTTTCTTGACAAGTTCATCAATTAGTGAAGAGGTAGCTTGAGTTAGAGATTTTTCGACGTAGATCATCTTCGGCCTCGAAGTCCTTCAAGCAAGATTGTTTTTTTCGCCTAGTGGATGTTGGGGTCGAAAATTACACCCCGGTTGACCAAGTCGAAGTCGAAGTCAACCCTCAAATAAGCGGGCCCAAGCCCATATCAAGTGGGCCCATGCCCAAGTCGAGCCCCGTGGCCGACCTCCCCCATGCCAAAATGAAATCATGTAATAAATAATTTTGATATAATTTTTTTATGCATGAATGTAAGAAAAATGAGCATAAAGCCAAATTTTTGTAAAGCTCATGGCTCATGTGCAAAAGAAATGAGCACATGAGACATGGGATGGGAAAAATGCCATTTTGTAAAGCCCAAGGGGCTATATGTAAATTTGTAAGCCTATATAAGGCAACATGATAATGAAATAAATAAAAACTTTTTCATTCCTCTCAAAATCTAGGGCTTTTGTGCATCCTTCTTCTTCCTTAAGGTTCTAAACCTTCTTCCCCTTTTCAATTAAATCAAGAGTTTTACTCTTCTTTTTCCAAAATTAAATAGTTTTTCACCACAAAGGGGAGCTCAGATCTTCCATCAGATCTCAAAAAGGGAAGATTTTTAAATCCCACCCCCTTTCTCCAAAATCCGGCCAACCGAGAGGAAGAAGGAGACACATCTTCAAAAATCTCATCTTGGGAAGATCCAGGGCCAAAGGGGAGATAAAAAAAAGTGGGTCCTTTGATCATTTTCAAAGATTTCTAGGAGTTTAACTCCATTCAAGATCTGTTGGAGTTCAGCTCTATAAATTAATCTATTTTAAGGAATTTAACTCCATAAGTCAAATCGGGAGCACAGCTCCCAGTGCAGG
This sequence comes from Agapanthus africanus, assembly GCA_030015575.1. NCBI lineage: Eukaryota > Viridiplantae > Streptophyta > Magnoliopsida > Asparagales > Amaryllidaceae > Agapanthus > Agapanthus africanus. Next base: position 151,690,762 of record JASDDO010000026.1, on the reverse strand, counting down.
GACAAAGTCCTTTTTCCTGCTGACGCCCACCACCCAGCGCCTAGCGCCTACATGCAAAGCGCGTGAGGCACCAGCGCCTAGCGCCCACGTGCCAAGCGCGTGAGGCGCCAGCGCCCAGCGCCCAGCGCCCGCATGCTAGGCACGTGAGGCGCTGGCATCCACGCGTCCTTTGGACGCTATTCTTCCTTTTTTTATACACACACACACTGCACATTGAGTTCTGATGGAAGTGCAATGTGTTCGCACACTGCACATTGAGCATAGCGCACACTGCACATTGAGTTCACATAACCTGTTTGACCCGTCAATCGGAGGTTCTCTTGCTCCAAAGGCGAGTGGTAATTAACGGCAGCTTAGTCCATGGCTGCCGGAGATTCGGATCCCCACAATCAATAAACCCCCGCCTACCCTGGGTGGGGGGAATCTATAGTACGCCTGACAAGCACACCTGTATTCCCATCACAATGGGGTGACGAAAAACACCCTACAGTGGAACCTTACGAGAGTCCGGGTGACCTACTTGGAGCGAAAGGACTACTACACGGAACTTTAGAAGTGAAGGACCGGTCTACAAAGGCTGTATTCCTTGTTCATTTATGTTTACTAGTATAGCTTAACCCTAATTCTCTAGTTAGATCCTCATTCCGGGTTGCTTAGCACTCTAGGTTTTTTAAAATTGCATACTAGATGCCTTAGAAAACATGGTGAGGGTGCTAAGGAACCCATCATCATCCACCATGACACAATAGTATTTTATATATCAATATATGTGTGTGTGTGTGTGTGTGTGTGTGTGTGTGTGTGTCATTATATAGAACAAGAGAGGAAAATCTTTAGTGAGCACAATATTAGTTAATATATAAATATATCAAATATAAATATATATATTAAATTATTAAATCAACACTTGATTCAATAATCCGGTTATATCACATATAACCGACTAATATCATTTATATGTATATCAATTTATCAAATCAACACTTGATTCAATAACCCGGTCATATCATATATAACCGACAACATTCAATATACTATTTCAAATCAACACTTGATTCAATAATCCGGTCATATCATATATAACCGGCCAATATCAAATATATATACATATAACATATCATTGAATCAACATTTGATTCAACAATCCGGTTATATCACATATAACCTAACCGATATCAAATATCGCGAGATTAGAATACAATATCACATACTCGTATTTAATCAAGCTCCCGCACATATCACCATATATGCCATATTTCGTTTCGCTTGAGCTAAGAAACCTCTGTGTGGGACTCTAAACACTCGTCAATACGCCAACAGTAGGTAATGATCACATCAGTCACTCATAAGCCGTCAGCGGTACTAGCTGGACGTAACGGCTACCCAGGTATTGAACGAATAGAAGATCAACAAGCAAGCTTGTCTAAACCCCTACAAAGCCTATAAGCAACACTTACCGTATAGTCCGGTCTCTTCGTTTGATATGTCGCATATCAAGTCTAGGGATGGAATCGTCAGACCCCGGTACCTTGATATGTCATGCCGATGTGTGGCCTATAACCGTTCGAGAAACTACTGATAACACTTACCAGTAAATCTCATCAGCCCTGACCAGGGACTTGCTGTTATAGCCAATCGAGCATAGCGCAACATTAACTCCCTATACCGGGAGAGACGAACCCCCTCCTATCGCTTACTGCTTCCATGTGACTCGGGACTGTATCCAAAATCCACCTGTTTGCATGACTTCTTTGAGCCGTGGTAGGGAGAAAATCAAAGCACAGTGGGAACCACACAAGACACTATGACGATCTCGGATCTACAGGCTAACCTGTAAAATTATCACCATAGAACTTCTATCTGAGAATAGGTATGGTACCATCTATGAGTTCTCGGTGAGTCCTGTTCGGTGTACTCATTCTCTAATGAGCACCTGTGTACAATCTTTGATGTCAAACACCAATGGTTGTGGGATCAACTATCACCCCCATATAAGGTCAAGAAACGTACACACTAGTCTACTCTGGAATATCGATACCCTGTCTCGATACTCCCTCGACTATGAATGGTTAAAGGATGTGCTTGCGGACTACACAAGCCCCACTAGTATGATCTACATCATAGTCCTGGTAGTCAAGCCAACATCCTAAGGGCTTTATCAACATGTATTAGAGAGACAGTAGAATAATACAAGTGCACATATTAAGATAAAGAGCAACCAGATTGCATACTATCATGTCGAGCAAGAAAGTCCTCTATATATATGTCTAAGCATCCACTATATCATACAATAATGGCTTCTAGGGTATACATATTCCTAACACTCTCGTTGATTTTCCTCTAGCCGTCTTCGTCTCCTCCTCTTTTTCTTTGACAATTCTCTGTAGTCCGTTGTTTCCTGATGGCCGGTAATATATACAACATCCGAGATATCGCGACACACAACGATGTCTACCATTACGATTTTGACTATTCTGAGGCCGTGATATGTTTCCCAGAGCGTCATTGCGGGCATTTTCTCTCGCACCGATCCTCTCTTCTGCAGGACCTCATCTATGCGATCTGGATGTCCTCCCCGGGCTTTTCAAGGCTTTGTCCTAACAGGCGCTGAAGGAGTCCATCGACAAGATGCGTGCAGCCCATGAGTTGGGCCTGATCTCGAAGAGCAGGCGGGACCACTCGATAGATATTCTTCACCGAGCTTTCCAACTGAGGCTGATCATAGCTTCATGCGTGATGGCGAGATTACTTAATGGAACCGTAGCTGCTCGGGTCCATGGGCATCAGCAGAGGGAGAGATAGGATGCCGCCTGGGCTCGGTTGGAGGATTTCTAGTTTGAATACCACGATCAATGCTTTCTAGACCCCCTTTCCTTTTTGCTGTAATTTTGCGAGCCCCCGGGTATTTTTGTAAGGCTGAGGAGCCGAGAATACCCCTTATCAATAAAAGTATTTCTTTTGCTTACGAAATTTCTTTTCATCAATAAACTTTCGTTTATTCATGAACTCATTCTACACCTTCTACACCTCGGAGCCGAGGTATGATTGGCGGAGTGAGGCTTGCGTCGGCTACCTACAGGTGCACCCATGCATTTATTCGTCTGAGCAAGAGGCTGGCTTGGGGTACCTCCCTTCTCTCAGTGCCGGGAAAGAGGCAGCTCATGGGCTCAAGAGAAGGCTGTAGAACTTCTGTTCGGTCGGGAAAGGAACTACCCGTTGTAAATGAAGCCAGCGAACCAGAGGTTGTTCGCTGGTTCTCAGAACCGAGTAGGAATCTACCTGTGTAAGGGCTTCACTCGAAAAATAAATTTTATTGACATAAAAAGAGAAATCTTATTGTTCGATAAATGTGCAAGTTCATCTATACAATTTTATCTTTTCGGTGTTATATATGTAGGGATCCTAGGCACACTCAAGAGGTCTCACAAGGCATCAACCATGCCAATTTCAAATTTTACGGTGCCGAGAAACCCTAGACTAGATCGTTAACTAGAATTTTAGGCGAAACCGATAACTAGTTAACAACTTAACTATGAGTTAACGGAAAATACAACCTTTGTAGATCCGGTTCTCCTCCTCCATAGCTCCATGATGAAGTCTCCTTGCTGTCCAAATCGAACCCGGGCTCTAGCGTCGGCTTCATCGGAGAAATGGGCGGGCTAGGTCATCGACTACGATGCCGAAGATGATCTACGTCGAGGCATCACAAGATCAAGCTCCCACTTCACCAAGTCATGAAACTTGTGAAGAAAACACCCAATACTACTTGGCAAGAGGTAGAGGATGAAGAAATAGGAAGTGGGTTCACTTTAGAATTGGATTTCTCACTCTTTTCATCAAATCACCATTGATGGAATCAAGCTTCTTCATCTTCAAAAAGAAGAAGAAGAAGAAGATAATATTATCATAAGTCTTTTGCAAAAAGAAAATAAATGAAATACTTATCATAAACCAACCATGGTCAAGTGTAGAGAATGAACTAGGGTTAAGTGGAATGGTTAGGGTTAAGCATGAGACAAAATGGTCACTTTAGTCAAACCTTCATGAAGCTTCATGAACAAACAAAGAAAGCCACCATTTTTCTCATTACCTTTTGCATAATAAATAAATAAATAAATAGATATGAAAAAGAAAACCCTAACCATTACATAACCATGGTTTAATCTTTACACCACAAGTTAGCATGCATCATCAAACATGATACAAACAAGTGCACAAAAGTATATCACATATACAACTTATGCAATGCAAGTGAGAAATTCCATTTTAAGTGAACCGATATTAGTTAATGCAAAGTAATATATCAAATATATAATTATGCATTAAATCATTAAATCAACACTTGATTTAATGATCCGGTCATATCGCATACAACCGACTAATATCAACTGTAACAACTTATCGAATCAACACTTGATCCGATAACCCGGCTATATCGCATATAACCGATCAATGTCACATATCGCGAGAATCGAATACAGTATCACATACTGGTATCATTCTCGGTCCCGCACATATCTCATATGCGCTCCTATTTCGTTTTGCTTGAGCCAGGAAACCTCTGTGTAGGACTCTAAAGACTCGTCAATACGTCGGTAGCAGGTGATGATCATATCAACACCCACAAGCCGCAAGCGGTCTGCTAAACGTAACGGCCACCCGGGTATTGAGCGATCAGAAGATCGACGAGCAAGCCCGCTCACACTCCTGTGAATCCAACCAGTAACACTTACCGTACAGTCCGGTCTGTTCGTCTGATATGTCGCATATCTCGCCTAGGGGTGGTAAACGTCAGACCCCAATAGCTCGATAAGTCGTGTCGATATGAGGTCTATAACAGTTCGAGAAACTACTGGTAACACTTACCAGTATATCTCAGCAACCCTGGCCAGGGATTTCCGGTTATAGCCAATCGAACACAGCACAACATCAACTCCCTATACCGGGAGAGACGAATCCCCTCCTATCGCTCATTGCCTCCATGTGATTCGGGACTGTACCCAAAAACCACCGTTTTGCACGCCCTCTTGGACGTGGTAAGATGGAAATCAAAGCACAGTGGAAACCACACAAGACTCTATGACGATCTCGGGTCAACAGACTACTCTGTACCAGTGTCACCAGAGAACTGCCATCTGACGTAAGGTATAATACCATCTGGGAGTTCTCGACGAGTCCGTCCAGTGTACCCAGTCTCCACTGAGCACCCGTATATCATCTCTGATGTCAAACACCAATGGATATGGGATCATCCATTGCCCATCTGTATGGGTCGAGAAGGTATACGCTAATCAACTCTGGTATATCGATGCCCCGTCTCGATACACCCACGACTAGGGACCTTGAAGGATGTACTTGTGGACTACCATGCCCCCACTAGTATGATCCGCATCATAGTCCAGGTAGTCAAGTACACATCCTAAGGGCTTTACCAACATGTAACAGAGAGACAATCAGTATACACGTTAAGGTAAAGAGTAACCAGATAGCATACTATCATGTCGAGCAAGAAAGTCCTCCCTATATATGTCCCAGTATCCACTACAATATATATCCACTGTACAGTAATGGCCTCTAGGGCATACATATAACTAACAATCTCCCACTTGCACTAGGGCCATCTGTAGCAGTGGTTGTAGTATCTCATACTCAACCATCCCAATAAAAGGCTCTCTCTGGGAATAGGCCTTCGTGAGTGGATCCGCCGTGTTATCCTCTGAGTCTACTCTCCTAACCTCGATCACCCTGGAGATCAACCATCTCCATGATCAGGTGATACTGCCTTAGATTATGTCAGAGTCTCTGATGGGACCGGAGTTCCCGGGCCAAAGCCACAACTCCATTGTCACACATTGGGAGGAACTAAGTTCATCTCATGAACTAATATACACCCAGACAGCCTCTTTGGTAGCATCTTAAGTAGCGATGTATCCAGCCTTTATCGTCTAGTGTGCCACGGTATCTAGCTTGGAACTCTTCCAACATACCATCCCTCCACTGAGGGTAAAGACAATGCCTGCGACTGACATTCAGTCGTCCTTATCACCCTGGAACACTTCCAGTGATTCTCCTCAGGATCAATTGATACCATCTCACTACAACTAGTGAGAATCCTAACATCCAATTAACATCTATCTCATAGATGAAAACTCAGAATTTAGGAGGTATCACTTTGATCCTTTATGGAGAATCCTGGTGATAATCGGAGATTGACCGAGCGTAGCATAGGAAACTCCTTCCCTATCAAGAGTATGTCATCCACGTACTCTACGAGGATCACTACCATACTCCCTACTACCTTCTTGTATATACAAGGTTCATCTACCATTTTGATGAAGTCAAACTCTTTGACTACCACATCAAAATAGATGTTCCAACTCCGCGATGCCTGCTTTATCCTATAAAGCATCTTGCACACGTTTCCGCTGCTCCCACTGTCTACGAAGCCCTCTGGCTGTGTACTTACAAACGCTCTTTTCCAAAACATTATTTAGAAAAGCAGTCATGACACCCAACCACCAGATATCGTAGTCATGGTATGTAGCCGTGGCAAGTAGGATCTGGATGGACTTAAGCATAGCTCCTTAGAAAAGGTTTCATCATTATCCATGCCTGGTCGATGACGAAAACCTTTAACAGGTCTAGTTTTGAAAGTCTCAACTTTTCCATGTACACCAAGTAATCTTCTCAAGATATACTTGCTCCTGATGGGGATTTAACCCTTCAGATGTAGCAACCAAAGTCCATACTTTGTTGGTGTATAAGGATTCCATCTCAGATCGATAAACATCCAGCCATTCTTACAGAGTCTCACTCCTGATGGCCAGCTCGAAACTAGTTGGGTCATCATCTCATGATGCAATCCTCGCTCCCACTGTCATAGAGGAATCGAAGTATCTCTCAGGTGGGTGAGGAACCCTACTATATCAGCGGAGAGGCTGAGGTTCGTTGGTTACTATCGAATCCTTTAGTTCTACCAAATCATCTGCAGTAGTTTGTATAGCTGGAACCTTTCCAGTTTTACATGACTGACCTTGCCTCGAGCTTGTCCGGATTTTGCCTTTTAGACATAGGCCGGACAACCCCAAATCTTAACTAACTTAAGATATGGGCTCTTCCCTTTCCATATCACATATGAAGCGGTAGGCAACTGATTTGATTCGAACCCTATTCAATAGGTATGCAGCTTCATAAGTGCATAACCCCCAAAAGAAAATAGGTAACTCAGTAATACTCATCATAGAGCACACCATATCATATAGGGTGTATCTGCTCCGCCCCGATACACCGACGTGCTATGGCGTATACGGAGGAGTAATGCAGAGAGAGAATCTCATTCTCCTTTAGAATAGTCCAGGATTTCCGTGCTCAAGTATTCTTCTCCTTGATTTCATCAAAGCACATAATACTTTTATCCGTATATTGGTTCTCTACTTCTAACTTATATTCTGTGAATATCTCAAAAGGTTCGGACTTGTGTTTCAACAGGAACATATGTCTGAATCTTGAGAGATTATCAGAGAATGTAACGAAGTATAAAGAACCGATCTTGGCATGTGTAGACAGGGGACCTTACATACATCAACATGTATCATCCCAAGAGTTCACCAACTCTTTCTCTGTTTCCAGTAAACAGAGCTATGGTCATCTAATCTTTGTGACATGACTGGCAAGTTTCATAAGATGTAAGTTCAAACTGATTTAAATATGCATCTAAATGTAACTTCAGCCAATCGGGTCGCATTGATATGACCTAGTCTACAATACCTCAAGAAGGATCCGTTCATTTCTGAACTATTCCTCTTGTGTGTGTTCCATATACTAAGAACTGTAGTTTGATTTAGAACGTCAATGCTTTTAGATCACGTGCCTGAACCGATCAACTTTTGATATAGGAAATGTTCAAAACATTATCCATCAACACAAAATTATATCCTTTCTTTACTAATAAAAAAACTGATATGATTTTGTATATCAGGTTCGGTATCTAATAGCATTTGTTCAGAATCAATGTATTGGTAATACAGGGTGACAGTGACCAACAGACTTGGCTGCAACACTTGCCCCGTTTTCTGTCTCATGAAACTTATCACCCGTTCTCAGTTTTTCTACCTTTTTGTAGCCCTATGTAATAGATTACATATCTGGGATCCTGATCCGGTATCATATACCCAGGATGCGGAGGATACTGAGAAACAGTTCTTTGTAATGAACACATCCGAAGATGATGCATCAGCATGCACTCTCTTCGTTTGGGCGGCACGGGAATTCTGGTAATCCCTAATTTCCTGCTCTGTCTTATAACAATTATAAGTTGGAGCGGGACCAACGTTCCCCAGCTCAGTATAACAAGCGGGTTCGGTCAATATTCTGTATTATTATCTTGATTAAGGCGTGATATGGTCGTTACCTGGAGAGAGAGAGAGAAGAAAACACTCAGCGTGCGCTCTTGCAAGAATAGATTGGTTATTATTTTATCTAATCAGGATGGCTCCCACTGCTTTTTATCAAATCTTCCTCCAAACCTTAAAAGGAAAGACTAGCCGGGATTAATTACACACTACAAGTTCGCCAATCTTTCAGCCAGGCCAGTGTCGGTACTTTGAGGGAGGTCCCCCGTGCTTTCGCACGAACCTAATTAATGTAAACCTCGTTTTCCCAGAGGCGTAACCCCGTTGACACCTTTCTAGACACCTACTTGATCAGCTAATTGTAATGTGTAAAACTCTCCCAGGAGTAACTCTTACTCGCAGTGGGTATCGGGATCCAACTATCTCATAGAAGGTATGCAATCTCATTGCAAATTTCAACACTTGAAATTCCCGATAATTTTGCCCCTAGCGTCCTATGACCTTAACGCAGGCCAACAAACCAGAGTGCGCTAGTCAAGTCCAACCCGCCATTTCCTGATTGAATTAAACCCACCCGCACGACCCTTGACGCAGGCCAACAAAGTCGCACGACTACCCTAATCCAATCTGCATCATATGCATAAGCAGATAAATACTAGTTAGCTACCGCACACTACGCCTTGACGCAGTCCAACAAACGTAGCACGAATACTAACTACTACTTATCTGAAATGACGGAGGGCTACGACAGGTTTTTCTGAAAACCTATTGTGTAATGAACTTGATATCGTTGTAGAATCAAATGATTTTAAAATGGAGTGCTTTTGAGGCTTTTGTAGTTTTGCTAAAGGAGTCACTCCCGGTGAAGGGATCGTCGGTCCTTTCCTCGTCGAATGACGTGCGGGATATATCATATATATCACTGTGCAAAGCAGAACTCTTAAAAGCAATCAAAAGACAAACCGAGTGTATAGCATCTGCCAGTTATTGCTAAAGGAGTCACTCCCGGTGAAGGGATCTCGGTCCTTTCCTTATCGAATAAGGTGCAAGATATATCATATATACCACTGTGCAAAGCAAGAACTGTAGCTACCTGTTTTATTTTGAAATTCGATTCCACAACATCATAGGTTTCTTTTCTTTCATTAATCATATTAATGAAGTCCCATCATTTAAGTACCTAAACATCACAGATAAATACGACGTACACTTATGCCATCCGCATTCGCCTCGATGTCCCCTCGTGCACCGTTAGGTTAGGTAACTAACGGCAGAGCGGGGCAGGGCTAGCGCGAGTGTAAAACATAAGTAACGTCTATATAATATATCATATATACTATATATTGTATCTATCACAGAACATCACATGATCACATCACAGATATCGCAGCAGAAGAAACATATGAAATATTGGATATACTAGGACGTCCGTGTTTTCAATACGAGCCAGTATAAAACACGGATTCCACGGTCGTGATGAATAGCCAAACCCACACCCCTAGACCCCTACGAGAGCAGCAAGCAACCCTACCAATTCTAGGGTTAGGAGACCCGGGCTCGACTCCTCGAGTTGGTCTCCCACTGGACCCTAGAACCCGGTTACTTGTGCCCTCCTCCTTGGGTCTATCCTAGTGCGGAAAAGTAAATAATATACAAATGGTGACAACTTCCGCTACCTGGAAGTGCCCCAATAAAAGAATATTACATACAAGTTTTTAAATGAATGAAAATGAAAAACACTCATCTCACATAAAAAAACCCGGCTATTCGAACACGACGATCCAATATAACATATCCAGCAACACATAACATCGCATGTCATCAACGTAAGTAAATATGCGCATCCCAATTGTCGTTGACATATAGCAACGAAACCGGCGATATCACATATTACACTTACGGTCACAGAAAAGAAAGTGTAAAACTACAACAGTTGGAATCCGCAACCTCTTTAGACATCGCATGCCTAATCAAATGAAATACTTAGACATCACATGCCTAACAATTATAAACCCCGCATTTTAGTCCCATTATCGAAAACACTTTTCAATATCAAGTCGGGCAATTCAACAGGATTCCCGACATTCTGATCGAATGCTCGTCGCAAACTTTAGTAGGCAGCTGCACCCCCGACGCCGTCGACGAAGTGCACCAAGGCGGAACACCGCTGCCGCGAGCACCCGAACGGATGCTTTCGGCGACGGGGTTCTCCTACAGTCACTTGGTCGGGGCTATGGAGTGAGGCTGTCTATTAAGTTTACCCGGCGAGTATCCGCGTACGCTACGTGATTGCGATGGACTTTTGATCACATCAAAATTCCGTGGCAACCGATCTAGTGAGACTAAACTGCTATGTTTATAACATTCATTCAGTTATCTCATAACTACTTCTGAATTCCAATTATTGTATCACATTCCGGATAAATAGAAAATGTTAAACTTTCCGATCGAACAATCGAACACCCAAGTTTTCCCGATACAGCTCAACACATGAAACAAGTTTAAAAACAATCACTTCATGCCTCAGTACCAACGGTCCAGCCGTAGAAGGGTCAAGTCAACGCCTCACATGTGGCACGCCGTACTGTCCCAAACCCTAAGGTTCAAAGGGCAGTTCAAGACGGTCACATAATCGAGTTAAGGTTTGTTGTCTTCTAGAGGGTCCATCGCGTTACTTGCACTACTTAGAACGTTATTAAACCACGGAAAGATCCAACACTTGGAAATTTCCCGGCAGGGGAAAAAGTGGGTATTTATATCCGGTAGAACTTTTTAACATATTCTATAAAATATCCGGAAAACACATAGACATAGTCAGACAATCCGATCGAAACACCGAGTCCCCAATACAACCCAGAAAACTCAACTCTTGAGTCAGTATTAAAAATTCCTAGAAAATGCAGCACTAAAAGATAAGAATTACTGTGCAAATTCCAAAAGCTGTTGTGACAATTTGGCCGCGGAACCGCCGCAAGAGCCATGCTCTTGCCGCGGTTCCGCCGCCGTTTAGAGGAATTGGTCGCTCGAATTTCACAGTAATTCTTAAAAACTCCTGCTGATTTTTCTGCATATTTTTAATTTGGAAAAATCCGAGTTTTCAAAAATTGTACAGAGAGAAATATGAATTAGGGTTTCGTGTTTCGTTCGGGTTTCTAACTTCGTCTACGCATCGCCTAAGGCTCTAGCTAGGCTCTGATACTACTGTAGGGATCCTAGGCACACTCAAGAGGTCTCACAAGGCATCAACCATGCCAATTTCAAATTTTACGGTGCCGAGAAACCCAAGACTAGATCGTTAACTAGAATTTTAGGCGAAACCGATAACTAGTTAACAACTTAACTATGAGTTAACGGAAAATACAACCTTTGTAGATCCGGTTCTCCTCCTCCATAGCTCCATGATGAAGTCTCCTTGCTGTCCAAATCGAATCCCGGGCTCTAGCGTCGGCTTCATCGGAGAAATGGGCGGGCTAGGTCATCGACTACGATGCCGAAGATGATCTACGTCGAGGCATCACAAGATCAAGCTCCCACTTCACCAAGTCATGAAACTTGTGAAGAAAACACCAAATACTACTTGGCAAGAGGTAGAGGATGAAGAAATAGGAAGTGGGTTCACTTTAGAATTGGATTTCTCACTCTTTTCATCAAATCACCATTGATGGAATCAAGCTTCTTCATCTTCAAGAAGAAGAAGAAGAAGATGATAATATTATCATACGTCTTTTGCAAAAAGAAAATAAATGAAATACTTATCATAAACCAACCATGGTCAAGTGTAGAGAATGAACTAGGGTTAAGTGGAATGGTTAGGGTTAAGCATGAGACAAAATGGTCACTTTAGTCAAACCTTCATGAAGCTTCATGAACAAACAAAGAAAGCCACCATTTTTCTCATTATCTTTTGCATGATAAATAAATAAATAAATAGATATGAAAAAGAAAACCCTAACCATTACATAACCATGGTTTAATCTTTACACAAAACACAAGTTAGCATGCATCATCAAACATGATACAAACAAGTGCACAAAAGTATATCACATATACAACTTGTGCAATGCAAGTGAGAAAATCCATTTTAAGTGAACCGATATTAGTTAATGCAAAGTAATATATCAAATATATAATTATGCATTAAATCATTAAATCAATACTTGATTTAATGATCCGGTCATATCACATACAACCGACTAATATCAACTGTAACAACTTATCGAATCAACACTTGATCCGATAACCCGGCTATATCGCATATAACCGATCAATGTCACATATCGCGAGAATCGAATACAGTATCACATACTGGTATCATTCTCGGTCCCGCACATATCTCATATGCGCTCCTATTTCGTTTTGCTTGAGCCAGGAAACCTCTGTGTAGGACTCTAAAGACTCGTCAATACGCCGGTAGCAGGTGATGATCATATCAACACCCACAAGCCGCAAGCGGTCTGCTAAACGTAACGGCCACCCGGGTATTGAGCGATCAGAAGATCGACGAGCAAGCCCGCTCACACTCCTGTGAATCCAACCAGTAACACTTACCGTACAGTCTAGTCTGTTCATCTGATATGTCGCATATCTCGTCTAGGGGTGGTAAACGTCAGACCCCAATAGCTCGATAAGTCGTGTCGATATGAGGTCTATAACAGTTCGAGAAACTACTGGTAACACTTACCAGTATATCTCAGCAACCCTGGCCAGGGATTTCCGGTTATAGCCAATCGAACACAGCACAACATCAACTCCCTATACCGGAGAGATGAATCCCCTCCTATCGCTCATTGCCTCCATGTGATTCGGGACTGTACCCAAAAACTACCGTTTTGCACGCCCTCTTGGACGTGGTAAGGTGGAAATCAAAGCACAGTGGGAACCACACAAGACTCTATGACGATCTCGGGTCAACAGACTACTCTGTACCAGTGTCACCAGAGAACTGCCATCTGACGTAAGGTATAATACCATCTGGGAGTTCTCGATGAGTCCGTCCAGTGTACCCAGTCTCCACTGAGCACCCGTATATCATCTCTGATGTCAAACACCAATGGATATGGTATCATCCATCGCCCATCTGTATGGGTCGAGAAGGTATACGCTAGTCTACTCTGGTATATCGATGCCCCATCTCGATACACCCACGACTAGGGACCTTGAAGGATGTACTTGTGGACTACCATGCCCCCACTAGTATGATCCGCATCATAGTCCAGGTAGTCAAGTACACATCCTAAGGGCTTTACCAACATGTAACAGAGAGACAATCAGTATACACGTTAAGGTAAAGAGTAACCAGATATCATACTATCATGTCGAGCAAGAAAATCCCCCCTATATATGTCCCAGCATCCACTACAATATACATCCACTGTACAGTAATGACCTCTAGGGCATATATATAACTAACAATATAGCTGTGGAAAGTTGCGTCCCAAGGAATCTTGGAGGTGGTAGGTTCCTCCGGGCAATGCCTCGATCACGAGGAAGGTACCGTCCCACTTCGGGGAGAACTTGTGCAGCTTTCCTTGGTCCTCGAACTCATTTCGTTGTAGGACTAAGTCTCCCATCTTGAATGCTCGGTATTTGACGCGGGTATTGTAATATCGAGCGGTCTGTTGCTGAAATACGGCCATCCTTATTTGCGCCCGGTCTCTCTTCTCCAATAGGACGTCCAAATTGCTTTGAAGGGCCAAGACATTGGCCTCGTCGTCAAAGTGCCCAACTCAATAACTGGGAAGACTGATTTCTGTGGGGACCATTGCCTCGGTGCCATAACAGAGACTGAACAGGGTTTTTCCTGTGGGTGTCTTTTTTGACGTTCGCAATGTCCACAGCACTCGTGGCAGTTTCTCGACACATCCGTCCTGTTTTCCTTCCAGGCGGGCTCTGAGGCCCTAGATAACACTTCGGTTTGCTACCTCAGCTTGCCCGTTGCACTGGGGATGTGCGACCACGGAGAATTTCATCAATATGTGATAGTCGCTGCAACATTCTCTGACTTTGTCGTTTTCAAAGTTGGTTCCGTGGTCGATGATGAAGCACCTCGGAATCTCAAATCGAGCGAATACATTATTTTGTAAGAATTTCACCGTGGAGGCTGCATCCGATTTCCTGATCGGCAGGGCTTCAACTCATTTCGTAAAGTAGTCCACGATGACAAGGATGTATATGTGTCCCCCCGTATCGTGGGGAGTTGCACAATCATGTCCATTCCCCCTTTATGCGAATGGCCAAGGGGAACTTAGCAATGTTAACTCAGTGGCTGGTAACTGAGGAGTGCTGCCGAAGAGTTGACATATCTTGCACCTTCGTACGAGCTTTTCTGCGTTGCTGTGGATAGTCGGCCAATAATATCCCTACAGTAGTGTCTTTTGAACTAGACCGCGGGCCCCCTAATGTGCACCACAAACTCCTTCGTGTATCTCATGGAGAACGTACTCTGCTTCGTCAGAATCGACGCATCTAAGTAGAAGTTAGGTGTGCGACTTCTTGTACAAGTTTCCTTTGATCCATACGAAGTGGCGAGCTTTCATGCGGAGATGGCACGCCTCGATTCGGTCTTCGGGGAGTACTCCATCCTTGAGGAACTCTACTATGGGCTTTCCCCAATCCGAGATACTCCCCTGAATGCTGTATATCCGGTGTATCACTTCTTTATTTTCGATGCTGGGTCGCGGTAGGACTTCGAAAAGGATGTTCCTCTTATGATTGGCCGAATAAGAGGAGGAGAGTTCGCTCAACGCGCCTGCCTCGACATTCGTACTCCGGGGAATCTATTCCACTTGAACCTCGTCGAAATTTTTCTGAAACCTTTTTATCTCGGCTAAGTATTTCATCATCAAGGGTTCCCGAACTTTGAATCGTCCGGTCACCTGTCCAACAATCAACGCGGAGTCGCTGCAAATTACAATTCTCTTTAGCTCTACTCCTGAGATGATTTGTAGACCAGCTAATAAGGTTTCATATTCTGCGGCATTGTTGGAGGCTTTGAAGTCGAGTCGTGGAGAGTATTCCATCTCGGCTTTATTGGGGCCGCGGATGACCAACCCAGCCCCACTCCTTTCCTCTGTAGAGGAACCGTCCACATAGAGTACCCAGTCCGGAATCAGACCGAGCTTTTCTTCTATTGAGTGTTGCGGGTTTGGATCTCGCACTGGCACTTCCTCTCTGTTGGGAATGGTGCCCTCAACGACAAAATCGGCAAGGGCTTGGGCTTTGATGGCTTGCCTCGGTCGATACCGAATGTCAAATTGTGACAGCTCCCATCTCCACTTCTCCAAGCGGCCCGACGATTCGGGGAACCAAGGATGTTTCTCAAGGGTCGGTTGGTGAGAACGATGATGGTGTGAGCCTGGAAATAATGTCGAAGTTTCTGGGATATGACGACGGGTGCCAGGACTATCTTTTCAATGGCTGGATACCTGGTCTCCGCGTCTTTGAAAACGTGGATGACATAATAGACTGGTCTTTGTATCCCCTCAGATTCTCTGATGAGCACAGAGCTGGCATCTTGGTCGGAGACAGCCAGGTACAGCAGCA
Organism: Agapanthus africanus; assembly: GCA_030015575.1. Taxonomy (NCBI): domain Eukaryota; kingdom Viridiplantae; phylum Streptophyta; class Magnoliopsida; order Asparagales; family Amaryllidaceae; genus Agapanthus; species Agapanthus africanus. Next base: position 151,674,869 of record JASDDO010000026.1, on the reverse strand, counting down.
GCTCGTCTCCTACAGCTAGTCAGGTGAGAAGCGGTGGCATTGTAAGATGCGTTTTGAGCCACTAGAAGGCTACCTGACATTTTGTACTTTTCGCCAGACCTGGACATGAACCGACTCAAAGCAGCCACCCTGCCCATTAGTCGCATGATTTCAACGTTGCTTTTAGGCATCGCCATGTCAATGATGGCCCTGATCTTCTCCGGGTTTGCTTCGATTCCCCGATGTGTGACCATAAATCCAAGGAACTTTCCGCCCATGATGCCGAAAGCATACTTGGCTGGATTCGGCTTCATTTTATACTTTCGCAGGACCTCAAAGGTCTCGCTGAGATCCGTGGTATGCCTGGCTGACAGAGTGGATTTCACGAGCATGCTATCGACGTAGACTTCTATATTTCTCCCAATTTGTACCTTAAACAGCTTGTTGACCAGCCGCTTGTTCCCTAATAAAAAAGCGGAGAGTAAGAATGGGGAAACTCCCCACTAATAAAAAAGCGGAGAGTAAGAATGGGCAAAGCATATAGGCGCTGCAATTAAACTACTGATAGGCTAAACAAGCCTCACGTGTTAAACACGTGAGCGCCTATATGCAAAGCAGATAGGCGCTGCAATTAAACTACTGATAGGCTAAACAAGCCTCACGTGTTAAACACGTGAGCGCCTATATGCAAAGCAGATAGGCGCTGCAATTAAACTACTGATAGGCTAAACAAGACTCATGTGTTAAACACGTGAGCGCCTATATGTAAGGTATATAGGAGCTGCAATTAAACTACTGATAGGCTAAAAAAAGCCTCACGTGGTAAACACGTGAGCGCATATATGCAAAGCATATAGGCACTACAATCAAACGGCTAAGAAGGCCAAATTAAGTCCCACGTGCTAAACACTTGAGGACACCTCCTTGCGTAAAATTAAATTCTACTTAATGAACCGCTGGATCAAGGATCCAACGCTGATTAAACAAAGAATTAAATTCTATTGGGAAGAATATTTTCTGTTAAACAGAAAGTTAATGGATCAAAGATCCAAAATATTTTCTATATCTTTCTAAACAGAGAAAGATTATACTCTGTTAAACTGAGCACCCTTGGATTAAAAATCCAGTGATGATTAAAATGTCGCCGCTTAATAGAATTTTATTCTATATATGGGAGAATATCTCCAATCTTGTTAAAAACAAGAACAATATCTTCTGTAAAAAAACAGAAGTCCTTGGATCAAAGATCCAACGGTGGGTAAAATTCCCCAAATCAATTCTGAGACCAATTAAATCAATTGGGATCTCTCAATAAAAGATTTTCTCAGAATTAAACAAACTTCTCTCCACTATATGAAGAACCCAAGACTTCAAGTCTCAAAAAAAAAGAAAAAAGGAGAAGAAGAAGAAGAAGAAGAAAGAAGAGAAAGAGAAAAAAGAAAGAGAAAGAAGAGAGAGAACTCCCCAGAGGTTTAAAAATGAATATACAGTGAGCTTTTGAGGAATAGGAGAATTTAATTCTCAAATAAAAGACTTGCTTCCTTGAAACGCTAGTTAAAAAGAAAACACCTATCCTTGCCTCTCTAAGGGTTTAACCCTTCATATAAGAACTCAGTTATGTCCTCTGGTTGAGATCTGCAGAAACAAATCTTCCCACAAGTTGAGAATTTAATTCTCATTAGGGAGATTTTGCTCTGCAAGATTCAAAACCTAGGGGAAAAGAACTAAGTTATAAAAATAAAGAAGAAAAACGGGAACATATAGGAATTTAATTCCTCTAGAAAAGTAGGGTTTAACCCTATATAAAGAACTTAATTCTTCAATAAAAAAACAGTGATCCAAGATCTCCAAGGCCAAATCGTTGGTGCTTAGCACTATTTCGAAGCCTCACTTGTTTCCTATGTGAGTGCTTCAAACGAACAAGAAAAATAACCAAAACTTCCTCACGTGTTTCCCATGTGATTTGTTTTAGAGGAAAACAAGTAAAAGAAAGAGCAAACTACAGCACTCCAGCATCAATAAAGAAAAGGGGACCCCACGTGCTTTGCACGAGAACTTTAGCCAAGTACTTAGCACTTATAAAAAAAGGGGGGGAGATAAAACCCAAAGTCCAGCGCCCATATTTGGGGTGCCTCACGTGTGTCACGTGAGCGCCATAAAATTCTAGTGTTTAACACTAGTCCAGTGCCCATATTTGGGGTGGCTCACATGTGTCATGTGAGCGCCATAAAACTCTAGTGGTTAACACTAATCCAGTGCTCACGTGAAACTCACGTGAGCACTGTATTCCTCAATGCTTAGCACTGTTGGAGACTCAATCTTAGCCCAAATTGGCTAAGTTTCCTGAGGTTAGACCTCTTTGATACTAAAACAACCGAGCTTATATTGCTCATGTTTTCCCAAGTTGACTTCAGTCTCAAAAATGACTAGTGGTCTCCCATTGATGATATCCCAAATGATATTCATCTTATATCTCCTAAGATAATTTTAGTCTCAAACATGACTAACATTTCTTAGGTCTACAATAGCCCTTTCCCCCCTCAAATACGGGATTTGGTTTATGGGTACATCTCTCCACACCTCTGATATATGTGGTTGTAATTTTTCAACGTCTTCAGAGAGGTGGCGGGTCCCGATAACCGACAACTCTTTGGTGCACTTCCAAATTGACGTGCACACCTCATATCAGACCGCACCCCAAATTCGATGCATTCCATATCATTATTGTTCACTCCGTCATGTAACAAATACACGTGCGCACAAGATGAACAAATGGTTGAAAAGTCCCTAAACTAATATTCGCCTCCAAAATGGCGACAACGGACCGAAACGTCCTTAAACTAATATTCGCCTCCAAAATGGCGATAATGGACCGAAATGTCCTTCAACTAAAATAATATAGCATAAACGCTCTTTTTTTTATCCTAAATAAAAATGATCCTGAAATCTCGTTAAGTGGATCTTAGTCTCAAATAGGACTAATGTATCTTTAACAAAAACAAATCAAGCCTCAAATGCTCACATACATTTAAGTCGGTCTTAATCTCAAAATAGATTAACGGTCCTTAAATAAAAACCCCAAATCTAAGATATACGGATTTGGACAAATCCACACCCTACGGGCGACAACATAATCCGTATACAATCCATGGGCAACCTAAACAAACAAAAACATGTAGGATTCCTAGGCACTCTAATGAGGTCTCACAAGGCATCAACCATGCCAATTTCAAATTTTACAAGTGCCGAGAAACCCTAATACGGATCGTTAACTAGAATTTTAGGCGAAACAAAGCAACTAGTTAACAACTTAACTATGAGTTAACGGAAAATACAACCTTTGTAGATCCGGTTCTCCTCCTCCATAGCCCCATGATGAAGTCTCCTTGCTGTCCAAATCGAATCCCGGGCTCTAGCGTCGGCTTCATCAGAGAAATGGGCGGGCTAGGTCATCGACTACGATGCCGAAGATGATCAACGTCGAGGCATCACAAGATCAAGCTCCCACTTCACCAAGTCATGAAACTTGTGAAGAAAACACCCAATACTACTTGGCAAGAGGTAGAGGATGAAGAAATAGGAAGTGGGTTCACTTTAGAATTGGATTTCTCACTCTTTTCATCAAATCACCATTGATGAAATCAAGCTTCTTCATCTTGAAGAAGAAGAAGAAGAAGATAATTATGATAAGTCTTAATTAAAATAGAAAAGAAAATGAATACTTATCATATACTAACTATGGTAGAGTGTAGAGAATAGACCATGGTTAGTTGGAATGGTTAGGGTTAAGCATGAAGACAAGAATGGTTACAAAGTCAAAGCTTCATGAAGCTTCAACTAGAAACAAATAAAGCCACCATTCTCTTCAAAATCTTTTCCAAATAAATAAATGATTAAGAAAAAGAAAACTCTAACCATTACATAACCATGGTTTAATCTTTACACAAAACACAAGTTAGCTTGCATCATCAAACATGATACAACCAAGTGCACAAAAGTATATCACATATACAACTTGTGAACATCAAGTGAGAAAATCCATTTAAAGTGAACCAATACTAGTTAATGCAAAGTAATATATCAAATATATAATTATGCATTAAATCATTAAATCAACACTTGATTTAACGATCCGGTCATATCGCATATAACCGACTAATATCCAATGTATCGGCTTATCGAATCAATCCTTGATTCGATAACTAGGTTATATCGCATACAACCATTCGACACATTCATCGCGAGAATGAAATATGGTATCACATACACGCATTATTCTCGGTCCCGCACATATCTCATATGCGCTCCTATTTCGTTTCGCTTGAGCCAGGAAACCTCTGTGTAGGACTCTAAAGACTCGTCAATACGCCGGCAGCAGATGATGATCATATCAATCACCCACAAGCCGCAAGCGGTCTGCTAAACGTAACGGCCACCCGGGTATTGAGCGATCAGAAGATCGATGAGCAAGCCCGCTCACACTCCTGTGAATCCAACCAGCAACACTTACCGTACAGTCCGGTCGGTTCGTCTGATATGTCGCATATCTCGCCTAGGGGTGGTAAACGTCAGACCCCAATAGCTCGATAAGTCGTGTCGATATGAGGTCTATAACAGTTCGAGAAACTACTGGTAACACTTACCAGTATATCTCAGCAACCCTGGCCAGGGATTTCCGGTTATAGCCAATCGAACACAGCGCAACATCAACTCCCTATACCGGGAGAGACGAATCCCCTCCTATCGCTCATTGCCTCCATGTGATTCGAGACTGTACCCAAAAACCACCGTTTTGCACGCCCTCTTGGACGTGGTAAGATGGAAATCAAAGCACAGTGGGAATCACACAAGACTCTATGACGATCTCGGGTCAACAGACTACTCTGTACCGGTGTCACCAGAGAACTGCCATCTGACGTAAGGTATAATACCATCTGGGAGTTCTCGGCGAGTCCGTCCAGTGTACCCAGTCTCCACTGAGCACCCGTATATCATCTCTGATGTCAAACACCAATGGATATGGGATCATCCATCGCCCATATGTATGGGTCGAGAAGGTATTCGCTAGTCTACTCTGGTATATCGATGCCCCATCTCGATACACCCACGACTAGGGACCTTGAAGGATGTACTTATAGACTACCATGTCCCCACTAGTATGATCCGCATCATAGTCCAGGTAGTCAAGTACACATCCTAAGGGCTTTACCAACATGTAACAGAGAAACAATCAGTATACACGTTAAGGTAAAGAGTAACCGGATAGCATACTATCATGTCGAGCAAGAAAGTCCTCCCTATATATGTCCCAGCATCCACTACAATATACATCCTATGTACAATAATGGCCTCTAGGGCATACCTATAACTAACAATCTCCCACTTGCACTAAGGCCATCTGTAACAGTGGTTGTAGTATCTCATACTCAACCATCCCATAAAAGTCTCTCTCTGGGAATAGGCCTTTGTGAGTGGATCCGCCGTGTTGTCCTCTGAGTCTACTCTCCTAACCTCGATCACCCTGGAGATCAACCATCTCCACGATCAGGTGACACTGCCTTAGAATATGTCTGGATCACTGATGGGACGGACGTTCCTTGGCATAAGCCACAACTCCATTGTCACATAATGGGAGGAACTAGGTTCATCTCATGAACTTATATATACCCAGACAGCCTCTTTGGTAGCATCTTAAGCAGCGATGTATCCAGCCTTAATCGTCTAGAATGTCATGGTATCTAGCTTGGAACTCTTCCAACATACCGTCCCTCCACTGAGGGTAAAGACAATGCCTGTGACTGACATTCAGTCGTCTTTATCACCTTGGAACCTTTCCAGTGATTCTCCCCAGGATCAATTGATACCATCTCACTACAGCTAGTGAGTATTCTAACACCCAAATAACATCTATCTCATAAATGAAAACTCAGGATTTAGGAGGTATTACTTTGATCCTATATGGAGAATCCATGTGATAAGCGGAGATTGATCGAGCGTAGCATAGGAAAATACTTCCCTATCAAGAGTATGTCATCCACGTACTCTATAAGGATCGTCACCATACTCCCTACTACCTTTTTGTATATACAAGGTTCATCTACCATTTTGATGAAGTCAAACTGTTTGACTAACTCATCAAAACAGATGTTCCAACTCTGCGATGCCTGCTTCATCACATAAAACATCTTGCACACGTTTCCGCTGCTCCCACTGTCTACAAGGCCCTCTGGCTGTGTACTTATAGACGCTCTCTTCTAAAACACCATCTAAAAAAGCAGTCATGGCACCCAACCGCCAGATATCGTAGTCATGGTATGTAGCCGTGGCAAGTAGGATCTGGATGGACTTAAGCATAGCTCCTTAGAAAAGGTTTCATCATTATCCACGCCTGGTCGATGACGAAAACCTTTAACAGGTCTATCTTTGAAAGTCTCAACTTTTCCATGTACACCAAGTAATCTTCTCAAGATATACTTGCTCCTGATGGGGATTTAACCCTTCAGATATAGCAACTAAAGTCCATACTTTATTGGTGTATAAGGATTCCATCTCAGATCGCTAAGCATCCAGCCATTCTTACAGAGTCCCACTCCTGATGGCCTGCTCGAAACTAGTTGGGTCATCATCTCATGATGCAATTCTCGCTCCCACTGTCATAGAGGAACCGAAGTATCTCTCAGGTGGGTGAGGAACCCTGCTAGATCGGCGGAGAGGCTGAGGTTCGTTGGTCACTATTGAATCCTTTGGTTCTATCAAATCATCGTCTGTAGTTTTTATAGCTGGAACCATTCCAGTTTTTCATAACAGACCTTGCTACGAGCTTGTCCGAATTATGCTTTTAGACATAGCCCGGACAACCCAAATCTCAACCAACTTAAGATATGGGCTCTTCCCTTTCCATATCATATATGAAGCGGTAGGCTACTGTTTTGATTTGAACCCTATTCAATAGGTATGCAACTTCTTAAGTGCATAACTCCCAAAAAGGAAATAGGAAACTCAGTAGTACTCATCATAGAGCACACCATATCACATAGGGTGCAATTGCTCCGCCCCGATATACCATCGTGCTATGGGGTATACGGAGGAGTAAGGCTGAGAGAGAATCTCATTCTCCTTTAGAATAGTCCAGGATTTCCGTGCTCAAGTATTCTCCTCCTCGATCACATCAAAGGACATAATACTTATACCCGTATTTTGGTTCTCTACTTCTAACTTATATTCTGTGAATATCTCATAAGGTTCGGACTTGTGTTTCAACAGGAACATATGTCTTAATCTTGAGAGATTATCAGAGAATGTAACGAAGTACAAAGAACCGGTCTTGGCATATGTAGACAGGGGACCTTACATACATCAACATGTATCATTCCCAAGAGTTTACTAACTCTTTCTCTATTTCCAATAAACAGAGCTATGGTCATCTAATCTTTGTGACATGACTGGCAAGTTTTCACAAGATGTAAATTCAAACAGATTTAAATATGCATCTATATGTAACTTCAGCCAGTCGGGTCGCATTGATATGACCTAGTCTACAATGCTTCAAGAAGGATCCGTTCATTTCTGAACTATTCCTTTTGTGTGTGTTCCGTATACTAAGAACTGTAGTTTGATTTAGAACGTTAATGCTTTTAGATAACGTGCCTGAACCGATCAACTTTTGATATAGAAAATGTTCAAAACATTATCCAACAATACAAAATTTTATCATTTCTTTACTGATAAAGAGACTGATATGATTTTGTATATCAGGTTCGGTATCTAATAACATTCGTTCAAAATCAATGTATTGGTAATACAGGGAGACAATGACCGACAGACTTGGCTGCAACTCTTGCCCCGTTTTCTGTCTCATGAAACTTATCATCCGTTCTCAGTTTTTCTACCTTTTTGTAGCCCTATGTAACAGATTACATATCTGGGATCCTGATCCGGTATCATATACCCAGGATGCGGAGGATACTGAGAAACAGTTCTTTGTAATGAACACACCCGAAGATGATGCATCAGCATGCACTCTCTTCGTTTGGGCGGCATGGGAATTCTGGTAATCCCCAACTTCCTGCTCTGTCTTATAACAATTATAAGTTGGAGCGGGACCAACGTTCCCCAGCTCAGTATAACAAGCGGGTTCAGTCAATATCCATATTATTATCTTGATTAAGGCGTGATATGGTCGCTACCTGTAGAGAGAGAGAGAAGAAAACACTCAGCGTGCGCTGTTTCAGGAATAGATTGGTTATTATCTTATCTAATCAGGATGGCTCCCACTGCTTTTTATCAAATCTTCCTTCAAACCCAAAAAGGAAAGACTAGCCGGGATTAATTACACACTACAAGTTCGCCAATCTTTCAGCCAGGCCAGTGTCGGTACTTTGAGGGAGGTCCCCCGTGCTTTCGCACGAACCTAATTACTGTAAACCTCGTTTTCCCAAAGGCGTGACCCCGTTGACACCTTTCTAGACACCTACTTGATCGGCTAATTGTAATGTGTAAAACTCTCCCAGGAGTAACTCTTACTCGCAGCGGGTATCGGGATCCAACTATCTCATAGAAGGTATGCAATCTCATTGCAAATTTCAACACTTGAAATTCCCGATAATATTTTGCCCCTAGCGTGCTATGACCTTGACGCATGCCAAACAACCCATAGTCCGCTAGTCAAGTTCAATCCGTACATTTCTTGATTGAATTAAACCCACCCGCACGACCCTTGACGCATGCCAAACAACGTCGTACGAATACCCTAATCCAATCGCATCGTATGCTAGCAGATAAGCACTAGTTAGCTACCGTACACTACGCCTTGACGCATGCCAAACAACCGCAGCACGAATACTAACTAGTACTTATCTGAAATGACGGAGGGCTACGACAGGTTTTTCTGAAAACCTATTGCGTAATGAACTTGATATCGTTGTAGAATCAAATGATTTTGAAATGGAGTGTTTTTGAGGCTTTTCTAGTTTTGCTAAAGGGGTCACTCCCGGTGAAGTGATCGTCGGCCCTTTCCTCGTCGAATGAGGTGCGGGATATATCATATATATCACTGTGCAAAGCATAAACTATAGAAGCTATCAAAAGACAAACTGAGTGCGTAGCATCTGCCAGTTATTGCTAAAGGAGTCACTCCCGGTGAAGGGATCTCGGTCCTTTCCTCATCGAATAAGGTGCAGGATATATCACATATACCACTGTGCAAAGCAAGAACTGTAGCTACCTGTTTTATTTTTGAAATTCGATTCCACAACATCATAGGTTTATTTTCTTTCATTAATCATATTAATGAAGTCCCATCATTTATGTCACCTAAACATCACAGATAAATACGACGTACACTTATGCCATCCGCATTCGCCTCGATGTCCCCTCGTGCACCGTTAGGTTAGGTAACTAACGGCAGAGCGGGGCAGGGCTAGCGCGGGTGTAAAACATAAGTAACGTCTATATAATATATCATATATACTATATACAGTATCTATCACAGAACATCACATGATCACATCACAGATATCGCAGGAGAAGAAACATATGAAATATTGGATATACTAGGACGTCCGTGTTTTCAATACGAGCCAGTATAAAACACGGATTCCACGGTCGTGATGAATAGCCAAACCCACACCCCTAGACCCCTACGAGAGCGGCAAGCAACCCTACCAATTCTAGAGTTAGGAGACCCGGACTCGACTCCTCGAGTTGGTCTCCCACTGGACTCCAGAACCCGGTTACTTGTGCCCTCCTCCTTGGGTCTATCCTAGTGCGGAAAAGTAAATAATATACAAAAGGTGACAACTTCCGCAACCTGGAAGTGCCCCAATAAAAGATTATTACATACAAGTTTTTACATGAATGAAAATGAAAAACACTCATCTCACATAAAAACCCCCGGCTATTCAAACACGACGATCCAATATAATATATCCAGCAACACATAACATCACATGTCATCAACGTAAGTAAACATGCGTATCCCAATTGTCGTTGACATATAGCAACGAAACCGGCGATACACATATTACACTTACGGTCACAGAAAAGAAAGTGTAAAACTACAACAGTTGGAATCCGCAATCTCCTCAGACATCGCATGCCTGACTAAATGAAATACTTAGACATCGCATGCCTAACAATTATAAACCCCGCATTTTAGTCTCATTATCGAAAACTCTTTTCAATATCAAGTCGGGCAATTCAACAGGATTCCCGACATCCTGATCGAATGCTCGTCGCAAACTTTAGTAGGCAGCTGCACCCCCGACGCCGTCGACGAAGTGCACCAAGGCGGAACACCGCTGCCGCGAGCACCCGAACGGATGCTTTCGGGGATGGGGTTCTCCTATAGTCACTTGGTCGGGGCTATAGGGCGAGGCTGTCTATTAAGTTTGCCCGGCGAGTATCCGCGCACGCTACGTGATTGCGACGGACTTTTGATCACATCAAAATTCCGTGGCAACCGATCAAGTGAGACTAAACTGCTATGTTTATAACATTCATTCAGTTATCTCATAACTTTTTGTGAATTCCAATTATTGTATCCCATTCTAGATAAATAGAAAATATTAAACTTTCCGATCGAACATTCGAACACCCAAGTTTTCCCGAAACCGTTCAACACATGTGGCATGCCGTAGAAGGGTCAAGCCAACGCCTCACATGTGGCATGCCGTACTGCCCCAAACCCTAAGGTTCAAAGGGCAGTTCAAGACGGTCACATAATCGAGTTAAGGTTTGTTGTCTTCTAGAGGGACCATCGCGTTACTTGCACTACTCAGAACGTCTTTAAACCACAGAAAAATCCAACACTTAGAAATTTTCCGACAGGGGAAAGATTGGGTATTTACATCCGGTCGAAATTTTTAACATATTCCAAATATCCGGAAAACACATAGACAAAATCTGATAATCCGATCGAATCATCGACGCTCCAAAACACCCCAGAAAACTCAACTCTTGAGTTCAAATTAAAAATTCCCAGAAAATCCAGCACCAGGAATGAGGAATTACCGTGCAAAAAATGGAGGCAATTCCCATAATTTGGCCGCGGAACCACCGCAGAAGCCATGCTTCTGCCGCGGTTCCGCCGCACATTAGAGACTTCATGAGCTAAATTTTGTGCCGTAATTCATAGAATTTCCTGCTGAATTTTTTAAGCATTTTTAATCTGGAAAAAACCCAGTTTTTGAAAAAAGTCCAGAGAGCATCATAAATTAAGGTTTCGATGTTCGATCGGGTTTCAAACGACGTCTACTCTTCGCCAAAGGCTCTAGCTAGTCTGTGATACCACTGTAGGGTTCCTAGGCACTCTAATGAGGTCTCACAAGGCATCAACCATGCCAATTTCAAATTTTACAAGTGCCGAGAAACCCTAATACGGATCGTTAACTAGAATTTTAGGCGAAACAAAGCAACTAGTTAACAACTTAACTATGAGTTAACGGAAAATACAACCTTTGTAGATCTGGTTCTCCTCCTCCATAGCTCCATGATGAAGTCTCCTTGCTGTCCAAATCAAATCCCGGGCTCTAGCGTCGGCTTCATCAGAGAAATGGGCGGGCTAGGTCATCGACCACGATGCCGAAGATGATCTACGTCGAGGCATCACAAGATCAAGCTCCCACTTCACCAAGTCATGAAACTTGTGAAGAAAACACCCAATACTACTTGGTAAGAGGTAGAGGATGAAGAAATAGGAAGTGGGTTCAATTTAGAATTGGATTTCTCACTCTTTTCATCAAATTACCATTGATGAAATCAAGCTTCTTCATCTTAAAGAAGAAGAAGAAGAAGAAGATAATTATGATAAGTCTTAATTAAAATAGAAAAGAAAATGAATACTTATCATATACTAACTATGGTAGAGTGTAGAGAATAGACCATGGTTAGTTGGAATGGTTAGGGTTAAGCATGAAGACAAGAATGGTTACAAAGTCAAAGCTTCATGAAGCTTCAAATAGAAACAAAGAAAGCCACCATTCTCTTCAAAATCTTTTCCAAATAAATAAATGATTAAGAAAACGAAAACCCTAACCATTACATAACCATGGTTTAATCTTTACACAAAACACAAGTTAGCTTGCATCATCAAACATGATACAACCAAGTGCACAAAAGTATATCACATATACAACTTGTGAACATCAAGTGAGAAAATCCATTTAAAGTGAACCAATACTAATTAATGCAAAGTAATATATCAAATATATAATTATGCATTAAATCATTAAATCAACACTTGATTTAACGATCCGGTCGTATCGCATATAACCGACTAATATCCAATGTATCGGCTTATCGAATCAATCCTTGATTCGATAACTAGGTTATATCGCATACAACCATTCGACACATTCATCGCGAGAATGAAATACGGTATCACATACACGCATTATTCTCGGTCCCGCACATATCTCATATGCGCTCCTATTTCGTTTCGCTTGAGCCAGGAAACCTCTATGTAGGACTCTAAAGACTCGTCAATACGCCGGCAGCAGATGATGATCATATCAATCACCCACAAGCCGCAAGCGGTCTGCTAAACGTAACGGCCATCTGGGTATTGAGCGATCAGAAGATCGATGAGCAAGCCCGCTCACACTCCTGTGAATCCAACCAGCAACACTTACCGTACAGTCCGGTCTGTTCATCTGATATGTCGCATATCTCGCCTAGGGGTGGTAAACGTCAGACCCCAATAGCTCGATAAGTCGTGTCGATATGAGGTCTATAACAGTTCGAGAAACTACTGGTAACACTTACCAGTATATCTCAGCAACCCTGGCCAGGGATTTCCGGTTATAGCCAATCGAACACAGCGCAACATCAACTCCCTATACCGGGAGAGACGAATCCCCTCCTATCGCTCATTGCCTCCATGTGATTCGGGACTGTACCCAAAAGCCACCGTTTTGCACGCCCTCTTGGACGTGGTAAGGTGGAAATCAAAGCACAGTGGGAATCACACAAAACTCTATGACGATCTTGGGTCAACAGACTACTCTGTACCGGTGTCACCAGAGAACTGCCATCTGACGTAAGGTATAATACCATCTGGGAGTTCTCGGCGAGTCCGTCCAGTGTACCCAGTCTCCACTGAGCACCCGTATATCATCTCTGATGTCAAACACCAATGGATATGGGATCATCCATCGCCCATCTGTATGGGTCGAGAAAGTATACGCTAGTCTACTCTGGTATATCGATGCCCCATCTCGATACACCCACGACTAGGGACCTTGAAGGATGTACTTATAGACTACCATGTCCCCACTAGTATGATCCGCATCATAGTCCAGGTAGTCAAGTACACATCCTAAGGGCTTTACCAACATGTAACAGAGAGACAATCAGTATACACGTTAAGGTAAAGAGTAACCAGATAGCATACTATCATGTCGAGCAAGAAAGTCCTCCCTATATATGTCCCAGCATCCACTACAATATACATCCTATGTACAGTAATGGCCTCTAGGGCATACATATAACTCACAAAACACACACGACACGAAGTGAACTTCCGGAGCAGGAGAAAGTGGTTATCGCGATGCAGTAACGTAATTAATTGCAGGGACTTGCTCCTGCATAGAAGAGCATCCCCACAATCAAAAACCCCTCGCAAACAAGGGAGAATCTGATGAAGTCTGCTACAACGGTCCCGTATGTCCAAACCTTCGATATATGGTGTCATAAATTAACTTGGCATCTTCGGAGAAGTGGACTGATAAATCCAAATAGCATCTGCTCCTAAATTCAGGCAAGACGATCCATCCCGGTTCGTCTCTATTTTCGGCGGTGAACAGATTCTAGCACGTCCGGTGGGACCTCTTTCCACTCCACACTTCGTGTGTCATTTTCGCGAACAAAATCGCGGTTTGCTATGGTTGCTTTTGGATTCGAGGTACTAAGATTTGGTGTCTTGTTCCTGTGCAGAAAGAAGAATTGAACATCAATAGTTTCCAGCTGCACAAACTGCAACAGCAACTCCCACTCCGCCCCAACTGGAGGAGTGTTATATAGGCCAAATGCGGCATCCATCTTTTCAATGCCAGTGGGGCAGGTGACTCAAGCCACCACTATTTTGTTCTTCGGGACCATGCTCCCGCCAGCAAGCTTCAGCGCCCCAGTGCCACCACCGGAAGCTCCCAAGAAGTCGGTCTTCAATCGATTTACAACCACAACGGCCCCTCTCCACGGGTCGTCCAAGTCTGCCAACTCAGTCTTCAACAGGCTGAGCCGAAGCTCAAGTGAGCCCACAAAGAGGCTCTTGATACCTGAAGGGGCTATCCCAAAATGGATAGTCCTCCCAACTCCTCCGGCAGGTGAAGTCATCAAAAGTTCTTCCCCCACCAGAAATTCGGCCTTCGAAATATTGGCCATTCTCTCTCAAAGGACGTCAGTCTTCGACAGACTGGCACCAGCAGCAGCCCCTCATCAAAGCAGGGGGTACGACGGAGCCACTTCCACAATTGAGGTGGTCCCGTCTGCAAGGCATGCTCGACGTCGCCACTAGCGCCGAGTAAGAAAAGATGAGGGCAACTCCCCCTCCGGACTCATCCCACCAGCTCCAATGGTGGAAATTAACATTGTTGTTCCAACCGGAAACAACTTTGATCTGCTTAGGAGGGTGCGCAAGAACTCTCCAACCGCGGTGCTGAAGAAATATCCCCCACCTGTTGAAAACATGACGCGGGCAAAGCCGAAGAATCCCCCTCAACGGCTCTCTTCCCAAATTCACAGGGTCTGGCGGAAAGTCCAAGATTCTGTAATTGACAAAGACTACTCTCGCCGACTGAAGAAAATGAAGGTTCAGCAGGAGAAAGGCTATCCCTCCATTATACAGCGAGGGACGTCTTCTACACAGGCGCCTGTTACAACGGCTCCTTCAACTTCAACCTCCCACAAAAGGACGGGGCTGGAGAAAATCCCACCACCGGCGGCAAATTCCAAAGATGATGGACCCAAATGCCCCAAGTCTGGGGGCATGATCGTGCACACGGTTTACATGGCTTCTGGAAAAGAGGAAAGTCGTGCTTCCGTGGGTCATCGGCCGCAAACTCGGTCGTTGACATAACCTCAGGAGCAACAACAAAAGCTCCAGGAAATGCTGATCAAAATGCCAGCACTCACCTGACAGAAAGAAAGTCCGGAGTCAGCATCTGAACAGCGTCAAGAGCAAGAGACCGATACAGAGTTCCTGCAAAGGGTGCTTGAAAGAAAGGATAAGGAGGCCGCAGAACAAGCTGCTAGCATAAAGCAGATGGCGCTTCTGATTTAGGACATGGTTGGAATGATGATCCAGCCAGGACCTCCAGCCGAAGACCCACCGATAATCATCGAGGATGATAGAGGGGAAACATCGAGCCCTCTTCTGGTTTTATCAGTGGCCAAGGAGGAAACAATCTCCAAGTTTGCTCTTGATGATTATATAGCTCAACAAATACGAGCTCATCAAGCAAATGAAGCGGCCAGCCAAACCATCAGAACTAGACGACAGTATCCAGGCTGGTATAACCAAATCAAGTACCCGCCGGGATATATGATCCCCAAATTCCATGTATACAAGGGGACAGGCAATCTGCATCAGCACGTCGCTCAGTTCAGAGCTCTATGCGGCAATACGGAGGCAACGAAAAACTGTTGCTTTGCCAGTTCGTTGGCAGCCTGTCAAAGACGGTCTTTGAATGGTACTCGGAGCTCCCAAATGACCCCGTCAAAACATTCACAGATATGGAACCGCTGTTCACACAGCGGTTCGCCGGCGCAAGCGAGCGCACCCCGATCACGGCATTAATCAATGCCAGAGTGAAGTAAAGAGAAACCTGGGTCCAATACGCAATCCGGTGGCGGAACCTATGGCCGATGTGCGAACAACGCATCGAAGAATCTCGTGCCGTGGGTATGTTCATCAGGACAATAAATCCTCAAACGACGGTGTCCCAGTTTATGACGTTCTTCAAGCCGACCATCTTCCAGGCTCTGATTGACAAACTGACCCAAATGGACCAGATGGGCCATGGGCCTTCCTCCTAAAAAATGGACCCTCGAAATGCCAAGGGTAAAGGGAAAGCGGCCTTCGTTACCAACACTCAACAGCAACTGAGTGACCCGAAGCCGGTTGCTCGCCAAAACAACATGTGTCCGTGCTTATCCCTGGAAGAAAAGCTAGGACGCACTTACTTATTTCCCCGTGACAAGACGAGGAGACTATTCGAGCTGGCAGTGCGCAATAAACTTATCACATTGCCGGAACCACGACGTCCACCGCAACCAGGCGATGTCAACAACCCCAACTACTGCTCTTATCACAGAATGGTGAGCCGCCCAATTGATGACTGCTACATCTTTAAGAACTGGTTCGAGAATCAGTATCAACAAGGGATGTTCGCGCTTTCTAAGAACTGAAAGGTGAACCTGCCGGGGGCATCATGCTCGCTCGTGGAAGAAGCTCCATAGAAAGTCATCCTTTCAGTTAAAACTAAAAGAATGCTAAAGGATCTCTAGGCATGTCCGGCAATCAGGTGGAAGATCCCGCTTGAACCAGAAATCATCGAACGGATGCTGAAACTGTGTCCTGTACCGAAACTGTCGACAAAGGACAAAATCCCCAAGTCGAACCTTCAAAGTCTTCGAAGAAAAAGAAGAAGACCAAGAAGCCTGTGCAACCTGCCGAGTATGATGACAAACGCACAGACTTACAGAGGTACATTGACGCACTGGAGGAATACAAGCAGAAGGCGCGGACACCGGTCACCCTCAAAGAATTCCTTAAGAATATTCTTGAGAACGAAGAGAGTGACAACGATGAGGAAACTAACTCATCAGAAGAAACCAAAGACTATGTAGCAAGTTGCTACATGGTCTCCTATTCGTCGTCAAATGGCGAAGAAACGCCCTCGGTGTCAGAAAACAACGCAGAGGAACTGGGGGCAGGATCGACGCCAAAATCCCCGAAACTGTCAGAAGACCCAATCGATAGGTTGTTAAATGAAACCTTTCGAAAAAGCAAAGTTGACCAAGAACGCGAAACAACCATATATGAAAAGGCTAAGCGTCGGCGTCAGGATGCAGAAGCTGCGGCAAGGATGAGTCGTAAAGTACTCCAACCAAGCCAAAGCACACCTGCCACAAATAAGAGCAGCATCAAAGCAGAGAAGCAGTTCGCCAAAGCTCTGTCAGTGGGAATGAAGCTGCCACCACTTAAAGAAAACACGCCCGGGGTCACAAGCCTTGACAGAGAGGACTCATATCCGAATATCATCGGAGGGTTACTCATCCCACCGAAGAATGCAGTGCCTTCAAGAAGTGGTGGTAAGGATACGTTGCCCATCAACAACACTTCAAGAGGATGAAGCGCGAAGCTCGTCGACAGCGAAAAAGTGAGACGAATGCGCGTGAGAAAATGACTGGCAACTGTCATATGGTTGATACCGATTTGGAAAAGGAAAAACCCCAAGTTCTTACCTTCGGGAGCGATTTGGAGGAAGAAACAACCCTTAGCCCTCTCTTCAAGGACTCCACCTCCGAAAAAGAAGAGGAGGAGAAGAACTGTGAGAACATTCAGCTGTGTAGCTGTACGTTGCCTAAGAAGAGTCTCGGACCTACAAATAAGGGTTCGAGCAAAAAGGACAAAGGGAAAGAAAAAATCCCTGAGGAAATTGTCCTCGATGAAACCCACCTTATAGCACAGTAGAACCTAGAGTCTTATAAGGCAAGGATGACGCGGTCATATGAAAAACTGACCAGACCGAGAACATTCCGCCAAGGCGAACTCGTGCTAGTCGTCAAAAGACCTATGATCCCCAATCGTGCGAAACGGGGGAAATTCGAGCCGAACTATGAGGGCCCGTACATCATAGACAAGGTCTACCAGCTCATGGATATGCATGGCGAAAGACCCTTCCGACCAATAAATGGCCGATTCCTCAAAAGATACTACGCCTAACGGGTTACGATTCAGGTCAATGATAGATGACGATGTCTGTGTCCACTCGCTATCTTCCTGAGTCAGAACCCTGAAAGTAGTATCCAGAAGATCTATTGCCTCGAAAATGATAACAGTGGACCACTACATTCTTAAACTGGCCATGGACCGAGATGTCCCTAAACTAATAATGGACCGAGATGTCCTTAAACTAAAACTTCAGACCAGAATGTCTTTAAACTAGCGCGTCACCTCAAACACGGAGATAATAGACCGAAATGTCCCTAAACTAGTGCGCCGCCTCAAACATGGCACATCGCCCCAAATACGGCGATATCCACCCTTGAGATCTATGTTGCAATCGAAGTCTCAATAGCAGAAGTTGCAACTCAAGTCCTACTGGCTACAAAGCTACTCCAGCGGTGAAGTCACCCTTAAGTCTCATTGACAAACAGATGGGTCAAAAAAAGGTAAGTCCACAAGCAAAATGGGCACGGATGAAAACCTGAAAGGATGTCGTAAGTAAAAACAGCAGGGCTACCAGCGAGTTTGTGAAAACCAGGAAGGGTGCGATCTCGTTAAAAAAAACGGTATGTCCACAAGCAAAATGGGCACGGATGAAAACTCGAAAAGGCGCCGTGAGTAAAAACAGCAGGGCTACCGGCGAGTTTGTGAAAACCCGGAAGGGCGCAATCTCGTAAAATTTTCACTTACGAGATCCTCTCGAATCGTAAGGAGAACTCCCCCTATGAGACCCTCACAGCTCATAGGATTCAAAAGCCTTAAGCTACAGGGATCCAAACCTGTTCTTAAGCCATCACATTCCCCTAGTTGCCCTACAGGCAGTCCAATATTGGCCCTTGTATACAATCTACGGGCACGAATAAATACTCCCTTACCAAGTTCTACCAATGTCGAGAAACATTCCATATGGTGAACGACACTTGTAAGTCCTCTCGACTTATAAGGAGAAAACACACTTGTAAGATTCTTACGACTTGCAAGGGAAAATACCACTTAGGAGTCCTCACGACTTCTAAAGAGAACCTACACCTACGAGATCCTCTCGACTCATAGGGAGAAATACCTTAATGAGATCCTTACGGCTCATAAAATCAAAAGCCTTAGTCGACAGGATCTTAACCCTGTTTACTAAGCCATCTTTGTTCAAATCAACAAAGGCAAATGATGACTCGCTCCTGACAATATTCCGGTTGCAGCGATGCTGATGCCAAGATTGGTATCGGATATCAAGTTCCTGACTTGTAATAAAACTCAGCGAGTCGTAAAAAAATGCACATGAAATAGCCGAAATGATGGGGCAACTCGCAATAAAAATCAGCTAGCAAAAAAATACATGCATATGAAATAGCCGAAATGTTTGGGCAACTCGCAATAAAAAATAGCGAGAAAAAGAAAAAAAAACGATATAGCCGAAATGATTGGGCACCGCGATGAATAGCCGAAATGATTGGGCAATTGCGACTTCAACGACATAAAAGCTGAAAAGATAGAGCATCGCGGAAAGAAAAAACATGAAAATAAAACTTTTCTGCCCATTAGGTAGGTCCACACCGACCCCTGTATACAATCCATGGGCACAAGGAAGGAAAGGGTACCATATTTTCCTACCATGCTCCGTTAAAGGGAGAGCCAGATCTTAATGGCAACAGGTACAGCCTAGAGGTTATCCCGACGTTCTTCTCATTCCGACAGGGTGCAGACGTGATGTCAGCAAAGCTCCAAGGAGCCAAATAAAAAAGGAGCAATGGCAAAATCCCAGCTCCAACTCGACGTTCCTTCTCGGTGCAGACGCAACGTCAATAAACAAAAGTGGAGTAATGGCAAAAATCCTAGCTTCAGCTCGACGTTCTCCTCATTCCAGCAGGGTGCGAGTGTAACTATCAAATGAAATTGGAGCAATTGCATACTCCTGGCTCCGGACTTTGATGGCGATACATACAGCATAAAGGTCATTTGGATGTCTACCCAACTTCAGCAAAGAATCGGTATGACATCACCAAAATAAAGTGGAGCAACGGCATATCCCTAGTTTCATATCTCGTTGGCAACATCTACACCCTAGAGATCAGCTTGACGTCAAAAAAGACCCAAGGGTCGAACAAAAAAGGAGCAATAGCATATTCCTAGCTCCAGTTCGACGTTCCTTCTCAATGCAGATGCGACGTCAACAAAAGGCTCCAAATAGCCAAATAAAAAAGGAGTGGCGGCAAAATCCCAGCTCCAGCTTGACATTCTTCTCGTTATAGCAGATGCAATGTCAACAAAGGCTCCAAATAGCCAAAATCAAAAAGGAGTCACGGCAAAATCCCAGCTCCAGCTTGACATTCTTCTCGTTACAGCAGACGCAATATCAACAAAGGCTCCAAATAGCCAAACCAAACTGGAGCAAAGGCATATTCCTAGCTCCGGACTTCAACTGCAATACATACAGCATGGAAGTCCCACAGATGTCTACCTTATTTCAGCAAAGAAATGACACAGCATCGTCAAAACAAAAAATGAAGCAACGACGTATTCCCAGCTTCAAGGTCTCGACGGCAACTCATATAAAACCTAAGAGACTATCGGAGATCATCCTACACCAGCGCGGAGTGGTTATGACTCACCGAGGCTCCAAACTGAGCCTAACCTCAAGTAAAAAGCGACATGGAAAATTCCTAACGCTTGCTCTTCTGACGGTCATATAGCCTAAGGAGATTACTTGAAGATATCTTATCCGGCCCCCGAAGGGATCAGAGACACGGCAGTCGCGGGGCTACTCGAACAACAGCTTAAAAACTGCATATCAAGGAATACATCCGCCAGCGTGACGGTATCACGGACCAAAGCCCTAGTACCACAAAACCTAATGGACCACTGTCACAAAGAGCAGGGGTTATCTATATATAACGTTAGGATAAGTTTGCCTGTAAACCCAAGGGAGGTAAACTAAACAAACTCTGAAATGGGTCCATAAAATAAACAAACTCCGAAATGAGTCCATAAACTAGAGACTCCGAAATGAGTGAATAAACTACAAGCTCCGAAATGAGTTCATAAACTAGAGACTCCGAAATGAGTCCGTAAACTAAACAAACTCTGAAATGAGTCCATAAACTAGAGACTCCGAAATGAGTGAATAAACTACAAGCTCCAAAATGAATTCATAAACCAGAGACTCCGAAATGAGTAAATAAACTATAAGCTCCGAAATGAGTACATAACTACTTTACGTCAAGTCAAGACATCGAAGGATAGAGAGACACAAGTATGAAATGAAATATGTCTTTTATTCATAAATCAAAATGAATACAAGATGCTTTTATTCATGAATCAAAATGAATACAAGGTGTAAAAAGTTTTCTAAGCTGGTGAGTGATTCAATAAGCCAACAAGTTCGTCATTTTTCCGCCGAACTTCTGCTTCGAGCTCTACTAATGCCGCGAGCCGAGTCCCTGCCTGTGTTTGTTGGTTCTGGTATGAAGAAAATCGACTCTCAAGCTCTTTCTCGGTAGCCTTGTGGGCCTCGACCGTCTCACGTGTAAAAATAACGGCTTTATCAAGGTCCGCCATCTCTGTAATGGCCTCTTGAAGAACCCGCCAAATTTCATAAGCACGAGTGGTCTTGGCAGTGAGCTGGGCTTGAAGTTCCCCAAAAGACTTTGAAGCCAACTCCCTTACCGAAAACTTCCGGTTGAGCCCTTTCTCGTATGACTGGAGATTGGTTGCACATCGGTCGATCCATCCACACAGGCTCGCATTTACAGATAAGATGTCAAAAGGAAGGCGTATGCATTCAATCCTGTTGGATATAGTGCTCTCTAAGTCAATTATTAGATCGCAGGTACGTGATTGCAATGATTGAGGGAGGACCTATACCGATAAAGCAGTATTACTCGAGATGATAGTATGTTATCTGGTTTGTCTTTATTACTGTTACACTTTGATAGAGCCCTTAGGATCTTGTATGACTGCCGGCAGTATGATGGCGATCATATATGTGGGAGCTGGGGTCTACAAGCACATCCTTAAAGTGTCCCTAGTCGTGGGAGTTTCGAGATAGGGCATCGATATGTAGGTCTACGGTAGCGCCCCGGCCGTCTATCAGAGGCTAAAATGCGGAAACGAAAATTTTTCTTAGCTTTAAACCGGCACTGTCGCATCCTAAAACCCCGGATCGTAACCATCAACCTAATGCTAGCAATCAAGAGAAAGGGTAGAGAGCTATACCGAGCGATCCGTGTCCTTCGGTCTTCCGCCTCCACTCCGATCTCCTCGCGGAATCTCCGGTCTTCATCTCCTCGTCGGAAAGGGCACCACATCGAAAAGTCTTTTTACGGGCTCCCGCTTCATCCGAAGCAACTTGGACAAGAAGTGTGCTAGCCGACGCATCCAAGGTGTTATAGAGAATATTTGTGATCACTTTGTCTCTTGCATCCATGGCTTTGGATGGAGGTTGAAGTGTTGCCATTGATGGAAGCAAAAAGCTAGAGGAAGAAGAAGAAGAACAAGAGCTTTTCTTTTTCTTTTCTTTTCTCTTGTTGTAATGAGAGTGAGAGAGTGAGATTATGAAAATATAAGACCAAAATAATTCACAACCATGGCAGCCCCTCTCTCTCTCCATCTCATTTCAACACATTAAACAATTCACTAATGTGACATTTTTGCTAAAAAAGAGACCATGAGTCATAGTATAAGTCTATGTCACATTAATGCATTGTCATGATGATTTCTAGCTCATTATTTCCTTAAGCAAACATTAATCCAAATGTTTGCCATAACAAAGAAAATTCGGCAACATCTAAAGTAAACTCGTGACGGATCACAAGGATACCCCTCACCTGTATATACATACCTGCACCCGCATTCCGACTGAATGCGAATTCGATGAGACTAAAGTAATCCAACAAATCTAATACTAGGATCCGGCTTAAACCAAAACCTACTAGTATGATCCGTCCGATCATGATCCATGCAATACCGCACGTATAAGATCGAACCCTGCCATATATCATACGGCCTCTACAACGTTTCGCCCGAAACTTGAGAAACTGTCTGTGAGGGACTCTAAAGACTCGTCAATATTTTGGCTGTGGATTTAACCACTAGCACGTCAGAAGTATTAGCCGTACGTAACGGGCTACCAAGTAGTGACCAAAAGGGAGGTCGATGAGCGAACTCATCCTGACACCCTACTGAGCCTGTCAGTGATAATATCCATACAGTCCGGTCCGTTCGTCTATGAGTATCGCATGGCGGGCCTACGGGGTTGGTAAAAGTCAGACCCCCATAAGCGGTACAAGTTGTGTCGGAGTGTAGCCCAGAACACTCTGAGATACTACTGGAATACCTACCAGTAAATCTCCTGCCTCGGCCAAGGGCTTTGTGTAATGGCTCTCCTAGACACAGCGCGATCTCACCCCCAATACCGGGAGAGACGAAACCTCTGCCGATTCGCTCACTGCCTCCATGTGGCTCGGGACTGTACCCAACTAAAACCTGTTTGCACGACTCCTTTGAGCCGTGGTAGGGTAGTAATAAAAGCACAGTGGGAACTCACACGAGACAAATGACGATCTCAGGTCGATGAACTAACCTGTACACATGTCACCAGGGATCTGCTATCTGACGTCTGGTATAATCCCAACTAGCATGTTCCCGGCGAGTCCTGTCCGGTGTACTCATAACCTAATGAGCACCTGTATACATCTTGGGTGAACCAACTGACACCAGTGGCCTGTGAGACCGGCTACCGCCCCTCGTCGGGGTCTCGACTGTATACACTAGTCTACTCTGGAGTATTGATGCCCTGTCTCGAAAACTCCCACGACTAGGGACCTTTTAAGGATGTGCTTATAGACCCCAGCTCCCACGTATATGATCGCCCTCATACTGCTGGCAGTCAACCAAGAATCCTAGGGGCTCTATCAGCATGCAATAATGACCTGTAAGGTCACCTGAAGCAGTACACGATGATAAAGATAAACCAGATAGCATACTATCATCTCGAGTAAGACTGTCCAACCGGTATAGGTTCTCCCTCAATCATTGCAATCACGTGCCTGTGATCCAATAATTGACTCTGAGGGCACTATGTCCAACAATCTCCCACTTGCACTCAAGGCTAATTATTGCGATGTCGCATACTCACAGCCCGTGTGATACCGAACACCCAACTCCTCTACTAATCAGTCTCACAAAAATCGTTTGCGAAACTATTGCGTTCGAGAAATAGCCTCAGTGAGTGGATCCGCCCTAATGTTTCTTTCTATGTCTCTCTTTATCTCAAGTTCGCAGAGAAACCCATCTCCCGAAATGAGCAATACCTGTCTTAGAATATGTCTGGATGTCTGATGGAACCTAGTTCATAAATGAACTCCAAATCCAAACTTCTTAGACTGTATCGTCAACTGAACTTAATCAGTATCCTGCGCCATGCCTCCCTCACTATCCGCCTGGACCACCTGTCCAAAATACTGCCCCTCGTCAGAGGGAAAACTATAACTCTGACAGCCACTCTGTCATCCATGTCACCTTGGAAGCCTAGAATGATAACTGTCTCCCGAATGAGGCTGTCGTTATCATATCCCTAGAACATCCACTTATGTTCTAAAACTGCTTCCGAATGTTTCTCCAGGATTGGATCAATATCAACTTATTGCACCTACTGCAAAAGCAACATTTGGTGTGGTACTTGACATCTCATGATTGACTCAATTGCCTAAGCAAGTGATCTGCCAATCATGCACATCCCTCTTCCCTTTAGTCTGTAAGACACCTTTAGAGAGGGTGACTCCATCACCTGCAGGTATACTACCATGCCAGGAGTCGTCCATTCTAAAACACCTTTAGAATGCAGTCAAAGTACCCAGATTAGGAAACTACCCAAATCTAGATCTAAAACCATAGATCTAGTAACCAGAATATCTTGATATTATATCCAAGTCCCATGTGGAGAAACTACTGTGTGACAACCAAAATATAACCGATTGTAGTATAGGAATTTCACTTCCTACTCTGTGTATGTCATCCAAATACCAGGACATCACACCCTACTACCTCCTTAACAGATCCATCCCCTATTCTGATGAAGTCAAACCTATGACTGTCACATCAGAAATAGATGATCTATCTCCGCTATATCCGCTTTAGTCTATAAATAGACATAAGCCACTTGTCCACCATGCTTCCGCTGCTCCCACTGACTACGACAACCCTCTGGCAGAGTCATATACACGTACACTTCTGAAGCCAGTTCAGAACGACGTTATACTCATCCTCCTGCCGGGTCTCATAGTCTGGAACAACAGTAGTGTCAAGTCTGGGTAACCAAGAACCTCCCTGTCACCGTCCTTGAGGATACCGAAGTACCACTCGGGTGCCTGAGGTTACCCATCATGTCTGCAGAGTGGCTAATGGAATGTCATACCAGATTGAATCTTTAGGTTCTTATTAAATTTTCAGTAATCGTTTGCGGTTCTGGAATCACTTCCAGTTCTACCATACTCCCACTACTGTTTTCTGAAAAAATCCATTTTTATTAAAGCTGTGGCGAGTCAAGAACAATATCACTATTGATCTTCCTGATGGTAGAAAATCAACCCTCGTCATAGCCCGGGTCAACCCACAAACAGCCATTACAGAAACGTGCCATGAGTTATCCAGAGTCTGGTTTTAAGCATAAGCTGGACAACTCCCCGTACCTTAATAATGTCAAGATATGAACTGTTCTATATCCAATATAGAAACAGAGGCACTGATTTAATTGAACCAGATTCAAATCATGCAGCTGTCTCCAGTGCATGTCAACTAAATGGAGAGAGGCCGATCAGCGTTACTCAACTTAGGAATGCTCCCAATTATGAGTAACCTGAAAGAGAAGCAAGTTCTCTAAGTCATTACTATCAACTGAATACCATACACAAGTATCTACATTTTCGATCACCTTGAATAATCCCGATACTTGCAACACCTGATTCTCTACTCTATTCTTATACCTATAACTTCTCAAAACTTGGACCTTGTGTTTCCACGAAATACATGTCTAAGAACTAGAGAAGTCACAAGTAAACAGAATATAGTACGAGTACCAACCCCTCTGTCCTAATGGACACTGGACAACATACAATACTCCGTATAAGTCCTCTGAGTCTAATAACTCAATCCCTGTGTGTCGTAGGTTAAAAACTGTACTTATGGTTAAGAAGAATTACACCGTTGTTTAATGCTCCTTACCTAACCATCCACTGATATAGGTAAATGTCATGGACATAATTTCAAAAAGTTATATCTCACTCTATAAAAATAGACGTACAGATATATCAATTTGAAATTGGTGCATAACAACGGATATTAAAAACCAAATATTTGTCGTCCGGCAAACAACCCAGGCGATTTCCTTAAATATCACCAATTACAACGAATTCCGATATAATGAGGATGATCACCTAATTCCCAATAACTTACTCCTACTCATCATCTGTAAAACCATATATAAGTGAGAATCAAACCTGGTAAATACATACCGTGGAGCAAGTGTCTAATTGGGAAATCAGTTTTCTTTTAACAGTACACAGTGAAACTGGAACATTGAAATGTTTCGATGGGGTATCCGGGTATTCCTAGTAATGCCTCTTCCATTATCCAGATTCATAACTGTAACCGTATATTTCTCTGTCATCTCTCCAAATCCCTTCATATGTCTTTAGTCATTACCTTCTGTACACCCCTTTAGGCCAAATGGTTTTCTTCCTTCCCTACCTTTCGGCACCAGCCTATGGTTTGGAAGAAGACTATCCAATAAGCATAATGGGTGTACTGTCCTAATCCTAGGAGCACTCGCAATGCGAGAGAAGGTAAAGATAAAAGACAACCGAATAAACCTTATTCCTATTTCTCCTGAACTAGAATCCATCCCCGAACTGGAACAAGTTCCTTTCGAGTTCGTATATAACCATACGATGGAGTATCCAAATAAACTGTTGATCTTCGTAGTGATACGGAGTGTCCTGGAGAAATACAAAGGTGAATTGGGAGTGGTAATGAAATACTTTTTTTTGGTCGTGAATAGCAGTCGCATTTTACTTTGCCCTCTTACTAATCCCTTGATATGTCTTTACTTAATACCTTTTGTACACCTTAGTTAGGCTAATTGGTTTTCTTCATTCCCTACCATTCGGCACCAGCCTAAGGTTTGGAATAAGACTATCCAATTTGCGTAATAGGTGTACTATCTCCTAAACCAAGGAGTACTCGCAACCTGAGAGAAGGTAAAAGGAAATGACAACTGAATAGTCCTATCCGTTTTCTCCAGAACCGGAAACCATCCTCGAATAAATTCCTTCGAGTTCGTATAAAACCATACGATGGTTTTATCCAATGGAAGTGGACGTTCATAGTAATACGGGGTGTCCTGGAGAAAAGGGTAAAAGTAGGAGTGGCAATGAGGTTTGCAACTCTGACAATCCAAAAGCCAGTAAGAAGGTTCGGTTAATCTTGGTCACTGAGTCATAGTCAAGGGTCGGGTCATGGTCGCTGCCAAAGAGAGAGAGAAAAGAAACACTCAGCGTGCACTCTAACCTAAATCAGAATGGTTATCAATTTATCCAATCAGGAAACCTCCCACTGTAACCTCAAATTCTCCTCCAAACCTAAAAGAAGAATTAGTCGGGATCACCCGAGGAGTAAACCAACTCATCAGTGGGAATCGGGATCCAACTATCATCGCATAATAACGTGACGGAATCCACTCACATTATCACACTCCAGAAGGTATGCGCATGCCTGGCAAGTTTCAGTTTCTTTAGAAACTCCCGATGTGATTTTTACCCCTAGAACCCAAGTGACCTTGACACAGTCAACAAATCAGAGAGTCCTAGTCAAGTTCAACCCGTCATTATCCTGGATTGCATTAAACCCATCCGTACAAGCCCTTGACACAGTCAACAAGGCCGCACGACTGTCCTAACCAATCCCATTAATATGCCACAAACAAACACTGCTTAGCTACCGCACACTACGCCTTGACACAATCAACAAACGCAGCACGAATACTAAGTAATACTTGTAAGAAATGAACTTGATATCGTTGAAGGAACTGCATAGCCTTTTTATAAAAAAATAGTGACGAAAACTTTTGCTAAAGAGGTCACTCCCGGTGAAGGGATCTCGGCTCTTTCCCCGTAGAATGAGGTGCAGGATATTCCAACTAAATACCATGATGCAAAGCAAAAAGTAATCGGCTATAGTGAAGTTATTACCCTGACGCAAACTTCTGTCCAAGGGGTCACTCCCGGTGAAGGGATCTCGGCCCTTGCCTCGTCGACTGAGGTGCTGGATACTCATAACCGAATACCACTGTGCAAAACAAAAGAGAACGTCCTTGCAATAACAGCTTTTTGAAAAATTGTTCCAACAACATCAGAATAGGTTTGTTTAGCTTGCATTGATCCGAATCAACGCAGTCCCATCAATTGATCACACCAATAAAGAACGAAAATAATGATGTACGTATATGCCATCCGCATTCGCCACTGGGTCCCGTCATCACCCATTAGGTTACTTAACTAACGACAGAGCGGGGACTGGACTAGCGTGGATGCAAAACATATACAACATCTACTAGTATATATATCTCAATATATAATATTCGCTCAAGGCGTGATAAAATGCAACATCACAGAAATGTAATAAGCATCACAGAACAATACAGATAATCTGGAAGCCCCGGGTTTCACAGAGCCGCTGCTGAAACCCGAAGTTCCCATGGTCGTGTGGATAGCCTGTGCAATGAAATCCTAGACCCCTACGGGTGCGGCAAGTTACCCGTCAAAACCTGAAGCGAGGCAGCCCCCTTCAACGACGTGAATGGACCACCCAGCACTTCACGGAATCCGGTAACTTGAGCACCCCTCCTTGGGTCAACCTGTACCCCCTACGAGTGCGGCGAATAGCCCGCCAATTCTAGAGTAAAGCCTCCTCCGTCTCAAAGCCATGAGATGCGGACCCGTTGCCCTCTAGAACCCGGCTATCCGTGCACCCCTTCGCAGGGTAATCCTAGTACAGAAAGTAAAATATACAATAGGTACATCGACCTCAGCCCGGTCGTGCCCCAAAAGAATAATATACAAACAGGCAGTGACGGCAGTCCACATGTCGGACGCTCGCCCTGCAATATCAAATGTACATATACAACCAAACTGTACTATCATTGCATCCAGGCTATCCACCACGACAAATTCGCAACATCACAGCACAACACAGAACATCAACGTGAATGTCACGTTCGCAAATCCATCTAAAAGGGCTATAGCAGTTAGACAGGATTTACCGATCTAATGACATTCACGGTCGCAGATATAATGTAAATACTGTGAACCAACATATTTAAATTTTCGATCGACAAAATTTCCCGAAGTGGGCCCCAAGCACAATACCCAGTACTCAAACAAATCTGGGCCCAAACTAAAAATACCAAAATCCACAATTCCAAGTCAGAGAACACTGTACAAAATTTGGTGCACTGAAGAGACAAAACGGCGGCGGAACCGCGGCCAAAGCATGGGTAAGGCCGCGGTTCCGCGGCGTAATGGTAAGATCACTTCACCAAATTTTCCCAGATGTCTTAGAAAAGCCTGCACATATTTCTGCAATACACCAAATAATTTTTTGACAACAAAAAAATTTCGACAGAAACTGCACATTTTGAAATCGTGGTTTCGGAATTTTTGTTCGATCGAAGTTCTAAATACGTTAGAACAAGCTAGTAAAGGTTAATGGCATGGTTCTGATACCATGTAGGACTACGGTAGCACCCCGGCCGTCTATCCGAGGCCAAAATGCGGAAACGAAAATTTTTCTTAGCTTTAAACCGGCACTACCGCATCCTAAAACCCCGGATCGTAACCATCAACCTAATGCTAGCAATCAAGAGAAAGGGTAGAGAGCTATACTGAGCAATCCGTGTCCTTCGGTCTTCGGCCTCCACTCCGATCTCCTCGCGGAATCTCCGGTTTTCATCTCCTCGTCGGAAAGGGCACCACATCGAAAAGTCTTTTTACGGGCTCCCGCTTCATCCGAAGCAACTCGGGCGCGAAGTGTGCTAGCCGACGCGTCCAAGGTGTTGTAGAGAATGTTTGTGATCACTTTGTCTCTTGCATCCATGGCTTTGGATGGAGGTTGAAGTGTTGCCATTGATGGAAGCAAAAAGCTAGAGGAAGAAGAAGAAGAACAAGAGCTTTTCTTTTTCTTTTCTTTTCTCTTGTTGCAATGAGAGTGAGAGAGTGAGATTATGAAAATACAAGACCAAAATAATTCACAACCATGGCAGCCCCCCCTCTCTCCATCTCATTTGAACACATTAAACAATTCACTAATGTGACATTTTTGCTAAAAAAGAGACCATGAGTCATAGTATAAGTCTATGTCACATTAATGCATTGTCATGATGATTTCTAGCTCATTATTTCCTTAAGCAAACATTAATCCAAATGTTTGCCATAGCAAAGAAAATCCGGCAACATCTAAAGTAAACTCGTGACGGATCACAAGGATACCCCTCACCTGTATATACATA
Source organism: Agapanthus africanus (assembly GCA_030015575.1). NCBI lineage: Eukaryota > Viridiplantae > Streptophyta > Magnoliopsida > Asparagales > Amaryllidaceae > Agapanthus > Agapanthus africanus. The sequence goes on along the minus strand of JASDDO010000026.1, from coordinate 151,644,390 downwards.
CCTGCACCCGCATTCCGACTGAATGCGAATGCGATGAGACTAAAGTAATCCAACAAATCTAATACTAGGATCCGGCTTAAACCAAAGCCCACTAGTATGATCCGTCCGATCATGATCCGTGCAATACCGCACGTATAAGATCGAACCCTGCCATATATCATACGGCCTCTACAACGTTTCGCCCGAAACTTGAGAAACTGTCTGTGGGGGACTCTAAAGACTCGTCAATATTTTGGCTGTGGATTTAACCACTAGCACATCAGAGGTATTAGCCGTACGTAACGGGCTACCAAGTATTGACCAAAAGGGAGGTCGATGAGCGAACTCATCCTGACACCCTACTGAGCCTGTCAGTGACAATATCCGTACAGTCCGGTCCGTTCGTCTATGAGTATCGCATGGCGGGCCTAGGGGGTTGGTAAAAGTCAGACCCCCATAAGCGGTACAAGTCGTGTCGGAGTGTAGCCCAGAACACCCTGAGATACTACTGGAATACCTACCAGTAAATCTCCTGCCTCGGCCGAGGGCTTTGTGTAATGGCTCTCCTAGACATAGCGCGATTTCACCCCCAATACCGGGAGAGACGAAACCCCTGCCGATTCGCTCACTGCCTCCATGTGGCTCAGGACTGTACCCAATTAAAACCTGTTTGCACGACTCCTTTGAGCCGTGGTAGGGTAGTAATAAAAGCACAGTGGGAACTCACACGAGACAAATGACGATCTCAGGTCGATGAACTAACCTGTACACATGTCACCAGGGAACTGCTATCTGACGTCTGGTATAATCCTAACTAGCATGTTTCCGGCGAGTCATGTCCGGTGTACTCATAACCCAATGAGCACCTGTATACATCTTAGGTGAACCAACTGTCACCAGTGGCCTGTGAGACCGGCTACCGCCCCTCGTCGGGGTCTCGACTATATACACTAGTCTACTCTGGAGTATCGATGCCCTGTCTCGAAAACTCTCACGACTAAGGACCTTTTAAGGATGTGCTTATAGACCCCAGCTCCCACGTATATGATCGCTCTCATACTGCTGGCAGTCAAGCAAGAATCCTAGGGGCTCTATCAACGTGCAATAGTGGCGTGTAAGGTCACCTGAAGCAGTACACGATGATAAAGATAAACCAGATAGCATACTATCATCTTGAGTAAGACTGTCCAACCGGTATAGGTCCTCCCTCAATCATTGCAATCACGTGCCTGTGATCCAATAATTGACTCTGAGGGCACTATGTCCAACACGATACTCCATTATAGACTAGTGTATACAGTCGAGACCCCGACGAGGGGCGGTGGCCGGTCTCACAAGCCATTGGTGTCAGTTGGTTCACCTAAGATGTATACAGGTGCTCATTGAGTTATGAGTACACCGGACTGGACTCGCCGGGAACTTGCTGGTTGGTATTATAACTAGCGTCAGATTGCAGTTCCTAAGTGACATGTGTACAGGTTAGTTCATCGACCTGAGGTCTTCATTTGTCTCGTATGAGTTCCCACTGTGCTTTGATTTCTACCCTACCACGGCTGAAAGGAGTCGTGCAAATAGGTATTTTTTGGGTACAGTCCCGAGCCACATGGAGGCAGTGAGCAGATCATCGGGGATTCGTCTCTCTCGGTATTGGGGGTGAGATCGCGCTGTGTTTAGGAGAGCCATTACACGAAATCCCTGGCCAGGGTAATCGAGATTTACTGGAAGGTATTCCAGTAGTATCTCAGGGTGTTCTGGGCTGCTCTCTGACACGACTTATACAGCTATTGGGGGTCTGACGTTTATAAGCCCCGCCCTATATGCGATACTCATAGACGAATGGACCGGACTGTACGGATATTGTCACTGTCAGGCTTAGTAGGGTTTCTGGATGAGTTCGCTCGTCAGCTTCCCTTCCAATCAATACATAGGAAACCGTTACGTACAGCTAGTACCTCTGACGTGCTAGTAGTTATACCCAGTGCCAATGTATTGATGAGTCATTAGAGTCCCCCATAGACACTTTCCCAAGTTCGTGCAAAACGTTGTAGATGACGTATGGTTTTATGGCAGGGTTCGGAAAATGCACGTGCGTTTACGCACGTGTCATATTTCGGGCAGATAATACTGGTAGGCTTTGGTTTAAGCCGGATCCAAGTATTATAATGTGTAGATATAATATCTTTGTCTCAGTTGTATTTGTATTCTGTCGTAATACAAATGCGGATATGTTTATACTGTTACGGGGTTATCCTGAAATTCGTTTCGGGGTCGCTTTTGGAAGTTGCCAGTTTTCAGTTTTCTATCGGCCGTATTAAACATTCGGTTTAAGACGGATTTATCTTTTCTTGGGTGGGTCATGGTTCTAGAGGGTTCTAGATGGTGACTTGGCTAGTGAGTCATTAGTTCATTAATGGTGCATTTAATGAAGGATGATGACTAGTTAGATGATTCATGGTTTTCATTAAATGATAATGCAAGGTGGATGATGAATCATTCTCACTCATTCATTGTTATGGTCACCACTCCTCTCCTACACTCACCCCCACCTCTTCAAATTATGGCCGGCCCCTTGTGGGAAGGATGATTTTGATTAATTCATTTGAAAAAAGATGCAAGTTTTGGTTCATGGAAATTAGATAACTAAATTCCTCATTTCACCCGATTCCAAAAGGCAACTTCATTAACCGTTCGTCCATAGCTTTGGACGTAACGAGACAAAGTGTTCTACTCATTCTCTACATCAATCTTGGTCATCTCTTTTAGCAAACATGATGATCGAGTTGCCTCGGTTCAGAGGCGGGAGCCTGTTTAAAGATCCGTCGACGTGGTGTCACCTGGACGAGAAGACTCGAGATTCAGTACATCGGAGCAGCCGCAACAAAGCGTGGGATGATGGTTGAAGACCGAAGCACTCGGATCGTTCGGTATAACATTTCTACCCACTTTGTAGTTTTTTAGTTTAGCTTTAATGGTAGATCCGGGTTATAGTATGCGATAGCGCCAGCTAAAAAGTTTTTGTTCCGCATTTGGCGTCTGTTAGACGGCCAGGGCGCTACCGTGGACTTACAGTGGTATCAGAGCCTCACCATTAAGCTATACTAACTTATGCTAACACGTTTAAAATATCGATCGAACGGAATATCAAAACTCGCAATTTTCTGTACAAAAGTTTCTATCGTTTTTTAAAGGGGTCTAAAAATTATTTTGCATATCACAGAAAAATAAGCAGGCTTTTTTAAGCAATCTGTAAAAATTTAGGCACGTGATCCTACAGTACCGCTGCGGATCCGCGGTCAAACCTAGGGTTTGACCGCGCATCCGCGGCCAGTTTGTGGGATTAGTGATCCAAATTTATACAGTGGCTTCTACACAGTGAATTGTTGTTTTTGGTATATTTCTTTTGGGCCCAGATTTTATTACTGTACACCAGATGTACGTGGGGCCCACTTCGGGAAGTTTTGTCGATCGAAATTTTAAACTTGTTAGTATGCAGTTTTTACATTATATCTCCGACCGGGAATGTCATTCGAGCGGTAAATTGCGTCTAATTGCTATAGTTCTTTTAGATGAATTTGCGAACGTGATATTCGCATTGATGTTCTGTGTTGTGCTGTGATGTTGCGGATTTGTCGTGGTGGGTAGCAGTGTGCAATGATAGTGTTGTTTGGATTTATTTGTACTTTTGATATTGCGGGGCGAGCGTCCAACATGTGGACTGCCTCACTGCCTGTTTGTATAATATTCTTTTGGGGCACGACCGGACTGAGGTCGATGTACCCGTTGTACATATTTTTCATTTCTGTACTAGGTTTACCCCGCGACGGAGTGCACGGATAGCCGGGTTCTTGAAGGCAACGGGTCCGTATCTCATGGCTTTGAGAGGCAGAGGTGCCCACTCTAGAATTGGCAGACTATTCGTCGCGCTCGTAGGGGGTACAGGTTGACCCAAGGAGGGGTGCGCAAGTTACCGGATTCCGTGAAGTGATGGGTGGTCCATTCACTTTGCTGTAGGGGGCTGCCTCGCTTCAGGTTTTGGAGGGTAACTTGCCGCACCTGTAGGGGTCTAGGTTTCATTGCACAGGCTATCCACATGACCAGGGGAACGTCGGGTTTCAGTAGCGGCTCTGTGAAACCCGGGGATTCCAGATTATCTGTATTGTTCTATGATGCTTATTACTTTTCTGTAATGATTGCATATTATCACGCCTGGAGCGATTATTGTATATTGGTATATATACTATTAGATGTTGTATATGTTTTACACCCGCACTAGTCCAGCCCCCGCTCTGTCGTTAGTTAAGTAACCTAACGGGTGATGACGGGACCCAGTGACGAATGCGGATGGCATATATGTACATTTTATTTTCGTTCTTTTCTGGTGTGATTAAATGATGGGAATGCTTTGATTCTTATCAATGCAAGATAAAACAAACCTATATTTGATGTTGTTGAAACAAATTTTAAAAGGAGTTATTACAAAGACGTTTCCTTTTGTTTTGCATAGTGGTATTCAGTTAGAATATCCTGCACCTCATTCGACGAGGCAAGGGCCGAGATCCCTTCACCGGGAGTGACCCCTTGGGCAGAAATTTGCGTCAGGGTAATAACTTCAATATAGTCGTTTACAAGTTGCTTTGCATCGCGGTATTCAGTTCGAATATCCTGCACCTCATTCCACGAGGAAAGAACCGAGATCCCTTCACCGGGAATGACTTCTTTAGCAAAAGGTTTTCGCCACTATATTTTTTTTATAAAAAGTATCAGGTTCCTTCAACGAGATCAAGTTCTTTACGTTAAAGGTTTTTTGCCAAAAACCAGCCGTAATCCTCCGTCATTTCTTATGGATGGTCAGTAGTATTCAAGTTATGTTTGTTGGCCTACGTCAAGGCATAGTGTTTGGTAGCTACTGGGTATTCATTTGTTGCATAGATAGATGCATTAGTTTAGGACAGACGTACAGCCTTGTTGGCCTACGTCAAGGGCATGTACGATGACCTAAATTAATCAGGACAACGACGAGTAGAACTTGACATGTGGCTTATGATTTGTTGGCCTACGTCAAGGTCATAAGAGCATGAGATAAAAATTATATCAGGAGTTTCAAACATATAGGAAACTTGCAAAACTTGAGCATACCTTCTGGAGTATGATAACATGAGTGGATTCCTTCACGTTATCATGCGATGAGAGTTGGATCCCGATTCTCACTGATGAGTTGGTTTACTCTTCGGGTGATCCCGACTAATTCTTCTTTCAGGTTTGGAGGAGAATTTGAGATTACGGTGGGAGTTTTCCTGATTAGATAAAGTGATAACCATTCTGATCTAGGTTAGAGTGCACGCTGAGTGTTTCTTTTCTCTCTCTCTTTGGAAGCGACCTTTGACCGGCCCTAGACTATAACTCAGTGACCAAGTTGACCGAACCTTCTTAATATACTGGCTTTTGGATTGTCTATAGTTGCTTAAGTCATTGCCGCTCCTTCTTTTACCCTTTGTATTTCTCAGAACAACCCGTATTACTACGGACATCCACTTCCATTGGATAGATCCATCGTATGGTTATATACGAACTCGGAGGGATTTCTTCGAGGATGGATCCAGATTCAGGAGAAATAGAATTGGTTTATTCAGTTGTCTTTTATTATCACCCTCTCTCAGGTTGCGAGGGCTCCTTGGTTTAGGAGTGTACACCTATTACGCTTATTGGATAGTCTTCTTCCAAACCATAGGCAGATGCCGAAAGGTAAGGAATGAAGAAAACCAATTAGCCTAAGTAGGGTGTGCAGAAGGTAATATGTAAAGACAAGATAAAGGAATTAGAAAGAGGGCAAAGTAAATTGCGACTACTAATATTCACGACCAAACCACGTATTTCATAGTCACTCCTACTTCACCTTTCATTTCTCCAGAACAACCCGTATCACTACGAACATCCAATTCCATTGGATAAATCCATCGTATGGTTATATACGAACTCGAAGGATATTTTTTCGAGGATGGATTCTGGTTCAGGAGAAATAAGAATAAGGCTTATTCAGTTGTCTTTTATCATCACCTTCTCTCAAGTTGCGAGTACTCCTAGGTTTAGGAGGGTACACCTATTATGCTTACTGGATATTCTTCTTTCAAACCATAGGCCGGTGCCGAACAGTAGGGAAGGAAGAAAACCACTTAGCCTAATGATGGTGTACAGAAGGTAATGAATAAAGATAAATAAAGGGATTTGGGGAGATGGCAAACAAATATACGGTTAAAGTCATGAATTAGATTATGGAAGAGGCATTACTAGAAATATCTGGATTACCCCTACGAAACATTTTTATGTTTCAGTGCATTGTTAATAGAAAACTGATTTTCCGATTAGATACTTACTCCAGGGTATGTATTTACCAGGTTTCATTCTCACATCTGTATAGTTTTATAGATAATGAGTGGGAGTAAGTTATTGGGAATTAGGTAATCATCCTCATTATATCGGAATTCGTTGTAATTGGTGATATTTGAGGAAATTGCATGGGGACAGTTTTCAACCTACGACGCACAGGTTTTGAGTTATTAAACTCAGTAGACTTATACAGAGTATTATATGTTATCCAGTGTCCATCAGGACAAAGGGGTTGGTCCTCGTACTACGTTCTGTTTACTTATGACTTCTCTAGATTTTAGACAAGTGTTTCGTTGAAATACAAGATCTAAGTTTTAAGAAGTTGTGGGTATAAGAATAAAGTAGAGAACCAGGTGTCACAAGTATCGGGATTCTTCAAAGAGATCGAAGATGTAGATTCTTTTGATTGGTATTCAGATGATAGTAATGGTTTTGAGAAACTTGTTTCTCTTTCAGGTTACTCATAATTAGATGTATTCCTAAGTTGAGTAATGCTGATTAGCCTCTCTCCATTAAGTTGATATGCACTGAAGACAGCTGCATGATTTGAATCTAGTTCCAATTAAATAAGTGCCAAGGTTTCTATATTGGATATAGAATGCTTCATATCTTAACGATGTTAAGGTAAGGGGAGTTATCCAGCTTATGCTTAAAACCAGACACTGGATAACTCAAGGCACGTTTCTGTAATGGCAGTTTGTGGGTTGACCCTGGCTTTGACGAGGGTTGATTTTCTACCATCTGGAAGATCAATAGTGATATTGTTCTTGACTCGCCACAGTTTTAATAAAATGTATTTATTCAGAAAATAGTAGTGGGAGTATGGTAGAACTGGAAGTGATTCCAGAACCGCAAACGATTACGGAAAATTTAATAGGACATATATATTCAATCAGGTTTGACATTCCAATAACCACTCCGCAGATATGGTAGATAACCTCAGACACCCGAGAGCTACTCCGGTAGCCTCAAGGACGGTGACAGGGAGGTTCTTGTTTACCCAGACTTGACACTACTGTTGTTCCAGACTATGAGACCCGGCAGGAGGATATGTATAGCGTCGTTCTAAACTAGTTTTAGAAGTGTACGTATATATTTTTCTACCAGAGAGTTATCGTAGTCAGTGGGAGCAGCGGAAGAATAGTGGGCAAGTAGCTTATGTCTATTTATAAACTTGAGCAATTATAGCGGAGATAGATCATCTAATTTTATATGACAGTCATGGGTTTGACTTCATCAGAATAGGGGATGGATCTGTTAAGAAGGTAGTAGGGTGTGATGTCTTGGTATTTGGATGACATACACAGAGTAGGAAGTAAAATTCCTATACTACGATCGGTTGTACTGTGGTCATCACACAGTTGTTTCTCCACAAAGGATATGGATATAATATCTGACATTCTGGTTACTAGATCTATGGTTTTAGATCTAGATTTGGGTAGTTTCCCAATGTGGGTACTTTGACAGTATTGTAATAGTATTTTAGAATAGTTGACTCCTGGCATGGTGGTGTACCTGCAGGTGATGGAGTCACCCTCTCTAAAGGTGTCTTACAGATTAAAGGGGAGAGGGACGTGCAAGATTGGCAGATCACTTGCTTAGACAATTGAGTCAATTGTGAGATGTCAAGTACCACACCAGATGTCGTTTTTTCACTAGATGCGATAAGTTTATATTAATCCAATCCTGAAGAAACATACGGAAGCAGTTATAGAACATAAGTACATGTTCTACGGATTTGATGACGGCAGCCTCCTTCGGGAGACGGTTATCATTCCAGGCTTCCAAGGTGACCTAGATGACAGAGTGACTGTCAGAGTTATAGTTTTCCCTCTGACGAGGGACAGTATTATGGACAGGTGGTCCAAGAGGATACTGTAGGAGGCATGGTGCGCGATACTGATTAGGTTCAGTTATCAATACTGTCTAAGAAGTTTGGATTTGGAGTTCATTTATGAACTAGGCCCCATCAGATATCCAGACATACTCTAAGACACCTATTACTCGATTCGGGAGATGGCTTTCTCCGCGAACTTGAGATTAAGAGAGACATAGAAAGAAACATCAGGGCGGATCCACTCATTGAGGCTATGAGTATGCGACATCACAATAATAGCCTTAAGTGCAAGTGGGAGATTGTTGGATATAGTGCCCTCTAAGTCAATTATTAGATCGCAGGTACGTGATTGCAATGATTGAGGACCTATAACGATAAAGCAGTCTTACTCGAGATGATAGTATGCTATCTGATTTGTCTTTATCACTGTTACACTTTGATAGAGCCCTTAGGATCTTGCATGACTGCCGGCAGTATGATGGCGATCATATATGTGGGAGCCGGGGTCTATAAGCACATCCTTAAAGTGTCCCTAGTCGTGGGAGTTTCGAGATAGGGCATCGATACTCCAGTATAGACTAGTGTATACAGTCAAGACCCTGACGAGGGCCGGTGGCCGGTCTCACAAGCCATTGGTGTCAGTTGGTTCACCTAAGATGTATACAGGTGCTCATTAAGTTATGAGTACACCGGACTGGACTCGCCGGGAACTTACTGGTTGGTATTATACCTAGCGTCAGATAGCAGTTCCCAGGTGACATGTGTACAGGTTAGTTCATCGACCTGAGGTCATCATTTTTCTCGTATGAGTTCCCACTGTGCTTTGATTTCTACCCTACCACGGCTTAAAGGAGTCGTGCAAACAGGTATTTTTTCGGTACAGTCCCGAGCCACATGGAGGCAGTGAGCAGATCATCGGGGATTCGTCTCTCCCGGTATTGGGGGTGAGATCGCGCTGTGTTTAGGAGAGCCATTACACGAAATCCCTGGCCAGGGTAATCGAGATTTACTGGAAGGTATTCCAGTAGTATCTCAGGATGTTCTGGGCTGTTCTCTGACACGACTTATACAGCTATTGAGGGTCTGACGTTTATAAGCCCCCTAGGCCCTATATGCGATACTCATAGACGAATGGACCGGACTGTACGGATATTGTCACTGTCAGGCTCAGTAGGGTTTCTGGATGAGTTCGCTCGTCAGCTTCCTTTCCAATCAATACATAGGCAATCGTTACGTACAGCTAGTACCTCTGATGTGCTAGTAGTTATACCCAGTGCCAGTGTATTGATGAGTCATTAGAGTCCCCCATAGACACTTTCCCAAGTTCGGGCGAAACGTTGTAGATGCCGTATGGTTTTATGGCAGGGTTTGGAAAATGCACGTGCGTTTACGCACGTGTCATATTTCGGGCAGATAATACTGGTAGGCTTTGGTTTAAGCCGGATCCAAGTATTATAATGTGTAGATATAATATCTTTGTCTCAGTTGTATTTGTATTCGGTCGTAATACAAATGCGGGTATGTTTATACTGTTACGGGGTTATCCTGAAATTCGTTTCGGGATCGCTTTTGGAAGTTGCCAGTTTCCAGTTTTCTATCGGCCGTATTAAACATTCGGTTTAATACGGATTTATCTTTACTTGGGTGAGTCATGGTTCTAGAAGGTTCTAGATGGTGACTTGGCTAGTGAGTCATTAGTTCATTAATGGTGCATTTAATGAAGGATGATGACTAGTTAGATGATTCATGGTTTTCATTAAATGATAATGCAAGGTGGATGATGAATCATTCTCACTCATTCATTGTTATGGTCACCACTCCTCTCCTACACTCACCCCCACCTCTTCAAATTGTGGCCGGCCCCTTGTGGGAAGGATGATTTTGATTAATTCATTTGAAAAAAGATGCAAGTTTTGGTTCATGGAAATTAGATAACTAGATTCCTCATTTCACCCGATTCCAAAAGGCAACTTCATTAATCGTTCGTCCATAGCTTTGGACGTAACGAGACAAAGTGTTCTACTCATTCTCTACATCAATCTTGGTCATTTCTTTTAGCAAACTTGATGATCGAGTTGCCTCGGTTCAGAGGCGGGAGCCCGTTTAAAGATCCGTCGACGTGGTGCCACCTGGACGAGAAGACTCGAGATTCAGGACATCGGAGCAGCCGCAACAAAGCGTGGGATGATGGTTGAAGGCCGAAGGACTCGGATCGTTCGGTATAACATTTCTACCCACTTTGTAGTTTGTTAGTTTAGCTTTAATGGCAGATCCGGGTTATAGTATGCGATAGCGCCAGCTAAAAAGTTTTTGTTCCGCATTTGGCGTCTGTTAGACGGTCGGGGCACTACCGTGGACTTACAAATCCCATGTAGGCTGGCCTCCACTCGACGGCAATACTCGACCCAAGTACGCACCAATGCCTCGCCATGATAAGTGACAAGAACAGATAAAGAAGCGTTGGCTTCAACAGCGAATTCTTCGGCCGTGACAAAATTACCAGCGCGAAGATCTTCAATGAGAGTCGCCAATGAATGAATGCTATGTTTTGCCATCCTGTCAGACACATGCCGGGCGTAAGGGCCTGGCGGCATGGAAATCCGGGACTCTAATGGAGTCTGGACTGGCAAAGCTATGAGAATACATGTGCGGTTAGTTGCCTTCCTAAATATAGAACAAGTAAAAGGATGCCAAGGATAAAGCGTCACTTACCTACGGACCATGCAAGGCGGGTTTGAGAGCTCCCCAGGCCCGTCAAGAATTTCGACTTCGTCGTCGGCTTCCAGTACTGTAGTTTAAATAAAAGGGCATATCAGCATCATTGTGAAAATATAAAACAAAAAAGACAAAAGAATACCGACCATGGACAGAAGAAAGGACTATGCTTTATGGAGGTATCACTTGCGGGCCGCCATATCGAGTAAACGCTGGAAGGTTTTCCTTGAAGAAAGATCCACAATAGAAGAGGCCAACTCCCACAATTCTGAGAGAGAGAAAGGTTCAGATATATAGAGGGGTCGTTAAACAAAATGTATATGTATATAAAATTACCTTCGATACTTCGCCCGCTCTGGACCGGAGGGATGGCAGCTTCGGCAACCTCCTCTACACCCTCAGGCACGTCACTAGAAATATTCGTGAAATCTATGGCTGACGTGGCAGTCTCTGTTACTGATATGTATGCCCTAGAGGCCATTACTGTACATACGATGTATATTGTAGTTGATGCTTGGACATATATAGGGAGGACTTTCTTGCTCGATATGATAATATACTATCTGGTAGCTCTTTATCTTAACATGTACACCGATTGTCTCTATGTTACATGTTGATAAACCCCTTAGGATGAGTACTTGACTATCAGGATTATGATGCAGATCATACTAGTGGGGACAGTGTAGTCGCTAAGTACATCCTTCAAATGTTTCTAGTCGAGGGTGTATCGAGATAGGGCATCGATATACCAGAGTAGACTAGCGTACAGCTTCTCGACCCATGTAGATGGGCGATGGATGATCCCATATCCATTAGTGTTTAACATCAGAGATAGTAAACGGGTGCTCAGTGGAGACTGGGTACACTGAACAGACTCGACGAGAACTCCTAGATGGTATTATACCTATCGTCAGATAGCAGTTCTCTGGTGACACTGGTAGAGGTTAGTCTGTAGACTTGAGATCATCATAGAGTCTTGTGTGATTCCCACTGTGCTTTGATTTCCACCTTACCACGTTCAAGAGAAAGTGCAAAACGGTGGCTTTTGGGTACAGTCCCGAGTCACATGGAGGCAATGAGCGATAGGAGGGGTTTCGTCTCTCCCGGTATTGGGAGTTGATGTTGCGCTGTGCTCGATTGGCTATAACAGGAAATCCCTGGCCAGGGCTGCTTTAGAGAAATACTGGTAAGTGTTATGAGTAGTTTCTCGACCCATTATGAGCCTCATATCGACATGACTTATCGAGTTACCGGGGTCTGACGTTTACCACCCCTAGACAAGATATGCGACATATCAGACGAAGAGACCGGACTGTACGGTAGTGTTACAGATTGGATACGCAGGAGTGTGAGCAGGCTTGCTTGTTGATCTTCTGATCACTCAATACCCGGGTGGCCGTTACGTTTAGAAAACCGCTTGCGGCTTGTGGGTGTTTGATATGATCATCACCTACTGCCGGCGTATTGACGAGTCTTTAGAGTCCTACACAGAGGTTTCCTGGCTCAAGCGAAACGGAGTAGGAGCACATATGTGATATGTGCGGGACCGAGATTGATACGATATGAGATACCGCATTCTATTCTCGCGATTTATGACATTGGTCGGTTATATGCGATATAGCCGGGTTATCAGATTAAGTGTCGATTCGATAAGTTGTTACACATGATATTAGTCGGTTATATGTGATATAACCGGATTATTAAATCAAGAGTTGATTTAATTATTTAATGTATAATTATATATTAGATATATTACATTACATTAACTAGTATTAGCTCACTTATGATTCTTTTCTCACTTGGTTTGTGCACATTGTATATATGTGATATATGCAAGTGTACATTATTTTGTGTCATGCTTGATGATACATGCAAGATGGGTGTATGAGACTTAAACCATGCTAGGGTTAAGTTAGGGTTTTTATTTATTTATTAAGTTATAAACGAAAGAGAGAAGACTTGGTCAATGTTGTCAAGCTTGGATGAAGCTTGTAGAAACATTGACAAAGTCCACTCTTTTGTCTAGCTTAGGATATTATGTTAACCCAACCCTTAACCATAGCCCTTGGTTAATTATCTACATGAGTTAGGCATGAGAGCTTAACTCACCCATGGTTGCAATAATTCATTTGGATCATTCATTCATATGAGTTCATTCTTCTTCTACTTCCTCTCAAGCTTTCTAGCTTCAATGGAGATGTGAGAAAATGAGTGAGAATATGAAATCTAAAGTGAGCAAAATTCCTACTTCATCATCCTCTACTACTTGCCATTTAGTATAGGGTGTTTGCTTCACTAATTTCATAATTTATGAAGAGATAGCTTGTGTTAGTGTCTCCTCGACGTAGATCATCTTCGGCCTCAAAATCTTCGAAGTAAGTGTGTTCGTTTCTTCATGGGAGCCTCTCTAGAGTCCGGAGTTCACAATCGCAGCGAAAGGGACTACTACATGGAGCTATTGAAGTAAAGGACCGGTCTACAAAGGTTGTATTCCTTGCTCACTAGACTTGCAAAGTGTTTGCATTTTATATTCCGTCGATTTCTAGTTAACGATTCTTAGTTAGAGTTAGCTAGAACGGCAAATTTTTGAATTTGGCATGGACGATGCCTCCCGAAACCTTGCTGCCGTCTTAGGTAACCCTGCAGTGGTATCATAGCCATGTTAGAAATTAATACGGATTTTGTTAAGATTACGAAACCGAAACAACTCCGAAATTTGCAATGCGAAACTCAAGTTTCTGTCGATTTTAAATAATTGTCAAAAAAATTTAAATAAGTACAGAGTATTGTATATGATATAACATGAATACTGGTGAAATTTGAGGCAGTTTGGGGAAATTTTGGCCGGCCACCATAGGCATGATCTCGGCCAAATCCGAGCCCCCCTGAAAATTTGTGTGTGTTCCAGTGACTTGATTTTGATGTTCCAGGTGTTGTTTGTTTTTGCTAATTTTGCATGTGATGTAATCTTACACTATAAACAATTCGGAGTGTTTCGTATTCGTAGTTTTAATATTATTTTGGGTTATTCATATATTGTCTAGGCCAAATTTAAAAGTTCGATCGAATGTTAAAAACCCATTTTTCCAAGTTTAACGTATTCGGAAAAATATGCAAGTGATTCTGTGGACTCTCTAAAAGAACAAAACCTTAACTCGATTATGTGTCCGTCAGAACCGCCACTAAACCCTAGGGTTTGTGGTAGTTCGGCGTTGTCACATATGAGGCGTTGGTTTGACCCTTCTACGGCTGGTTCATAGGTATTGTGGCATCTTCTGGGTATTATTGAACTGTGCTCAAGTGTTGAGCTGTCAGGAAATTGTGGGACTTTGATGAATCGATCGAAAAGTTTAACATCGTCCGGGTATCATGTGATGGGATACAATATTTAGAATCCACAAGTAGTTATGAGATAACTAGTTTGAATTTTATAAATCTAGCAGTTTAGTCTCATTTGATCGGTTGCCACGGAATTTTGATGTGATCAAAAGTCCGTCGCAATCACGTAGCATTAATAGATAGACACGTCCCATTGCCCCGACCAAGTGACTATAGGAGAACCCCATCGCCAAAAGTATCCGTTCGGGTGCTCACAGCAGCGGTGTTCCACCTTAGTGCACTTCGTCGACGGCATCAGGGGTGCGGCCGTCTACTAAAGTTTCCGATGAGCATTCGATCAAGATGTTGGGAATCTTGTTGAATTGCCCGACATGATATTGAAAAGTGTTTTCGAGATCGAGACTAAAACACGGGGTTTATAATTGTTAGGCATGCGATGTCTAAGGAATTCATTTGGTTAGGCATGTGATGTCTAAGGTGGTTGCGGATTCCAACTGTTGTAGTTTTTCACTTTCTTTTATGCGACCGTAAGTGTAATATGTGGTGTATCGCCGGTTTCGGTGCTATATGTCAACGACAACTGGGATACGCATATTTACTTACGTTGATGACATGTGATATTATGTGTTGCTGTGATATGTTATATTGGATCGTCGTGTTTTGAATAGCCGGGGGTTTTATGTGAGATGAGAGTTTTTCATTTTCATTCACGTAAAATTCATTGTATGTAATATTCTTTTATTGGGGAACTTACGGGTTGAGGATGATGTCACCATTATATATTATTTACTTTTCCGCATTAGGATAGACCAAAGGCGGGGAGCACAAGTAAGCGGGTTTTAGGGTCCGGTGGGAGACCATCTCGAGAAGTCGAGACCGGGTCTCCTAACTCTAGAATTGGTAGGGTTGTTTTTCGCTCTCGTAGGGGTCTAAGGGTGTGGGATTGGCTATTCATCACGACCGTGGAATCCGTGTTTTATACAGGCTTAATTTAAAATATGGAAATCCTAGTATATCCAATATTTCATATGTTGTTTTCTGCTGCGATATCTGTGATGTGATCATTGATATATGGATGAGATAGATACTGGATATAGTATATGTGATATATTATATAGACGCTGCTTATGTTTTACACCCACGCTAGCACTGCTCTGCTCTGCCGTTAGTTACCTAACCTAACGGTGCACGAGGGGACATAGAGGCGAATGCGGATGGCATAAGCGTACGTTGTATTTATCCGTGATGTTTAGGTAACTTAAAAGATGGGACTTCATTAATGAGATTAATGAAACTAAAAGAAACCTAAAGATGTTGTGGAAGCGAAATTTTAAAAACAGGTAGCTCTAGTTGTTGCTTTGCATAGCGGTATTCCTTGTAGAATATCCAGCACCTTATTCGATAAGGAAAGAGCCGAGATCCCTTCACTGGGAGTGACCTCTTTAACGAAACTAGCAGATGCTACAAATTCGATTTGTCTTTTGATTTCGTTTATAGTTTTTTCTTTGCATAGTGGTATTTATGAAATATCCTGCACCTTATTCGATAAGGAAAGAGCCGAGATCCCTTCACCGGGAGTGACCTCTTTAGCAAAACTAGTAAAAGCCTCAAAAACACTCCATTTAAAATCACTCGATTCTACGACGATATCAAGTTCATTACGCAAAAGGTTTTCTTAAAAACCTGTCGTAGCCCTCCGTCATTTCAGATAAGTACTACTTAGTATTCGTGCTACGTTTGTTGACCTCCGTCAAGGCGTAGTGTGCGGTAGCAGACTAGTACTTATCTGCTGCATACGATACGATTGGATTAGGGTAGTCGTACGGCCTTGTTGACCTCCGTCAAGGGTCATGCGGGTGGGTTTATTTCAATCAAGAAATGACGGGTTGAACTTGACTAGCAGCCTATAGTTTTTTGACCTCCGTCAAGATCATAGGACGTTAGGGGCAAAATATTATCGGGAATTTCAAGTGTTGAAATATGCAATGAGATTGCATACCTCCTATGAGATACTTGGATCACGATACTCATTGCGAGTAAGAGTTACTCCTGGGAGAGTTTTACACATTACAATTAGCCGATCAAGTAGGTGTCTAGAAAAGTGTCAACGGGGTTACGCCCCTGGGAAACGATGTTTATTTTAATTAGGTCCGTGCGAAAGCACGGGGAACCTCCCTCAAAGTACCGGCACTGGCCTGGCTGAAAGATTGGCGAACTTGTAGGGTGTAATTAATCCCGGCTAGTCTTTCCTTTTAGGGTTTGAAGGAAGATTTGACTAAAACAGTGGGAGCCATCCTGATTAGATATATTAATAACCAATCTAATCTTGCAAGAGCATACGCTGAGTGTTTTCTTCTCTCTCTCTCCAGGTAGCGACCATGTCATGCCTTAATTAAGATAATAATACAGATGTATTGACCGAACCCGCTTGTTATACTGAGCTGGGGAACGTTGGTCCCGCTCCAACTTATACTTGTTATAAGACCGAGCATGAAATAGGGAAATACCAGGATTCCCGTGTTGTCCAAATGAAGAAAGTGTATGCTGATGCATCATCTTCGGGTGTGTTCATTACAGAGAACTGTTTCTCAGTATCCTTTACGTTCTCGGTATGAGATGTTAGTGTATATGCCCTAGAGACCATTACTGTATCATACTAGTTTGTATATTACTTAATGGAAGCTTGGGATATTCACCTTGTATAGACAATCTTGCTCAAAATAGTAGTATGCTACTTGGTTTGTTTCTACTTTAATGTGTACATGTGTTTATTTTAGTATATCACCTATACACATTAGTGGAGCCCTTAGGATATTTGCTTGATTACCAGCGTTGTGATGGCAGTCACACCCGTGGGGGCTGGGTAATCCACAAACACATCCTTATGCAGGTCCCTAGTCGTAGGACTATCGAGACAGGGCATCGATACTCCGGAGTAGACTAGCGTATGCGCTTCTCATCCCAGTGTGGGAGACGGTCTGTCCCACAGCCGTCAGTACGTCGTGCTTGAGATAGTATGCGGGTGCTCGTTAGGTTACGAGTACACTGGACAGGACTCGTCGAGAACTGTTGGTTAGTACTATACCTATCGTCAGTTATCAGTTCTCAGGTAACATGAGTACAGCTTAGTCCGCTGACTTGACACTATCACTTCGCCTCGAGTGTGTTCCCACTATACTTAGATTACTACCCTACCACGGCTCAAAGGAGTCATGCAAACAGGTAGTAGTTGGGTGCAGTCCCGAAGCACTTGGAGGCAGTGACGGTTAGACAGAATTCGTCTCTCCCGGTATTGGGGGTTGATATCGCGCTGTGTCTAGGAGAGCCATTACACAAAGTCCCTGGCCAGGGCAAGAGAGATATACTGGTAGGTTTCCAGTGTTATCTCAGGGTGTTCTGGGCTACACTCCGACACGACTTGTACCGCTATTAGGGGACTGACATTTACCGCCTCCCTAGGCCCGCCATGCGATATTCTCAGACGAACAGACCGGACTGTACGCAGATTGTCACATTCAGGCTCAGTAGGAGTTCAGATGGGTTTCACCTCGTCCGTCTTCTTATCGGCATCTACCTGGGGGCCGTTACGCACAGCTAGTGCCGCTTGCGGTCTGTGGTTAAACCCACTGCCAGCGTATTGTCGAGTCTTTAGAGTCCCATACAGAGAGTTATTCGCCTTTAGGAAAAAGAGTAGAGGTCGCATGGTTTTGAGACAGGGTTCGGTCACATCCGTGCACTTGTGCACGTTTAGTGTCCGGGCAGTTAACACTAGCGGGCTTTGGTTTAAGCCAGATCCTAGTGTACATTTTGGGATTAGTTTTATCTCGTTTGTATTCGTGTTCCTCGGAACGCGGATGCGGGTGTGTATGCACAGTTGACAGAGAGACAGAGGCGGAGGATTCTCATTAGGGTTGTTGATTGTTGACTTTTGCTAAACCCTAATGAGAATAAGAAATATGATTAACAATAATATTAATTAAGTATTATTATGACATGGTTGTTGATGGTTGACTTTGTTGACTTGTTGACTTAGTTGACCGGTTGACTAGGTTGAACTTGTTGACCATCATCATGACAATGGATATCATTTCTTGGCATTGACCTTGGCTTGCTTATTTGTTCACACATTGCATTTAATGCACGAAATGATATGGCCACTTGATATGATAACAACCATCACATAATACTCAATTATTATTATGTGTTATGATGATTTTGGATTATGAGAGCAAGGGTGAGAAAAGTCTTGCTCATTCTATCATTCTCATTCTCTCTCATCCTCAAGCTCTCCCTCTTCCTCTTGCTCTCTCTATAGTCCATGGTTCTACTTGTCTCATGTGTTGAGAAACAAGAACCATAGAGATAAAACCCAACACACTCCTCTATTCATCCTAGTACACAAGGTTTAGCAAACCAAGTGTTCTAATTTCCTGAAGATTGAGGTTGAAGCCAAAGGTAGAAGCTTTCAGGTGGATCCATCTTCGGCACAAAGAGATGACGAGGAGAGAACCATCCGACCACCACAAGAAGACAAAGAGAAGGAGTTCAAGTTAAGGCATAACCCCTAACCGAGCAAGTAAAACTCTTGTTAGGATTGTTAGATAGTTGTTTAACAAAGATCCGTATTTTGAGTCCATGTTACCACCAAAAGAAAAATCATTTTTCATCATTTCCGCAAGCCCGTAAGTACCGGGAGAGGTAACGTGGACTTACAGTGGTATCAGAGCCTAGTTAAATACTATCTAACATGTTAGCAAAGTAACTAGAAGTTTGATCGGAGAAAAAATCACAAAACGCGCCCGAATTGCAAACTTTCTGTCGATTTTTTTCTGCTCTAAAAATGATTTAACATATCTGAAAAATCGACTCGGGATTTTTAATAAACACTGCAGAAAAACGATCCACAGAGCCGACCAACTCACCACGGAAACGCGGCAAGAAGAGCTTCTTGCCGCGGATCCGCGGCCGAGTTGACTCGGCCGTGGATCGGTTTTGCTACAGTGTGTTTCTTGGAGTGTTTTGGGATTTTTGGAATATGATTTTTCTGCCCAGATTATCCAGAAAGAAAAATTTGTTTTTGGGGTCTAAAAATCCGTATTTTGATCGAACTTCTAAAGACTTAAATAACGGGTTATATCTGTGATGTGATAGATGTATTAAACGTCTGCTAATCGCTATACGTCGATTAGCGGGGTTTATACATATCTGTGATCTGTAATGTTGATGGTATGTGTATATGAATTCATTGGATTGTCGCGGATGAATAGCCGGGGGGTTGTGAGATGAGAGTTTTCTTTTTCTTTCAATTCATGTAATTTGTAGTTGATGTAATATTATTTATATGGCCGCACAACCGGGATGGGGTTGTAGCCGTCATTGTATAATTTCTTTTACTGTTTTTGCTCCTAGGATAGACCCAAGGTGGGGTGCACAAACTACCGGGTATCTCGAAGTGCTGAGTGGCCTACTCACGGTGTTGAGGGAGGTTGCTTCACTTCGGGTACTTGGCGGGTAGTTTGCCGCACCCGTAGGGGTCTAGGGTGGAGTCTTGTCTATTCATCGCGACCGTGTAATCCGCTCTTCGTTACAGGCTCGTACGGATTGCGGATTCCTAGTATATCCAATGTGTTCATCTGTGATCTGGAATGGCTATCATTGCATGTGACGAATGTGTATATCTATATATGATATCTATTTAGGCGTTGCTTATGTTTTGCATCCGCGCTAGTCCAGCCCCCGCTCTGTCGTTAGTTAAGTAACCTAACGGGTAATGACGGGCCCCGTGGCGAATGCGGATGGCATAAGCGTACGTCATATTTTCGTTGTTTTCTGTAATGGTAGGATTAAATGATGGGAAGCATTAAATTAATGCAAGAAAATAAACCAAAGTTGAGTCGTTGGAACACTTTCAAAACCACTCGGTTTCTTTTCGAAAACAACTTTTAAACGCAGAGCTTAAGCCACTCCTTTTAAAAGCTATCTCGTTCCATCGATTATATCAAGTTCACTACGTTCACGGTTTTGCCAAAACCATTCGTAGCCCTCCGTCGTTTCACATGGATAGTCAATAATATTCAAGCTATCTTTGTTGGCCAAAGTCAAGGCATAGTGATTGGTAGCTATTGGGTATTCATGTGCAGCATAGATAGATGTGTTGGTTTGGGACAGTCGTACTGCCTTGTTGGCCAAAGTCAAGGGTAGGTACGGGTGGGTTCAAATTAACCTGGAGAATGACGGGTAGAACTTGACATGTGACTTATGATTTGTTGGCCAAAGTCAAGGTCATAAGAGCATGGGGCAAAAATCCACATCGGGAGTTTCAAAAGAACTGAAACTTGCTAGCGCTGCATACCATTTGGAGTATGATGATTCTGGTGGGATTCCTTCAGTTTTGTCACGCAATGATATTTGGATCCTGATCCTACTGTGAGTATATGCTACTCCTCAGGAAATTTCTCACTTAACGATCAATGCTATAAACCAAGTAGGTGTCTAGAAAGGTGTTAGCGGGGCTACGCCCACATGGAAAAGAGGTTATTTAATTAAGGAACTTCGCGAAAGCGTTGGAAAACCTCCCTCGAAGTACCGACACTAGCCTGGCTGAACGGTTAAGCAAGTATTGTACGGTGAGATTGATCCTGACTAATTCTTCCTTTTTGGTTTGAGGAGGGATTCGAGAGACAGTGGGAGCTATCCTGTTTAGACAAATTAAAAACCACTCTAAACTTGCAAGATCATCATGCTAAAGTGTTTCTTCTCTCTCTCCTAAATTGCAGCGACCAAACATCATGACTGGACTTAAGTTACTACTAGATAAAAACATACTGACAGGGCCAAACTACAAAGATTGGCTCAGGAATGTCAAAATGGCAATCACTTATGACAAGTTGGGGTATCTCCTCACTACCAAAGCTCCCCCTATCCTAGGTCCCAAAACCAGTGTCGCGGATAGGGAAATCCATAAGACCTGGGAAATCGATTGCGCGAAGGCCAAGTGCCTCGTGCTTGCCTCTATGGACAATGAACATCAAAGGAGGCACGAGAATATGGACCTTGAATCCATATTTCTCCATACAAAAGAACTGTATGGAGAGCAATCCCGTATCGCCAGATACGAAGTCTCGAAAAAGCTGTTTTCGGCTAGATTGGCCGTCGGATCATCGGTAGCGGAACACGTACTTAAGATGATTGGCTTCATTGAGGAGCTCGCGGACCTTGGGACCACGTTAGAGAATGAGCTCTACACAGACTTGATTCTCCAGTCCCTTCCTTCCACTTACGCCCAGTTTATCCTGAACTTCAACTTACAAGAAAAAGAAGTTGAACTTTCAGAACTCCTCAACATGCTGAGGAGTGCAGAGGGCACCCTACAGAAAGGTAGGGAAACATCCACTTTGTTTATAGGAGGATCTTCCTCTTCTAGGTCCAAGGCGAAAGCCAAAGGAAAGAAGAAGAAAGCCCCCGCCAAATCAAGGGGCGATGTTAGTAAAGTGGATACGAAGGGAAAGACAAAGGCAACAAAGGTAGCGGGAAAGCTTGTAGGAAAGGAAGAATGCTTTTACTGTCACAAGAGTGGACACTGAAAAAAGGATTGCAGGGCTTGGAAGGCCAGAATCCAGGATCTGAAGCAAGTTGCGGTTTCAGCTTCAGGTGTGTATGTTATTGAAAACTGTCTATCAATAAACTCTACATCCTTGGTATTGGATACCGGATCAGGATCTCATATCTGTAATTCTTTACAGGCACTGAGAAGGCGTAGGGTTTTGAAGGCAGGTGATATGACCCTCAGAGTTGCAAATGGAGCTGGCATGGTTGCTGAGTCCGTGGGGGACTATCACCTGGGGTTGTCAGATGGACACGTTTTGGTTTTGCGTGATTATTATTTTGTACCCAATGCAACCTGTAATATCATATCTATATCTTTATTATCTAAAGAAGGTTATGAATTTGCATTTGTAAGTAATGTTGTGAACATTCACCTTAATCAAGTTTTGATTGGGTCAGGTACATTAAGCAATGGTATATACGTATTAAACCAACCACAGATTTTCAATGTCCAGAATACACACAAAAGAAAGTCTCCGGAAACAAATCAGGCTTTCTTATGGCATTGTAGACTGGGTCACATCAATGAGAGAAGGTTGACGAAGTTACATACAGAAGGATATTTGGATCCGTTCGAATATCAATCATATGCAACTTGTCAATCCTGTCTCAAAGGAAAGATGACAAAGACTCCGTTCACTGGACACGGAGTAAGAGCGAGCAAGCTCTTGGGACTCGTACACAGCGACGTGTGCGGTCCAATGTCTACGCATGCACGAAGCGGTTATTCTTACTTCATTACTTTTACAGATGACTTTTCAAGGTACGGATATGTCTTCTTAATGAAACATAAATCCGAAGCCTTTGGAAAATTCCAGGAATATAAGAATGAAGTAGAAAAACAAGCAGGCAAAAGTATCAAGACACTGAGATCTGATCGAGGTGGTGAATACTTAAGTGCCGAGTTCCTGGATTACCTAAAAGAGAATGGAATTCTCTCTCAGCTTACTCCTCCATACACTCCGCAACATAACGGTGTATCGGAGAGACGAAACCGGACCCTATTGGATATGGTACGTTCCATGATGAGTAACGCTGAGTTACCGCGATCATTCTGGGGATATGCACTAGAATCAGCTGCATACCTTTTGAACCGAGTTCCAACTAAGACTGTGCCTACCACACCATATCAAATGTGGTGTAGGAAGAAACCCTATCTTAAGTACATTAAGACATAGGGATGTCCAGCTTTTGTCAAAAAGCAGCATGCGGACAAACTCGAGGCACGCTCAGTATAGTGCAAGTTTATGGGATATCCAAAGAACTCCAAGGGATATTTCTTCTATTGCGAAGAGGAACAAAAGGTTTTTGTTTCTCGTCATGCCCACTTCTTGGAAACTGAGTTTTTGGAAAATCAGATAAGTGGGAGCGCAATAGAACTGAAAGAAATTCCAAAACCACGAGCTATTACTGAAAGCTTAGTAAAACCAGAGGGTTCGAAAGATCAGGACATTCCTGCGCCGCTCCGCATGAGTAGTAGGCAGTCTCATCCGCCCGAGAGATACTATGGTTTTCTCATAGACGGGGATAGAGAGGATTACATCATTGATAGTGATGAGCCGACTAGCTTCCAGCAAGCCATTCAGAGCGTTGACTCGGTAAAATGGCTGGATGCAATGCGGACCGAAATGGAGTCCATGTACACCAACAAAGTATGGACGTTGGACGTTGCTCCAGATGGGGTAAAACCCGTAGGATGCAAATGGATCTTCAAAAGGAAGATTGGTGTAGATGGACAGGTTGAGACCTATAAAGCTAGACTTGTTGCAAAGGGTTTTTGTCAAAGACCTGGTTTGGACTATGACGAAACCTTTTCTCCAGTGGCTATGCTGATATCCATTCGGATCCTTCTTGCCATTGCTGCCTTCCACGATTATGAGATTTGGCAGATGGGCGTAAAGACCGCTTTTCTGAATGGAAATTTAGAGGAGTGTGTCTATATGGACCAGCCATAAGGTTTCATTCAGAGTGGGAGCAGCGGAAAGGTGTGCAAGCTGCTTAAGTCCATCTATGGACTAAAGCAGGCATCGCGGAGTTGGAACATCTGTTTTGATGAGACGGTCAAAGAATTTGGCTTTATCAAAAATCCAGATGAACCATGCATCTATAGTAGATTTGTAGCAAGAACTGCCGTATTCCTTGTATTATACGTGGATGAAATTCTTTTGATAGGAAATGACATTCCTATGCTACAATCTGTCAAGGGATTCTTGTCACACAGGTTCTCCATGAAAGACCTGGGTGATGCCTCTTACATTCTGGGGATCCGGATCTATCGTGACAGATCCAAGAGGATATTAAGACTTTCACAGTCCAGGTACATCGACACCATACTGAGAAGATTCAGTATGGAAGATTCCAAGCGCGGTAATCTACCGGCTTGTCACGGGATCACCCTCTCCAAAGAGATGTCTCCCAAGACTGATTTGGAAAGGGATCGCATGTCTATTATACCCTACGCTTCTGCGGTAGGCTCTATAATGTATGCGATGTTGTGTACCAGACCAAATGTAGCTTATGCACTTAGTGTGGTAAGCCGGTATCAGTCAAACCCTGGGGAGAAACACTGGATAGCGGTAAAGAACATTCTCAAGTACCTGAGAAGGACTAAGGAGATGTTCTTGGTGTATGGCGGAAAAGACCTCCAGATCGAGGCCTTTGCTGACTCCAGCTTCCAGAGTGACAGGGATGATTCCAAGTCTATGTCGGGTTATGTCTTTACCCTCAATGGAGGGGCGGTGTGTTGGAAGAGTTCCAAACAGGAAACCGTTGCTGACTCGATGATGGAAGCGGAATATATCGCTGCTACAGATACCGCAAAAGAAGCCGTCTGGATAAGGAAGTTCTTGACAGAACTTCAGGTGGTTCCGTCCATTGTTGATCCAATACCTCTGTATTGCGACAACAATGGGGCTATAGCTTTAGCGAAGGAACCCAGGTTCCATCAGAAGTCCAGACACAGCTTGAGGCGGTATCACCTGATCAGGGAGATGGTGGGTCACCAGGAGATCGAGGTTCGAAGAGTTGCTACGGAAGATAACACTGCTGATCCATTCATGAAGGCCTTACCCCAGACTCAGTTCGAGCGGCTGATCGAGATGATAGGTCTTCGATACGCCAGTACATGGCCTCAGTGCAAGTGGGAGATTGTTAGTGTATATGCCCTAGAGGCCATTACTGTATCATACTAGTTTGTATATTACTTAATGGAAGCTTGGGATATTCACCTTGTATAGACAATCTTGCTCAAAATAGTAGTATGCTACTTGGTTTGTTTCTACTTTAATGTGTACATGTGTTTATTTTAGTATATCACCTATACACATTAGTGGAGCCCTTAGGATATTTGCTTGATTACCAGCGTTGTGATGGCAGTCACACCTGTGGGGGCTGGGTAATCCACAAACACATCCTTATGCAGGTCCCTAGTCGTAGGACTATCGAGACAGGGCATCGATACTCCGGAGTAGACTAGCGTATGCGCTTCTCATCCCAGTGTGGGAGACGGTCTGTCCCACAGCCGTCAGTACGTCGTACTTGAGATAGTATGCGGGTGCTCGTTAGGTTACGAGTACACCGGACAGGACTCGTCGGGAACTGTTGGTTGGTACTATACCTATCGTCAGTTATCAGTTCCCAGGTGACATGAGTACAGCTTAGTCCGCTGACTTGACACTGTCATTTCGCCTCGAGTGTGTTCCCACTGTACTTAGATAACTACCCTACCACGGCTCAAAGGAGTCGTGCAAACAGGTAGTAGTTGGGTGCAGTCCTGAAGCACTTGGAGGCAGTGACGGTTAGACAGGATTCGTCTCTCCCGGTATTGGGGGTTGATATCGTGCTGTATCTAGGAGAGCCATTACACAAAGTCCCTGGCCAGGGCAAGAGAGATATACTGGTAGGTTTCCAGTGTTATCTCAGGGTGTTCTGGGCTACACTCCGACACGACTTGTACCGCTATTAAGGGACTGACGTTTACCGCCCCCTAGGCCCGCCATGCGATATTCTCAGACGAACAGACCGGACTGTATGCAGATTGTCACATTCAGGCTCAGTAGGAGTTCAGATGGGTTTCACCTCGTCCGTCTTCTTATCGGCATCTACCTTGGGGCCGTTACGCACAGCTAGTGCCGCTTGCGGTCTGTGGTTAAACCCACTGCCAGCATAGTGTCGAATCTTTAGAGTCCCACACAGAGAGCTATTCGCCTTTAGGCAAAAGAGTAGAGGTCGCATGGTTTTGCGACAGGGTTCGGTCACATCCGTGCACTCGTGCACGTTTAGTGTCCGGGCAGTTAACACTAGCGGGCTTTGGTTTAAGCCAAATCCTAATATACGTTTTGGGATTAGTTTTATCTCGTTTGTATTCGTGCTCCTCGGAACGTGGATGCGGGTGTGTATGCACAGTTGACAGAGAGACAGAGGCAGAGGATTCTCATTAGGGTTGTTGACTGTTGACTTTTGCAAAACCCTAATGAGAATAAGAAATATGATTAACAATAATATTAATTAAGTATTATTGTGACATGGTTGTTGATGGTTGACTTTGTTGACTTGTTGACTTAGTTGACCGGTTGACTAGGTTAAACTTGTTGACCATCATCATGACAATGGCTATCATTTCTTTGTATTGACCTTGGCTTGCTTATTTGTTCACACATTGCATTTAATGCAAGAAATGATATGGCCACTTGATATGATAACAACCATCACATAATACTCAATTATTATTATGTGTTATGATGATTTTGGATCATGAGAGCAAGGGTGAGAAAAGTCTTGCTCATTCTATCATTCTCATTCTCTCTCATCCTCAAGCTCTCCCTCTTCCTCTTGCTCTCTCTCTAGTCCATGGTTCTACTTGTCTCATGTGTTGAGAAGTAAGAACCATAGAGATAAAATCCAACACACTCCTCTACTCATCCTAGTACACAAGGCTTAGCAAACGAAATGTTCTAGTTTCCTCAAGATTGAGGTTGAAGCCAAAGGTAGAAGCTTTCGGGTGGATTCATCTTCGGCACAAAGAGACGACGAGGAGAGAACCATCCGACCACCATAAGGAGACCAAGAGAAGGAGTTCAAGTTAAGGTATACCCCTAACCGAGTAGGTAAAACTCTTGTTATGATTGTTAGATAGTTGTTTAACAAAGATCCGTATTTTCAGTCCATGTTACCATTAAAAGAAAAATCGTTTTTCATCATTTCCGCAAGCCCGTAAGTACCGGGAGAGGTAAGGTGGACTTACTGTCACGCCCCGCTTCCCAAAATACGGAATACGAGGAGTTGACAAGGCCAGCCATGCTCCTACGGTCAAGGATACATCCTGCCGTAGTCACACTTCGGCTTCTAGCTTTACATGGTAATCAGTAAATGATGCGCAGGTAATGAGAAATGCAGTAACTGAAATGAAACAATGTAAAGAACTGACCTGAGGGGGAACAAATATAGATATAACTCTGGATATCAAATCGAGATGTCTGTAATATACGTCTAGTCCTGGTCCAGGCTAAATCTTCTCCTCACACTGAGCATGCATACTCAGGTCGTCAGAGCGACACAATAGCAATATAATATATATAAAATCATGTGACAATACTAACAGTGGTAATAGATATGTGAAACAGTAAATCAATGACAGCATGAATATGATTGTGCAGTAATCAATGCAGCGGAACAGTAAAAGCAGTAGAACGTTATGCCACGTATGTCAACACAGTAAAAAGATATCTCAATGCCAGTATCCCTATCAGTCTCTAAGTCTCACTGTACAGGTCACTAAGCCTATCGTCAGTCCAAGTGTGAGAGTCAACCACTCGTGAGTGTCCTCCACCCAAGGGCAAGGGACAACGGGCCCAACATGTATATCACGGTGAATATCACATACCCTGTAAAACTCCATATATCTCCCTAAATATATAAGCCGGCATGGGACTCCCGAGATTCTGTTGAACTCACACTTAAACTACCCCATATCCCGTGGTCTACATCAAACGCTAACCATAACCCTAAATACCAATCGGTCGGTGACATGTCTGCGCGAGAACTGAAGGCAGGACCTCCATCAAGCACGTCCCGACTAATATCTAAGATAAATGGCAGTGTCTGATGCCTTATCTGCGACACCCGTGCAAGCGCTTCCATAAGTGTCCCATACCACTTATAGTCACACGTACACGTGTCCCACAGACGTCGACAATGCAATATAATAATAAGGTTCACTGATTGTGTACAAGTACGTATCACTTCCACTTAATCACTTATACACGAACACTGACGTACTTGCCACAATCATCACTAGAACCTAACACTGGGTAAATGCACGTTATCACCATGTTATCCATGCAATGACTTGTGTATGATATGATGCGTAAACAGTATATAAAGCATGTTTAGCGTGTCATGAATCGATAATCTACCACTTACATAATTTATCATAAATCATATGGTTACCATTTAGTGAAACGATGAACAGGTAATGATTAGTATGTTCAGTTATCTATCCAACGAATTTAGTTCCATGCCAATCGGATTCCAGGATCATTAATTATAACCATTTCATTTTAAGCGCTCGCGGCTGGAAATCCGGTTTCAGAATCAGAATTCCGTTTCGCAACGCATTTTAATCCCAGTTGGGATCAGAATTTAGCAATGATACAGTTGGATGAAATCTAGGGTTCTCAGTAAGGTTTCCAACGCAATAGACGGATCTTCGATCGCGTCTGTACGTCAGGAGTTATACACTATTCAATACCAATATGTCAGTTCTGATTCTGCTGGGACTGTTATGCGTCCCGATCTATTAAATTACAGATTAAATATCGAACGGTAACAAAACAGAATGAAACCAACTGTGTTATCTAGCTAACAGGTTCACCTACAGTAAACAGCGGAGTTCCGCAACCTACGAGTTAAGGAAACAGGGTGGTGTTCATTACGGAACAGCAAGCAACAATTGGAGTCGCTCTGGACTGCAGTCCAGAGTCGTACTCCGATCCAAATATCGTCATAGTTAAAGTACAGAAATAATTGGAAACTAGCATATAGTTATAGTTCGTCGAATCGGCTTCGATTTGAGCCCTCAAACGCATCATTCCAGTGTGTATACAATTTATGGTAATTTTTACGGTTTTCAGGTACAGAAAATATCCAGTTTTACAGGCAAACCTGGGGGTAGTCGTTTAGTCGTTAACGGTCATATTTTCCAACGAATTTCACACATTAGATTCACGGCCATACGGGCCAGCTTATACCAGTTAGTTCCGTCAATTTAAGTGACGTTGTCCTATGAGAACATGTATCGAACAGTTACATCGTAGTATTTGGCAGAAATTAAAACATAGGATATACAAAATTATAATGTGTAATTATCATACTGTAGCATGTAGCAAGTAGAGAACTTGCCTGGAGATGTTTTGGCGATGCACGGCAGTGGAAACGGCACGAGCGCGCGGCGAACGGTGCGGCTAAGGTTCGCGGCCTTAACTCGGGCTTAAGCTCTTGGATTCGATGGCTCGGTCGGTGCGACGGGCGTGCGCTGACATTGCGATGGATGGCGTGTTGATGTCGATGACGGCCTCAGGGGATCTGTTCCACAGTTTGACGATGACGTCAGTGACAAGAATAGCGATAGCAGCGATCGATGCAAGTGTTTGACGAAATGTCGGGGCTCGACCGTGAGATTGGGTTAGGTTTGGTCTAGGGTTCTTGTGAAGAGGGGTTGAGAGAGAGAGAGACAGTGAGTGAGAGAGAGTTAGAGAGAGAGAGAGACAGTGAGTGAGAGAGAGTTTAGAGAGAAACGAGAGAAGGTTAGAGAGAGAGCTGAGAGAGAAACGAGAGAGAGAGAGAGAGAGAAACGAGAGAGAGAGAGAGAAAACTGAGAGAGGGGGGAGAGAATTGAGAGAGAGAGAGAGAGACGAGATACAGAGGGTGAGGGAGAAACAGAGGGGGTGAGAGACAGAGAGATAGAGAGTGAAAGAGAGGGATCGAGTGAGGGGAGAGAAGCAGAGAGGTTAGATAGAGAGAGAGGGAGCACAGAGATTGAGGAAGAGACAGAGGGGGTGAGAAAGAGAGAGGTGTTGCAATTAGGGGAGTTCGTGAGCAGGAGGAGGCGCCGGCGGCGAGAAGATGAGGGGAGAGAGGTGGTCGACGAGACGTAGTGGGACGCTAGCCGACGTCGTGGGTGATGTCGGGAGTTGGAGGGTAGTGAGGATGGTGAAGCGGGGTGATGGTGATGAAGTTGGGTTGGGATGGCGACGATGATGATGATGACGACGATGACGATGGTGCGGGGGAGAGAGGAGGAAGGAAAGAGAGGAGGGCGAGGGAGTGTTGGAAGTGAGGGGAAAGAATGGGGAGACGAGGGGTGAGCATTGCGGTCGTAACACTCGCGGGCGTCGCGCGTGACGAGCGGCGACGTGGGCGCAGGCGTGGGTTGCGGCGGAGGCGCAGGAAGTGGATCGAGCGCGCGAGAGGGGAAAAGAGCCGTTGGAGGAAGATGTATTGTAGGAGGCGGGTCGGGTGAGGGCTGAAGCGGGCGAAGTGAGATTGGGCCGGGCCAGTCCAAGGAAAATAAATTTAAATGGGAATAAGGAACGGGCCGGGGAGAGAGCTGGGCCAAGGAATTTAAAAGGGAAAAAATGGATTAAATGAATGGGCCGGGCTTGAAAAGCTGGGCTAAAATTTAATTAACTAATAATGAAATAAAGAGTGGGCTGAGGAAAATTGAAGGGTGCTGGGCCAGGTTCTTTAAAAAGAAAAGGGGTTTTAAATTTTTTGGGTTTAAATTTTCAAAACAAAGAATTGGCTGTGGTTTCGGTTTATATATATCTATATGGAACTAGGGTTTTATATTGGAATTATAAAACGACTAGAGTTAGAAACTAGAAGTACAGTGATATAGTGAAAGGTATTTTGATGAAGAATAAATCTATAACTTGGGTTTGGGCTAAAAAGGTTATTAGCATCAGGGTTTGGGTTCAAATGGGGTTTTGAAAAATAGAATAAAATATAATACTAAATTTATAAATAAAATAAATAAAAATTAAAAATAATAATTCATAATTAAGAATAAATAGAATTCTAAGGTAACAGAATACAAATTTTGGTATAAAAGGGCTGGGTATTATATCATACCACCCTTACAAAAAATTTCGTCCTCGAAATTTAAAAGAAACAACTAGCTATAAATAATAAGTGAAGAATTATCATATCGAACACTAATATATATGCTGATTTACTTAAAAACGGGTAGACAAAGTTTTGAAGGTACATACATATATATAAGAACCGCATACAAAAGATAGGCTTACAAGGTATAATGCAGGAAAACTATAAGGGCAAGTACAAATATACGAGAATATAGGTAACAATAACGAATAATGATCAAAGTGTGCTCGATAAAAGTCGAAACCCAAATATGTGCACATCTAAGTTTATCAAAAAAAAAATATAAGCAGAAAAATAAGTGTAAAGTTCAACCATTTATAATAGTAATCATAAGCACAAACCCAAAAATAAAGTAACGACAATAAAGTAGTGAAAATTAGTCGGTAGGTTAAAACATTTTAGGATAAGGTATCGATAAAATAGGTTTAAAATATTTTAGAAAACTGGTGTAGTGAAATTAAGAAACATGGACCAAGAGTATGCGCGGTGTAAAGTTGCGCTACTGAAAACTAAGGGTAATAGTAGTGTGCTTACAATATATAAAACTAATTAGTTAATAATACGCACCCTTCGACAAATACAAAATACTGAAACCAAATTTCGAATTATAAAGTCCCAAAAGGTACAAATAGGGTAATAGGAAAACACATAAAATGTATAGGGCTAGCTAGGGTAAGGATTACAAGGAAGTGTGGATCATTCAAGGGTTGAAGTGTGGTGGCTTTAGGCTGAAGATCAAGGAGATTGGGATCGGGTCGGCACAGGGAGTAAGGGGGAGCAACAAAGGACTACAAGGTGAAGGTATGAGGAGGACAACGGTCGGTACAGCCTATGAATCAAGATTTGAAGGGTTAGCGAACTCGAAATTTCACAAGATATGTTCTCCTCCCAGAACGATCTCAAAGGGCACAGACGAATAATGAGGAAGGGTGGACCTCTAAAGATCGGGGTGTGGTACTGGTTATTCTGAGTGAGGGTTAAGGCAATGTAAGGAGTAGGGGTGGACAGATCTCAGTAGGAAGAATAATTGTATAGAAAAAATAATCAAGCAACAAGGGAACTAAGAAGATCGAAGGATTTGCGAACTCAAAAATTTATTTCATTCCAAAAGATTCCAAACCAAGCATTCTCAAAGAAGAAAGGTGGCCCTAAACTATACACAGATTTATTTGGCCAAAGAATACAACATCTAAAAGAAATCCCGTCAGTCTCGGTTGTGGAGGTTCAACAGGTTGCGGTAGGCTCGCGCGCTCAGGTAGGGGCGTCCATTCTCATATCGCCTCGCGGGCATCACCATTGGAAGTTCTTCCACAGCAGGGTCTTGATCTTCCAGCCCTTCTTCCTCGGGTGGAGCTTCTTCATCGAGGTCCGATTCCATATGATTCTCTCCTTCTGGGTTCTCTTCCATGGGGTCTTCCTCCACTGGATTTTCTTCTATCGGTTCTTCCTCGGGATCTTCTTCTATTGGGTTCTCTTCAGGTTCTTCTTCCTCTTCGTCGGAATCACTTATCATGTCAAACTCTGGGGCGGCTACTCATTCGTCCTCTGAATCGTTGTTTCCGAATTTGACCTGGGGACCGTTGATCTCATCGTCAGAACTCATCAGCGTGTGGTCTAAGGAAACGCATGACTGTGCATCCTCGTCTAGATGCGGCGCTGCTCCGGGGTGGGCTATGGCCTGAAAGAAAAGAGTCATGATTAGACAACAGAACACACCAAGAAAATAGTTAAGTGTACGATGTATAGAAAGATATGCGGTGGTAGGAATTTCAAAAGAATCAAGATTAAAATGTCGTGCTAATGAATAGTATGAATAAGGAGGAAACGAGAGAATAATACATATATTACGATTCAAAGTTTTATTGCATTCAACTCAAAATTCAACGGATACAAGATTTCAAACGGAAAGAGATATTTATACGAAGATGACAACATTATTACTGAAATTAGAAAACATGAAAATTCTTCTTTGATTGCTAGACCGCTGCATCATCGTTACGTGAGTTGAATCCTGTGTTGGGTCCGCTTTATCCTCGAAGTTCGAACTACGCAGTAATCCTCACTTGGCAGAAGTGGGGAGTGTGGACGAGTTTCCTCCTTGTAGTTCTTTCCTTTCTGGGCAACCGTTGATGAGATGTTCGTTGGATCCACAAATCAGACATTTCCCTTGGGCGCGGCGACAATCCCTCTGAAGATGTCCTGGCCTCTTACAGTACCCACAACATGGGATCTTCTGCTGCGTCTGCCGCGGAGAAACAAATTGGCGCTTCATCTTCCTCTCTTTTCCTCGTCTAACGGGGATCCCTTTATGATTTGAGACTCCCGCTGGTGCCTGATTCACCTGCCTTCTCAGTCCTTCAGCTAACAAGTCATTTGTTCGCTCCTGGGCTTCCTTCAAACCTTGCAGTACACTCAGAATCTCAACGGTCTGGTTTTGTGGAGCGGATATAGATGAAGAGTCGTTGGAAGACATGATCCTGAGACAACAATTTTGAGAATGATATAAGTCACAAGCCAAACTAATCAAAATATAATATGGATAGGACAAAGATTCAAGAATATCAGAGATGAAGAATTTATTACAAGTGGAGAATCAACCGTATGACTTTAAGTCACTTAAACAGGGTACGGCAGAGCAATTGCAACCACGTAACCTTGTCAAGTGACCCGAAACCCTAGCGAATGGATAGTAGAACACCCAAATTGAATATGGAACAAGAATGACCAGTTTACGACCTAGACCAAGGAATGGCCTAGATTGCCAAGCTATACACGGAAAACTGCAATCCCAATCGAAGCAAAACCTGGCTCTGATACCAACTAAACCATGTCATGCCTCGCTTCCCAAAATACGGAATACGAGGGGTTGACAAGGCCAGCCATGCTCCTACGGTCAAGGATACATCCTGCCGTAGTCATACTTCGGCTTCTAGCTTTACATGGTAATCAGTAAATGATGCGCAGGTAATGAGAAATGCAGTAACTGAAATGAAACAATATAAAGAACTGACCTGAGGGGGAACAAATATAGATATAACTCTGGATATCAAATCGAGATGTCTGTAATATACGTCTAGTCCTGGTCCAGGCTAAATCTTCTCCTCACACTGAGCATGCATACTCAGGTCGTCAGAGCGACACAATAGCAATATAATATATATAAAATCATGTGATAATTCTAACAGTGGCAATAGATATGTGAAACAGTAAATCAATGACAGCATGAATATGATTGTGCAGTAATCAATGTAGCGGAACAGTAAAAGCAGTAGAACGTTATGCCACGTATGTCAACACAGTAAAAAGATATCTCAATGCCAGTATCCCTATCAGTCTTTAAGTCTCATTGTACAGGTCACTAAGCCTATCGTCAGTCCAAGTGTGAGAGTCAACCACTCGCGAGTGTCCTCCACCCAAGGGTAGAACCCAAGGGCAAGGGACCACAGGCCCAACATGTATATCACGGTGAATATCACATACCCTATAAAACTCTATATATCTCCCTAAATATATAAGCCGGCATGGGACTCCCGAGATTCTGTTGAACTTACACTTAAACTACCCCACACCCCGTGGTCTACATCAAACGCTAACCATAACCCTAAATACCAATCGGTCGGTGACATGTCTGCACGAGAACTGAAGGCAGGACCTCCATCAAGCACGTCCCGACTAATATCTAAGATAAATGGCAGTGTCTGATGCCTTATCTGCGACACCCGTGCAAGCACTTCCATAAGTGTCTCATACCACTTATAGTCACACGTACACGTGTCCCACAGACATCGACAATGCAATATAATAATAAGGTTCACTGATTGTGTACAAGTACGTATCACTTCCACCTAATCACTTATACACGAACACTGACGTACTTGCCACAACCATCACTAGAACCTAACACTGGGTAAATGCACGTTATCACCATGTTATCCATGCAATGACTGTATGATATGATGCGTAAACAGTATATAAAGCATGTTTAGCGTGTCATGAATCGATAATCTACCACTTACATAATTTATCATAAATCATACGGTTACCATTTAGTGAAACGATGAACAGGTAATGATTAGTATGTTCAGTTATCTATCCAACGAATTTAGTTCCATGCCAATCGGATTCCAGGATCATTAATTATAACCATTTCATTTTAAGCGCTCACGGCTGGAAATCCGGTTTCAGAATCAGAAGTCCGTTTTGCAACGCATTTTAATCCCAGTTGGGATCATATTTTAGCAACGCTACAGTTGGATGAAATCTAGGGTTCTCAGTAAGGTTTTCAACGCAATAGACGGATCTTCGATCGCGTCTGTACGTCAGGAGTTATACACTATTCAATACCAATATGTCAGTTCTGATTCTGCTGGGACTGTTATGCGTCCCAATCTATTAAATTACAGATTAAATATCGAACGGTAACGAAACAGAATGAAACCAATTGTGTTATCTAGCTAACAGGTTCACCTACAGTAAAAAGTGGAGTTCTACAACCTACGAGTTAAGGAAACAGGGTGGTGTTCATTACGGAACAGCAAACAACAATTGGAGTCGCTCTGGACTGCAGTCCAGAGTCGTACTCCGATCAAAATATCGTCACAGTTAAAGTACAGAAATAATTGGAAACTAGCATAGGGTTATAGTTCGTCGAGTCGGCTTCGATTTGAACCCTCAAACGCATCATTCCAGTATGTATACAATTTATGGTAATTTTTACGGTTTTCAGGAACAGAAAATATCCAGTTTTACAGGCAAACCTGGGGGTAGTCGTTTTAGTCGTTAACGGTTATATTTTCCAACAAATTTCACACATTAGATTCACTGCCATACGGGCCAGCTTATACCAGTTAGTTCCGTCAATTTAAGTGACGTTGTCCTACGAGAACATGTATCGAACAGTTACATCGTAGTATTTGGCAGAAATTAAAACATAGGATATACAAGATTATAATGTGTAATTATCATACTGTAGCATGTAGCAAGTAGAGAACTTGCCTGGAGATGTTTTGGCGATGCACGTTAGTGGAAACGGCACGAGCGCGCGGCGAACGGTGCGGCTAGGGTTCGCGGCCTTGGCTCGGGCTTAAGCTCTTGGATTCGATAGCTCGGTCGGTGCGACGGGCGTGCGCTGACGTTGCGATGGATGGCGTGTTGATGTCGATGACGGCCTCAGGGGATCTGTTCTACAGTTTGACGATGACATCAATGACCAGAATAGCGATAGCAGCGATCGATGCAAGTGTTTGACGAAATGTCGGGGCTCGACCGTGAGATTGGGTTAGGTTTGGTCTAGGGTTCTTATGAAGAGGAGTTGAGAGAAAGAGACAGTGAGTGAGAGAGAGTTAGAGAGAGAGAGACAGTGAGTGAGAGAGAGTTTAGAGAGAAACGAGAGAGAGTTAGAGAGAGCTGAGAGAGAAACGAGAGAGAGAGAGAGAGAAATGAGAGAGAAAGGGGGAGAGAGAATTGAGAGAGAGAGACGAGATACAGAGGGTGAGGGAGAGACAGAGGGGGTGAGAGACAGAGAGATAGAGAGTGAAAGAGAGGGATCGAGTGAGGGGAGAGAAGCAGAGAGGTTAGATAGAGAGAGAGAGAGGGAGCACAGAGATTGAGGAAGAGACAGAGGGGGTGAGAAAGAGAGAGGTGTTGCAATTAGGGGAGTTCGTGAGCAGGAGGAGGCGCCGGCGGCGAGAAGATGAGGGGAGAGAGGTGGTCGACGAGACGTAGTGGGGCGCTAGCCGACGTCGTGGGTGGTGTCGGGAGTTGGAGGGTAGTGAGGATGGTGAAGCGGGGTGATGGTGATGAAGTTGGGTTGGGACGGCGACGATGATGATGATGACGACGATGACGATGGTGCGGGGGAGAGAGGAGGAAGGAAAGAGAGGAGGGCGAGGGAGTGTCGGAAGTGAGGGGAAAGAATGGGGAGACGAGGGGGTGAGCATCGTGATCGTAACGCTCGCGGGTGTCGCGCGTGACGAGCGGCGACGTGGGCGCAGGCGTGGGTTGCGGCGGAGGTGCAGGAAGTGGATCGAGCGCGCGAGAGGGGAAAAGAGCCGTTGGAGGAAGATGTACTGTAGGAGGCGGGTCGGGTGAGGGCTAAAGAGGGCGAAGTGAGATTGGGCCAGGCCAGTCCAAGGAAAATAAATTTAAATGGGAATAAGGAACGGGCCGGGGAGAGAGCTGGGCCAAGGAATTTAAAAGGGAAAAAATGGATTAAATGAATGGGCCGGGCTGGAAAAGCTGGGCTAAAATTTAATTAACTAATAATGAAATAAAGAGTGGGCTGAGGAAAATTGATGGGTGCTGGGCGAGGTTCTTTGAAAAGAAAAGAGGTTTTAAATTTTTTGGGTTTAAATTTTCAAAACAAAGAATTGGCTGTGGTTTCGGTTTATATATATCTATATGGAACTAGGGTTTTAGATTGGAATTATAAAATGACTAGAGTTAGAAACTAGAAGTACAGTGATATAGTGAAAGGTATTTTGATGAAGAATAAATCTATAACTTGGGTTTGGGCTAAAAAGGTTATTAGAATCAGGGTTTGGGTTCAAATGGGGTTTTGAAAAATAGAATAAAATATAATACTAAATTTATAAATAAAATAAATAAAAATTAAAAATAATAATTCATAATTAAGAATAAATAGAATTCTAAGGTAACAGAATACAAATTTTGGTATAAAAGGGCTGGGTATTACACTTACATGAAATACCGGATCAGGATCACACATATGTAATATGTTACATGGGCTATAGATAGGTAGAGAACTAAGAATGGGTAATAAGTTTCAAGAGTTGGAAACGGTGCAAGTGTTGCAGCCAAGTCTGTTGGCAGTTATCACCCTGTATTACCAGAATACATTGATTCTGAACAAAAGTTATTAGATACCGAACCTGATATACAACATCATATCAGTCTCTTTATGAAGTAAAGAAGGATATAATTTTTTATTGTTGGATAATGTTTTGAACATTTCCTATATCAAGAATTGATCGGTTCAGGCACGTTATCTAAAAGCATATACGTTCTAAATCAAACCATAGTTCTTAATGTACAGAACACACACAAGAGGAAGAGTTCAGAAATGAACGAATCCTACTTGAGGCTTTGTAGACTAGGTCATATCAATGCGACCCAACTAGCTAAG
This sequence comes from Agapanthus africanus, assembly GCA_030015575.1. Taxonomy (NCBI): domain Eukaryota; kingdom Viridiplantae; phylum Streptophyta; class Magnoliopsida; order Asparagales; family Amaryllidaceae; genus Agapanthus; species Agapanthus africanus. The sequence goes on along the minus strand of JASDDO010000026.1, from coordinate 151,606,225 downwards.
TTACATAGAGATGCATATTTAAATCAGTTTGAATTTACATCTTGTGAAACTTGGCAGTCATGTCACAAAGATAAGATGACCATAGCTCCATTTATTAAAAACAGAGAAAGAGTTAGTGAACTCTTGGGATTGATACATGATGATGTATGAGGTCCCCTGTCTACACATGCCAGGACTGGTTCTTTGTACTTCATTACATTCACTGATGATCTCTCAAGATTCACACATGTGTTCCTATTGAAACACAAGTCTGAAACTTTTGAGAAATTCAAAGAATATAAGTTAGAAGTAGAGAACCAAAATGGGTATAAGTATTATGTCCTTTGATGTGATCAGGGAAGAGAATACTTGAGCACGGAGATCCTGGACTATTCTAAAAGAGAATGAGATTCTCTCTTAGCATTACTCCTCCGTATACACCACAGCATGTCAGTGTATCGGGGCGGAGCAATTGCACCCTATGTGATAAGGTGTACTCTATGATGAGTACTACTGAGTTGTTGATTTGTTCGAAAGAGTGTATTTGTAGTTTAACCGTAATCAGAACGGTGTCGCTTAGCTAGACCGAGGTGAGTACGGGTCGTCCTCAGGGAAACGTTGAATTTTTTTTTTACTTTAGATGTGTTGAAAAAGAGAGGAGGGATAAAGAATATTGTAGAATGGTTGTAGGATCTAGATTTACGTTAAACACGGATGCAAAATATAGATCTAGATTAACTACGGATGTAAGTTTATATAAGAAGAGGGCTTGTAGGGTTCATTGGGATTTAGTAGTTATGGATGATTAATTAAAAATTAATCTTTCTATCCTTTAATAGATTTAAAACTAGAACAACAGTGATGCATGTAAATTAGGGTTTCTGGAGGGAAAAGGAATCCCACTCTTAACCCCTATCTTGACACAGAACTCCGTTCATATCTAGCCTTTACCAAAACAATCATTAATCTAATCTCTAATCGCGGTCGAGACTAACAATGAATTGGTAGCGCGCCCGATTAGGATGTTAATGATTCTTTTGATAAAGTTTATAAATTTTATAGGACGTAAAAAGAGTTTAAGGATTTTCATCATCCATTGACCTACCATAATTCTACGAACCCTAACAAGCGGAGAATTACTCGCGCATGTTGGGAGAAAAAGAGATGGAGAGAAAATGCATAATTAAACTACGAAGAAATAGAATAAGAAAAAGAAAGCTACCTTTATTAATCAACAATATTCATTACACTTTGATTCCTTAGAAAATGATTACAAATACTAGCTGCTTCTCGATCTCTTCTAAGAAGGTAGATGAACCGTTGATGATCAGCCTGGATGCGTGAGCCGTCTTGGACTTCGTGATCTCGTCGACTTGATGATTTTTCCAAGAGGCTCTCGGTCTTTATTTATATCCCAAAGCCAGAAAATTAGCTTCCTAATTTGGAAGCAAGTAGTTAGTATCCAACAGAGAAAATCCCATCTCCTAAGTCTTCCAAACCGCGGCGGATCCGTGGCCAATAGGGGGTTTGGCCGCGGATCCGCGGCCAAAAAGTGGGATCGTTTGGGGATTTTTCTGGGGCTTTTCTTCTTATGACACGTGGAGATCTTTGGAACCTCTGGAAATTGGAAATCTTTTCTTTGTTGCTGCCAGCCTTAATTTCTTAGTTTGCTTTCTTAATTAGGCAGGTTTGCTCTTAACAACTTTGATTCCCTTGATTTTTAGCCCTGAAAAATTCTGCACAATAACTCAAATAATATTTAGTAGAGTTTGTTATATTGAGATATTAATTTCACCATTAAGATTTGGTCAATAGTATTTTTGCATACATTTTCCTACCAAATGTTAATTATAATATATCAACACATGAAAAATAGTATTTTTACAGATAAACCCTCATATGTATCATATATTATAATAAACACCTTTTCTAGTATAGAAATAGTAGGAAAAATGTAATAACAAATGTGCAGTTTTATCAACTGAACAGTTGCCTATTTCTTTTTGGGGGTTATGCACTTGTAAAGCTGCATACCTATTGAATAGGGTTCCAACCAAATCAGATGCCTACCACTCCATATGTGATATCGTATGGAAAGAGCCCATCTCTTAAAGATGTTAAGATTTGGGGGTTGTCTGGCCTATGTCTAAAAGCAAAATCCGGACAAGCTCGAGGCAAGGTCGGTTCTGTGGAAGTTTGTTGGATATCCCAAGCATTAGCAAGGGAATATCTTCTACCACACTGAGGAACAAAAAGTGTTTTGTTTCTCAGCATGCCACCTTTTGGAAAGGGAATTTCTTATGAAGAAATTGGTGGTCATGAGGTAGAACTGGAAGGAGTTCCAGCTATACAAACTACGACTGATGATTTGGTAGAATCGGAGGATTCAATAGCTCCCAACGAACCTCAGCCTCTCCGCCGATCTGGTAGGGTTCCTCACCCACCTGAGAGATACTTCAGTTTTCTCTATGAAAGTGGGAGCGAGGATTGCATCATGAGATGATGACCCAACTAGTTTCGAGCGGGCCATCAGGAGTAGGGACTCTGTAAGAATGGCTGGATGCTATGCGATCTGAGATGGAATCCATATACACCAACAAAGTATGGACTTTGGTTGCTATATCTGAAGGGTTAAATCCCCATCAGGAGCAAGTATATCTTAAGAAGATTACTTGGTGTACATGGAAAAGTTGAGACTTTCAAAGCTAAGGTTTATTGCAAAAGGTTTTCGTCATCGACCAGGTGTGGATAATGATGAAACTTTTTCTAGCGCCTATGCTTAAGTCCATCCGGATCTTACTTGCCATTGCTACATATCATGACTACGATATCTGGCAGTTGGGTGTCATGACTGCTTTTCTAAATAGTGATTTAGAAGAGAGCGTCTATAAGTACACAGCCAGAGGGCTTCGTAGCCAGTGGGAGCAGCAGAAACGTGTGCAAGTTGCTCTATGAGTTAAAGCAGGTATCGCGGAGTTGGAACATCTGTTTTGATGTGGTAGTCAAAGAGTTTGACTTCATCAAAATGGTAGATGAACATTGTATATACAAAAAGGTAATAGGGAGTATGGTGGTGATCCTCGTATTGTACGTGGATGACATACTCTTGATAGGAAAGGTGTTTCCTATGCTACACTCGGTCAATCTCCTCTTATCACATTGATTCTCCATATAGGATCAAGGGGATACCTCCTAAATCCTAGGTATTGGATCTATAAGATATATCTAAGTGGATATTAGGATTCTCACTAGGTGTAGTGAGATGGTATCAATCGATCCTGGGGAGGATCACTGGATAGATTCCAGGGTGGTAAGGTCGACTGAATTTTAGTCACATGCATTGTCTTTACCCTCAGTAGAGGGACGGTATGTTGGAAGAGTTCCAAGCTAGATACCGTGGCAAACTAGACGATAAAGGCTGGATACATCGCTACCAAGGATGCTACCAAAGAGGTAGTCTGGATGTATATTAATTCATGAGATGGACTTCGTTCCTACCATTGTGTGACAATGGAGTTGTGGCTTATGCCTAGGAACCTCCGTCCCATCAGAGATCCAGACATATTCTTATGCAGTATCACCTGATCATGGAGATGGATGATCTCCAGAGAGATCGAGGCCAGGAGAGTAGACACGGAGGAGAACATGGCGGATCCACTCACAAAGGCCTATTCCCAGGAGAGACTTTTATGGGATGGTTGAGTATGAGATACTTCAACCACTGCTGATTGTTGGGTATTGGATACTACAACAGATGGCCCTAGTGCAAGTGGGAGATTGTTAGTGATATGTATGCCCTAGAGGCCATTACTGTACATACGATATATATTGTAGTGGATGCTTGGACATATATAGGGAGGACTTTCTTGCTCGATATGATAGTATGTTATCTGGTTGCTCTTTATCTTAACATGTACACTGATTATCTCTATGTTACATATTGATAAAGCCCTTAGGATTAGTACTTGACTACCAGGATTATGATGCAGATCATACTAGTGGGAACAGTGTAGTCGCTAAGTACATCCTTCAAATGTTCCTAGTTGAGGGTGTATCGATACAGGGCATCGATATACCAGAGTAGACTAGCGTATAGCTTCTCGACCCATGTAGATAGGCGATGGATGATCCCATATCCATTGGTGTTTGACATCAGAGATAGTATACGGGTGCTCAGTGGAGACTGGGTACACTGAACGAACTCGAAGAGAACTCCTAAATGGTATTATACCTATCGTCAGATAGCAGTTCTCTGGTGACACTTGTAGAGGTTAGTCTGCAGACCCGAGATCGTCATAGAGTCTTGTATGATTCCCACTGTGCTTTGATTTCCACCTTACCACGTTCAAGAGAACGTGCAAAATGGTGGCTTTTGGGTACAGTCCCAAGTCACATGGAGGCAATGAGCGATAAGAGGGGTTTCGTCTCTCCCGGTATTGGGAGTTGATGTTGCGCTGTGCTCGATTGGCTATAACAGGAAATCCCTGGCCAGGGATGCTTTAGAGATATACTGGTAAGTGTTATCAGTAGTTTCTCGACCCGTTATGAGCCTTATATCGACACGACTTATCGAGTTACTGGGGTCTGACGTTTACCGCACCTAGACGAGATATGCGACATATAAGACGAAGAGACCGGACTATACGGTGGTGTTACTGATTGGATTCGCAGGAGTGTGAGCAGGCTTGCTTGTTGATCTTCTGATCACTCAATACCCGGGTGGCCATTACGTTTAACAGACCGCTTGCGGCTTGTGGGTGTTTGATATGATCATCACCTACTGCCGGCGTATTGACGAGTCTTTAGAGTCCTACACAGAGGTTTCCTGGCTTAAGCGAAACGGAGTAGGAGCACATATGTGATATGTACGGGACCGAGATTGATACGATATGAGATAACATTCTATTCTTACGATTTGTGACATTGGTAGGTTATATGCGATATAGCCGGGTTATCGGATCAAGTGTTGATTCGATAAGTTGTTACACATGATATTAGTCGGTTATATGTGATATAGCCAGATTATTAAATCAAGAGTTGATTTAATAATTTAATGCATAATTATATATTAGATATATTGCATTACATTAACTAGTATTAGCTCACTTATGATTCTTTTCTCACTTGGTTTGTGCACATTATATATGTGATATATGCAAGTGTATATTATTTTGTGTCATGCTTGATGATACATGCAAGATGGGTGTATGAGACTTAAACCATGCTGGGGTTAAGTTAGGGTTTTTATTTATTTCTTAAGTTATAAACAAAAGAGAGAAGACTTGATCAATGTTTTCAAGCTTGGATGAAACTTGTAGAAACATTGACAAAGTCCACTCTTTTGTCTAGCTTAGGATATTTTGTCAACCCAGCCCTTAACCATAGCCCTTGGTTAATTATCTACATGAGTTGGGCATGAGGGCTTGACTCATCCATGGTTGCAATAATTCATTTGGATCATTCATTCATATGAGTTCATTCTTCTTCTTCTTCCTCTCAAGCTTTCTAGCTTCAATAGAGATGTGAGAAAATGAGTGAGAATATGAAATCTAAAGTGAGCAAAATTCCTACTTCATCATCCTCTACTACTTGCCATTTAGTATAGGGTGTTTGCTTCACTAATTTCATAATTAGTGAAGAGATAGCTTGTGTTAGTATCTCCTTGACGTAGATCATCTTCGGCCTCGAAGTCTTTGAAGTAAGCATGTTCGTTTCTTCATGGGAGCCTCTCTAGAGTCCGAAGTTCATGATCGCAGCGAAAGGGACTACTACACGGAGCTATTGAAGTGAAGGACCGGTCTACAAAGGTTGTATTCCTTGCTCACTAGAGTTGCAAAGTGTTTGCATTTTATATTCCGTCGATTTCTAGTTAACGATTCTTAGTTAGGGTTAGTTAGAACGGCAAATTTTTGAATTTGGAATGGTCGATGCCTCCCGAAACCTTGCTGCCGTCTTAGGTAACCCTGCAGTCTCCAATAGAGGGACAAAAGCCGCCGCTGGATGCTCCAAAGAGGGGATAGCAGCTACGACAATCTTTTCTACCCCCTCAGGCGCGTCATTGGAAATATCCATTGAATCTATCACCGATGTGGAAATCTCTGCCGGAGGAACAGAAGCTGTCACCGGGGGCTCCAAAGCAGGGATGGCAGCTTCGGTAATCTCTTCTACCCCCTCACGTGCGTCATCGGAAATATACATTGAATCTATTGCTGGTGTGGCAATCTCTGCTAGAGGGACAGAAGCCATCAACGGGAGCTCCACAGCGGGGATAACAGCTTCAGTAATCTCCTTTACACCCTCCGGTGTGTCACGGGAGATGGTCGTAGAACCTACGTCCATGGCGCGATCTGGGCTCGAAATTACGCCCGCTGCGGAAGGCCCTACAAAAATTTTTTTAAAAAAAAGATGATGTGGTGTGAAAGTAATACAAATTATTTGCTGAAATGGACAAGAAATATACATACCAATACCCTAAGGAGCCTGAAAGATGGTCTATTCGAGCTGCTGAGCTTTTCAGTTCATATGCGCTCGTCGGGCCTCAATCAAAAATGGATCCCTACCCGCTTTCAAAGCAACTTCATCTTCGGAGACGTCCAACACAAGCTGTTTCAAAGAACATTCCTCCTCCAGCGTCAAAGGAGTTATCGGTAACATGGCTGGAGCCGGATCAACATCATGAAATAGTATAGCGTGAAGTTCTCCTTTCCTGGAGGGGTTTTTTTTAGCCTCGTCTTGTGAGTGCTATAAAGCCTCGGCCAACTGAGCAGCCTCCTCGGCAGAGGAACCGGGGAAGAGAAGACTGTTTTCCGGCTCCTGCATAGATATCGGCTCATCCTAGATAAAGGGCTCGGATTCAAGCAAAGCGTAGAGTAGGCCGGCGATTGATTTCTTTCTCCTTTTGGATCCTGAGCTAACACCAGCGGAGGGGTGCTTCCTCCTTTTGCGCTTTTGCGCGGCGCTGCCCGACATCGCCTTCGATATCTGCCTTCGTGGACGCCACGGCTTGTGCTTTATCAGAAGTCACTATCTCGGTTCTCGTACGCACCGGCATACAAGCAGTACGGAGGGTTGATTCAGCTTGTGCGGCTTTGGGAATGAGCACTGAGCCGCTGTCCCTTAAAGGCGGGCAAACAACCGACCGTGGCCGCAACGGGGCGCTGATAACTTGATCTGGAATAGGAGATCTACACTCAAAGAGCACCCGTCTTTCCTCTGCGATGATGGGACTGACCCGGTGGCGATACCAGCCTTTGAAGGGCCCCACGGGCCTTGGAAGATAGTCAGGCTCCGGGATGATGAAAAGAGAACCCGTGTTCAATCGCATGAAATGATGGATAACATCGCGGGCTACCTCCAGAGAAGGAGTAGGCTCAACTAAAAAGGCTTCGAGAGGGACGTCCTGGTTGTAGCCTAACTGCTGGGCAATGCGATGCGAATTATACCGCATGAAGAGGGTAGCGTCGTTAAGACGGAACACCAAATACCCTGGCCTGATTGAATATAAGTGCATGATCTCTTTTGTCTTTAAAGCTAGAGCCTCATTCTTTAATAAATCAAACAATTTTTGAACGGGTCCCACAGGAGCAGAAAGGACTCGATCGCTAAAAACCATCGCGCCTTCATTTGAATACGGATTGAAGTAATACTCGCAAAGTCCCTAGCTGGGTCGGGTCAGGAGTGGAAGCATCAACTAGTCTCATAATCCGTAGGAATGTATACGACTCATAGAAAGCAGGCCTCCGGTGCGTGGCAAACGCCCCTAACACGTGCATCTCGATCCACGACGTGAAGTAGTGGAGGGAGAAATTCACGGTATCCGTACCTGGGTTCGAAGTGTTAGCGGCAGTGCTTAACCCACGGTATAGGTGTGACAATCCCGCAACACCAACAGCCAATCACGCTCTTTCAGCTATGCGATGAGCAGGGTAGAAGACGGAAGCTCTCATGAAGCGGCGATGCATCGACATGGCAAACTGGCTAAGCCAAAGACTGATAAAGCCAACAAAAAAAGTTTTTTCATCCATCCCAGGAGCAGCGATAGCGTCAAAAGCCACGGCTGACAAGTTTGGAATATAAATCTGCGGAAGGTCCTCTTCTTTGGCTGGCAATTTCTTCAAGCCAAATCCGAAAGGATCTTCGACCTACGCGAATTTCGGAGCTTTCTTGGATAAGACATCTTCACAAAGAAAGCAAGCATGTAAGCGTCAAAAGTGACGCCTTGCCCTTATGATGCAACGAATAGTTTCTCAAAGATACCCAAGGTTTTGATCAGACTTGGATGCTTGTGCCGAACAGCATTCTCGGTCGTCAAGCCCTCAAGCATAGCTGGCATCGTGGCGAATATATACTCATCAGGAGGCAATAATTCTTTGTGATGCTCTCCCCTGATCGGCAACCCTGAAATTTCACGAAACTCCTCCAGCGAGATCGAGACTTCACGATCCCCTAGCAAAAACGTGTTCGTGGGAAGATTCCATTGGTTCAAGAAGGCCTTGACCTACCAGATGTGGGGAGCGTGATAATAGAATAGTGACACGTATACTGTCATACCCCGCCTCCCAGTATACGATGAAGGGGATGCGACCAAGCCGCTACGTATTTACTCAGAAGTAAATACGCTAAGCGTATCAAAGCAATATAAAAGTAAAAGCAAAAGAGACAAGATATAATAAAACAGCAACTTTATTTATTCACATTCTTTCTATACAATGCAAGGAAAGTAAATACAACTGGATAAAAGCGATGCCTAAACAATGGCATAACGGAAAAGGAAAATTACTGAAATGAAAGTGTACAGTGAACTAAAGCTCTGGGTCTTCAACGAAGCGGTCCAAGTCTTCAGCAGTGGGCTCTATTTCAGGGATGTCCAGATCACCTGACGACATTCAAAGAAGAAAGAAAGAGAATGTCGTCAGCAAACAAATCGCTCGGTAAGTCCCAAAGATAAGAGGGAAATAGAATAGACAGAATAAGGAGGTAGCTTTTAAAGTTGTATTATATTGTTGTAATATTGTGTTAACGCTGTTGTTTGTAACTTGGTACATAAGGATGCCAGTGTATACGAGAGGGGTTTCTATATGCTAGAGACCAGGGCAAACGAAATGTACAAGGAACCGTTAGGCCACGGTACAACAACAACGGAATATAGGTTAGGTGTCTTAATCTTACTGTCGTATGCCACTTCTAACACCTTCTGTACCAATCTACCCCTTAAACCCCGTAGTGTTTTGATTGTATTGTTGTATTATATTGTCTTGTATTGTAAACTGTATAGATTGTATAATTGGATGACTTACTGAAACCATGATATCAGTAAACGGATGTAACTGTAAGATCATGGATGTAACTGTAGAATCATGTAAATGGAAGTATATCTATGGTTCGGTTCAGTCAATATAGATTGAATGTATTGAACAGCTTAAATATAGGGATTCATGTTGAATTGGAATATTGTAGATTGTAAATTGTAGATTGTAGATTGTACTTAAATCATATTCAAGTCAGATTATTAATGAGACTCAGTCTGAGTCAGACAATTAGAAAAGTAAATTGAAGTCCTGATTGTTTTGATGTTATCGGTAACCGCTGCACATGGGCGGCAGGATTTGTGTCTTTTTCAAAGACGATTATCATATTAATAACACCGTTGTTAAGTTTTCTACCTTAAATAGGCAAGCACCCACTTCTCCGGGTCCCTGAGGCTCAAGAGATTGGTCCCGCTTAAACCTATGTTTACCAGGGTCCTTAGGGTAATTTATAGAACTTGAGGGGGTTTATGTAAAAATACTTTTGTATAGTTTTCAAAATACACCCCAAGTATTAGTTATCGTCTTTAGAGTTATCATAGGTGTGGATTTTATAATTGTGATATTTCTAGTGAAAATATCCTAAATTCATAATAAAAGGTATTTATTTGTAATATTGACTTTATATGGAATTCATGGTATTTTAACGTAAAATGATTCTTGTGATTTTTGAAAAGAGTTGTAATATTTATATTATTTCAAAATAGATATTTTAATGTTACATATATATATAATTATATAAAAATAATTTTAATATATATTTTATATTTCTAAAAATCTCATTTTCTTAAAATGTCGTATTTTAAACCTTTCGAGACCGAATGCTCCTTGCGGAGGTCTGCATCTCGCACTACTAAGCCTGAGGATGTGCGATAATCTGCACCATCCTGAACAGGTTCCCCAAATAGGTTATAGCGGCGCTTTGCAAAGATTTGTGTAAAATACTAATCATTAAGAAAAATGATTTTATTAGTAATGGTATTTATTTGAAAAGGTGTCGTTTTACCGTATTCTATGTTCTCGAGGGTATTGTGCTATATTTCATATGAGTGTGTGAGGAGGTAGGTCATTACCTCGTGATCTACTTAAAGGTATAGCAAGTTTAATGGCTAAAATGCCGAAATGAAACTACATGGTATTTTAGTGAAAAAATTACGGTAAAATAGAAATAGCAATTTCTTTTGATATAGAACTTGTTCAATATAATTAGTTAGTGTTTAATAGTCAACATGAAGTAGTTTAACAAGATTGTATTAAGAAAATGTTGGATTTTGAGAAAGAACCGAATCGGTAACCGGATTTAATCCGTTTCTGTCGGGTTTTGGAATTTCGTATTTTTAGAAAAGATTAGAGAAGGGAAATTGGGACTTACGGGTTTCAAACTTAAAGGAGAGGAAGGGGAGACGAGAGGAGTCGACGGTGCGTCGTTTCGTCGCCGGGATCTCCTAGGGTTGTCGCCAGAAAATTTGCCGGGGCTTCGCCTCTTTACTTCTTCCAAAGTCCACTAGGGTTTCTAGGAATTTCTTGAGAGTTGGCTCAGAATTTTGGGTGAGGGGGTAGTGTTTAGGGGTGGTATTTATAGGGTTAGGCTAGGGCTAGGGTAGATGAAGAGTTTAATTGAAAAAATTGTAATAAAATATATTAAAATGTATTAAAAGTGGAGTAAATGGGGTTTTATTGTGTCTCTGGAACCGATCTGGGTAATTGAAGTGTGCAGGTGGGTAGGGGGGCCAAGAGGCACCACTTTGGTGTTAGGAATCGGCGGTCCGGCCGACTCGGCCGAGTCCAGCCGAGTCAGGCCACCGTTGGGCTCCCCAACGGTCCAACTACTCACTGGCGTAATTAACTTTTCATGGGTAGTGGGGTTTTTGTGAGATATGCACGTGTAAACTCTTGGTATTCTAAAAATTCAAAACAAAATAATATAAAAAATAATGTGGGGTATGGGATTTGAACTCTGGTGGCTTGGTTCAGTTGTGCAAGGTATTACCAATGAGCCACAAGCTCCTTCTTGCTATTAATTAGCAAAATAAATATTTAACTTGTGATCAGGCAAAAGTACCCCTTTCTTTAAATTTTGAAAAATTTGCACAGAAAGTTGTACAGGAAATTTGTGGTTGTTACATTCTACCCTCCTTAAAAAAAATTCGTCCTCGAAATTTGTAAAAGAAAAGTGTAATAGATTCAAGGAAAGTTTGGTGACTGAAGTACTGATAGTGTAGGAAAAATAACAAAGTGGTACAAGGGTTTTAAAATATGAAAGAGACTTACTGGTGTTACCTTGGTCAACTGTCTTGGCTTCTACGACTGCTAAAGTGGAGGCTTGGCGTCTCGGCACATTTTTCTGTGTATGCCGGTACATCGATGCCTGACTGAGTAGAGGTGGTCCAAGTGTAGGTGGTGCTGGGGGTGCAAGACGAGTTGCAGGAGCCTGGATAGCTGGCCGCTGCAGGTAGTTGGTGGGTGTGTGAGCTGAGTTGCATCTATAAGGACAGTTTCCAATTCTATGATAGGATGCGCCACAAACTAAGCACAAGCCTTTTGCGCGCCTACAGTCTTTCCACAAGTGTCCCTTTTTCCTGCAGTAGTTACAAAAAGCTGGGCTGGGACGGTTGTTCGGTACTCCGGGTCGTCTTGGCACAAAAGGTGGCCTTAACGAGGCTCCTCCTGCCATCTGGGTGGCAGAGCACTTTATACCGGTTGCTTCTGCTTCTGATCGGTTCACTAATATAACAGTCTGTTGCTGCAATCCAACCAGGAGGCTTCGGATTGCCTCAAGCAGAACCGTTTGCTCGTTGGGTGAAGCAGGAACAACAGGTGTGATTGGTAGTGAAGGTGGAGTGTTGTTGACATTGGTGCTGGTGTTGTTTGGGGAATCCATAATCTTGAATGAAAAATTTAGGTTAGGACAGATTCAAAATATATGATTCAAGGAATATGAAATTGTAAGATTCAAGGAATATGGATTGTAAAGAATGTTTTAGTTGCTGCTTCTTGTGTTATATTGCTTAGGTTGTTCACGCAGAACAGAACTTCATGGTAGTGTTTCATACAGCTCTGACCTGCATGGACCACCAACAAAACCTGTCACGCCCCGCCTCCCAGTATACGGTGAAGGGGACGCGACCAGGCCGCTATGCATTTACTCAGAAGTAAATACGATAAGCGTATCTAAGCAATATAAAAGTAAAAGCACAAGAGACAAGATATAATAAAAAATCAACTTTATTTATTCACATTCTTTCTGTACAATGCATGGAAAGTAAATACAACTGGATAAAAGCGATACCTAAACAATGGCATAACAGAAAAGGAAAATTACTGAAATGAAAGTGTACGATGAACTAAAGCTCCGGGTCTTCAACGAAGTGGTCCAAGTCTTCAGCAATGGGCTCTATCTCAGGAATGTCCAGATCACCTGACGACATTCAAAGAAGAAAAAAAGAGAATGTCATTGGTGAATAAATCGCTCGGTAAGTCCCAAAGATAAGAGAGAAATAGAATAGACAGAATAAGGAGGTAGCTTTTAAAGTTGTATTATATTGTTGTAATGTTGTGTTAACGTTGTTGTTTGTAGCTTGGTACAAAAGGATACCAGTGTATACGAGAGGGGTCTCTATATGCTAGAGACCAGGGAAAACGGAATGTACAAGGAACTGTTGAGCCACGGTACAACAGCAACGGAATATAGGTTAGGTGTCTTAATCTTACTGTCTCGTGCCACTTCTAACACCTTCCGTACCAATCTACCCCTTAAACCCCGTAGTGTTTTGATTGTATTGTTGTGTTGTATTGTCTTGTATTGTAAACTGTATAGATTGTATAATTGGATGACTTACCGAAACCATGATATCAGTAAACGGATGTAACTGTAAGATCATGGATGTAACTGTAAGATCATGTAAATGGAAGTATATCCATGGTTCGGTTCGGTCAATATAGATTGAATGTATTGAACCGCTTGAATATAGAGATTCATGTTGAATTGGAATATTGTAGATTGTACTTGAATCATATTCAAGTTAGATTATTAATGAGACTCAGTCTGAGTCAGACAATTAGAAAAGTAAATTGAAGTCCTGATTGTTTTGATGTTATCAGAAACCGCTGCACATGGGCGGCAGGATTTGTGTCTTTTTCAAAAACGATTATCATATTGATAACACTGTTGTTAAGTTGTCTACCTTAAATAGGAAAGCACCCACTTCTCCGGCTCTCTGAGGCTCAAGAGATTGGTCCCGCTTAAACCTATGTTTATTAGGGTCCTTAGGATAATTTATAGAACTTGAGGGGGTTTATGTAAAAATACTTTTGTATAGTTTTCAAAATACACCCCAAGTATTAGTTGTCGTCTTTAGAGTTATCATAGGTGTGTATTTTATAATTGTGATAATTCTAGTGAAAATATCCTAAATTCATAATAAAAGGTATTTATTTGTAATATTAACTTTGTATAGAATTCATGGTATTTTAACGTAAAATGATTCTTGTGATTTTTTAAAAGAGTTGTAATATTTATATTATTTCAAAATAGATATTTTAATGTTACATATATATATAATTATATAAAAATAATTTTAATATATATTTTATATTTCTAAAAATCTCATGTTCTTAAGATGTCGTATTTTAAACCTTTCGAGACCGAATGCTCCTTGCGGAGATCTGCATCTCACACTACTAAGCCCGAGGATGTGCGATAATCCGTACCATCCTGAACGGGTTCCCCAAATGGGTTGTAGCGGCGCTTTGCAAAGATTTATGTAAAATACTAATCATTAAGAAAAATGGTTTTATTAGTAATGGTATTTATTTGAAAAGCGGTCGTCTTCCCGTATTCTATGTTCCCGAGGGTATTGTGCTATGTTGCATATGAGAGTGTGAGGAGGTAAATCATTACCTCGTGATCTACTTAAAGGTATAACAAGTTTAATGGCTTAAATGCCGAAATGAAACTACATGGTATTTTAGTGAAAAAATACGGTAAAATGGAAATAGCAATTTCTTTTGATATAGAACTTGTTCAATATGATTATTTAGTGTTTAATAGTCAACATGAAGTGGTTTAACAAGATTGTATTAAGAAAATGTTGGATTTTGAGAAAGAACCGAATCGGAAACCGGATTTAATCCGTTTCCGTCGGGTTTTGGAATTTCGTATTTTTAGAAAAGATTAGAGAAGGGAAATTGGGACTTACGGGTTTCAAACTTAAAGGAGAGGAAGGGGAGACGAGAGGAGTCGACGGTGCGTCGTTTCGTCGCCGGGATCTCCTAGGGTTGTCGCCAGAAAATTTGCCGGGGCTTCGCCTCTTTACTTCTTCCAAAGTCCACTAGGGTTTCTAGGAATTTCTTGAGAGTTGGCTTAGAATTTTGGGTGAGGGGGTAGTGTTTAGGGGTGGTATTTATAGGGTTAGGCTAGGGCTAGGGTAGATGAAGAGTTTAATTGAAAAAATTGTAATAAAATATATTAAAATGTATTAAAAGTGGAGTAAATGGGGTTTTATTGTGTCTCTGGAACCGATCTGGGTAATTGAAGTGTGCAGGTGGGTAGGGGGGCCAAGAGGCACCACTTTGGTGTTAGGAATCGGCGGTCCGGCCGACTCGGCCGAGTCCAGCCGAGTCAGGCCACCGTTGGGCTCCCCAACGGTCCAACTACTCACTGGCGTAATTAACTTTTCATGGGTAGTGGGGTTTTTGTGAGATATGCACGTGTAAACTCTTGGTATTCTAAAAATTCAAAACAAAATAATATAAAAAATAATGTGGGGTATGGGATTTGAACTCTGGTGGCTTGGTTCAGTTGTGCAAGGTATTACCAATGAGCCACAAGCTCCTTCTTGCTATTAATTAGCAAAATAAATATTTAACTTGTGATCAGGCAAAAGTACCCCTTTCTTTAAATTTTGAAAAATTTGCACAGAAAGTTGTACAGGAAATTTGTGGTTGTTACATTCTACCCTCCTTAAAAAAAATTCGTCCTCGAAATTTGTAAAAGAAAAGTGTAATAGATTCAAGGAAAGTTTGGTGACTGAAGTACTGATAGTGTAGGAAAAATAACAAAGTGGTACAAGGGTTTTAAAATATGAAAGAGACTTACTGGTGTTACCTTGGTCAACTGTCTTGGCTTCTACGACTGCTAAAGTGGAGGCTTGGCGTCTCGGCACATTTTTCTGTGTATGCCGGTACATCGATGCCTGACTGAGTAGAGGTGGTCCAAGTGTAGGTGGTGCTGGGGGTGCAAGACGAGTTGCAGGAGCCTGGATAGCTGGCCGCTGCAGGTAGTTGGTGGGTGTGTGAGCTGAGTTGCATCTATAAGGACAGTTTCCAATTCTATGATAGGATGCGCCACAAACTAAGCACAAGCCTTTTGCGCGCCTACAGTCTTTCCACAAGTGTCCCTTTTTCCTGCAGTAGTTACAAAAAGCTGGGCTGGGACGGTTGTTCGGTACTCCGGGTCGTCTTGGCACAAAAGGTGGCCTTAACGAGGCTCCTCCTGCCATCTGGGTGGCAGAGCGCTTTATACCGGTTGCTTCTGCTTCTGATCGGTTCACTAATATAACAGTCTGTTGCTGCAATCCAACCAGGAGGCTTCGGATTGCCTCAAGCAGAACCGTTTGCTCGTTGGGTGAAGCAGGAACAACAGGTGTGATTGGTAGTGAAGGTGGAGTGTTGTTGACATTGGTGCTGGTGTTGTTTGGGGAATCCATAATCTTGAATGAAAAATTTAGGTTAGGACAGATTCAAAATATATGATTCAAGGAATATGAAATTGTAAGATTCAAGGAATATGGATTGTAAAGAATGTTTTAGTTGCTGCTTCTTGTGTTATATTGCTTAGGTTGTTCACGCAGAACAGAACTTCATGGTAGTGTTTCATACAGCTCTGACCTGCATGGACCACCAACAAAACCTGTCACGCCCCGCCTCCCAGTATACGGTGAAGGGGACGCGACCAGGCCGCTATGCATTTACTCAGAAGTAAATACGATAAGCGTATCTAAGCAATATAAAAGTAAAAGCACAAGAGACAAGATATAATAAAAAATCAACTTTATTTATTCACATTCTTTCTGTACAATGCATGGAAAGTAAATACAACTGGATAAAAGCGATACCTAAACAATGGCATAACAGAAAAGGAAAATTACTGAAATGAAAGTGTACGATGAACTAAAGCTCCGGGTCTTCAACGAAGTGGTCCAAGTCTTCAGCAATGGGCTCTATCTCAGGAATGTCCAGATCACCTGACGACATTCAAAGAAGAAAAAAAGAGAATGTCATTGGTGAATAAATCGCTCGGTAAGTCCCAAAGATAAGAGAGAAATAGAATAGACAGAATAAGGAGGTAGCTTTTAAAGTTGTATTATATTGTTGTAATGTTGTGTTAACGTTGTTGTTTGTAGCTTGGTACAAAAGGATACCAGTGTATACGAGAGGGGTCTCTATATGCTAGAGACCAGGGAAAACGGAATGTACAAGGAACTGTTGAGCCACGGTACAACAGCAACGGAATATAGGTTAGGTGTCTTAATCTTACTGTCTCGTGCCACTTCTAACACCTTCCGTACCAATCTACCCCTTAAACCCCGTAGTGTTTTGATTGTATTGTTGTGTTGTATTGTCTTGTATTGTAAACTGTATAGATTGTATAATTGGATGACTTACCGAAACCATGATATCAGTAAACGGATGTAACTGTAAGATCATGGATGTAACTGTAAGATCATGTAAATGGAAGTATATCCATGGTTCGGTTCGGTCAATATAGATTGAATGTATTGAACCGCTTGAATATAGAGATTCATGTTGAATTGGAATATTGTAGATTGTACTTGAATCATATTCAAGTTAGATTATTAATGAGACTCAGTCTGAGTCAGACAATTAGAAAAGTAAATTGAAGTCCTGATTGTTTTGATGTTATCAGAAACCGCTGCACATGGGCGGCAGGATTTGTGTCTTTTTCAAAAACGATTATCATATTGATAACACTGTTGTTAAGTTGTCTACCTTAAATAGGAAAGCACCCACTTCTCCGGCTCTCTGAGGCTCAAGAGATTGGTCCCGCTTAAACCTATGTTTATTAGGGTCCTTAGGATAATTTATAGAACTTGAGGGGGTTTATGTAAAAATACTTTTGTATAGTTTTCAAAATACACCCCAAGTATTAGTTGTCGTCTTTAGAGTTATCATAGGTGTGTATTTTATAATTGTGATAATTCTAGTGAAAATATCCTAAATTCATAATAAAAGGTATTTATTTGTAATATTAACTTTGTATAGAATTCATGGTATTTTAACGTAAAATGATTCTTGTGATTTTTTAAAAGAGTTGTAATATTTATATTATTTCAAAATAGATATTTTAATGTTACATATATATATAATTATATAAAAATAATTTTAATATATATTTTATATTTCTAAAAATCTCATGTTCTTAAGATGTCGTATTTTAAACCTTTCGAGACCGAATGCTCCTTGCGGAGATCTGCATCTCACACTACTAAGCCCGAGGATGTGCGATAATCCGTACCATCCTGAACGGGTTCCCCAAATGGGTTGTAGCGGCGCTTTGCAAAGATTTATGTAAAATACTAATCATTAAGAAAAATGGTTTTATTAGTAATGGTATTTATTTGAAAAGCGGTCGTCTTCCCGTATTCTATGTTCCCGAGGGTATTGTGCTATGTTGCATATGAGAGTGTGAGGAGGTAAATCATTACCTCGTGATCTACTTAAAGGTATAACAAGTTTAATGGCTTAAATGCCGAAATGAAACTACATGGTATTTTAGTGAAAAAATACGGTAAAATGGAAATAGCAATTTCTTTTGATATAGAACTTGTTCAATATGATTATTTAGTGTTTAATAGTCAACATGAAGTGGTTTAACAAGATTGTATTAAGAAAATGTTGGATTTTGAGAAAGAACCGAATCGGAAACCGGATTTAATCCGTTTCCGTCGGGTTTTGGAATTTCGTATTTTTAGAAAAGATTAGAGAAGGGAAATTGGGACTTACGGGTTTCAAACTTAAAGGAGAGGAAGGGGAGACGAGAGGAGTAGACGGTGCGTTGTTTCGTCGCCGGGATCTCCTAGGGTTGTCGCCGGAAAATTTGTCGGGGCTTCGCCTCTTTACTTCTTCCAAAGTACACTAGGGTTTCTAGGAATTTCTTGAGAGTTGGCTCAGAATTTTGGGTGAGGGGGTAGTATTTAGGGGTGGTATTTATAGGGTTAGGCTAGGGTTAGGGTAGATAAAGAGTTTAATTGAAAAAATGTAATAAAATATATTAAAATGTATTAAAAGTGGAGTAAATGGGGTTTTATTGTGTCTCTGGAACCGATCTGGATAATTGAAGTGTGCAGGGGGTAGGGGAGACCAAGAGGCACCACTTTGGTGTTGGGGACTCGGCGGTCCGGCTACTCACTGGCGTAATTAACATTTCATGGGTAGTGGAGTTTTTGTGAGATATGCACGTATAAACTCTTGGTATTCTAAAAATTCAAAACAAAATAATATAAAAAAATAATGTGGGGTATGGGATTTGAACTCTAGTGGCTTGGTTCAGCAGTGTAAGGTATTACCAATGAGCCAAAAGCTCCTTCTTACTATTAATTAGCAAAACAAATATTTACCTAGTGCTCAGGCAAAAGTAACCCTTTCTTTAAATTTTGAAAAATTTGCACAGAAAGTTGTACAGGAAATTTGGGATTGTTACATATACTGCTTGGTATAACCCAACCTTCTACAGCCGTGCGCATTGGGATGAGAGAATGTATCGGGCCTAAGGAAGATAGCCCACTGGATGGTGCGGGGTAACGCCTACCTTATAAACTTGCCCCCAGGGTTGAGCTTCACCCTGACATATCCGGTGTCCCAAAATATCGATAGCCATCAAGAGTTGATTGGGTATCTCTGTCGTTGATGGCTCAAGACGGCCCTGATTGATCTCAAAAACTATCTATTACCGCAATCAAGAACGGCGTCGCTTGGTAGCTAGCCGGTGAGTACGGGTCGGTCCACAGGGATGTTGTGAATTTCCTAGTCGCTCAAACGAGTTAATTCCGAAGGGTGTTCGGATTGATTATTAAATCTAAAAACTAAATTAATCTATATCTAAATCTTGCTAGGGTTAGGTCTAGGTTAAGTTTGGAAAGTCTATAAATCTCACCGCTTTCTATACCCATATGAAGATCTAATTAGGTGTTATGGTAAATATTAATAAAAGGGATTAGGATGATTGGGAAGATTGTTCTTCCTCTAGATCCTTGTCCTTCCTTTAGAAATCTTTACCCTAACCTCCATGGAAAACCTTAAAATCTGGGCCTTTAGACTACGGTATCACCGCTACCTCGTGGGTAGAGTGCCGTAGGGAGCGGAATAAGAAGGTATGCATGGAGTTCTATGAAAATATATGACGGGCAAGAAAGGGGATGAGAGATCTTCGTCTCTTAAACCTTCCCCAGATCTAACCCTAACAAGCGAGGAGACTACTCACTCATTAGGGAATTGAAGAACATTTATCTAGGTCAGAGAATGAAAATTACCTAGGGCAAGAATTGAAATCTAAACTAGGGCAAGAAATTAAATCTACTTACAGATGCATCTCTCCAATCATCAACGCAGGATTGTCAGATCTGAATTCATGAATTGAAAAGAAACACCGATGCTCTCCATAAAGAATTCTGAATTTATTATTAAAAGGAGGCATAGGGAGGCATGAGAAATTACAATGATTAGAGTTCCTATTTATAGCGAATAGGAAACCCTAGGTTACATTTTGATCCGCATGTCTAAAATTACAAATATACCCCTAGGTTGACTTAGTCAGCGCCGCAACAAATTATGGAAAAAATATTTTTCTCTTTCTGCTCAATATTGCCGCGGAACCGCGGCCCGAGGCCTGGTTTGGCCGCGGTTCCGCGGCCAAATAAGGGAATTGGGCTCTCTAAATTCCTGGGCCGGTTCATGTCATTTTGGGCTTCATGTTTATTCAGGTCTTTTCTCAATTGGGCTTCCACGTTGGTTCCAGATCTCCAGTGAACAATTTGCAATGGATTTTTAACCGTTCGCTTTTGGACCTTGTGTTGCCTTGTTAATTGTGAACTTTATCTTTGATGTAGGCTTGATCAAGAGTCTTCTGTTTGTTGGTCAAAGTCCACTTTTGCATCGTCTTTTCATCGTTTTCACTGTTTTCGCTCCAAGAACCTGTAACCTGTAATATATAGCAGACATGCGTCAAAAGCACCTGTTTTCACTGTGAAATGCATAAGAATGGGGAATACAAAATGCAATATTATGATATGAACAGGCCCCCGGGGGTCCAATTAACCGTATCCACCGAATAAGCAGCACACGGACGCTCCGTGAATGATATTGAATGGATGGGTTCTGTCAGTACCTCAAATGTGAAACTACGTCGACCCCTGATAATGTGGCCATACCAAACTCCCTATAGGAGAAGACTCTTAGCATTCTTATCATGTGTCCTAATCATCACCATAACTTCTTCGTCTGATGGCGACTGTGGAAAAGCGACCTCCGAGCGTGTGAAAGGGAAGTAGGGAAGTGATGCCATCATACCTAAAAAAAGGGAGTGGACCCATTAATGAAAAATATATATATATGAGTTTGTTTCATGGGACCACTAACTACAAAGCCGTAGGCCCCACGAAATCAAAATGATGGCTCGCCAATGATGAGGCTAGATAATCATTGTGAGAATCCAAAAGGATTCTCATTAAATAAACAGTGGAGTTTAAACAACTCCTAACATTCTCGAAAAATGAGTTATATTAAATACCCAACATATTCAAAATCTGTGAAAAGGTGGGTATTAAACCCCTAAAAAGAAAAATATAATAATAAAAATATATATGCTCAAAAACGCCAGGGAATAAATTTCCCAAAAGCCTCCGAGTCTTTCAGAGCTAAGCTTTGTAATAAGGAATTAAATTCCTTTAATAATGGGATTAAATCCCAGAAACCCTCACGATGGGAAAATGAAGAAAATGGAATTAAATTCTAGAGATACTCAAAGATCAGAGGAGAACTCACGATCCTCAAGACCCTAGGGTTTGCTTAAAAATTGTGTGTTTGGATCTCTAAGAAATCGTTCCAAGAAAAAGAGCAACGCTCTGTTGATGAGTTTAAAATCCAAGACAAGAACAAAAGGGGTTTCCTAAGAAATGAATTCCGTTCATAATCCTTACCAGAGAAAGAGTTTTTACAGAGTTTAACTCTGGGGTTCTGCATACAGAGAACTAAGCTCTGAAAAAGAGAATTAAATTCTCAAAGAAAATAAGCAAGGAAGGAGATGAAAGAACAGTGGTCATCTCAAGGGCCAAACCCCCGCATTTATAAGACATGATGGGGAACGGTTCATCTTCCCATTCCCCTAGGCAAATCCAACGGCTGTAAGAGTGGACAGCGTTGCACTCACGTGCAAACCATGTGAGAGCAACGCTGGGGGGCCTTTGTTCCCTCATAAAAAAGGAGGAGAGTAAGAAAGGGGGAAACTCCCCACTATTCGAGTCATACGTGTTAAACACGTGAGCGTCTATATGCAAAGCATATAGGCGCTGCAATTAAATTACTGATAGGCTAAACAAGCCTCACGTGTTAAACACGTGAGCGCCTATATACAAAGCAGATAGGCGGTGCAATTAAACCACTGATAGGCTAAACAAGCCTCACGTGTTAAACACGTGAGCGCCTATATGCAAAGCATATAGGCACTGCAATTAAACTACTGATAAGCTAAACAAGCCTCATGTGTTAAACACGTGAGCGCCTATATGCAAGGCAGATAGGCGCTGCAATTAAACTACTGATAGGCTAAACAAGCCTCACGTGTTAAACACGTGAGTGTCTATATGTAAGGCATATAGGCGCTGCAATTAAACTACTGATAGGCTAAAAAAGCCTCACGTCGTAAACACGTGAGCGCCTATATACAAAGTATATATGCACTACAATCAAATAGCTAAGAGGGCCAAATTAAGTCCCACGTGCTAAACATGTGAGGACACCTCCTTACGTAAAATTAAACTCTACTTAATGAACCGTTGGATCAAGAATCCAACGGTGATTAAATATAAATTAAATTCTATTGGGAAGAATATTTTCTGTTAAACAGAGAGTTAGTGGATCAAAAATGCAAAATATTTTCTATATTTTTCTAAACAGAGAATGATTATACTCAGTTAAACTTAGCACCATTGGATTAAAAATCCAATGGTGATTAAAATGACACCGCTTGATAGAATTTTATTCTATATATGGGAGAATATCCCCAATCTTGTTAAAAACAAGAACAATATATTCTGTAAAAAAACAGAAGTCCTTGGATCAAAGATCTAACGGTGGGTAAAATTCCCCAAATCAATTCTGAGACCAATTAAATCAATTGGGATCTCTCAATGAAAGATTTTCTCAGAATTAAACAAACTTCTCTCCACTATATAAAGAACTCAAGACTTCAAGTCTCAAAAAAAAAGAAAAAAGAAAAGAAAAAAGAGAAAAGGGGGAAGAAGAAGATAAAAAAAGAAAAGAAAGAGAAAAAAGAAACAGAAAGAAGAGAGAGAACTCCCCAGAGGTTTAAAAAAGAATATACAGTGAGCTTTTGAGGAACAGGAGAATTTAATTCTCAGAGAAAATACTTGCTTCCTTGAAACACTAGGTAAAAAGAAAACACATATTCTTTGCCTCTCTAAGGGTTTAACCCTTCATATAAGAACTCGGTTCTTTTTTCTGGTTGAGATCAGCATTGTTCACTCCATCACGTAACAAATACACGTGCGCGCAAGATGAACAAAGGACCGAGAAGTCCCTAAACTAATATTCGCCTCCAAAATGGCGATAGCGGACCGAAACGTCCTTAAACTAATATTCGCCTCCAAAATGGCGATAATGGACCGAAATGTCCTTAAACTAAAATAATAGAGCCCAAACGCTCTTTTGTTGGATCCTAAATAAAAATGATCCTGAAACCTCGTTAAGTGGATCTTAGTCTCAAATTGAACTAACGTATCCTTAACAAAAACAAACCGAGCCCCAAATGCTCACATACATTTAAGTCAATCTTAATCTCAAAATAGATTAACGGTCCTTAAATAAAAAACCCAAATCTAAGATATACAGATTTGGACTAATCCATGCCCTACGGACAACAACATAAATTAGTCTCCGTATACAATCCATGGGCAACTTAAACAAACAAACACACACGACACGAAGTGAACTTCCAGAGTAGGAGAAAGTCGTTATCGCGATGCGGTAACGTAATTAACTACAGGGGCTTGCGCCTGCAGGGAAGAGCGTCCCCACAATCAAAAACCCTTGCAAACGAGGGGGAATGTGATGAAGTCTGCTACAATAGTCGCGTCTGTCCAAACCTCCGATATATGGTGCCATAAATCAACTTGGCATCTTCGAAGAGGTGGACGGATAAATCCAAATAGTATCTGCCCCCAAATTTAGGTAAGACGATCCATTCCGGTTCGTCTCTATTTTCGGCGGTGAACAACGCTGGTATGTTGCCCTAGCATTTTTGAGGCCGAAGGGCATTACCTTTTAGCAGTAGACTCCTCGATCGGTGGTAAAGGCGTTGAGCTCTTCGTTGGCCGGGTTCATCCCGATTTGATTATAACCATAGAAGGCGTCCATGAATCTCAGCAGCTCGTGACCGGCAGAGCTGTCAACTAATTGATCTATCCGCGGAAGCGTGTCTTTAGGTCAGGCCTTATTCAGTTCAGTAAAATCGATGCACATGCGCCACTTCCCGTTTGCCTTCTTAACCATGACTACGTTGGCTAGCCAAGCCGAATAGTTTAGGTTCTTGATGAAGCCAGCCATGAGTAATCGGTCCACTTCCTTCTCGATCGCCTTCTCTTTGACAGGCGCGAAGCTTCATTTTTTTGTCGGACCGGCCGGACCTTTGAGTCAACACCGAGCTTGTAGGAGATCACCTTGGGGTCGATTCCCGACATGTCCTCGAGAGTCCAAGAAAATACGTCAGAGTTGCTTCGGAGGAATTGAATAAGGTAGTCCCGAGTTTCCCCGGTCAAGAGAGAGCCGATCTGGACAGTTCGGCTGTTGTCTCCCTCCTTGAGTGGAACCTCGGACAAGGCATCCACTGGGAAACCCAGAATCTCTTTTTTGTCATCACGTGTATCCAGAGATTTCTGAGGATCGCACAACCCCTTGGAAACATCAACTTCTTTGTCCTTGAGAAGCGTCGAGGCAAGACAAACCCTGACGGTTTGTTGATCGCCATAGGCCCGACCTATTCTCCCATCGTCCAGATAGAACTTGAGAGCGAGGTGGTAGGTCAAGATCTGAGCCTAGAGGGCATTTAAATTGGGATGACCTAAAAGGATGTTATAAGACAAAGGAACCCGAGCAACGGGGAAACTCACCGACATGGTTCGGGTTCTTCCGGCCCCCATGTTAAAAGGGAGAGCGATCGTTCCCTCGGTTCAGATGGAGTGGTTTGTAAACCCATAGAGAACATGCAAAGTCGGTTGGAGATCGTACGGGTTTAATTCCATACACTGGAAACATTAGTAGAATAGGATGTCCGCCGAGCTTCCCGGGTCAACTAAGATTCTTCGGACTTCGTACTGATTTACCTGGGCTGTGATCACCAGGGGATCATTATGCGGGAGGGATATGCCATGAAGGTCTTCATCGGTGAAGGTGATGGGAGCAACCTTCTTGTCCTTCTTGGAGGGAAGATCATCTAAGGTCATAACCGGTTGGATACGGCGGGTATCCTCATTGCTAGGAGCCGAGTCAACAGAAACGACCATGATCTGTCTGACCGTCAACTCTCTAGGTGGAGGCTGGTCTGTTCACTTTCGATCTGCTTGACATTTGTCTCGTAGGTACTTTGCTAGGTGACCGGAGCGAATCAGCTCCTAAATATAATCACGGAGTTGTTTGCAGGTCTTGGTCGAGTGCCTCTGCGACCGATGAAAGGCGCAATATGGGCCGCGGAGTCACTTACCCGGCCTTTGTATCATTGGCTGGAGTTTGAAGAATCTCTCGCTCTTTGCCTCCTCTAGAAACTCGGTTTGAGAGACCTTCATAGGGGTGTACTCATGGAACCTTAGAGAATATGGTTTCGGATGATCGGTCTTTTTCTTCTCCTCCCAGTCCCGTTTCTTTCGATCTGTTCGGTCCCTGCGGGGTAGGTTAGCGTTCACTTCAGACTCGAGTTGGATCTCCCACTCGGTCAAGACTTTAACTCGACCAAGGTCTTAGGTTGCGCTAATGCGAAAGAGCGGAGCCACGCTTTATGCCTAAGACCCGATCTCAAGACGGTGATGACCGTTTCGACATGGTGCTCGGGTACTTCCAGAAGGGCATTATAGAACCGGGTGACGTAACCTTTGAAAGATTCCTGTTCCTCGCTCTTGATGGTGAATAGGTAGTCGACCGTTCTTTTCTACTATCGGTTGCCGACGAAATGACCAAGTAACTGAGTAGCCAGCTCGTCAAAGGTTGAGATTGAACGTAGAGCAAGGCAGCAGAACCGATCTCGCCCGGCCCGGATGAGGGTGATGGGGAAGGCTCGGCACTGAGCCGCGTCCGAGTTGTCCTGGAAGCTCATGCCCGCTGTAAATGCGTCCAGGTGGTCTCTCGTGTTGGACTTCCCGTCGAAGAGGGCCACCTTGGACGGTTTGTTTTGAGAAGAGACGCACTCACATAGTAACTGCTCCGTGAAGGGCCTCGTGAGAGAATCCGCGGAGTATTCCGTCGGCCCTATGGGCAAACGGGTGGCGAGCCGCATGTCCTCAATCTTCTTTTCAAGGATCTTGATTCACTCTTGGTTCTCTGATGATTCTCTATAGTTGGAGTGTTTGTTGTCTCTGCTCTGGGCTTGCGCGATGGAGCGGTTTCTAGTTTGCTCTATCACGTTCCTCAGATCCTCAGGGTGGTGTAAGTCGATGTACAACACCCCACGACTTGCGGGGAGGCGGAATAATGAAAAACGATCTTGTTTTAGGCGTAAACATCGACTAACCGAGAATCTTTGCTAAACTATAACTAACAAGAAACATAGAAGTTAACAACTACTATGAAAAGTGATTATACCCGATGAACCGTGTCCTTCGTCTTTTCATTCTCCAAGTCCTCTCCGGCCTTCTCTATGTAGTAGAAGATCCACCCGAGAGCTTTACTACAAGCTTCACCTCTAACTTGAGGTAACTAGGTTTCTTAAATCGCTAATCTAAGTAACCTAGGTGATATAGAGAATGGTTAAGGATTAAGTAGTCTATTCTAATCCTTGGTCTCAACACATGAGAGGGTGGGATTAGGGTTTGAAGAGAGAGAGCTTGAGGAGAGAGAAAGTGAGCAAGAGAGTGAGATGAGATAATGATCTATCATAATATATATCAAGCATTATCATTTATCCAATAAAAGAAAATAAAGGACTTACAACCATGCTTCATAAATACAAATGGGTGATTCATCTCCATGAGTCATTAAGCATTTATGATGCATTAATGACATGGATGAATCACACAAATGACTCACTAATCTCATTTAATGCATATGCCACCTTAACCCTCAAGTCACCGTCTTCTAGAAGCTTCTCGCATAATTACGAGAACGCCCCTCCTATCCGTGAAAATACGGAAAAACTTTAGACTGTATAAATCCAATAACCGGATACTAGAAACTGGCTTAAACCAAAGCTGGCTAATAAAAACTGTCCGGATGTCGTACGTGCGTAAACACACGTATGCGTCCGAACCCTTGTCGTAAAACCATACGACCTCTATATCGTTTCGCCTGGAGTAGGGAAACTCTCTGTGTGGGACTCTAGAGACTCGACTACTACGCTGGCAGTGGGTTTAACCACAGACCGCAAGCGGCACTAGCTGTACGTAACGGTCCCCAGGTAGATGTCGATAAGAAGGCCGATGAGGAAACCCATCCGAACTCCTACTGAGTCTGATGTGACAATCTCCGTACAGTCTGGTCTGTTCGTCTAAGACTATCGCATATCGGGCCTAGGGGGCGGCAAGCGTCAGTCCCCTAATAGTGGTATAAGTCGTGTCGGAGTGAAGCCCATTACACCATGAGAAACTACTGGAACCTACCAGCAAATCTCGCTTGCCCTGGCCAGGGACTTTGCGTAATGGCTCTCTGACACAGCGCGATATCAACACCCAATACCGGGAGAGACGAATCCTGTCTAACCGCCACTGCCTCCAAGTGCTCGGGACTGCACCCAACTGCTACCTGTTTGCTTGACTCCTTTGAGCCGTGGTAGGGTAGCAATCTAAGAACGGTAGGACACACTCGAGGCGAAGTAGCAGTGTCAAGTCTGCGGACTATGCTGTACTCATGTCACCTGGGAACTGTTAACTGACGACTGGTATAAAACCAACCAACAGTTCCCTGTGAGTCCTGTCCAGTGTACCCGTAACCTAACGAGCACCTGCATACTATCTCCAGTACGACGTACTGACGGCTGTGGGACAGACCATCTCCCCAACTGGGATGAGAAGCGTACACGCTAGTCTACTCCGGAGTATCGATGCCCTGTCTCGATAATCCTACGACTAGGGACCTGAATAAGGATGTGCTTGTTGACTACTCAGCCCCCACTAGTGTGACTGCCATCACAACGCTGGTAGTCAAGCAAGATCCTAAGAGCTCTATCAATACGTATACTCACATATTAAGATAGAAAAACCAAGTAGCATACTACCATGTTTAGCAAGACTGTTATATACATGTGAATATCCCAAGCTTCCATTAAGTAATATACAAACTAGTATGATACAATAATGGCCCCTAGGGCATATACACTAACAATCTCCCACTTGCACTAGGACCATGTACTGGCATACCGAAGACCGATGATCTCGAGTAGCCTCTCGAACTGAATCTGAGGTAGGGCCTTTGTGAATGGATCAGCAATGTTCTCTTCAGTAGGAACTCTCTGAACCTCGATCTCCTGACGATCAATGATCTCCCTGATCAGGTGATACCGCCTTAAGATGTGTCTGGACTTCTGATGGGACCTTGGTTCCTTCGCTAAAGCTATAGCTCCGTTGTTGTCGCAATACAGAGGTATTGGATCAACAATGGTAGGAACCACCTGAAGTTCTGTTAGGAAGTTCTTCATCCAGACCGCTTCTTTTGCGGCATCGCAAGCAGCAATATACTCCGCTTCCATCGTCGAGTCAGCAACGATGTCCTGCTTGGAACTCTTCCAGTACACCGCCCCTCCATTGAGGGTAAAGACATAACCTGACATGGACTTGGAATCGTCCTTATCACTCTGGAAGCCGGAATCAGCATAGGCCTCCATCTTGAGGTCTTTTCCGCCGTAAACCAAAAACATCTCCTTAGTCCTCCTCAGGTACTTGAGAATGTTCTTTACTGCTATCCAGTGCTTCTCCCCTGGGTCTGACTGATACCGGCTTACCACGCTCAGTGCGTAAGCTACATCTGGTCTGGTGCACAACATCGCATACATTATAGAGCCTACCGCAAAAGCGTAGGGTATAATAGACATGCGTTCCCTTTCCAAATCAGTCTTGGGAGACATCTCTTTGGATAGGGTGATTCCGTGACAAGCCGGTAGATTACCGCGCTTAGAATCTTCCATACTGAATCTTTTCAATACAGTGTCGATATACCTGAAAGTCCCAACATCCTCTTGGATCTATCACGATAGATCCGGATCCCCAGAATGTAAGAGGCATCACCCAGGTCTTTCATGGAGAACCTGTGTGACAAGAATCCTTTAACAGATTGTAGCATAGGAATGTCATTTCCTATCAATAGAATGTCATCCATGTATAAGACGAGGAATACGACAGCTCTTGCTACAACTTTACTATATATGCATGGTTCATCTGGATTTTTGATAAAGTCGTATTCTTTGACTGTTTCATCAAAACAGATGTTCCAACTCCGCGATGCCTGCTTTAGTCCATAAATGGACTTAAGCAACTTGCATACTTTCCCGCTGCTCCCACTCTCATTGAAACCCTCTGGCTGATCCATATAGACACACTCTTCTAAATTACCATTCAGAAAAGCCGTCTTTACGTCCATCTGCCAGATTTCATAATCATGGAAGGCAGCAATAGCAAGAAGGACCAGAATGGATTTGAGCATAACCACTGGAGAAAAAGTTTCGTCATAGTCCAAACCAGGTCTTTGACGAAAACCCTTTGCAACAAGTCTATCCTTATAGGTTTCCACCTGTCCATCTACACTAATCTTTTTCTTGAAGATCCATTTGCATGCTATGGGTTTTACCCCATCTGGAGCAAAGTCCAAAGTCCATACTTTGTTGGTGTACATGGACTCCATTTCGGTCCGCATTGCATCTAGCCATCGTACCGAGTCGCCGCTCTGGATGGCCTGCTAGAAGCTAGTAGGTTTATCATCATCTATGATGCAATCCTCTCTATCCCCATTTATGAGAAAACTGTAGTATCTCTCAGGCGGATGAGACGGCCTACTACTCCTGCGGAGGGGTGCGGGAATGTCCTGTTCTTCTTGAACTACTTGTTCTACCAAAC
Source organism: Agapanthus africanus (assembly GCA_030015575.1). Lineage (NCBI taxonomy): Eukaryota > Viridiplantae > Streptophyta > Magnoliopsida > Asparagales > Amaryllidaceae > Agapanthus > Agapanthus africanus. The sequence continues at coordinate 151,576,380 of JASDDO010000026.1, read as the reverse complement.
TTTCAGTATTAGCTTGTGGTTCTGGAATTTCTTCCAGTTCTATTTCGCTCCCACTTGTTTCCTTTTCTAAAAACTGATGTTCTAGAAAATGAGCATTATGAGAAACAAATACCTTTTGTTCCTCTACGTAATAGAATAGATATCCCCTGGAGTTCTTTGGATATCCCACAAACTTACACTTTACTGATCGTGCCTCGAGCTTGTCCACATGCTGCTTTTTAACAAAAGCTGGACATCCCCAAATCTTTATATACTGAAGATGGGGTTTCTTCCCACTCCACATCTGATATGGCGTGGTAGGCACAGTTTTGGTAGGAACCATATTCAAAAGATATGCCGCTGATTCTAGCGCAAAAAGATCGCGGTAACTCGGCATTACTCATCATGGAACGTACCATATCCAATAGGGTTCGATTCCGTCTCTCCGATACACCGTTATGCTGTGGAGTGTATGGAGGAGTAAGCTGAGAGAGAATTCCTTTCTCTTTTAGGTAACCTAGGAAGTCGGCACTCAAGCATTCACCACCTCGATCAGATCTTAGTGTCTTGATCCTTTTGCCGGTTTGGTTTTCTACTTCATTCTTAAACTCTTGGAATTTCTCAAAAGTCTCGGATTTATGTTTCATCAGATAAATGAATCCGTACCTTGAGTAATCATCCGTGAAAGTAATGAAATAGGAAAAACCACCTCTTGCATGTGTAGACATTGGACCACATATATCGCTGTGTATGAGTCCTAAGAGCTCGCTCGCTCTTACTCCATGTCCAGTAAATGGAGTCTTTGTCATCTTTCCTTTTAGACAAGATTGACAAGTGGCATAAGTTTGATATTCGAACGAGTCCAAATATCCTTCTCTATGTAACTTAGTCAACCTTCTCTCATTGATGTGACCCAGTCTACAATGCCATAAGAAAGCTTTATTTAATTCTGGAGACTTTCTTTTTAGTGTGTTCTGGACATTGAAAATTTGGAGTTGGTTTAAGACATATATACCGTTATCCAGTGTACCGGACCCAATCAAACTATGATTAAGGTGGATGTTAACAACATCACTTACAAACGTGAAATCATAACCTTTATTTGATAACAAGGAAACAGATATGATATTACACGTTAAGCTGGGTACACAAAAACAGTTATGTAAAACCAAAATGTGTCCACTCGTCAATCCCAGGTGATAATCCCCTACGGACACAGCTCCCACGCTAGCTCCGTTAGCAACCATCAGGGTTATATCACCATCCTTCAGCACTCTACGGTTTCTCAATGCCTGCAATGAATTGCAAATATAAGATCCTGATCCGGTATCCAATACCCAGGAAGTAGAGTTGATTGACAGACAATTCTCAATTACAAACACACCTGAAGTCGAAGACACAGCTTGCTTCGGTTCCTGGTTCTTGGCGTTCCACGCCTTGCAATCTTTCTTCCAGTGCCCTTTCCTATGACAATGGAAACACTCATCCTGGGCCACTACAGGTACCGCAAACTTTTTCTTTCCCTTCCCTCCCACTATACTTACACCTCCTTTAGGTTTGGTGGTGGGCTTCTTTTTCCTTCCTTTGGCCCTAGCCTTGGACCCGGAAGAAGAAGCACCGCTAACAAACATAGCGGGTGTTCCCTTGCCTTCTGCAAGGTGCCCTCTGCACTCCTCAACATGTTAAGGAGTTTCGGAAGTTCAACTTCTTTTCTTTGAATGTTGAAGTTCAAAATAAACTGGGTGTAGGTGGAAGGAAGGGACTGGAGAATAAGGTCTGTATAGAGCTCATTATCCAAAGTCGTCCCAAGGTCTGCGAGCTCTTCTATGTAGCCAATCATCTTTAGGACATGTTCTCCTACCGATGATCCGACAGCCAACCTCACTCGAAAAAAGTTCTTAGAGGTCTCGTTTCTTACTGTACGAGATTGCTCTCCATAAAGTTCCTTTGTATGGAGAAATATGGCATCTAGTTCCATATCCTCGTGCCTCCTCTGATGTTCATTGTTCATCGAGGCAAGCATGATGCACTTGGCTTTCGCGCAATCATACTCCCAGGTTTTGCAGATTTCCTTATCCGCATTACTGGATTTGGGACCTGGGACTGCAAGTGCCTTAGCGGTGAGGACGTACCCCAATTTGTCATAGGTCAAAGCCATTTTGACATTCCGCAGCCAATCTTTATAGTTTGGCCCTGTCAGTATATTTTTCTCTAAAAGTAACTTAAGTCTAGTCATTTTCAGGGTCGCTGCAATTAGGAGAGAGAGAAGAAAACTCTTTAGCATGATGCTCTTGCAAGTTTAGAGTGGTTTTTAATTTATCTAAACCGGATGGCTCCCACTGTTTCTCGAATCCTTCCTCAAACCATAAAAGAAGAATTAGCCAAGACTATTCTCACTATACAATACTTGCTTAACCGTTCAGCCAGGCTGGTGTCGGTACTTCGAGGGAGGTTTTCCAACGCTTTCGCGAAGTTCCTTAATTAAATAACCTCTTTTCTCTGGGGGCATAACCCCGCTGACACCTTTCTTGACACCTACTTGGTTTATAGCATTGATCGTTAAGTGACGAATATCCTGATGAGTAGCACATACTCACAGCAGGATCGGGATCCAAATATCATCGTATGATAATATTGAAGGAATCCTACCAACATTCATCAAACTCCAAATGGTATGCATCTCTTTGCAAATTTCAGTTTCTTTAGAAATTCCCGATATTTATTTTTGCCCCATGCTCTTATGACCTTGGCGTTAGGTCAAAATGTCATAAGTCACATGTCAAGTTCTACCCATCATTATCTTGTTAATTTGAACCCATCCGTACATATCCTTGACGTTCGGCCAAAATGATAATACGACTGTCCCAAACTAACTCATCTATCTATGCGACAAATGAATACCCAGCAGCTACCAAACACTATGCCTTGGCGTTAGGTCAAAATACATAGCTTGAATACTACTGAATACCCAAATGAAATGACGGAGGGCTACGAATGGTTTTGGCGAAACCGTGAACGTAGTGAACTTGATATGACCGAAGGAACCTGATAGCTTTTAAAATGAGTGGTTAAAGCTCCGCAATTAAAAATATCAACTGTTTAAAATAACCGAGTGGTTTCTTTTAAATTGCTCCAACGATTCAACTTTTTGGTTTATTTTCTTTGCATTATAAATAATTCGTCCCATCATTAACCTATCATTGCAGAAAACAACGAAAATACAACGTCCTCTTATGCCATCCGCATTCGCCACTGGGTCTCGTCATCACCCGTTAGGTTACTTAACTAACGGCAGAGCGGGGGCTGGGCTAGCGCGGGTGTAAAATATAAGTGACGTCTAAATAGCTATCATATATATATATTGTACATTCGTCAGAAGCAATAATAGGCATTCCAGATCTCATATGAACTTTATTGGATTTGCAAGCAATCCGCGTTTGTTTAGAGCCTGCAACAAAAGACGGATTACACAGTTGTGATGAATAGCCATTACCCTACCCTAGACCCCTACGGGTACGGCAAACTACCCGCCAAATACCCGAAGTGAAGCGGTCTCCCTCAACAAAGTGAGTAGGCCACTAAACACTTCAAAATACCCGATAGTTTGTGCACCCCACCTTGGGTCTATCCTAGGAGCAAAAACAGTAAAATGAAATAATACAACGGTGGCTACAACCGCAACCTGGATGTGCCCCGCAAAAATAATATTACAACATATTACAATTACATTGAATGAATGAATATAACAACCCATCTCAAACCCCAGGTAATCATCACAACAGTCCAATACAGTTCACAACCACAAACAGTAAAAACCATTACAGAAATATGCAACCCCCTGCCAACCGACATACTAGCAGTTAGGGGAGGTTTACGAACACATTATACAATCACAGATATAATCATATTAGCAAATATCGTAAAATTTCGATCGAGCAAACCCTTTAGATTCTACTCTGAAACTTCTCTGTGCACCTGAGACTTGAGCAGACAAATAAACAATCCAGAAAAGACAAAAACATCACAGTAGAGCCACTGGAAAAACTTGGGCTGAAACGGCTCCAACTCGGCCGCGGATCCGCGGCGGAGCGGCGGATCGGTGGGATCGGCCGCGGTTCCGCGGCTGTATGGCCGATTCAGGAACCCAATTTTTTTCAGTGTTCTTATATTTCTCTGTAGGTTATTCTGCAGGTCCCTGAAAAATTTTTAGAGCCTGTTTTAAAATCGACAGAAACTTAGTGAAATCGATGTCTTTTCGGTTCGTTTTGCTTTCGAAATTCTTACGACTTTACTAATGAGTTAATTATTGTTTAGCGAGGCTCTGATACCACTGTAAGTCGATGTACAACACCCCACGACTTGCGGGGAGGCGGAATAATGAAAAACGATCTTGTTTTAGGAGTAAACATCGACTAACCGAGAATCTTTGCTAAACTATAACTAACAAAAAACATAGAAGTTAACAACTACTATGAAAAGTGATTATACCTGATGAACCGTGTCCTTCGTCTTTTCATTCTCCATGTCCTCTCCGGCCTTCTCTATGTAGTAAAAGATCCACCCGAGAGCTTTACTACAAGCTTCACCTCTAACTTGAGGTAACTAGGTTTCTTAAATCGCTAATCTAAGTAACCTGGGTGATATAGAGAATGGTTAAGGATTAAGTAGTCTATTCTAATCCTTGGTCTCAACACATGAGAGGGTAGGATTAGGATTTGAAGAGAGAGAGAGCTTGAGGAGAGAGAAAGTGAGCAAGAGAGTGAGATGAGATAATGATCTATCATAATATATATCAAGCATTATCATTTATCCAATAAAAGAAAATAAAGGATTTACAACCATGCTTCATAAATATAAATGGGTGATTCATCTCCATGAGTCATTAAGCATTTATGATGCATTAATGACATGGATGAATCACACAAATGACTCACTAATCTCATTTAATGCATATGCCACCTTAACCCTCAAGTCACCGTCTTCTAGAAGCTTCTCGCGTAATTACGAGAACGCCCCTCCTATCCGTGAAAATACGGAAAAACTTTAGAATGTATAAATCCAATAACCGGATACTAGAAACTGGCTTAAACCAAAGCCGGCTAGTAAAAACTGTCCGGATGTCGTACGTGCGTAAACACACGTATGCGTCTGAACCCTTGTCGTAAAACCATACGACCTCTATATCGTTTCGCCTAGAGTAGGGAAACTCTCTGTGTGGGACTCTAGAGACTCGACTACTACGCTGGCAGTGGGTTTAACTACAGACCGCAAGCGGCACTAGCTGTACGTAACGGTCCCCAGGTAGATATCGATAAGAAGGCCGATGAGGAAACCCATCCGAACTCCTACTAATTCTGATGTGACAATCTCCGTACAGTCCGGTCTGTTCGTCTAAAACTATCGCAAATCGGGCCTAGGGACGGCAAGTGTCAGTCCCCTAATAGCGGTATAAGTCGTGTCGGAGTGAAGCCCATTACACCCTGAGAAACTACTGGAACCTACCAGCAAATCTCGCTTGCCCTGGCCAGGGACTTTGCGTAATGGCTCTCTGATACAGCGCGATTTCAACTCCCAATACCGGGAGAGATGAATCCTGTCTAACCGCCACTGCCTCCAAGTGCTCGGGACTGCACCCAACTGCTACCTGTTTGCACGACTCCTTTGAGCCGTGGTAGGGTAGCAATCTAAGAACAGTAGGACACACTCGAGGCGAAGTAGCAATGTCAAGTCTGCGGACTATGCTGTACTCATGTCACCTGGGAACTGTTAACTGACGACTGGTATAAAACCAACCAACAGTTCCCTGTGAGTCCTGTCCGGTGTACCCGTAACCTAACGAGCACCTGCATACTATCTCCAGTACGACGTACTGACGGCTGTGGGACAGACCATCTTCCCAACTGGGATGAGAAGCGTACACACTAGTCTACTCCGAAGTATCGATGCCCTGTCTCGATAATCCTACGACTAGGGACCTGAATAAGGATGTGCTTGTAGACTACCCAGCCCCCACTAGTGTGACTGCCATCACAACGCTGGTAGTCAAGCAAGATCCTAAGAGCTCTATCAATACGTATACTCACATATTAAGATAGAAAAACCAAGTAGCATACTACCATGTTTAGCAAGACCGTTATATACATGTGAATATCCCAAGCTTCCATTAAGTAATATACAAACTAGTATGATACAATAATGGCCTCTAGGGCATATACACTAACAGGTGGATCCTTCCTAGTTGGCCCCGATATTCTCCATGTGCGCGGTCTCGATGAATGTGGCAACGTCGGTCTTGCCTGGAATCAGGTGGCCTGACTGATGTCTCTTCAGGGAGCGAGAGAGCGCGGCGAGTGTTGAGACGATAATCTGGTTGCTCCCGAGATCTCGGTGTCGAACTGTCTGGCGCCCAATGAGTCATGGAATCATTCCTCGCATAGGGACCGCGACTGCCGGAATCGGCACGCCGGTGTTCTGTGACATCAAGATTGGCATGAGCGGGGTTAAAGGCCTGAACACGCCACTCCGCCGCCTCACGTACGCCGTTGTTCTGGGGAATAGGGGCGGCAGTTAGGCGGGGCTTGCTGGCCGTTTGAACATGAGCAAGCGCATCCACCATCGCTGTGAGCCTGTCGATCCATGCAGATAAGGCTTCGGCGATGTTGGAAGGCGGGGCAGAACCGCCTCCGCCTCCGTTGTGGAGGATGAGGCGGCTCGTGCTAGGTTCTCCATTGTGATGATCGCTGGTCATTATATCGAGTGCGAAAGATCAACTTTCGTAGTGGAAATTCTTTCGCTTTCCCACAGACAGCGCCAATTGATGGAGGTCAATATCTCTCCAGGATGTTGTCCTGGATGTCAATATCTCCTTTAGATGTTGTCCTCGTCGATCTTGCTGCCAACGGTGTTGAATGATTGAGATTTGGGATGGGGGTAGAGCGAGTGGATCTCAGTGGGTTGTTGGATGATGTTGATACCGAGGTACCTGCAAAGGAAGCCCCGGGGTGGGAAATCACTGTAGGACCCTCCAACGATCAAGTAAGTGTAACGACCGTGTTTTCTAAAACTTAATAAAATATATTCTATTTAAATTCTAGTATCAAATAATTATTTACGTGTCTTTTTGATAGAAAAATATTTTTTTGTAATATTAATAAATTTCAGAGCAGTGAAATATGATTTAGGGAATTTTATAAAATCTATTTATTGTTTTCCTAGACTTAAATTGTTTAAATAAATTTTTATAATGCCTTAAAATAATATGCATATTTTTATTATCAATTAAAATAATTAATTCGTAATTAAAAATACGTTAAAGGATAAACTAGATTTTAAATAATTATAATAACTAGCTAACAACATAGAAATGGATATATTATTTATTTTTAGCCCAAAATTATTTTTATACTTAAAATAACAATAAAACCTATTTTCTGAAATTTTCCCATAATTTTTCCGTAATTTTAACTATTTTTAACAAAAAAATTTAAACCAAATCAATAATTTTAATAATCTGCCGAGTTTTTATCCTAATTAATTTTTTTTAAACCCCTTTAACCTGGACTGTTGGATGCTCGATCCAATGGCCCAGAACGCGCGGCGGCGCCCACGTGATGGGGACCACGCAAAACCACGTGATCCCCAGCCACGTGGCACCTGGCGGCGGCGTGACGGTGCGCCCTGGGCCGTTGGATGCAGATCCAACGGCCAGGATCCTCTGGCGGCGGGCACAATCATCAACTGATGATTCGCAATCATTGGGCCGGCGCGGATTTTCGTGGGTTTTTAACGAATTTTTTTGGATTTTCTGTTTATTGAAAAAACCCTATAAATAGACACTTCAAACTTAGAATTCTCACACCTCAGAACTCCAAAAATTCTAAAAAAAAATACATGTGCCTTTGTATCGACGACGCCGACGCTACGGCTCTACCCAATCGCTGAGGAAAAATCTGGGCGTGGAGCTATTGAGGAACTTTGCACAAGCATGCGTCTTCAACCGTCTACATCTAACTCGAATCAAAGGTAGGATCCGCCTCTCTCCCCTCATTCTTTCGCCTTCTTCTTTTCTCAATAATCTAGTTCCAATTTCTAATCATCAACCCCTATTTAAAATGATGATATAATATTCATGCTTGCCTATTCCTTGTACCCTTAATGATGATAATCTTAACCCCTAATTAAAATGAGTTCCTTAATCACTCATATATACCAAAAATACTGTGCCATCATGCTACATGGAATGTGACAGGCCTAATATTTATAACTCACGAATATTAATTCACCCCTTTTTACCCACTCTCACCCATACTATTGTTGTGATCTTGAAATAGGTTTTCTTCCACAAAAAGGACCCTCGTTTTGTTAAAAAGGTTATAATTATTTGATAAGATAATTGGAAGTATTTTTAGATACGATATAGATATATTTTTACGTACACCCCTTTTTCATCAACTACTATAATATTGTTAAATCCCTTCAACCTTCTTAAAGAGGAAAATGCTAAATTTAAATAACGGCTTATGGTTTTTCCAAAACGAACGTATTTTATAAAACGTTACCCCGAACCTAAAACACTATAATTTCATAAAAATATTAATTTCATTTAAATACCTCGACCTTTATTGAAAGGTCGTTTTCAACAAGGACCATAATCCGTATAACGATATCTTTTCAAAAGGAATATCTAGTACCTTATTAAAAGGCAATTTTCAAATAAACACCAATCCAGATTTTTGGCAAGTGTTTTGGATTTTTGTGTGTTTACTGCTTTGCATTTTTAAAAAACAGACTTTTAAGGGGCTATAACACCAATCCAGATTGGGTGGGGATTTCATTACCCTTCCTAGGACCCCAAAAATCATAAAAAAGCATTTTGCATCAACCTTCGAGTTAATTAAAAAATATTAGACTCAGCCAATAAGGACTGTCGTGCTCATTAGGACAAAAGAAAGGTTGTAGGCATTGGTCGTTTATCTAAACCAGACTTTGTGGTGTCTAGGCTAGACAAGTGGTAAAGGTAATTTTAAAAGGCCCGTCTCACGGTGATTCGTGAGCGGATCCCTCCTTTCTTTACTTGTGCTTACCTGGCCACAATTGGCGGTGAAGAGACGATTTGAGAATCTCACAACTTGCCCTTTGGAACAGTTAGGAGCAGTCTGATTGACTTAGGAGACCTTAGCTCTAGACTTGATTGTGCATATTGTGATTGCTTGAAAGTGTGTCTAAGCTCCTTATAAAAATCTTTTGCAAAAGATTTTCAAATAAACACCACAACCTTTTATCGAAAGGATATTTTTCCGTAAAACATTATGTTTTTCCAAAATGATAAATATTCCAAACCTCATGGTTTTTCTTAGAAGTAATTAAAAATAATCAAACGCTATTATTCTTTATTAATTAAGTGTTATATAAGATAACACGAAGTACATTTCAAAATTTAAATGATAACAAGACAAAACGAGCGGTTGTGGAAGACCATATTAAATGAGATCAACTTATTGATTACACGTCTATGACATATACAAAATATGATACGGTTAGGGTTAGAATGCGCGGACCTAGGTATGGAATACTTATTGAAGATCCCGATATTCCGGGTGACCAGTCTGATATACGGACAACTATACATATATGAAGATCTCTGCAGGCAGGGTGACCAGTCTAATGTGTGGACGACTACTAACCCGATATTCGGGCGAATACTAATCCTATTGAGGGCGAATGATCCAATATGTGGATGACATACAATGTGGAAATTCCATGCCTGGAGGTATACACACTAACTCTAATTCGTCAAAACCTTTATACTGAACTAGAGGATGGGTAGTTTGATTAGACAAGGAGATTCGGAACTCGGATTCCCCTACTACTCGATCATGATCCCGGGAAGTGAAACGGTACATTTCATTTCCCCAGTTGTTGTTCCGTGGCCACAACGGAATAATCGCGAGTATCCGGACCCTTGTTTAACAAACTAAAACGTTTACAATACCTATTGATACTCAACACTAAACTCACATCATGTGATATACCCACCTGTTACCTTATCTACCTTTCTTCATGAGACACGAATTATTCAGTATCTTAGATGTGGATATATTATCAGTTTAGACTTGTTGTTTATTATGGAACTGAAGGGTAGTAATACCTGTGCACTTGAGTGATATTCACGCTAGACAAAACTCCATCGTAGTCATGGGACACCTTTCGGGGATGTTCACGCTACCACATTGATTGCCATCCCAGGCACGAGCACCAGCTCATACTGCTTCCAGCTAGTCATGGGATACCTCAAGGATACGAGTATGTTCACCAGTAAATTCCATCCATACACACCTTGTTTAATCTGATCTAACTCTTAGACTGAATATTCGTTTGACTTGACTTGAACCTTTACCAAACATATACCTCTGTCAACATATCTAATTTGCATACAACCTCATACCTTTATACCCATGTACATCATATTCATTATATTTATATACACCTGTTTGTTTATATACCTACTTCCTTATGAGACAATCCTACCCGGGTATAACTCGCTGACGGACCTTCCTTTTCTTCCTCTATCTTTGGAATATCCGTCAGATAAGAACGAGTATTATGGCGAGGATTAAGGTGGGAAGCCAACTTATGAAGATTATGCAGACTGGACGATGGAAGATTAGCTAGATTTAATTTTTGTTGTTACCCACATATTTAGGGCTTTTGTTTCTCCTCGATGTAATTAAACTACTTGGTTTATTTTACTCTTTCTTTTGGGATGTAATAAAGTTTGGTTAATGGAAATAAATGCCTTTCGCTTTTATTATTTTTGTTTTGGTATACATTCTGTATGTTAAATATTCATACGCTTAACGTAACCATATTGAATAGACCACCCTCAATACAATTAGGTTGCGGACCATGCCACGTCATCCTTCTCATTTTTTTGGGAAGCGAGGCGTGACAGTAAGTATCGAGGAATATTGAGGCAGAGTAGCGGCGCTTGGATTGAGTTCGAGTTACCTGAGTCTTCTGGAAGAGGGGGTTTATATAGCGGTCGTATGGAACGCACCGGTGTGGGATTCTTGCCGTCCGTTACGTCCCTGCCTCACGTTTGCATTGATGGCGGGATACGTCCATTAATGGAGAGATACACCCATTAATGGAGAGACACGCCAGTATGGGATGTGAGAGGTGGAGCAGCGGAGATCTCGTTTTGGCGAGATACACGGAGCCGTCACAAGGACGCTTAGGCTCCGTGCTCTCGGTTGAACAGGAAAGCCAAGAAAGCTCAGCTCGGTGGATAGCTCGGAGGCGAGCGAGGGGGTTGAGGAAGCTCGGCTCTATAGCAGCTCGGAGACGAGCAAGGAAGCCGAGGAAGCTCGACTGTAGGATAGCTTGGAGGCGAGCTGTTGGCTGGTTGCTAGGCGAATAGGAAAGGTATTCCAGAGAGATCTCCAAAAGATCGGATGCAACCTCGGAGACGAGGTGCTGAGGAATATCCCCAATGCATCGTACTTATTTTAGCTCCGTAGCCCTCAGAAATCTAGCGGATTTTAGGGGATGACACGTCATCCGTTATGTGTCGTGATCTGGAGAACTCTCACTTACGAGTATTATCAAGCGATGAACAAGAAGAAGAAGAAGACGGTGATGATAATGGAGGAGGTGGTGGTGATTTTGAGGGAGGCCAAGGAAGGGCATGGTGGAAGGGGAGCTTAAGGGGAGATCGATGGAAAGGAGTGGTGGTGAAGATGATGATGAGGAGTGGTGGTGGTCGGGATGGAGGGGGAACTGATGGAGAGGTAGAAGGGGGAGGGGTGGCGAGCCGTGGAGGGGATGATGATGATGAAGAAGAAGATGGAGTGGGCGGGGGAGGTCGGGATAGAGAGGAACAATATTATATTATTCCGATTTAATCTATGTATTTTATAAATATTTTAAAATTAATTATTTTGCTTTTTGGTGGATTTATTAAAAAAATTCAAAATTAAAAAAATAAAGTTGTGAAGATGCTGAGAGTACACCTGCGGCCTTGTGTTGCATAGGAAATATTATCGAGGGCTAAGTTGCAAAAGCAAAGTCACTAAGGGCCCCTATGGAAATGGAGTTGAGTTTTGTAAACCATCGATTACATAAAATTAGAAAGTCCAATCCAAAATGCTAATTTTGGCATGTTTCGCAACCATTTTGGAGTTGAGATAACTGCAGTTTTTCAGCCTTAAACTGCAATTATCTCAACTTCAATCTGATCAAAGTTTACGGAGCTCCATTTTTGGAGTTTGGGGATTGCAAACCACAGTTTGTACACCTCATGCCTTCACTTTAAAATAAAGCATGGTTATCCAAACTGCCCCTAAAGGGTTTGTTTTGATTGGGCCCAGTTTTGTGACACATCCAAATAATCCCTATGTTAATTAAAAGTCTAGACTGATTTGGTTTCTAACCGTTTGGATTTCAAATACAAGAGATGCCAACCGTTTAAGAAAGAGATGCAACTTATCAAAACAACTTTTGAATTTTAACTGTTGCTTAAACCGTGGATTAAGAAGCCTATTCAAGGACTACCACAGGGAAGTCAAAAATAAATAAATAAATAAATTATCCCAAACATACATAGCGTTCATTTGTTCTCTGTGACTTTCTGCAAACATTGAGCAAATTTTCTTCACTGAGCTTTTCATACAAAATCCGATTTGAGTAAATCTCCGTCATTATTTTATTTCACCGGATACTAATTGACAACTATATCAAAACCAAACTTCCTTTGCGATTCGTACTCAACGGAGCAATCAGACAGACCGAGAGTGTTGTATCTTAGAAACGTGTTCGTCGGTAAAACCTGTACAGAGGATGGTGATAAGTTTTTCGAGCAGGTCAGTCAACTGCATACCTCATATCTACGTTCTAAAGTTTTTCAATTCAATTTATATTAGTTTATGTGATTATTTCATAGAAAATTAGGTTTTTTTTTTAAATAGGGTGGTTTTGATTTAAAATTATTAAAATGGGGTTGGGGGATGTTTGAATTTAAATTGTAAAAATAGAATGGCTTGGGGGGAGCCCACCCCCCAGTTTAGAGGGCAGGTTTCTAGAACCCGCCCTCTATACTTTATAGGAAAGGGCGGGTTCCCAGAACCCGCCCTCTCCATATTTCCTCTCCTATATAAAGGAGAGGGCGGGTTCTGAGAACCCGCCCCATATAATTTTTTTAAAAATAAATAATAGAAAATTGGAAAAAATTTGAATAAAAGAATAAAATTGTATAATATGAATCTGGTGTACACTCTAATAACAAAATGAATCCGTCAAATTTACAATACAAAAAAATCATATCTGTTTGTAAAATGTAAATTCTATCTCAACGGTCAAATTTATAATATCAAAATGAATCCGTCAAATTGACAATACAAAAAAATCCTATCTGTTTGTAAAATGTAAATTCTATCTCGACGGTCAAATTTATAATAACAAAATGAATCCGTCAAATTTATAATACAAAAAAAACTTCCGGTACACTTGTCACGATCTCGAAGGTCCCGCCCCTGATGACTGTCCTGGACATCTGGTCCTATAATGGCCTGGTTGTTTGCATAGGCTACATCTGGCGTGCCTTTGCTGAGAATCAGCATCCATTGTCATTCGATCTCGACGCACCTTAGGTCTTTCGGGCCTTATATTTTTTTCCGGCGGTAATACAGTCGGTGTTTGTCTGTTCCCAGTATAATAGTGCCAATAGCGACTGTCCAGTATAGGATGAAATTTTGGATCGTATGTGCCTTGGTAATAGAAAACTGTATAGTAATAGAAAGCAAAATTGTAATGTGAGTTATGCATGTTGTAGCAATTGCGTAGGCACAAGGTAAATGTTGTTGCTGGAAAATATCGTATGTACACGAAGAGAGCCCTTCATCTCTAAAGTTCACGGTATATTGATTCCCATTACTCCCCGTTACTTGAAACTCCGCCGTGTCAAACCTTTCGGATCTGTAGTATCGTGCTCTGCGCTCTCTTTTCCGGAATATATTTTCGTAATACGCGGTGAGCGGAGTCTCCATCGCCAAGGACTTTTATTTTCTTTGCACAAAGTAAGTATTCACCCGGAAAAAGGTTCGAACAATCAACCCCTGTATCGGTAAGCCTCTAACACTTTTAAGGACCCCGTTGAAACTTTCAGACATATTAGTGGTCATTAGTAGATATCTGCACCCACTATCATGTGCTTGTGACCACATGCGTACTGGATACTCATCTAACCACGCTTTTGCAGCTTGACTCATCTCCCCAATTTTCGTCATGTACATGTCATGAACATTAGGGTCAGACGTTTCACCGGATTTGTACATAAGCTTATGTAGATCTGAATTTTTAAATTTTCTATCGAAATTTTGCCTGAAGTGCCGCAGGCAAAACCTATGTGGGGTCGTCGGAAATACAGATCTCATTGCAGCTAGTATTTCTAGATGTCTATCAGATATGATGCATAAATCTGTTTTATCAATAACAGATGGGATACATTTGAGTTGACGGAAAAACCATGACCAGGATGATGTATTTTCACCTCGACAATAGAAAATCCCAACGGAAATATACCATTATTAGCATAAACACCTGTAGCAATTAACATGCAGCCTCTGTACTTACCGTATAGATACGTCCCATCAACGCACAATACCGGCCGACAGTGTGTGAAACTAGCCGCACATGGAGCAAAGCACCAGAAAATTCTTCGAAACCTAACAGAGCCATCAACATCTGTTTCTGTAGTTTTTAACCGGTATACGGTCCCCGGATTTGATGCTTTCATGGCTTCCATAAAAGGGATTAGTGAGTTGTACGAGCTTTCCCAGTCCCCAAATATCTTGCATAAACCTTTTCTACGAGCATCCCATGCCTTCACAGACGAAATCTGAATTTTATGCTCTCCGCTAACGTAGAGCCGTATCTTTCGGGGAGTGATCGCCATATCTGTATGGATTAGTGGCATGATTAGTGAGCAAATGTAAGATGACGTGCAATTCCGGTGATCTTGTAACATAATAGAATTGATGCAAGTATGTTCTTGGTTGTATTTCGTGACCTTCCAAGCTTTGACTCTTTTGGAACAATATGCATGCAATCTCCACTTACATTCAGGAGCTTTCGTACATACCACGGTATAGTACGTCTTATTTGACTCTTTGGTTTTAAATGTAACGTTTTGCTGAATAGCCCACGACTTCAGCTTACAAATAAGATCTCCTTTTTCCTGAAACAAATCCCCGACACTGAGGCAATCTTCGCTTGCTACTGTCGCTTCCAAATAGGGTGCCGTATTTACTTCTGTCACGGCTAAGTCTACCCAACTATCATCTTCCAGCGGATCGAGGCCGGGATCTTCTAGTTCGACAAAATTATTATTCGCAACCATACCATCAAACAATGTGATTGATGTGAAAGAGTGTGTTTTTGTAGTTAACCGCAATCAATAACGGTGTCGCACGTAGCTAGACCGAGATGAGTACGGGTCGTCCTCTGGGAAACGTGGAACCTTTTAATTTTACTTTAGATGTGTTGAAAAGGAGAAAGAAATAAGAATGGTTGTAGGATGGTTTCTAGATCTACGTTTAATAAGAATGTAAATATAGATCTAGAATAGTTTAAAGATGTGATTAATTATAATAAGAAGGGCTTGTAGGGTTCGTTAGGATTTAGTAGTTATGAATGATTAATTAAAGTTACCCTTTTTATCCATTAATAGATTTAGAACTAGAACGACGGCGATGCGTGTAGATTAGGGTTTCTGGAGGGAAAAGGAATCCCACTCTTAACCCTTATCTCGACACGGAACTCCGTTCATATCTAGCCTTTACCAAAACAATCATTAATCTAATCTCTAATCGCGGTCGGAACTAGTAAAGAATTGCTAGCGCGCCCGATTAGGATGTTAATGATTATTTTGATAAAGTTCCTAAACTTTATAGGACTTAAAAAGGGTTTAGATATTTTTCATCGTTCATTAGCCTACCCTAATCCTACGAACCCTAACAAGCGGAGAATTACTCGCGCATGTTGGGAGAAGAATATGAAAAGAAAGAGATGGAAAACATAATGTAAAAGAAAACAAACAATTAAATAAAAACTACCTTTATTAATCAACTCCTTCAACTACACTTTTAATCTATAGAAAATGATTACAAAACTTGATTTGCTTCTCGATCTTTCCTAGGGAGGTAGTCGAACAGTCGATGATCAGCCTGGATGCGTGAGCGTCGGGAGCTTCGTGATCTCTTCGGCTTGATAGCTTTTCCAAGAGGCCCTCGGTGCCTTTTTATAGTGCGAAGCCAGAATCTTTTTGTTGAGAAGTTGGTAAAATTCAGCATTTGAAAATCTCCCAAAATATTACATTCTCTCTCCTCTTCATTGCGGCGGTTCCGCGGCCCCATGGTGGGTTTGGCCGCGGAACCGCGCTCCATGGTGGGGATCTCTCTGTCGTTTCTCTGGTGCTCTCTGATGGTGACATTTGGCATTCCTAAACATCTTCAGAATCTGAAAATATTTTCTCGGCTGCTTCCAGACTTAGTCTCCAAGTTTGCTCTTTAATTTGGAAAATATTCTTCAACAAATTGATTTGTTTGTTAAATCCTTCATAACAACTTGGAAATAATCTGCACAACAACTCATATAAGATTTTAGTAGACTTTGTTCTACTAGGATTAGACCAATAATATTATTTGCATACATTTTCCTACCAAATGATAATTAAAATATATTAACACATGGAAAATAACGTTTTTACACATAAACCCTCATATGTATAATATATTATAATAAAGTCCTTTTTTGATATAAAAATGGTAGGAAAAATGTACTACGAATGTGCAGTTTTATCGACTGAACAAATACCCCCAAACTTATCTTTGATCGTCCCGAGCAAATTAGTTTATTTAAGAGGAGAAAAAGAAAAGAGAAAACTAGGCACACTTTCGTAGGCAGACACGATTGCACTGAGCATGTGCAACAAGCCGTTAAACCTCTAGGTGTCCCTAGTAGGAGGAGTGTTGTCTCCTGAGGGTTTTCAGCGGATTACACCCACAAAATCCTATAACAAAAGAAAGATGGTGAAATTTACATATAAAGATAAGAACCATAAAAGAAATACTTTGAAAAGAAGAGTTTCCAACTATACTAGCTTTTCAGTTGTCATGAGCCCTATCTTAATAGTCATGAAAAAATGTTAGAAATCACATCATCCCTCAATAAAACATCGTCTTTATTCTTCATTCCTACCTTTTGTCCAAACATTGATCATATAACCCCACGTGTGTGTAAAGAACATCCCTACACTCAGAGAATTCAATTCAAGCTATCATACTCTTGTCCATCTACCTTAGTACTTTTTCTTTGATGAATACTTAGAATTGCTTACACATTTTCATGCGACCGTTAATACTTCTTGAGGTACTAACCGACCGATTACTCATGTGCTTGCTGATTTGGTGATAATATTTTCCTTGTCTTGCACCACCTAAGGCTTAGCAGTGACTCCCAGACCAGTTGGCCTTAGGGCACTAGGTGAAGAGGCACCATCGCTATATTTTTTTATTGCTACCTTGGCGATACAAAACCAGTGTTCATTTTTTTCTTTTCACCATTTTATATTTTCTTCATCATTTCCTTCATACTTTGGCTTTTAGACAAGAGCATTTCAAGGTATCCTCTACTATCCCGAGTTTCAAGACGTGTGTATGTGCATATTGTAGGGTATCAACATTCAAATGTTTGGCTTCCAGAATAGAAACTATTTTTCAGACTTATTTTTATCCTCAGATTAGTGACTTCCTTCATTTTACTAACCCTTGGGACAACAGCTCATAACTACTTATTACTAGTTCGTATAAGAAAACTTCTAATTTTCTTGGTTTTCTTAAACTATTCCTATCTTTTGGATGTAATTTTTTTACTTTCTATTCTTTTGTTATAAAATTTTTTTTTTTTTTTTAAATTTTTTGAAAATGTTGTGCTTATGCAAAATATGATGCAAATTGATGTGTAAATATGCACAAACCTCCCCCAAACCTGTTTACAGCAGTGTCCTCACTGATGTCATCCGTTAAGCTCAAAAACCTGTAGACTTGGGAGGAAATTATTTACGGGGGCAAGAATATATGAAAGTGAAAATCCTCCCCCAAACTTATTTTAGGCTCACAATTTTGTAAAAATCATTTTCTTTCAAGAGCCAAAATATACCACCCCTCCCCCAAACTTGAGTTAAACAATTTTAATCTTTTAAA
Source organism: Agapanthus africanus (assembly GCA_030015575.1). Classification (NCBI taxonomy): domain Eukaryota; kingdom Viridiplantae; phylum Streptophyta; class Magnoliopsida; order Asparagales; family Amaryllidaceae; genus Agapanthus; species Agapanthus africanus. The sequence goes on along the minus strand of JASDDO010000026.1, from coordinate 151,558,144 downwards.
ATCACACGAGGGGGTCAAGGTTATTGGTCAATGCCAAGCTTTGCAAAGACCGAAGGTCAACACCAACCATTCAAAAATTTTATCGATGAAGCACCAAGGTTGGTGGAAGAACATGTCACCTATTGACGTGAAGAAGTGGAGAGGTGACAAGAGGTGTAAAGGATTGCGTCTCAATTTGGAGAGACGACACAGTGATAGTAATGATGGATTACTCGCATTATCATGATTGTCCAAAAGAGGGGGTGGAGGTCCAATTTCTTCATCTTGGAGTTGATTCATCTCAACACCCGTGTCTTGTAAAAATGCGAGTTCATCAGCGAAAATTTCCTCAAAGCTTTCATCGATACCCCGAAAAATAATGTCATCAGAAAAAATGGGGTGATCGTCAGACTCAATATAAAGTTCCTCATTAGATGTTGACCCGGACAATTCGGTGGAAGAGTAAATGGTTGGGTCAAACAACAACATATGAAAAGAGTCTGTATCATGAGGTTGATCAAATTCACTGCTGTCGACATCCATTAATTCGACAGAACACACATGAGCATAGGGTTCGGAGGGTTCACTTCCCAACTTGTAAATGTTAAGCTCAATTGACTTCTTCCCAAAGGATAGGGTCATAGAGCCGTTTCTACAATTAATTACTGCGTTGGAAGTGGCCAAAAAGGGTCGACCGAGTATCACCGGAATTTGATTGCGTGGGTTTGCTACAGGTTGTGTATCTATAACGATAAAGTCCACAGGGAATATGAATTCCCCGACTTTGATTAACACATCCTCTAGCTCACCCCTAGGTTGGGTGATAGATCGATCGGCCATCTGAAGAGTGCAATGCGCAGGTTTTAACTCTCCGATCCCTAATTGCTCATACACAGAATACGGAAGCAAGTTAACACTAGCACCTAGATCGAGTAGAGCACGATTGATATTTTTACCCCCAATAGAGATTGAAATTGTAGGACTTCCGGGGTCCTTTCGTTTCTTGGGTAGTTGTTGTGTAAAAGCAGTGCTCACATTACTCGCAAGGAAAACTTTTTTAGGTACTTGAACTTTTCGCTTCCTAGTGCACAAGTCCTTTAAGATTTTTGCATATGACGGAACTTGTTGAATAGCATCTAGGAGAGGAATGTTTATGTTAACTTGCTTAAAAATTTCCACAATCTTCTCCATTTGCGGGTTAGGTCGGTTGGCCCTTAATCGGTTTGGAAATGGAGCTCGATCAATAAGTTTTGGGTCCAACGTTTGTGGAGAAGACTGTGGTGACGGATTCGATCCCAAAATTGGAGTGGGCATCGACTTAGATAGATTTGGTGAAATGTTTGAGCCTTGGGGAAAACGGAGAATAGGCTCGGATGAAGGTGGGAGACTAGACGAATTAGGGGAAGAAGAAGAAGAAGGGGTATCAAATGTGTCACTATCATCAACTTGCTCACCCACTTGGTTGTTCAGTACTCTCCCCGATCTCAACGTAGTGACGGCATTCACATTATGACTTTGTGAATGGCCAGGATTCGGTAGGGGTTGAGATGGGAGTTTCCCTTTCTCTCTCGCACTCATTGCGGCATTTAACTGTGCGATTTGGTTTTCTATTGATTTAATACTCTCACCATGGGAGGAGGAGTTTTTCGTTAGGGCATCAATAGAAGACCTTATATCAGCCGAATTTTGCATGGATTGTTTCATGAACATATCCAAAGTTTGTGCGAGTGAGTTGTCAGTACCGGCCACTTGTGGTGTAGAAATGTTGGCCGGATTTTGGAAATTTTGTGACTGAAAGGGGGGCTGATTCTGTGGTTGTGGTTGCTGTGGAGGAGGTCTTTGATAATTGCTTTGTTGGTTTTGATTCCAAGCAAAGTTAGGATGATTCCTCCATCCTTGATTGTACGTAGAAGAATAAGGGTCGTTTCTAGGTCGCTGCTGAAAAGCAGCATTAGCTTGAAACGATGCATTCATAGGACATTCTTCCGTTAAGTGTGAAGGATCCGAACAGCAACCACAGACAGTCTTGGGAAGCGTAACCTGATTTAGGGAGAATGATGAAAATTTGTTCTCCATAGCATCGAGTTTCTTCTGCATCGCTGCCATTTCGGCTTTTACTGCGATGGAAACATCGAGTTGGTGAATACCTCCCTTAGTTGAAGGTGGTCTTACGCTTTCCCACTGCAAAGTGCTTTCTGCGAGATCTTCCAGATATTTCCATGCTTCACCGTCATCTTTAGACATGAAATTGCATTGACACATTGTTTCAAGCATCTGCTTTGTCGCTGGATTAATGCCCTCATATATAATCCGACATAAATCCCATCTTTGTATTCCGTGATGGGGGCATTGGACAAGCAGATCTTTGAAACGTTCAAAGCACTTCCAAAATGGTTCGTTGGGAAGCTGAGTGAACTGATTGATCTCGCTCCTAACATGTGCAGTCTTATGATTTGGGTAAAACTTCTTAAGAAATGCTACGACGAATTCACCCCAATTAGCGATAGAGTGTGCGGCAGTATTATAATGCCATTTTTCTGCCAAGTCGCATAGTGTGAATAGGAGAAGACGTAAGCGCATAGCATCTAAGGTCAATTGTGAAGTACCCATCATTGCGCATACGTTTTCGAATTTGGTGATGAAAACGTACGCGTCTTCCGACTCAAGCCCGTGAAATTTGGGCAGCAGATTGATGTAGTGGGGTTTAATTTCGAAATTATCCCCGTTAGGTGGTGGAAGAGATAGACAAGTAGGAAGGGGACCACGGATAGGATAGCATCTCTCTTGGAGAGAGATGCGCGGTGGATTCTGCGCACCTGCGGGTGGTGGCAGCGTGGTGTTATAATTAGATGGAGTGTCGTCCATCACGATCGATGTGGTGTGTGGTGGGGGAAAAGAAGATGAAGAAGTACCGACTTCGGTGTCGATAGCAGGAACGCGGACAAGACGGGCACTAGGATCCCGTGTCCAGCCGAGCATGCACTAAGCGGGTTTAGTGCAAGTGGCAGCGTGTGTGTGATTTAAAATTGGCTTGTTTTGAAAAAGTGGGACTCAAGACAAATTTCCCTAAATGCACAAGCAACTCTAGAACTAAGGTTACCTAGGTCCAGTCTCTAGACCGCTCCTAGACTTCCAAAGGACAAGCCGCAGGATAAATCCTCTACCGCCTCCGTACTACCCTTGTAGCGAGGTAAGTGCCAGGTAAGCGGGAAGGAACCACCACTACAGTGGGCCTAATTAAAAACCACTAGCCTTTGTCACACTTGCCTAGGCACTACAAAAGTAATGCGGATAAACGATAGATTACCCACGACCTTCCTCTGTCCTTATTGAGCGCGACAGTCCTTAGAGTCTGGTCTAGATATTTTTTAAATTAATGAAGGGTTGATCTATATGCTCGGTTTGTGATTTGTGGGGCTTAGGAAGGGTGATGAAATCCCCACCTAATCTTGATTTGGTCTTTGCCCCTTAAAATCCGTATTAAATATGCAAAACAAAACCAATCACAAAACTTTTGCAAAAAGATTTTTTTGAGCGGCGCAATTTTGCAAAGAATCCTGCAGAAAATAGATTTTATTGGATTTTAGGAGAGAGAGAAGGAGTTAAGAAAGATACCAGAGAAGACTGAAGCCCTGATTCCTCTAGCCTGCCGCCCTTCCGCCGCCAAAGGTGCCTTTATGCCGCGGTTCCGCCGCGTGGTAGAGAGAACAGTTGATGAAATTTTTTCTGTGATCTCCCTTGCTCCTCTGGATCTCTAAAAAGCTCTCTGTTTCCTGTTTTCCTCAATTCTGTGACTCCAGATCTCCTTGCAAAAATCCACGCACAAATCGTTAAATATGCAATTTGCAGTTTTGTGTTAATAATGATATGACTCGTCTAAGAATTCAACACAAATAGTAAAAAAAAAATTACGCACGTATCCCCGGCAACGGCGCCATTTGATTGTTTCGAAAGATCGTGTTTTTGTAGTTAACCGCAATCAATAACGGTGTCGCACGTAGCTAGACCGAGATGAGTACGGGTCGTCCTCTGGGAAACGTGGAACCTTTTAATTTTACTTTAGATGTGTTGAAAAGGAGAAAGAAATAAGAATGGTTGTAGGATGGTTTCTAGATCTACGTTTAATAAGAATGTAAATATAGATCTAGAATAGTTTAAAGATGTGATTAATTATAATAAGAAGGGCTTGTAGGGTTCGTTAGGATTTAGTAGTTATGAATGATTAATTAAAGTTACCCTTTTTATCCATTAATAGATTTAGAACTAGAACGACGGCGATGCGTGTAGATTAGGGTTTCTGGAGGGAAAAGGAATCCCACTCTTAACCCTTATCTCGACACGGAACTCCGTTCATATCTAGCCTTTACCAAAACAATCATTAATCTAATCTCTAATCGCGGTCGGAACTAGTAAAGAATTGCTAGCGCGCCCGATTAGGATGTTAATGATTATTTTGATAAAGTTCCTAAACTTTATAGGACTTAAAAAGGGTTTAGATATTTTTCATCGTTCATTAGCCTACCCTAATCCTACGAACCCTAACAAGCGGAGAATTACTCGCGCATGTTGGGAGAAGAATATGAAAAGAAAGAGATGGAAAACATAATGTAAAAGAAAACAAACAATTAAATAAAAACTACCTTTATTAATCAACTCCTTCAACTACACTTTTAATCTATAGAAAATGATTACAAAACTTGATTTGCTTCTCGATCTTTCCTAGGGAGGTAGTCGAACAGTCGATGATCAGCCTGGATGCGTGAGCGTCGGGAGCTTCGTGATCTCTTCGGCTTGATAGCTTTTCCAAGAGGCCCTCGGTGCCTTTTTATAGTGCGAAGCCAGAATCTTTTTGTTGAGAAGTTGGTAAAATTCAGCATTTGAAAATCTCCCAAAATATTACATTCTCTCTCCTCTTCATTGCGGCGGTTCCGCGGCCCCATGGTGGGTTTGGCCGCGGAACCGCGCTCCATGGTGGGGATCTCTCTGTCGTTTCTCTGGTGCTCTCTGATGGTGACATTTGGCATTCCTAAACATCTTCAGAATCTGAAAATATTTTCTCGGCTGCTTCCAGACTTAGTCTCCAAGTTTGCTCTTTAATTTGGAAAATATTCTTCAACAAATTGATTTGTTTGTTAAATCCTTCATAACAACTTGGAAATAATCTGCACAACAACTCATATAAGATTTTAGTAGACTTTGTTCTACTAGGATTAGACCAATAATATTATTTGCATACATTTTCCTACCAAATGATAATTAAAATATATTAACACATGGAAAATAACGTTTTTACACATAAACCCTCATATGTATAATATATTATAATAAAGTCCTTTTTTGATATAAAAATGGTAGGAAAAATGTACTACGAATGTGCAGTTTTATCGACTGAACACAATGCTACCTCGTTCAATCCAGCGGCATATTCCACGCTATCCTCCCCTTGATGACCTTCACCGGTTTCATCATCATCACTGCCACACATATCAATGTCACCCGTAGCAACATAAGGCTCGGGTGCATTATATGATGGTTGTGGTCGGTGTAATGTGGATGGTTCGGGGTGAGAAGACCGCAAAGATGTGGACGGACATGCTTGGAATGCGCTACTTGGATCATGTTGGAATGATGCGGAGGTATGGGAAAATCTGCGTTTAGTATATAAATTGTTATTATACTATTATTCCTTGATATTTTCGTAAATAAATCACCACTTGTTTCAGATTTATTTACTTTTGGAAGGTTGTGTATGATAATTCTTGTTGTTCTTCTGGGGTGCATGTAACTGCAGCAGTCGATTGGGAGAACCTGTATTCAATATATAAAACATATTAGTATTTTGGTATTACTAAAATGTTTGAATGCGGATTTATAAAATGTTTACCCTTGAGTTTGAAGGTTTGAATAATGTTGTGTATAGTCACATCCACCGAGACTGACGGTATCATCGTTAACCATGTGACCGTACCCCCAGGAACTACCTCCAGCATTACCATCAAAATTACCCGTTGGATGGACATCTGATACTTCCAATTGTTCCTTCTGAACCAAAAGTTCAAAAGAATGCTGGGTGTTTGACAAACCGAAGTCTATCATCGAAGATATTGATGCATCGTCTATAATTTCAACCAATGCATTTCCACTAAACATAAGCCATATACAACTTAACTTAAGCCTAATTTCACGGGGATCGTATTTCGTGATTTTGAACACTTTATTCTCGATTTCATTATAAGTCGTTGATGGTTTTAATCGCATGATTCTTGCGGACCAGCCCATATACCCAGGACCTTGTGCACTTGTGATAATCCGGCCATCGTATTTACATACAACAAATAAACTAGAACTTGCCATAATCCGCATCAAACAATATCAAGCCAACAATAAAAAAAGCGTTTCACACCGAGGGACAGGAACCGATGCCCTGAAGCGAAGGACAGGAACGAGCGGAATCAATGTGTTCCAATTTCTGGCCTTGCACCGACCATCCAACGGACCATGGACTAAACGGCCACTGCCTGAAAGGACTATGTCCAGGGGACCGCCGCCCCCCACAAGGTACATCTCGCGCCTATGGGCCAACAACTTCATACAATCACAGTCAAAACATGCACAATCATACCTAGAGCTATGCTCTTCAAAGTCCACTAGACTGCTCCTAACTGTTCCAAAGTGACAGGTTGTGAGATAACCCTCAAATCGTCTCTTCACTGCCAATTGTGGTCAGGTAAGCACAAATGAGGAAAGGAGGGTTCCGCTCACGAATCACCGTGAGACGGGCCTTTTAAAATTACCTTTCTCACTTGTCTAGCCTAGGCACCACAAAGTCAAGTTTAGATAAACGATCGAATGCCCACAATCTTCCTCTGTCCTATTGAGCACGACAGTCCTTAGTTGGCTGAGTCTAGATATTTTTTTTAATAAGCTCAAAGGTAATACGTATGCTTTTAGTGATTTTTGGGGTCTTAGGAAGGGTGATGAAATCCCCACCCAATCTGAATTGGTGTTATAGCCCCTTAAAGTCCGTATTATTTATGCAAAACAGTAACAAACATAAATCGAAAACACTTGCAAACAACTTATTTGGCGGCGGCGCAAAGAATCCTGCACAAAAATAGTTTTATTAGAGAGAGGAAGAGAGTTTGTGCAAAGAAACAGCAAGCCGTGATTCCGTCTTGATCCTATCCAGCAGCTCCTCACGACTATGGTACTGAACTCGGCCTTCTTCCTAAACTCCACACTTGCACAAAATAAGGGTAAATGGAGAGTTGTTGTTTCTTCCTAAACTCCACACCTGCACAAAATAAGGGTAAATGGAGAGTTGCCGTATAGTAGAGAGCTATTTATAGGAACACGTCGGCATTTAATACATAATATGAAGGCGGGTTTCTGGAACACGCCCTCATTTAATTATTGAAGAGGGCGGGTTCATTTAATACATAATATGAGGGCGGGTTTATTTAATACATAATATGAGGGCGGGTTCTTGGAACACGCCCTCATTTAATTATTGAAGAGGGCGGGTTCTCTTCGTTCTGATAAAAATACAAAACAATAAAAAAATGATGTGAGAAGACGCTTTAATACAACTGATTTGACTTGGATTGCCCTATGAGGGCGGGTTCCTGGAACACGCCCTCATTTAATTATTGAAGAGGGAGGGTTATAAGAACCCGCCCTCTTCGTTCTGATAAAAATACAAAAAATAACAAAATGATGTGACAAGACACTATAATACAACCGATTTGACTTGACATCGGGAATCCAACAAATATGAGGGTGGGTTCCTGGAACACGCCCTCATTTAATTATTGAAGAGGGCGGGTTCTAAAAACCCACCCTTTTCGTTCTGATAAAAATACAAAACAATAACAAAATGATTTGACTTGATACAATACTAAACAATAAAAAACTGATGTGACAACAATACTGAACAATAAGAAACTGATGTGACAATACTAATCATTGAAGAGGGAGGGTTCCAGAGTTCCTGGAACCCGCCCTCCTTTCCCTATAAAACCTCGCCCTCTTCAGTGCGGTTTTCAGTGCAGTTTTCGTTAAATTAACTCTATCCAAAGTCTCTTCTCATATCTAAAATATCAAAATTGTCTCAAAGGAGAATCAACCATTCGATAAATCTCTGCTCGTTGATCAAAACGAACACAAATCTTTTAATATATTACACGGAGAGGAAAGATTCAAAACTTATTAATTTTTTTTAATTACCCCTTTTTTTATAATTCTAATAGTTGAAAATAACATTATTTAATTTTGCAGGATGGAGATAATCTCACCATCGTCACCCATAGTTCTGACAAGTGGATAGTTACCGACCAGCGAATAACCGAGCGGATTCGAAGGGCCGGATTTTATGAAGCTTCTTTGCTTCGTCATATCCAAATCGACCACGCCCTCGTTACCTCTCTAGTTGAGCGTTGGAGAAAAGAGACCCACACTTTTCATCTAAGATGGGTGAGGCTACTATCACACTCCAGGATATTGGCCTCTTACTCGGTTTACGGGTCAATGGGCTTGGATTGGTCGGACGAAAAATTGTTGGTCCAGATACCGACCATCCATACTGGGATACATATGTCGAGTCTGCTCTCGGACAGATAAAAAAAATTATTTTGTTTCCCCTCTTTAGTGTACCTATTGCATGGACATTTTATACATTATTTCTAGCTTTAATATTTCATAAAAAATGCTAATATCAGGCACCATGAGGCTATAGTAAGGGGTATAAGATCAGTTTAAACCGGCTGGAAGATACATTTACTAATATCCCTGATGAAGCCACCGATAAAGTCTAGGATAGATATGCACGTGCCTACATTCTGTATATGATCGGTTCTTGGTTGATGCCGGACCAATCGGCAACGCATGTCCATCCGTTATACCTTGGCTTCCTTACGGACTTTGATGTGTGTGGCCAAGATGCTTGGGGAGCAAGGGTCATGGCCTTTCTTTACAAGGAACTCGATAAGGCATGTGCTCCAACGAAGAATAAAATTTGTGGCTGCATTACATTACTTCGGGTAAATTCCTTGTTTTTCACAGTTAGAAAATTACAAAATTGTAATATTGGTTCTTTCTCTTATCATCTTACACTTTATTTATAGATTTGGTCATGGGAGCATATGTGTATGGAAAGACCGGATCGAGTTAAAATAACTGCCTTGGATACCCCTGGAAAGCCGCTCGGCTCTTGGTGGAATGACAAAAAAGCTTATAAGGCTCCTCGTCGAGTACTTAGGTGCTATAGAGATGAGTTTGATCGCATGTAGGCGACTCAGGTAACCATAACTTAGATAATTAAGTTTGTTATAAAATTTTGAAATACCTTCATCACAATTTTTATACTATGTTATTTGCGCAGTTCATGTGAACGCCATACAGCAGATCGTCTGTAAAGATTACCCGGTATCTGTATCGAAGGAGAGCCGGTTTGGCGGGCTCGATGCCCACTCCTCTGCATTAATATCGTTGTCATGCACCTACCGGACCGGGTGTTGCGACAGTTTAATAGATCGCAACATATTCCTGTCCCGCCGCCTTCGTCTATGACAATAGAGAGAGACATGCGAGGAGAAGAGGCGGAGTGTGATTGCAGGGAGCATCATCATCAATATCCGCTGAGATGGGAGGATAAGCAGTGTAATATTACCTTACAGCAAATAGGTGACCAAACAGCCGCCGACGCTACCGAAGCATATCTACAGTGGTATAAGCGTGTCACCATAAGATATCTTTCTGCTCCCCCTAACGACTTCCCAAACATCGCGCGGTACGAGCCTAGAGGTCATATGGAACGAGATTTGGTAAGTTGAATTCTTTAGATTGTATTACTTTTTAACATCCGGCGGTATGCGTCAATACTTATTTCTTATTTCTAATGTAACGACAGGCTCGTGAGTTGCATCTTATACAATTAATGGTGCAGGATCCATACCCGACTGGTGCTGGTCTGGAAACTCAGGCTCTATTTTCAAGTGTAGACCAATTAATTGGTGGTGTATTCGGTTCATATAATATTCTTCCACATTTATCGCCGGCACCAGAGCAGCAGTATGAGCCGGCACCGGAGCAGCAGTATGAACCGGCACGAGAGCCACAGCATGAGCCGGCACCAGAGCAGCAGTATGAACCGGCACCAGAGCCACAACATGAGCCGGCACCAGAGCCGCAGCATCACGGAGATCCAGCGCAGCAGGATCAGTGGTTTGGATCACCATACCGTCAGCAGCAACCCTGGCATACCGGACACGCGCAACAACCGGAGGAACAACAGTTTTGGGGGACCGGTTTTGCGCAACAACACCAGTCTTGGGGGTCAGGTTTTGCAGAACAGCCGTCTTGGGGGTCAGGTTTTGCGCAACAACAGCAACCTTGGGGGTCAGGATTTGCGCAGCCATGGGGCCCAGGTTTTGTGCAACAGCAGCCGCATGAAACCGGGGCATGTTTTTCGCTACAACTGCCCAGTTGGGAGACGGGTTTTTCGTCCTACGTACAGTTGTTGGGAGGCAGCACATATCTGACACCCGTCCCACATTCAGGATTTGCGGAACAACAGCCTGTCCAAGACGCTGCTGAAGACGAAGCTGAAGCTGAAGCTGAAGCTGAAGCCGAAGCCGAAGCAGAAGAGCAGATGCCGCCACCGCCGCCATCTACCCAAGAAATGGGTAGGTCCTTCAGTCATCCCAAGAGGCATAGGCTTATGTCAAGCCTCCTCGAATTTCATAAGGGAAAAGGAAAACGATAGTTATTTACATTTTACAAACAGATAGGATTTTTTTGTATTGTAAATTTGACGGATTCATTTTGATATTATAAATTTGACAGTCGAGATAGAATTTACATTTTACAAACAGATAAGATTTTTTTGTATTGTAAATTTGACGGATTCATTTTGTACACCACAGTCATATAAAACAATTTTATAATTTTTTCGAACTTTTCTTTAAATAAAACAATTTTATTTATTTTTTTTAAAAAAAATATGGCGGGTTCCCAGAACCCGCCCTCTTCTTCATATAGGAGAGGGCGGGTTCTGGGACCCCGCCCTCAATATAAAAATGGAGAGGGCGGGGTCCTAGAACCCGCCCTCTCCTATAAAATATAGGGGGTGGGTTCTAGGAACCCGCCCTTTATACTGGGGAGGGGGTGGGGTCCAGAAAACCGTCATACTCTGCTAATTTTAAAATAAAATACCTTAATTTAATAATTTTAAATATAAAATACCCTATTTCAAAAAAAAAAACCTAGAAAATTATTTTTGCAAAATATTTCATTTTATTAAAGTATTAATTTAACAATTATTTTGGAATTTATCAGGAACAGATGGGGGAGGTGGTAGGAGGAGGGGAGATGTCGGGGAAGGTGTGCGGGAGGCTGGAGAGTAGGTGCGAGGTCGGGGGAGGGATGAGGGTGGCGAGACAGCAGTTGGGTTGGGATGGAAATAATTGAGTTTTTGCGATGACGTGGCAGCTAACGCTGATGTGACGATAATGTGGATCGTTAATGTTAACGGGATACCGTTAAATATGGTAGTTTTCTGCCGCAAAAAAAGGAAAAAAAAACTATTGGGTAGTTTGTTGCCACGGCTCGAAACCATCGTAGAATTTGTTGGATTTAAGCCATTAGAAAAAAATGCTTAAAGCATCAATTTTTCAATTTAAGATCACAATATTACATTTTCAATAATATTTTTCTTTTTCTGAAAATTAAGACATCAATTACCTACTGCAAGCCAAATTTAAATCTCAAAACATTATAAGATATTTTGCCACTATAGTCTGATTCTGCTAAAAAAATACATTGATGATAACAACTTTGGCTAAAACAACTTTTTCCAACCATTGGTTATTCCCGTGGATCAAATTGGTTCTAAAAGGCCACAGTTTAGTCTTTTCGGGACAAATTCATGAATTTCCTGGTACGCGCGTGTTGTGTGCTTGTATGTGCTGCGTGTATGTGTATGATTTAAGCTTACATGCCAATTAAAAAAACTTTTGATGCACAGAAGATGGGAAAAAAATAAAGAAAAAAAGCCCACAAAATAGAAAAATGAACTTTATTCTATACAAAAATTAAGACAAATAGGACAAGTTATGCAATTGTTACACAATACTCCTATTCGGTATTCAAACTTGAAATCCTTGCTCAAAAATTTACCGGCTATAGCCGGTTCCACACTCTTCAACAATCCTACTTTCACCTCCCTCCTCTCTTTCTCTCTCCCATTTCAAATTCCAAATCTTTTCATTTCTCTCTCCTCTCTCTCTCTCTCTCATGGCAACATCAACCCCCATCAAAACCCCAACCCCCAAATCCCACTCCTCCTCCTCCGCCGGCCTCTCCTCCTACAGGAAGCCCGCCGCTGCCATGGACTCCGCCGGCGCCGCCTTGAAGTCCCGCTTCGACGCCTACAACCGCCTCCAATCCGCCGCCGTCGCCTTCGGTGAGAAGCTCCCCATCCCCGAGATAGTCGCCCTCGGCGGCCAATCTGACGGCAAAAGCTCGCTTCTTGAAGCCCTCCTCGGCTTCAGATTTAATGTCAGAGAGGTCGAGATGGGGACTCGACGCCCCCTCATTCTTCAAATGGTCCACGATCCCTCGGCTCTCGAACCCTGCTGCAGATTTCAGGTACATCCCTTGATCCTTTCATAGTTCTTGATTAAAGATTGCAATTTTGGTTCAACTCATTACATTTCTTAGGGTTTTGTCATTTGGGGGTCATTTTATTTTGAAATTTAGGGTTTTCAGCTCCCTTTTTTTGAATGTGTGCTCAACTCGTTACATATCTTAGGATTTTTGTGAAATTCTGGGTTCTGGTGCAATTTCAGGTCCGGAACTGGAGGCTGGTTGCTGTTTTAACTTAATACATTTTTATGTTTTGTCAATTGGGGCCAGGCTCTTGTTCAAGGATTTTAGTTTCATAGGCTATTCTGAATTAGTCAGTGAGTTTAACTCAATACATTTCTTAGATTTTGGTGTAATTTGTGGCTTTGGTGCCTATTTCAGGTCCAAAATCCGGGCCCTACTGTTTTTATTTGAAAAAAAGGCGGGATAATTAACCCTCTTAAAGTACATCTGCCAAATAAACCAAAACTCCCATTCTCTGACTGCTAGCCCATGAATGTTCGTAATCACTTAACCATAGGATGAACATAATGAGATTTGTTGTTAAACGTTCTAACCACAAACTGATCCATAGAACGACCATAACTACTAAATCCCATCCCTCCCTAAGGTTGCTATCTCCATTCTAATTAACTTTCCAAGGTCCCCAAAGGTCTAAAATCAAATTCAGATAACCTCTCAATTCCAACCCAGCCATAAATTCCCTCCCATCCCATTTGGCGAGTTGACACGTAACATCATGTCCAGTTGTTTCTCAATTTTCTCTGCAAAATACACAGATTCACTACAGGAGTATATAGCCTTGGTCTACTGATAATTTCAGTCGACCAAGTAGCCATCAGTCGAGTAAGTGATCTTGGTCGACCGACAAACTGACAAAATCAGGAGACCAAGTGATGATTGGCCAAGCACTTGGTCGACTGACTTTTTTGCTAGCTTGACTGATTACTTGTTCGTCTGTTTTAGTCAGCTGATCATATTTAAATGTCAGAAGTACTTGATCGATTGAATATTTTAGTCGACCAAGCTCTTGGTCTATTGATTTTTTCAATCGACCAAGAAGCTAGATTTTTAAAAAAAAAATGCAGCAGTGAAATAAATTCTTAAAACAACTAGACTAGTCAAAACATTTAATATACAACGATTATACGGGTCGAAACCGCAGCCACAATTCTTATAACGACTACACGAATCGAAACAACCACATTACAAAAGTACCGACGTTACACACGAAAGCAATTGATATGAAATCTCGATTCTGAACAACCACCACACGAGTCCAAACAATCACCACACAACGAATGTCACCACAAAACTCCATAACTTGATATCAAAATATGAATACAATCCCATAACAATTCATGAAGTAAATACGAGTAAATAAAATTGAACGAGGAAATACAAATAGCTGGTTCACAAGCATGCTACGAGTAAATAAAATTCAAAAGTTATACACTTAAGAGGATGTCATCGTCGTCCGAACCATTCATAAGGCCTCATAGGTCGCTTTGATCAAAACATGGTGTATATCCAAGACGTATTTGATAATTCAACATGGCTATAATCTATGGCATCAACCAGCTCCTGTGGTGAAAAGAATGAAATACCGATTCAAGTAAAGATAACTTATTGGAGACCGTCCGACATTGATTGCAATTTCAACATTTTTATTTTTTGATCGTTGGACAAGCGACCGTAAAGTTCGCCAACGGGAGCTGAGGATGACGAACATGGGGCTGTAGGATTGGATTTGGACGTAGTGTGGGCCAAGGATCCTAAGACGATGAAAGCATTGGACGATATACACCTGTTTCAATCGGTTATTGAGTCGAAGATCCCTGCAGGGTCATTTGAGAGTCGGGATGCGTCGGGGTCCTGGTCGGACGCGACGACTCCGTTTGACCGTGACATGCGTCTGTTCTCGATGGAGGTGGGTACATAGTCGGTCGCGCCATGGCATAGAAATTAGACCGATTGATTTGTCCTCCCTCCACAGAACACATATTCTCTAGTGTCCGGTTTGTAGTTGTCCATGATTCCATCTGGGACCTTCAGTCTTTCTTCCAGGCTTAGTGGGCATCCTTTATCCTTCTCCATCGCCGCAATAATACTGTCCCCTTTCTCTGCCATTTTGGTTTGTTTGAAAAGTAAAATATGTTGACTTAATAACAAGTAGAGAATGGAAGTCTTACATACGCGAGTAGGTGATGGTCGTTTAGAGCGCAATCATCCCTCACATAACGGGACTTGTATATTTCAATCCTACACATAGAACGACCATCATTCTTCTTTTGCTGTGCAGAACATTTACAGGATTATATGGTTAAATAAGAAATAAACGTAACATTTGAATTTAATCAACTTCTACTATCGAAACTTAAATATTCTATTTGGCGTTCACCAATACTCTTGCTCCTACCCCTGTAACAATCTTTCACATTTGCGAGATTTTTTGACGCTTGCTTACCATTCTTCTGTCATTATAACATCAGTAATGTTTAAATTTATATATAATAAAAAAAATTAAAATAGAGGCGATTGGATAACGACATACCTTAAATTCATCGGTGTTAAAGTACGCATACAGGGCTGTCTAGTAGTCCTCGCTATAAGACAAGTCATGCAATTTAGCCAATGCATCATCGATGGATGTACAATCGCTTAACCGCTCGTGACAATAGGTTTTATGGTCATTCCAGGATTTGTTCATTCGTTTTAATAAACTATCTACTTGAGCATCCGAGGGTTTCCCAGGAAAGTTTCTATACTAGTGGAACTCCCTGCGATCCTTGATCAAAATATTTAAGAAAGTAACGAAAAGTTAGACACAACAGTTAACATAAGATAGAAATAACTATGAAATAAAACATTATGGTTTCTTATGTGTATATCAGTTAAAGCAAGGTCCTGATAATGTCTCATGATCTGAGAGTTCCACCTCGGGAAAATCCACCGGCCCTTTTCATTTTTAACCATATGCGGCATGCGTGTTTGATTGTTGGTTATGTAAGTTATGAACGCCTTTAAGGCATTTTGCCAAACGATATTATTATTCGGATATATGTGAGCATTCCATTTTTCATCACCTCCCCTATGATCCCTTGTTGTTTGAGCCTTCACCGTTCCCCTTCTCGAAGTAGAAGTTCGTGCGGCACCTCCAGTGTCCTGTAAATCCGCCTGATTATCCTGTCTCTCCCGATCCTCTATAGGGATGTTCAGGCTCCTAGAACAAGCAAAGATTCGAGCATCCTCCGACGCACTTGAAAATAAAACCACGATTCGAGATTTCAATTGTATGTTAACACGGTAAGTAATGAATGAATATTTAACTGTATTTAAGCTTATCATGATGTGCATGTGAAGGGTCATCACGATCAGGTAGTGGAGGGTGGCCACTATTGCTCACACCCTGAGACCAACCTGAAAAAACTCAGGGCAGTTGTTTATAAAGTTTATTCGTGATAATTTAATATAACATTTGCATGTGAAGGGTTATCACGATTTAAGCTCTACGTTTTCTAGGAACGGTAACATCGCTTCTCCCACAACAAGACATATCTGAGTTTTGTCACAATACATTATTCAATTTCGTAATAAGCATATTAGGCAATTTAGCATAACATTTGCATAACGACATGTAAATTTAATATAATAATTGCATAACGGGAAGTAAATTTTTGTTTTCGATTGTATAATCGAATGTAAATTTAACATAACAATTGCATAACGGAAAGTGAATTTAACGTAACAGTTGCATAACAGAATGTAACTCTAACATAATAAGTACGAGAATGATAATAATACAAAAAGGATATTCTACTAAGTTATGGCTCATCATTAAGAATCTTTGGTTCTCTGTCTGTTCGTAATAAGCTAATGTTCTCGATGTCAAAAGGTAAGGCGGTTGCTTCTGTCACATGCGTTGTCGGGCAACTAATCCCCCGAGTGTCATCATCAGGATCTCCCATGTTATAATAATCCTTTGGATTCTTTACAATACCAACATGCCACTAAGCATTCCTAGGTTCTGAGACGTAGAAGTATTGGCGAGCTTGGTTAGCTAAGATATAAGGCTCTTCACCGAATTTAAGTTTTAATTTATTAAGCAGAAGTAGGTCATTCTCATGTTTATAACCCGACGAACTTATGATATCCTACCACTTGCACTTGAACATGACGATATACTCTGCTCGATAAAAGACCCTTACTATTCTTTGTAGCATTCTATAATAGTTAACATCTCCATCAACTGTCTCATAAATGCCGTAGTTTTGTAACTTTTTGCTTTTACATACGCTTCTCTGTGTGGAATCTAAACCCATTAACAACATAACTAGTGAGGACCTCGATTTGGGTATCTGGTCCATGTGCTAATTCTTTTATATCCGCTGCTAGAAATTCTGTGTCGGTGTTTCCTTGAACCTATTAATAAGCATGACTATGTATCGATTAAGAATGAAAGTAGACCAAATAAATAAATTTTAGCGATAGTTTTTAAAAATCTTACACGTTTGAACCATTTCGGGAAGTGTTTAGGCCCTTGATTATCGACATTCCTTTGTTGGCAACTTCGCTTGGTGGGTAAACGGTTGTGTATTGAGTTCCTTAAAACGTACAAATCGATATTAACATTAATATGGATTTCATGAATACATATTTTATAAGTTCTTCTATCTCTGGACAGTTGTTTAAAACATAACGTTGAATAATAGCAAGATCATTGCATCCAAGATGAGACGACTTCTTGGCATGAAGTGTCTTCTCATGAATCCGAAAGACCAATATTACCGGTCTATCGTCAACTATGTTCTTATTACATCTCTGGTTATTGAATGCAGTCTCAACATCATATGGAACAATATGTCATACATTCCTCAGCGAGAAATCCTTCAGCAATTGACCTTTCGGGTTGACTCCTATTACGGATATACCGTTTCACGTTAACATGCACCATAGAGTTTTAACGTTAACATAAATACTGAAATTTATAAACACATAAGGACTCTTATTAGATTATGTTTATCTCTCGAATGGGTACATCCACCGATAGTTCATGAGACCACCTAAACGCGCCTTTCTAGCAAGATGAACCATGAGACGCAACATAACGGTGAATATCGTTGGTGGAAACATCTCCATTTTACAAAGGATTTGAGGTATCTTCTTCTGAGCACAAATCTATGAAGTAATGACACATATTGGTCACAACTGATACACCGACATTATCTTGTAACGCCCTAATGGCAACATGAAGCAACTGTTGTATTACAATGTGATAGTCGTGACTCTTGAGACTGCTGAGGATTTTCTTATCCAAGTTGACAATTCTACTGATGTTCGAATAATGAGCATATGGTACCCGAACTTCCTTCGGTACCTTGAGAAGAGCAAGCTTCTCACTAACAGTCATAGTGTAACTCGCTGGAGGAATCTTCCATTCACCATTCGCTAATTGGACCGGATGGAATTCTGGAAGCAACTTCTGTTCCTTAAACCACAGTCGTATCACAGGTGCATCCCTGTTCTTTAATTTCGTACCCAATAAGGTGCCAAGAAGGTGTTCACACACGTTCTTCTCAATGTGCATAAAGTCCAAGTTATGACGCAGTCTTCGCTCGTGCTTGGGCCAAAATGACTGTAGGGTGTTTTTTGTCACCCCATTGAGATGGGAATACACGCGCGCTTGTCAGGCGTACTACAGATTCTCCCTGTCTAGGGTAGGCTGGGGTTTATTCATTGTGGGGATCCGAATCTCCGGCAGCCGCGGACTAAGCTGCCGTTAATTACCCCTCGCTTTTGGAGCGAGAGAACCTCCGATTGACGGGTCAAACAGGTCATACGAACTCAATGTGCAGTGTGCGTATGTGTGTCTTGAGGGGTTTTTGATATATCGGGGTCCTCGCAGAGTTTACGGGGGTCTCGCTACCCGGATAACGGGCTAGGGGTCAAAGGGCTAGCAGTCCTCTTGCGGGGTGTGGGACAACGCCCCGTTAGAAATTTTTTCTAACAGGGATAGTGTTGTGGAGTGTGTGTATGAAAAAGGAGAATAACGTCCAAAGGACGCGTGGGTGCCGGCAGCTCACGTTCCTAGCATGCGCCCCATGTTCATGGCACGCGGGCGCTAGGCGTCAGCAGGAAAAGGGACTTGGTCTCTGCACTGGGAGCTGTGCTCCCGATTTGACTTATGGAGTTGAACTCCTGAAAGAGAGGACAAGTGGGAGTTGTACTCCCAAGAAGAAAGATTTATTATTTTGTATATATATATATATATATATATATATATTTTGAGGAGTTAAATTCCTAAGATATTTTTGGAGCTGATGAAAGGGACTTTTCCCTTGAGCCCTGGATATTCCTCAAAGTGGGATTTTTGGAAGTGGGTCTCCTTCCTTTTCTTTATTGGCTGGCTCTTGGGGAAAAGAGGGTGAGATTTAAAAATCTCTCCTTTTGAAGATTAGATGGAAGATCTGGGCTTCCCTTTCTGGGTTTTGTGGTGAAAAACTATTTATTTTTGGAAAAAGAGTGATTCTTGATTTAATTCAAAAAAAGAAAAAGGTTTAGAATCTTGAGGAAGGAGAAGGAGGCACAAAAATCCTAGATTTTTTAGGGGAATAAAAAGTTGTCTTTATTTTATTATCATGTTGCCTTATATAGGCCTACACATTTACATATAGCCCATTGGGCTTTACAAAATGGTATTTTGCCCATCCCATACCTCATGTGTTCATTTTTTTTGCACATGAGCCATGTGCTTTACAAGAATTTGGTTTTATGCCCATTTTTCTTTCATTCATGCATAAAAAAATTACATCAAAATTATATATTACATGATTTCATTTTGGCATGAGGGAGGCCGGCCGCGGGGCTCGACTTGGACATGGGCCCACTTGATCTGGGTTTGGGCCCGCTTGCTTCGAGTTGACTTTGATTTTGACTTGGTCAACCGAGGTGCAATTTTTGACCCCAACAAAGTGCCCCCATCAATAAATGCACACCGCACATGTGGGTTGTGCGCATGAAATTCATGGATCTTCTTTCACGTGGAGGCGACTTGATTTGGTTCTCACTTTTTGGGAAGCTGGCACTGCCTTTTTTACCACATGGACGGTCAGTGCTGCCCTTTTAGCGACGTGGATGGTCGGTTCTGCGCTTTTAGTGACGTGGACGGCCGGCTCTGCCCTTTTAGTGACGTGGACGGTCGGCTCTGCCCTTTTTGCGACTTGGACGGTTGATGCTGCCCTTTTTGCGACTTGGACGGTCGATACTGCCCTTTTAGCGACGTGGACGGTCGATCCTGCCTTTTTAGCGATGCGGACGGTCGATGCTGACCTTTTAGCGACGTGGATTTTGCGACGTGGACGGTCGATTTTGCCTTTTTTGCGATTTGGACGGTCGACTCTGCCCTTTTTGCGACTTGGACGGTCGGTTCAGCCCTTTTAGCGATGTGGACAGTCGATGCTGCCCTTTTAGCGACGTGGACGGTCGGTGCTGCCCTTTTAGCGACGTGGACGGTCGATGCTGGATTTGACTTGCTTCGCCTCTTGCAGTGTCAGAATTCGATTTGACTTGCTCCGCTTTCCGCGGTGTCGGGATTTGGCTTGTTTCCGAGGTGGAGTTTGATTCCGCCGGGGAGGTTGTTGGTTGTCTTGCTGACTTGATATGATTTGGGTTGACATCAGCATCGCTATACTGGAATATGGTACCAGGAGTGAATCATCATTTGCCATGAGGGGATCTCCCTCGTTTCCAGTTTAACGACTTAGGGGTCATATGTTTCCAGTTTAACGACTTAGAGGTCATATGTTCCCAGTTTAAAGACTTAGGGGTCTATTGGATCGATTTGGTTTGGATAGGGGTCGACATCAGCGTTGCTAACACTGAAGCACAGGTGCCAGAAGCAATTCATCATTTGCCTCTCCCTGTTGGGGAGTGATGGCTTAGAAGACAGGTTTAAGTCTCTATCACCTAAAGCTTTTCAATTTTATGAGCCGTAAGGGTCCCATAAAAGCATTCTCTCTACGAGTCGAAAGGATCCCGTACGTGTATTTTCTCCTTAGGAGTCGTAAGGACCTCCAAGTGTGTTTTTCCTTTGTGAGTCGTAAGGATCCCACGAAGGTGTTTTCTTACGAGTCGAGAGGATCTCGTAAGTTTTGTTCTCCTCATGTATTATGAGGACACATGAGTGGGTATTCCCAAATGGAGCATAATTCCAAGGGTGGAGACCGGCCGCTGGACGGATGATTATAGCAGGGTATGAGTGTGATGAGAATTATTTGAGCCCGTGGATTGTATATGGTATTCAGTTTGGGGACCAACCGTAGGGTTGGGAGAATTTTAGGATTTTGTTGGCGTTTGTATCGCTGCACTGGAATATGGTACTAGGAGCGACTCATCATTCGCCATTTGGGAATTTGAATTTTGGTTGGCGTCTGCATCGCTACACTGGAATATGGTATCAGGAGCGACTCATCATTCGCCATTGGGATGTTCGGGGATTTGAGTTTTGGTTGGCGTCTGCATCGCTGCATTGGAATATGGTACCAAGAGCGACCATCATTCGCCGTTGGGATATTCGGGGATTTGAGTTTTAGTTGGCGTCTGCATCGCTGTACTGGAATATGGTACCAGGAGCGACTCATCATTCGCCGTTTTTTACTACGATTGCTCTATTATTTCAGCTTTTCTTATCGCGAATGTCGCGATTGTCCTATCATTTCGGCTATTTATTCGCGGTTGCCCCATCATTTCGGCTTTTTATTATTTTTTATATTTTATATTTTTGTTTTATTTATACATTTTTACATCCCCAGTTTAATGACTTAGAGGTCGACTGTTCCCAGTTTAACGACGTGGTGGTCATCGGTTCCCAGTTTAACGACCTGGTGGTCGGTTGTCCCTCAGTTTAACGATGTGGTGGTCGACTGTTCTCAGAGAAAGGCAGATGTCTGAGAGAATCAGTTTCACGAAGAACTTCGGTCTCCGTTTGTATGAAATTGGCGGTCACAGCTTGACTGTTTGTTAACACGCTTTTAGACAGTTCTATCTCTTCTGTCTTGTATTGCTTTTCGACCCAATCTTTGAAGACGAAGCAGTCCTCAATGGCATGACCTATCACTGTGTGATAGGGGCACTATTTGGGGTCAACTTTTCCAGTTGCTTAATCTTCTGCCGACGCGGATTTGCGATCTTTTTGATTCTGGCAATTGTAGACCGTTTCTTAGGGCGTCCTTGAATATCTTGTGGACTTTGTCCCTTTTGAAGGAATGTATTTTATCTAGCTTCTCTTTCAGTGGAGATCCTCCTCCTTTTCCGAACACTGGCTTCCGAGGCTGGTTGCATTAGGCCCGCTCATCCCTCGCTTATTTCGGTTAGCCGAAATATTGAAAGATTCAGTATCGTCGGAACTTAATCTTTTGCAATTATCGTCCTTTCGGTTTCTCCAGAATCTATTGTTGTTTTGGGAATCAGAGGAGGACTCTTGCTTTGAGCGCTCCAACATCTGGACTTTCCTGTTCAGCTCTTGAAATGTTTTGAGACCCGCGGTGTATAGAAACGGGGCCATCCAATTGAGATTTCCGACGAGGAGGCTGACATATTGGTCCTACTCTATCAGCGGTTCACATTTGATGGAGAGATTGCGCCACCGGGTTATAAAATTCGTGCTGCTTTCGTTGTTCTTTGATTTGGTCCTCTTACGAGGTCGGCAATGGCGATCTTATCGTTGACACTCATGAATTTTTGTCGAAACAAAGATTCCATTTTGACGAAAATAGTAACGGCGCCATCCAGTATGCTCGCGTACCAGTCGAAAGCGACATCGGTCAGGCTATTAACAAACTGGCGGAGGAGAAGCGCATCATTGTCCCCAGTATTCCCATATGAGGCTTTAAAATGAGCGACGTGCTGATTCACATTTCCCGTCCCATCAAATCTTCCGAATTTGGGGATGACATAGCCGCTAGGAAATTCTACCAGATCATACTGAGCAGGATATGACCTCCCACTACTGCTGATATCTTTTTGCGCTTCGGCTTCGGCTACCAAGGTTTTGACTTTGTTGGCAACTAAATCCATGATTTGATCTTGAGTTAGCGGGCTACTGTCATCAGTAGCCAAGACATTTCCCGAGATAGGATGTGACTGACTTTCATGCGGTCCGCCCACCTTTAGATTTGAGGGAATAGGTGTCGGCTGTCTCAGGACACTGTTTCTCGGTTCATGAGCAGAACCCTGGGCTTGATTGGACGGCTGAGAGGCAAGTTGGGCCGTGAGCTGTAAGACGACGTTTGTCAAGTCGTCAATTTTTGAGTAGAGCTTGGCCATCTCGTTGTTTTTACTTCTGAGCTGTTTTCGGAGCTCTTGGAGAAGTTGCTGCTCTGCGTTTTTGGGACGGAAGATTGACTCCTTTTTGCTTTCCGAGCTTGACTCCTTATGAACCGAGGGATCTCTCTGCTTATCAGCTTCATTGGGAGTAGTTTCATTACCTTTTGGAGGATGCTCTTCTTGGGAAGTGACAACTACATTCACACCAGATTGGATTTAAGATGTAGTGGCCGCATCCTTGCTCTTGCTGCGCGTGCCCACCATGTAGACAGTATGGACCACATATCTTGTCGTCTCTTTATCTTTGGCGGGGTAACCATGTTCTTGGAATCTCATGAAGTTCAGCTTAGCCTGAGTCCTAGCCCTTTTGTTGGCTCTTTATCTGAGCCTTTTCTGTCTTAGCTTCTCGATTTTGAGGGCTTGGCGGACATCCGTCATCCAGAAAGCCATCGTGAGCCGATTAACGGGGAGCTTAGAGAAGATACCCAATTGAGCCGTTGTCAGGGGCGTCGCTGAAGCTTTGCCCGAGATGCCTTGTTGCTTTGTTGGTGTTGACGGCCTTGCCCCCAGCCGGGGCCAAGGAAAGTCGTTCAAACACCGACTTGCGTTTGGGTAGTGGTGCCCTCGAGATTACCACATTTGGCCTCTTGCCTTTTGAGGCCGGTTTGTCTGTTACCGGAGTTTGAGGAGCTGGGATGGCGTTAGCTGACACGAACAGAATAGAGCCAAATGGTAGTGGCAGCTCCACCCATTGTCGCTCGAGACTGGCCGGGAGGACCGTCCTGGCGTCCATCTTCATCGTGTAGGAGATGGAAGCTGTATCGACAGCCGAGCTGATTCTTGGAGACATTTTGTTGCGTCCGGAGATTGCAATTTGAAATTTGTTAACCTGCACAAAGAAGCATGATTTCAGTACAGGCAATCGATATGTATATTGATTGAGTTCACATGAACGTTTAAACCGAAATATGGGAGGAGAAATCGGTCCCACCGGGCGTGCCAGAATCTGTAGGGTGTTTTTTGCCACCCCATTGAGATGGGAACGCGCGCGCTTGTCAGGCGTACTACAGATTCCCCCTGTCTAGGATAGGCTGGGGTTTATTGATTGTGGGGATCCGAATCTCTGGCAGCCGCGGACTAAGCTGCCGTTAATTACCCCTCGCTTTTGGAGCGAGGGAACCTCCGATTGACGGGTCAAACATGTCATACGAACTCAATGTGCATTGTGCGTATGCGTGTCTTGAGGGGTTTTGGATATATCGGGGTCCTCGCAGAGTTTACGGGGGTCCCGCTACCCGGATAGCGGGCTGGGGGTCAAGGAGGCTAGCAGTCCCCTTACGGGGTGCGGGGCAGCGTCCCGTTAGAAATTTTTTCTAACGGAGACGGTGTTGTGGAGTGTGTAGGAAAAAAAGGAAGAATAACGTTCAAAGGACGCGTGGGTGCCAGCGTCTCACGTGCCTAGCACGCGGGCACTGGGTGCCCAGCGCCTCACGTGCTTGGCACATGGGCGTCTAGGCGCTGGGCGCCGGCGCCCCACGTGCATGGCACGCGGGCGATAGGCGTCAGCAGGAAAAAGGGATTTGGTCCCTGCACTGAGAGCTGTGCTACCGATTTGACTTATGGAGTTGAACTCCTGACAGAGAGGACAAGTGTGCTTAGCCCCTGCACTAGGAGTTGTACTTCCAAGAAGAAAGATTTATTATTTTGTATATATATATTTGAGGAGTTAAACTCCTAAGATATTTTTGGAGCTGATGAAAGCGGCTTCTCCCTTGAGCCATGGATCTTCCCCAAAGTGGGGTTCTTGGAAGTGGGTCTCTTTCCTCTTCTTTATTGGCTGGCTCTTGGGGAAAAGAGAGTGAGATTTAAAAATCTCTTCTTTTGGAGATTGGATGGAAGATCTGAGCTTCCCTTGTGGGTTTTGTGGTGAAAAACTATTTATTTTTGGAAAAGGAAGAGTGAAACTCTTGATTTAATTCAAAAAAGAAGAAGTTCTAGAACCCCGAGGAAGGAGAAGGAGGCACAAAAATCCTAGATTTTTGAGAGGAATAAGAAGTTATGTCTTTATTTCATTATCATGTTGCCTTATATAGGCCTACACATTTACATATAGCCCCTTGAGCTTTACAAAATGGTATTTTGCCCATCCCATACCTCATGTGCTCATTTCTTTTGCACATGAGCCATGGGCTTTACAAGAATTTGGCTTTATGCCCATTTTTCTTACATTCATGCATAAAAAATTACATCAAAATTATTTATTACATGATTTCATTTTGGTATGGGGGAGGTCGGCCACGGGGCTCGACTTGGGCATGGGCCCACTTGATCTGGGCTTGGGCCCAGTTGCTTAGGGTTGACTTTGATTTTGACTTGGTCAACCGGGGTGCAATTTTTGACCCCAACAATGACAACTCGTTAAAAATAGAATTCTTATTACAGTTACTATCTTTTAGAATAGTATGCTTATACTTCTTTCCGAAAACAACCTGGATGTGCTATACGTCTTGATACGCCTTCCACCCGTTTGGCTCAGGAGGCGGGGGCGATCCTCCTTGCCATTAAAGCGTATCTTATTGTTTCGATATGGATGGCCAACGTCTAACCAACGACGGTGTCCCGTGTAGCACTTAATCATATTGTTTCTACACTTCTCCACATGAGTGTCATCTTCGCAGCAAGGGAAATCTTCATCAACTTTCATACTCTTTCCAGACAACATGGCATACGCTCGGAAATCATTGATGTTCCAAAACATCGCCGTCCTCAACCTGAACATCTGCTTATTATGGGCATCATAAATTTCGATGCCATCATCCCACAACTCCTTTAAGTACTCGACCAACGGTCTCAAGTACACATCGATTTCATTTTCAGGAAAGGTATCTCGAGGGATCAACAAAGACATCTGAGTATAAGACTTTTTCATACTCATCCATGGCGGAAGGTTATACACGATTAGAGTAACTGGCCAGAGGCTATGGGATTTACCATGATTGAACGGCTCCATGCCATCGGTCGATAATCTAAGTCTGATATTACAGGTCTCCGAAGCAAATTTCGGGTAACGAGCATCAAATCTTTGCCACTCTTCACCATCTGCGGGGTGCCTTATCCTTCCATCTTTGTTGCGGTCATCTTTATGCCATGTTATGAACTGGGCGGTTTCTGATGACAAGAATAATCTCTTAACCCTTTCTTTGGTAGAGAAAAATCGCAAAACCTTCGTCGGCATAGGTTTAAGACCTTTGGAGGTAAATGCCTTGTCACCTGTTCCTTCTTTAGGTACGAGCCATCTCGATTCATAACAAATTTTACACTCATTTAAGTTCTTGTCCTCGCTATTCATGTATAGCATACAATCGTTCGAACATGCATCTATTTTTTTAATAAGTGAAACCCATGTTTGTAACCATTTTCTTCATCACTTCGAAATTTGCCGGAAGATCGAAATTTGGATAAGCTTTCTTTTCTAACTGAAGAATTTCTTTGAATGACTTGTTAGTACACTGATTTTTGCATTTAATATGAAACATGCGAACCGTCTAATCCAACTTTGACATGGTCGCACCCTCGTAAAGGGGTTTGTTCGCATCCTCCATGTACCTGAAAAACTTCGCCGATTGCGCATCTGGGCCAGCTCTGTCATCAACCGAAGCTATATCAGGCTCGTGCACGACAACATGCAATTCGTCAATCATAACATTCAAACCCGTCCCGAAAACTCTTTTAATGAGAGGGGGATCACGACGCCTTCTATGAACTGTGACAATTGCGTCACTCCAGGATTCCTTTTCTTTCCATGATGGAACTAGACTTCATAACCTTGAGACATACCGTTAACTTCTAAGTGCTCATGCCAACTCCTGTTTCCATATTGCACCATTTTGGCATTTCTTACAAGGGCAACGCATAGCATCGTCACTTATTTTTTTTGAAAATTCCATAAACTCCTAGATATGTTCTTTGTATTATGGTAAAAACTTGTTCGTATATATCCAAGACCTATCCATTATACTCGAATATGGAAAACCTACCGATAACGATTAGTTAACCAACAACTGGATATTTAACCGTATTTAATTATTTATATTTAAACTTTCGTCTTCAAGAATATCATGATATTATTGTTAATAAAATGGATATCGGGGGTAACGGTTGTCGGGGGATATCGGGGGTAACGGTTGTCGGGGGTAAGGTTTCTATCTCATTAAGAATATATAACGCATACACTCATATACTTGTGTTTTCATTCGTTTTGAGAAAATTTCGGCAGCACCTCCCCGCTGTTCTCCGAGTATACTGCAATAGAAGAAATGGACATCTTAACGCTATTAACATTGAAATGACCCACTTCTATATTTGTACATGGAAAACCAGTGAAGTACAGCTGAAATAAATCTCGAAACATATGAAATTACAAATGCAAGGGGTGTATGCGTCATACATTCTTAACTTATCCACACTGGATAAATCTGTCGGTTATAGTGCGACTAGTGTTCTCGTCGCATAAACTACGACAATGTTGATAATAACGAATGAGTGACAACCGATTGTTGCCAATCTCGCGTAGTTTTATGTCGCGAAGAAAACTGTAAGCATATAACTGATAGACGGGGTCTAAGGCGTGTATTTTTTAATGTGAGAATCTCGATGAAAATATGGAACATTTCCCGTTATTATCGCGTATCGTATACTTATACTTAATTTGGTTTTAGGGTTATTGTTTCACTTCGAACGAGGTTTCTACTTAGGATTTTTATGTATCTAATTTACAGGGTTAACGATTAATTGGGATTTGAAGGGTTTATTATTGTTTTATTCTAAGAATAATAATTAACGATACATAAATAGCAATTATAACAAATATAAAGTGCAAAGTAGTGTACCTCAACTTCCGGTCTAAAGTGAAATGGATCTAAAGACCAAAACAATACCCACCAATCTCGGCAACGCCTCACGAATGCTAACCTTAACAATTCAAACTTATTTCAATTAATTTCTTTTTATATTTAATTAAGAAAATTAAGATCTAAATTTATTGTCAAAACTATATTTAATTAACAAAATCAACATGCGATTAAAAAATTAATATTCAACACTAGTTAATTATATAATTTTAAAATTGACATTTAAGAATAGTAATTTTTTTAAAAACACACTTTTGGAAGGGTGACCAGGGCTGACGGTGGTTGGCGCGGGAGGCGAAGGTGACTATGATCGTGAGAAGTTGAGGGGGTTGACACTTTTGGGAAGGATATTAATTTGGGGTGGTGACGTAGGGGGAGGCGGGGCGGCGGAGGAGGCAGAGGCTGGCGGAGGAGACAACGATCACGAGAAGTTGGGGAGGGGGTGGCAGTTTTGGGGAGGATTTTAGGCTGAGGTTGCAGGAGGGAGAGGTGGCGGTGGAGGCGGAAGCTAGCGGAGGCGGCGAGATCAGGCTTTCTTTTGGGATGAATTTTCTTTTTTACCTACGAATTTGGGTAATGATCCTAATAGAAAACCTTAGAGGACTTGCTCGTCGGAATAAATCAGTCGACCAAGTCCCCTTAGTCTACCCGGTCAACCATCACTTGGCCGATTTGGGAGGGGGGCTTGGTGGACTGGAAAAATTAGTCGGCGCAACCCATCAGTCAACCAAGTGATTGTTTTCTTGTAGTGATTGATGGTTTTATAAATCCTTTCCTTTGCAAATTGTCCATCGTCAAAATCGCATTTCTATGTGCTAACCAACAAAACGCCTTAACTTTATGTGGGGCTTTAGCTTTCCATAATTGCGACGTCGCAGTCTTGATCGATCCTCCCTTATTTAAGATCTTATATAAAGATTTAACATTGAAGTTTCCTCAAGCATCTCGTCTCCATAAACATTTATCCTGTTGCATATCATCCGGTCTCCAATCATCTAAGTATCCAGTAGCTCCAACAAACACGTACATTCCACCAATGTTGTAAAGAATGGATAAGAGTTTGTTCGGTTGGACGACGAATAAAAAATATCTGGTTTATTTGGTAAATATTCGGTTTATTCGGATTATGCGACCATCAATATTTTTATATAAATATTACATATTAAAAATAAAAAATATAAAGATATACAGAAAATATATTCGTGGTTTAATGGTAAGGCGTCCGAATTAAAACGAAAGATTGTGGGTTTGAGACATCGTTTTTTTTGAACTGGAGAGTATTAGTTGAGAAAGAAGAATGAGGAGAGAGAAATGAGGAGAGGATGTTGTGAAATAGTAAGTGTGCGTCTTATTTGTTGTTTAATTAAGTTGTGGATTCCATGCTTGTTTTTTTAGTTGTGATTTTTTTTTTGGTTTTTGGGTCTAATGGGCCAATTCGGTCAAATATTCGCGTTATTTGTCTAAATATGCGGTTTCTGCGGCGAATATTCGGTTTGACTTCTTATTTGACCGAATATTGGAGTTGCTGTTCGTTTTACCATCGAATCCGAATATTCCGTTTTTACAACATTGCGTTTGACTATTCACAATCTTCTTTTAAATCAAATTTTCCACTCGTTTCCATTCCATTGGCACTTGACATATGCATGTTCATCCCTTGCAAGAAGAACCAAGTCCTTAAATTTATAATGTAATGTTGTGTCTCCACATCTTCCATCTTTCCAAAAATTATTACGGTCACTGTGGCCAATCATGAAGCTAGCTCCTGTATAAAAAATCCCTACCTTTTGAACTCCCCCTAAAATCCAGATGACATAGCATAATTCTCAGTATGCCCTCTCAGAACTTCTGAACGAGAATACTCCTTGATTATTGATCTCGTCCATGTCAACTGCTCACCATTATGCAGCTTCCATCACGACTTGCTTAGAAATGCCCTGTTCATGTTTCGTAAATTTATTACCCGTAATCTTCTTTCATTTTTCCTCTTACAAACTTCTGATGACCATCGTAATAATGGATACCCCTTCGCATTTTCATTTGCACTTTTCCATAAAAATCTTCATCTTATAGTAGAGTAGATCATTATGATCTTATCAATCGAGGCCAATTTCTTTATGGAAGGTTGTAATGTAATAGGTTATTATGTAGTTTAGAGGGTTTTCTTTTGTGCCGATTCCTAAGCACCTTTGAGACCAATTACCGTGTTTAACTCAAAATGTTTAGGTATTTTTAATTGAAGCAAGTCGCATGATAATAGATTGTGGTTCTACACTCCAAGACTCTTCTTTTTAGTTGGTGCAAGTGACGATGTTTTTCAAAAGCGGAGGTAGAGCGGTTTGGTTGGCTAGCCGTTTGAGTGGACACTCGTAAATATGCTCAATTGATTGCTCAATTGTTATGTATCAATACCACATAAATTATTAATTAAACAATATTTCGTAGGAATTTAACAAAGTGTCAGCAGTTAAAACGATAAAATTGAAGAACGAGTAAAGAAACTTTATTAACTCTTCTTCGCTTAAAATCTATAGTTACACTTGAGAAATATGAAATTCCATAAATGTATAGAAAAATTAAAGGAAGAGAAGAAAGCAAAAGGGATCGGATCTTGTTCGCATATTGCTCTTTGTTTGCTGATTTTGGCAAGAAGCTTGAAATTGAGAAAGTCTAAAGACATCCAAAGGGGCAAAGCTTCTAATATAATAATGGAAGAGAATTGATTAATATTCTCTTATTAAGGACAATTCAGATATACTCTTTATAAGAATTTACAAATGGTCAGATAAAAAATAAACAATGTCAATAAGTGTTAATATCATGCATATTTACATTAAACTCTACCCATCTTGAGAAATAAAATGAGTTGAATTCAAGATAAAAAATCTGGGTATCTGTGTCAGTATCTAGCAATCATTTTTGCGACCAGAAGCGGCCACTTGAGCAGTATCTTCCATTCCGGATTTGAATAATCGAACTCTTTATCAATTGAGTAAAGAATTTTTAAAAGTTACTAGATAATCTAAATAAATACTAAAAACAATTTGACGTATTTATTAGTAATTTGTGATGTGTAAAGTGATTTTTAAAAATATATCGTAGAGATAACTATACCCTTCTTGACATTTTAAAACTAATTATTAGGTTAAATAAACCAATAATCCATTGACAAACCCTTTAACTTGTTAATGAACTCAATACTAAAATTCCAATAATCGATAAATGAATCCAATGCAGAGGTTTCAAAATCTTGGCATCAATCTCGGGATCTCAACTTGGACCGTTAGTTTTGGGAGTGGAATTGGCTGTTTCATATTGGGATCGGCGAAGATTTTAAACCAGGTAGAATTTAGGTTATAAGAGGGTAACTATAACAAACTTTTTAATCAAGATAAAGAGCCTCCAAAACTGCCTAGGTGTCTCCTTTTAAAACAATAGCAAGTAGGGTCTGAACCTAGACCGCTTGCTTGACAGCTATAAGTTATTACTTTGCTATAGTGGCATTCGATCTAAGGTTCTCCTTGACCTTTCTTTTTGTTAGCCACATTGGCTTTTGCATAGGTTTAATTTCTTCTAAAGTTCACATTTTGATTTATGCGCCCTGATATATTTGAAGCTGGACGGATATCATACCATCTAAGGGTATCCCAACCATTGCACCAAAAGTTTTTAAGTTATGGTTGCATTTATGGCGAAGGTTGATTCTTACAATCTAAATGCTGTTTGTATTTGTGCTTATTGTTTCTATCAGCCTCTTGGTGTAGGTTTTTCCAATTTTGGATGACGTTTGGATTTGATAGTTGGATTTTATATCGATTTATGGCAGTTTTAGATTTTCCTTTCGTAAAGATCTCACCTTTTGTTAGTTTGGGCATGAAATCCTTTCATTTGTAGAATTTTTTTTAGAGCTTAAGGATACAGTTGTACAAGCCTATAGAACAGATCCTGTTCAAGTAAGGTCGTTCAACAACAACAACAACTGAGCCTTTTATCCCAAGCATATGGTATAGGCTATATGAACCAACATGAGAATCACGCTGGGTCCAGCACATGAATCCTCCGTCTCCACTCATTCCTATCGAACAATATACTTTCATCGAGTCCTTTGGCAACCATATCGTTTCGTATCACTTCCATCCATGTTTTCTTCGGTCTTCCTTTTGCCTTTTTGCCATTGCCCATATCGAGAGTATCTATTCGTAGAACCGGTGCTTCCATAGGTCTGCGTCGCACATGACCAAACCATGTTAGCCGGTTTTCCCGCATCTTCTCCTCCACAGGTGCTACACAAGTAATGTCGTTCATTTGTAGAAATTATCCAGCTACTTTTTGGGTTCTGGTTTGCATAAGGGTTCAGGTTTTCTATTGGTTGAGATCCTGGGAATTGCTTTGGGTATCATCATGCCGAAGATCTTATTTTATCATTGCCAAACTTATTGTTATATAATCTGAAATTTGATTATTTATGTTTATCATACTATCGATGATTCCTCAATGCCTGCCCTCTTCTTGGGACGTAGGTTTTGGGGGGACTTTTTTCCTTCGTACCAAGCAATATGCCTATTCAGTTCTCTATCTTGTCTTCCGAGGATTGCTCTAAATCGTTGTAGAATAGTCGAAAGCTTTTTTTAATATCCTTCAGAGTATTGAATGATATACTATGGTGTTTCATCCTTGGGTCTGTCTTTTTTCTACCCAAAATTGTTATGAATATCTACACAATTACATATTTTCCAAGTTTTGATCTAAATTCCCATCAATCTTCTTCAAGTTCTACCCTATTTCTGGTATTGCTTTTTAACAATGATTAAATTAAAAGCGTCACACTACACGATATTTTGATTTGACATTGTTTGCTTTCATGGAAGTTGCTCAACAGAAAGAAGTACAGCCCTTTGTATTTTTTCTCTCACTAACTTGAAGAGGGAGAAGTTCAGCAACCTAATGGCAGGAAAAAGAATTGCATATTTTTAGTTACGATATTACTCTCTCTCGCTCCCCCCTCCCAAGCGGTGTATAAAATGGCACGGTAGGAAATTTTATACAGTAGGGGCTCTAAAAGCCAACCATCCACCAATATTTTTTAATGATCGGCAGTGTCGAAAAATGCGTTCTATGCGGTTGTATATGCGGCTGCTTATGCGGATGTGCTCCTTCGGCGCATGAAAACCAATGATTTTCTTGGTGTATGAGGTGAAAAGTTTGTCTTAATGCATAGAAATTGTTATGCGGACGCATATTGTGATATGCGGCCGCATAAAGCGTATAGAAACTTAATTTTAAGTTGGGTTATGAAACGGGTAAGGTTTTTTTATTATACCCGTATTCAAAGCCCAAACTCAATAACCTAAGTACATCTATAAAATATCTCCAAAAACCAAATAAATTATTTCTACTTACTCCTCCGACGAAAACTCTGGTAGGACATCGTCTTTTTAGGCAAGAAATCCGAGAAACTCTTTAGCTTCTTCTCAACAAAAAGACTTGTTTTTTCTTCAATTTTCATGTTTATTTTCTTAGAAATTCTAAAACTTCATGTATTTTGACCTTCTTTTCTCAACAAAATATTGATTACTTAATAATTCAACAATATTCATTACATTAAAATTATGGACACTATATTTTGAACACATGTTTAGCATTTTTTCTATATTTTAATCATTTTTTATCATTAATATATATCCTTTTGATTCTTCAATTTAAATAATGCAAATCGCATATGCGACGCATAATCGCTTATGCGCTATGCAGTCTTTGGGCGCATGAAAATGCATATCACATCCCTTATCATTGATGATCGGCATTGTCCATCTTGATCATCATGCCCTTAAACACGTGTGTTAATTTTCATGTGAAGTGGATCGTTCGTCCTTGCGTCATATGCTTACAAAATTAATGCTTTTCCTACAATAGAACATTTTACGAAGCTTAATGAATGGGCGAAGAGTATTCAAACAACATGAAATTTTGAGTACCTATAGTTTAGGACATGGAGATTAATATGGCCGGTGTCGATCGTCCAAAAAAAATCGATGGACGGTTGTCTTTTCAAGCCGCTAATGTAGGAAATTTCCTATTGCTCACTTTATACTCCGCATCACACACACACACACACACACACACACATATATATACATACATAATACATATGTACATACGTACTTACGTATGTATGTATATGTGTGTGTAGCTTTGAAGAAACTAATTTCTTGCTTCATGTTTCTAACTTTTCATCCATATCCTCGAAACAACATACATTTAAGATTTGTGATGCCTCTGTAAAGTGTAGATAATTTAGAGTGGATCAGGATCTGTTTTAGTTGATCTTTATGTCCTTTATCCATTCTGATGTAATTGCCCATATTCTCCTCTGCCACTTTTTTCTTTCAGCATCAAACTTAACTCATGAAGTTAACATTGTTATTACATTTCTTTCCAAATTCCATTAATCATTCATAAATAATTAAATTTACAGGATGAAGATTCGGAGGAATATGGAAGTCCAACCGTATTGGCTTCTGCAGTTGCTGATCTAATTAAGTCCCGCACTGAAGCACACCTGAGGAAGGTCCAAACTGCGGTGTCTGCGAAGCCAATTGTGATGAGATCTGAATATGCTCACTGCCCTAATCTCACCGTCATTGACACTCCTGGTTTTATTCTAAAGGTGCTCTACCTGGTTTATTAAATTTCTCTTCGTATTCAGTTATCGCTTGTTTCACACTAACATCGTGTTGCAGGCCAAGAAGGGTGAAGCGGAGACCACTCCCGATGAGATTTTATCAATGGTGAAGTCGTTGGCAAGCCCTTCTCACCGCATTCTCTTGTTCCTCCAACAAAGCAGCGTAGAATGGTGCTCTTTGCTTTGGCTAGATACTATTCGTGAAATTGATCCCACTTTTAAAAGAACAATAATAGTCAGTTCCAAGTTTGACAACCGGCTGAAGGTAATTACTGGGTTTGGAAGTTGTCATTATTGCAAATTATTTTCATCTAATTGCAACCCCCTGTAGTTTATCCCGATAGCAATTATAGCCCTCGATCGTTTTATTAGCGCCAACACCCCGTTTGTTCATCGACCAAAACATTCAACAACAGTCAAAATTCTACTCTAAACAACACATTGCTAGCTCTAAAATTAAAGTAGACAATCATTTGAGAAGTTTGGAGTTGAATTTGAGTGTTTTAAGGGTTTTGGTCGATGATTGGGGATCACTGTAATAAAATACTTGAAGGCATATCAGTGCTACATGTGGTAAACTATAACGAGATCTTGAGCAGTTGACCCTCTAATTATTCTATTGTTCCTTTCTACATCCTTTGTAATATATATTGATTAATTCCTGCAGGAGTTCACTGAAAAGTGGGAAGTCGATCGCTATCTTAGTGCAAGTGGTTATTTAGGAGACAGCACACACCCATATTTTGTCGCTCTGCCAAAAGATAGGGGAACAGTGTCTAATGAGGAATTCCGCAGGCAGATTACTCAAGTGGATGCAGAGATTTTGCACCACCTTCGTGAAAATATTAAAGGGGGATTTAATGAAGAGAAATTTGGAGCTTTTATTGGTTTTAGGTGTCTCCGACAGTATTTGGAAGCAGAGCTTCAGAAAAGATACAAAGAGGCAGCACCGGCAACACTAGCCTTGCTAGAGCAGCGTTGTTCCGAAGTCTCCACTGAGTTGGCCCGAATGGAATCAAAGATACAGGCTACTTCTGACGTTTCTCATCTTCGAAGATCTGCCATTCTTCATACAGCTTCTATTTGTAATCATGTGGTAATTTTGCCCCCTTCTCTTGCCATTTGTTTCTAGGGTTAATTTCACAAAACCTCGCTATTGTTACCTTCTGTAGTATTTATACCTCCTCCAATCTTTTATTATATCAAACAACCTCTCTGCTCATTGGTCGAAACCCTTACAAACACTTGAATCCAATCTAAAGAATTCGAATAATAATTTAATTCTATAACTTGGTTGTGTTGTTTAGAGTAGAATTTTTATTTTTTTAGGCTCTTGGTCAATGAACAGAGTGGGTTATTGCAGTAATAAATTACTTGAGGGTGGTACAACTGCTATAGGGGTAAAACCAAAGTGGGGTTTTGTACAAATAACCCTTGTTTTTATTTATATTGTTCATGCAAAAAAGCCTTCAACTTATAGTTTTCTTTTTTTGTAAAATAATAATTGAAGGACGCTTTGATTAATGGGGCAGCGGATCCTGCTCCCGAGCAATGGGGAAGAACAATGGATGAAGAACAATCAGAAAGCGGCAGCGGTAGCTGGCCTGGTGTAACTGCTGTTGTTAGGCCTCCAAACTCTACCCTTAAGCTATATGGCGGAGCGGCGTTTGAGAGAGTTATGCATGAATTCCGCTGCGCCGCATATTCAATTGAATGCCCACGAGTCTCAAGGGAAAAGGTAACCTATATATTTAAGAAAGTTGTAGAGCCTGAATTCTTGGAGTAATCTTGTTGGTGAAAGGAAGCTTAAATTTAATTTAACTTTTTGAAACCAGGTTGCTAATATTCTGCTTGCTCATGCTGGGAGAGGCGGGGGTGGAGGGATAGCAGAGGCTGCTGCTGAGATAGCACGTGCAGCCGCACGGTCATGGCTCAGTCCGCTGCTTGATACTGCTATTGAACGGCTTTCGTTTGTTTTGAAAAGCTTGTTTGACCTGGCTATGGAGCGGAACCGCAGCCATGACCCAAGTTGTAAGTTGTGATATTTGCACTTGCCTATGCCCTATGTCTGTGATACCATGTGCTGTTAAACAATCGCCTATTGGTAACTTGGGTCCCTATCTCTAAGATATTTCTTCCTTTCAGCTTCCTTTTTACTAAGTTTTAGGCATGCCATTAGCTTATGAGTTGTAAATTGAAATATAAAAAATTTTAGGACATTTTTTAACACCATTCAACAGCGCTTCCATGCTTTTATTCCCATTTATTAATATCGATTAGATCAGTTTCTCAGACACCTTAATTTAATTGTAAGAGAACATTGGAATCATCAGCATTCTATATGATGGCCAGCATTTGATAGACATCAATAAAGTGGTATACAAGAGTAAGAAATTAAAACTGTGTGAAGTGTGAGTGAATATATCCTATAAAATACTTTTCAAATTACAATGAGTTTTGCTGTTAAGTTAAAGGCCATTGTTTTCTAAAAGACGCTGTTTTGTCTGAATTTTGATTTTTTTCTTGGCTAATTTGTCAATACCTTGGATATCTAAATTTTAAGAGACGCGCCACTGAAGTTTTAGTTATGTATCAAATCTCTTTGACAGTACCTAATAAGAAGGAAATAAGCTGGCAAATAGTTTTGTAGTTCAAGTCCATAAGACATTATGCAAGTTTTCTTACAATTTCCATCTCTACCATGCTTATCTTGGTCATGTTGAATTGCGGTGTTGCATTGGCAAAACTGTAGCAATATTCCTTTCGGCAACTATATTTGGTTTATATTCATGTCTCTTCATTCAGGAAATCTCATTTTGAATATGTCATGCTGAACATGCATGTGATGAGTCCCAATTAGAAAGTTTCTTAGACAGCAATTCATGCGATCAGGAGGGGACTAAAGTTGAAGATCGTTCTAAAATATTATATGTTGTGCTGAACATGGGTCTGCTGAAATTAATGGTAATGTTTATTTCTATTGTCAATATTCTAAGGATCTGTATTCATAAAAAAACGTTCTTAGCATCTGAAACGAACCATTTAGCAAACTGAAAGATATAATTTTCATGTAGCAACTCATGTTTGTTTCTTTAATACAAGACAAGATTCCATGTGCTGCCAATTGGATCTTGTGTTTTATCTTTCTAGTTTTCTTGTAGATATTTGTTAAGTGTAACTGAAAATTGTTGTTGCCCACATGTATCTGACGCCTGATGTAGACCAAGGGGACAACGGAGATATGGATGGATACATTGGTTTTCATGCTGGTCTAAGACGATCTTACAATAACTTTATTCACGACCTCTCCAAACAATGCAAGCAACTGGTGCGGCATCACCTTGATTCAGTGACCAGTCCCTATTCTCAAGTCTGCTATGAATATGATCAACATGGATACAATCCGCTCCCAACGGTCAAATTCTTTTTCGATCTATCAGATGAAAACTTAGACATGGATCAGGAGAACATCCCACCAAAAGACGAGCAACATAATCTTACCCCTGGCAAAGGAACTGAATCCAAAGAAGTTCTAAGAGAAAGCCAGCTCACTGTTCCTGAAACTCCGTCTCCTGATCAGCCGAGCGATGCCAGTTTTGGGGTTAAGAAGAAAGAGAACGGTGTTGATATCGGAGCAAGGAAAAGGCATGCAAGAATTGTAACAAATGGAAGAAATTCTGATATTATCAGAAATCAAAACGGTGGTCTCCTTTTCGGTGGAGGTGATCTGGGCTCAAAATCGGTGTCATCATACACCGAAATCTGTTCTATGGCTGCGCAACATTTTGCAAGAATCCGGGAAGTTCTAATTGAGAGAAATATTCCTTCTGCCTTGAACGCTGGATTTCTAACTCCATGGTAACCGCTTTAGAAGAATACACACACACACACACACACTCTCTCTCTCTCACACACACACACACACACTAGTTTTGCATATATACTAGATTCCATATTTGTCACCTCTATAATTCTACTCCACATCTTTTCCATGTAGCAAACTATGATTATATCCTTTTTTGGTCAAAATTAATTTTTAGCAAGGTTAAAAATCTCGATATCGGACGGTCACTTTTGGGATCGAAATTCGCAATCTCGGCCATATAGGCTCTATCCGATCAGAATATCGGATTTTATATTGTTTGAGAAAAAGAAATTTTAAGAACTTATAATAAACCCATCAAACCATTAATGGACCCATTTATCCATCAGTAAACTAGTCATTAATAAACTTAATATGAAACCCCATTATAAAATGGTAAACACAATATTACTTGGTACTGGATCGTATCGGTCTCAGGACTCGGATGGTCATTTTTGGGATCGATATTCGCCATCTTGGATTGGGATCGGCCGGGATTTCCAACCATGATTTATGCTACTCTTAACTATGCTTATTTTCATTGAACTACCGTAA
Source organism: Agapanthus africanus (assembly GCA_030015575.1). NCBI lineage: Eukaryota > Viridiplantae > Streptophyta > Magnoliopsida > Asparagales > Amaryllidaceae > Agapanthus > Agapanthus africanus. The sequence continues at coordinate 151,519,191 of JASDDO010000026.1, read as the reverse complement.
TGTTTATTTAATTGCACTATGTAGTAAGCTCTCTTGAAGTGCTATATTCAAGGGCATTTAGTAAAAAGAACTCTCATAAACCAAAGTTTAATGGAGTTTAGTGAGATATAGAACTCTAAGGTAGTCGGTGAAAACGGCGTAGTTAAAGGTGTCTAATTGTAATTTAGCCTCTTAAAATAATTTATTTCATCATCCAAAATTAATGAGCTAAAAATACTATATGATTGTATGCACTATGCAATTATTTATGCGATTGGTTTTTCTTCTAATATTTTTTCCTTTTCATCATATAATGCAGTCGTGAGAGACTGGTCGTGGCCCTTGCATTGGATCTCTTTGCCCTGAAAGATGAAAAATTCATGGACATGTTTGTTGCACCTGGTGCAATCGATGTCCTCCAAACTGAACGGCAGTCTCTGCACAAGCGTCAAAAGGTTTTGCAATCTTGTTTGAATGAATTCAAAAACATTGCTCGGTCGCTATGAGGGAGTTTAGTGGGGATACATTCATAATTTCTGGTATGTGTTTGTTTATTTTATTCCTGAGAAGTTTTTTCTCAATTTAGACTGTTGAATGTTCCATGCTTAGAGATTGTCCAAGCACCACATACCATAGTTCAATGGACATGTAAGTGCTTCATACATCGTCTTCTTTTAAGCTGTATGTATCTCCACTATCTTATAATGGCTATTCTACCATATTGTGGTTGGATTGTGAATTCGGGTTTGGGAATAGTAATTGTCTTCAAACAAATGAAAATCAGGAAATTCATGCCTTCCACTAATACATTATCCTGCTTTCGCTGTTGTGAGTGTGAAACCAAACAAAAAAAATAAAAATAAAAATAAAAACCAAAAAAAAAAATAAAAACAAAAACACCGCCCGCTTTCACATTGAACCTGAAAGAAGGGCTGTTGATGTTATTGGTTATTGTTATTGCTGCTGCAGCTGCTGCTGCTAGGACTATTGCTATTTGGTGAAATTGATATATTATAATTTTCTCCCCTTTGAGAATGGCTTATTATAAAACTGTGGAAAATGTTTAGTTGGGACGCACATCGTTGCTTTTAACGCGCAAGATTAGTAAAGAATGTTACCTGTTTCATATGATCAACTACCTATTGGATAGTTTATGCTATACGATCTTACAATATCAAGATAATATACCTCTCATGGTGCTTGAAAACAACGGAATGTTTCAGAGGTGGTCGACTTATGCCATGTTTTTTAGGGGTGGTGGTGGTGGTGGTTGGGGGGGGGAGGGGATATAGGTAGTTTAAATTAATCCCCCTATTTTTCTTCGACCTTCCTTTAACATGTGACCTCATATTGCCATGATTCCCATGTTCTACCAACTCTTCCACCCATTTAGGTGATTTATATCATGCCTTACCCTCATTACATTTAGCTTTATTATATATAGAAAATATAATATTTTAGATTGTGCGTTATTGTTAATTGTATGTATGCTAATGTTGGTGATGATAAAAAGTCATATATGGATTTTGTATGCTGCATTTCATTCCCTAGAAAAATTTTCAGGCTCGGCTTCTGGCTATATGTCAATAAAATAATTTGTCAACTTGATCGATAACTCTAAATTATATATAGACCAATCAACGCGCACAAGTCCGATTTTATAACTTTAAAAGGTGTATAGACCAATTAAAAAGTCAAAACATGTTAACAAATGGATTTTTCAACCCGACTTTTGTAATTTGGAATTCTTAGGCCAAATAACGATCAGATTCTTCTGTTCTTGTGATCAACCGTAGCTACAACTTTTGGCTGACATGAAATAAGCAATGTTGAAAGGCTAGAGATTGTTGTTTGCATTTGTCACCTTCTTCAAATAAAGAACGCGGCACATTCTTTTCTCATGACCAATATAGTGAATATAATGTTTGCTGAGAAGTTGACATATACTAAACTAGGAACAGTTAGCTAAGTATGTTTTTTTAGGCAATTCGGAAATAATCATCTTTCACATCTTGAATAACATATGTTTGTTTATACATGCTTATCTCATCTCCTGTGCCCTGATGTTCACAAAATAATTATGAAACACCAATGTCATACACACACACATATGTACATATTAACAAATTGGACCGACTTACGTTTATATATATGAATAGTCACATTCAATGTGATATGATTTAATAAATTTTATCTATAGATACCCTAGTTTTAACTCTTTGACACAGTAAAATGAGGAGAAAATATTCATTATCTCTATCTCCACATTTTCCCCACAAGAACCCAGTTTATATAATTTGATGTTGCCTTCTCGAAAGACCGGATGAAGGTATATATTTTTATTTACGTTTCCACCCTTTTAAGTGGTTTATTTTCACCGTGCATTTTGATCGTCATCATCTTCTCCTTTGACCTCACATCCAATAGTTGCAAAATTAAAGTTTTATCTGCAATGGAATACTTTCACCTGTTCAAATCTAGTGCATACAAGTACGGACGATGCCGATAATCCAATTAAATGAAGAATTGATTTCTTGTATAATGATTGATATTCCATACTCTTTTTATAGTATAAGAGGATCATAGCTTTAATATTTTAACCGAAGCAAAAGAGAGCATAAAGAGAAAAGGAAGAAGGCACATTCAATAGTGCCACACTCATTTGCATGGTCCCAGTTGCCCCCAAAAAATGAAAGTTTAAGAGATGCTATCTTTACTCAAAATAACAAAAGGAGAATGCAATGGAATTAAAACGCATGTAGGTTTAAGTTATTGGATTTTGAATTGGCTTAAGTAGAAACTAAGATGCCTTATTTGAATGGAACTCCTATAGATTATTTTTGTGCAATCAAGAATGTTGGCGGCCCATGAAAATGCAATTGAAATTGTGTTCTGAGAGCAAATTGGGTCCTTAATATTCTAATTCTGGCCTTGTTAAATTGTTAGCTGACAAAAGAGTATAGAAATACGACACATTGTGTATAAACATATACAAATTTCGGTGAAATGTATGATTTCAAGAAAATATAAGAGCGTAAAAGTTAAAATCTATTTATGCTATTGTTATTGTCATGTTGTTATTATTGTGATTAATATTGATTACCCCTTTAGTAGCTCCAACCACTAGAGCCACTTTCATCAAAATGTTGACTGAAACTTGTGGATCAATTGAAAGTTGCTCATGCGCATGAAGTGACAAGAATTTGGTAATAGTAATGATAGAAGAGGTCCTTGTCTTTTGCTCATCTGGTAGTTATGACTGGTCCAAGAGTCTATTAATGTGCAATTTGTCTTTTGCTTCTTTAGTATGCCTTGTTCCTCTTGGCTCTTCATTTGTACTATAGGTTGGGTATATGCAATTTGAACTCACAAGACCAAAGTCTTAGATTGGTTGGAGCTGATTTATGTGTGAAAAACTCATTCAATACCATCATCTTAGAGCTTGGATTTCTACTTCAATGTTATTGGCCAAGTTCTTCTTACCAACCGGAAATGGCATTTTGCCATCAAAATTTGGGACGAAGACTTATTCGCATATCAGTCAAAAACAATATAGGAATGCTATTTGCTTTTGTTCTTTCTTATAAAAGTTGAAATTGATATTGACCGACACATAGTAAGACATTATTGAAGAAAATAATTGGTGTAGTTGTCTCAAATTTTTCTGGTGCACATTTCGTTGAATTTTTTATTAAAATTGCTTACAACAGGGAAGGGATATATTTATACGGCTGTCGAACATGTGATATATTGTTGCGAATTAGTTGCGGTTGGCCTCAAGGCTGACACAGGGTGATGAATACACTTTGGAAGAAACCTGCAAATATATATGGAATGAAAAAAATGACCTTCTAGATGAACGTCACTTCATTATTTCATCTTGTTAGAAACACCAACTTTGATATCTTTTTCTGATGAGGCCATTGATAAAACTGAAAGCAAAGGGTGACGTAAATGGTTAGCAAACTGCTAGTGATTGAAACGATGTGACTAGAAACAAAAATAGACCTAATTATGGTGTGGTTTGTGACATGAGACCTATTTCCATATTTTATTATTTTTTATTTTATCTTCAATTATTTTTTTCTTTCACATAAAGCTGGACAACTAAAAGATTTTCAACAAGTAAAGGTCATGGGAATGTATTTAAAAGAAAAAAGATGGGATAATTAAGCCGGTGGTTATGTTTCATTATAAAGTACTAGATTTGTGCATGTGCGTTGCATATATTAATTAAAAAATTGATTTTTTGGGAAAAGAGAGAGATGAGAATGTTTCTAGATTATGTGGAGGTTTTTTTGATGATAATTAAAAAATTGATTTGTTTTGGGAGAAGAGAGAGATGAGGATGTTTCTAGATTATGTGGAGGTTTCTTTGATGATGCGGAGGCTTGAGAATGTAGGCTTTTTCTCCTTTTTTCTTTTTTTTCACAAAAAGGAGAGGATTTTGTAATCAAAAGGCATTTGCATTATATATATAGAGAAGATTTATTCAATTGTTAAGATGCTCAAATGAGCTGCATCACATAAAGAAAACAAAACTACAGAAACAAAAAATAAATAAAACTAGAGAAACAATAACACCTGATCTTCTTCCGAGACCTTCAACTTCAAATCCGATCTTCTCTTTATAAAATTAGACTCCAAACACCTGTTCTAGCTAATGAGCTTTTGCTTGAGCAACAATAACACTCTTGTTGTTTTTGTGATGGAAAATTACATAAGCTTAAGCCTAAGTTTTAGAGCCAAAGTCTAATTTCTAGAGTTTTTCTAGAAGTAGTTTAAAAATTCTAGAAATTAATTTGAAATGGTGCCAGATATCTTCTAGAATTGTTTTTTGGAATAACTCTAGACTTCTTATGGAAATAGTTTAGAAGTTCTAGAAAGGTTCTAGAAGCTTTCTAGAACCATTTTTTGGATCTCTATAAATGCCTTAGGGGTTATTTCATATGGGCATTACGCAATCAAGCAAAACTCAAATACTTGTGAGCTATAGTGAGCTTTTGTGAGAGATTGAGAGTTTGAGATCTTGTAAAATTTGTTGTCCTACAATTCTCTTATAAAATGGCTTTCTCCTCATTAGTGTAAAGTTTTCTTTTACCGATAAAATCCTCTTGTTATTTCTCCCTTGCTATATTTCATCCAAAACCGGCGTTTTCGGTTATGGATTTGATTTTGAAATATGTCATCGATAAACTTCAAGGTGGAGAAATTCGATAGCCGAAACAGTTTCAGCCTATGAAGGATTAAGATGATCGCCCTTTTGAAGCAGTAAGGCATGTACAAGATTGTGTTCGAGTTGGACAAACTCCCGAAGGAGACTATGCCGGAGGAGAAAGATGAGTTGGAAACGAAAGCACATATTGCGATCCAATTATCGTTGGCCGATGAGGCGATCCGTGATGTTGTCGAAGAGGAGACCGCGTCCAAGCTATGAAAAAAGTTGAGTCTCTTTATTTGAAAAAGTCTCTCACAAATCGGTTATATCTAAAGCAATGCCTATACATCGTTCGGATGAAAGAAGGTATCTCTATCAAAGACCATTTGGACGAGTTGAATAGGATCGTGATGGATTTGAAGAATATCGACGTGAAAATTGAAGATGAGGATCGAGCCATGATTCTTTTATGCTCGCTTACTCCATCATATGGTCAGTTCATCTCATAAGCATTGTATATGGGCGAGACACCTTTTCACTGCAAGATGTCAAAGCCGGGCAATACTCAAAAGAGCTTTAAGAGAAAATGTCATCGGATCGTGGAGAAAATCAAGAAGATGGATTGTTCTCTAGAGAACGCTCATTTAGGCGTGGCGGTAGAGGCTCCAAAGATAAATCTATCGGAAAATCGAAAATAAGGAATCTTAGAGACGACAAGTGTAACTATGGCAAGAAAAAAAGGCACCGAAAGAAGGACCGCCCTTAGTTGAAGGATATGGAGGAGAAGAAGCCTTTGGACACGGCAAGTGTTGCGAAGGAGACTTCATATTATGGCAGTGGCGATTTGGTACTCTCTATTTGCACATCTGCTGATGTGCAAAGCTCGTGGATCCTAAATTCAGGATGTTCCTATTATATGACCCCAAACCGGAGTCACTTTACGACATATCGTGACTTCGATGGTGGATCGATTCTCATGGGCAATGATGCCGTTGGGATAGGGATGGTCCAAATCATGAAGCATCATGGGATTGAAAGAACATTGACAGACGTCAGGTTCGTACAGGATCTGAAGAAGAATCTTATCTCCTTGGGTGCTCTGGATTCGTTTGGTTGCAAGACTGTGATCGAGAGTGATATTATGAAGATCTTTCAGGGATCTATGGTCGTCATGAAAGGAAAGAAGACCTGTAACTTATATTTGCTTTAAGGGCACACTTTCATAGGTGAGTCCGCATATACATCTTCCGATAAAGATCTAGATTCATCACGATTGTGGCATCTGCGTATTGGCTACATGAGTGGAATCTTCAAGTGCTCCACAAGGGACATTTGATTGGGGGTTAAAATCGAGAAGCTGGACTTCTGTGAAGAGTGTGTATTAGGAAGCAATATCGGGTGAAGTTTGGCACGGGCGTGTATGATACCTAAGGTATCTTGGATTATATTCATATCGACGTGTAGGGACCGGTGTCGATTCCTTCTCGTGGAGGAGCCAGGTGCTTTGTATCTTTCATTGATGACTTTTCAAGAAAACTTTAGATATATTTAATAAAGTCCAAATCTGAAGTATTTGAGAAGTTCAAGCTTTGGAAAGCTTATGGTGGAAAAGCAGATAGACAAGTCCGTGAAATTCGTAAGGCCCGATAATGGCGGTGAGTACACCTCTGATGAATTCAAGATGTTTTGCAAACCTGAGGGTATTGTACGCTACTATATCATTCCCGGAGATCTACAATCAAATGGTTTTGCAGAACGCATGAATCAGACGATATTGGAAAAGACGTGATGCTTACGGATTACCGCTGTATTTCCAAAGGAGTTTTGGGCCGAGGCCCTAACTATTGCCGCTTACCTCATCAACAGATCACTATCATCGGTGATAGGTTTGAAGACTCTCGAGGAAGTATGGACCGGAAAGGATGCTAATTACTCGATACTCCGAGTATTTGGGTGTTCAGCTTATGTTCATGAGAAGAACAGTAAGATTGATCCTGTTGGGGTTCCTAGCGCCTTACCCGCTAACCGCGACCGTCGCGGAACGAAAAACTTTAACTTTTAAAAACTTGGCGCTAGAAACAACTATCTAGAATCTAACCAAACATTAAACTAGTAAACTAAAGGAGTTCTAACTACTCTGTAAAAAGGGTTATACCAAAAGATTCGTGTCCTTCGGTCTTCTACCCTCTTTCTTAGCTTCATGGGGTCTCCGTGATCGAGCTTGACCACAGGTCTTTTTCCGTCGATGGTGATTCACCTGAGAGATGTGGTTCATGGCTCTAGCTCCACACTAAAAATCTAGTGGAGCAAGTAAAGGCTCTAGGTTGCTAATCTAAAGTGTCTAATGATGTAATGTGTTGTTCTAATATTTTTTCTATCTCTCTTCACCCTTGATTCTCAACTCATGAGAGTGTAGAATGAAGAGAAAGAAGGAGCTCTAGAAATGAGAGAGAAAGAGAATGGTGAAATGAAAAATCTTCTCCCAAAAACCATAATGCTAGCATGGTTTTGTCCAAAAATATTTTGCAATAATAAAAATCAACCATCCTTGAATAGTGTAGACAAATGAATTAAATTCATTCTCATTTCTATTTTCTAGAAAAGAAAAATCAAGGAAATGAGGTGTTCTCCTTCTAAAATATTTTCCGTATAAATACGGAATACACTTTACCGTATATACATACCCGTATTCGTATCAAAATGTGAATACCTGAAGAGGTAGAATAATACAAAGAACATAATACTAGAATATACATATTGAAATATGCATATGTAAATTATTAAATCAATACATGATTTAATAATCCGGCTTAATCCTAAGCTGGCTAGTATTATCTACCGTCCGATCGAAAGTCCGGGTATCTAGCACCCTCATTTGATTGGAACCCTGCATGTATAAAAATACGGCTATTATATCATTTCGCTTGAACCAGGGAAACCCTCTGTGTGAGATTTTAAAGACTCGATAGTACGCCAGCAGTGAGTTATTGGAAAAATCCATAACCACAAGCACGTCAGCGGCACTAGCTATACGTAACGGCTACCCGGGTACCTATCGAAAAGGAAGAGCGACGAGCAAGTTCATCCGAACCCCTACTGAGCCTATCTGTGACAGTCTCCGTACAGTCCGGTCTCTTCATCTAAGAGTATCGCATACTGGGTCTAAGGGGGTGGTAAATGTCAGACCCTTACTGACCCAATAAGTCGTGTCGATGTGGCTCAGGACTGATCCGAGAAACTACCGATCTAACCATCAGTAAATCTCAACTGCCTTGGCCAAGGTCATATGGTTCTGGCCAACCAGACACAGTACGATATCGACTCCCAATACCGGGAGAGACGAATCCCTGACAATCGCTCACTGCCTCCATGTGGCTCGGGATTGTACTTAACCAAAACCTGTTCGCACGACTCAGTAGACCCGTGGTAGGGTAGTGATCTAAGTACAGTGGGAACCCACACGAGACAAATGACGATTTCAGGTCTAAAAGACTAACCTGTACTCATGTCATCTGAGAACCGCTATCCGACGATAGGTATAATACCATCTAGAGGTTCTCGGCGAGTCCGTCCAGTATACTCACCCCTAGTGAGCACCTGTATACAATCTTAAGTGATTGCACCAATGGCCGTGGGACTAACCACCGCCCTTCGTCGGGCTCTAGAAACGTATACACAAGTCCACTATGGAATATCGATACCCGGTATCGATACTCCTGCGACTTGGGACATTTAAGGATGTGCTTATGGACTGCCCAGCCCCCACATGTATGATCGCCATCATAACGCTGGTACTCAAGCAAAATCGTATAGGCTTTATCAACATGTATCAGCCATATGTGATATCTAGTAACACATATACAAATGTTAAGATAAAGACAAACCAAAATAGTATACTACTGTAACGAGTCTTTATCAACATGTATAAGCAATATAAAGAAGCAAGAAAAACATATACACATGTTCAGATAAAGACAACTCAAATAGTATACTATACAACCGAGCAAGACTGTCCTGTACATACATATCCCTAGCATCCTATACAATACAGGCCTCTAGGGCATACATATCCAACAGATCCGAGAGCAAGGAAGTGTATCTTCCTTGGCTATGGAGATGGAATAAAGGGTTATAGGTAGTGGTGTTTTGAAACCAGTAAAGTCGTAATCAGTAGGCATGCGACTTTCTATGAATCCGCAACACTCAACAAGCAGGTTTAAAGCGAATATGGTGAGAGGACGGTGAAATCACCTAATCAGGCTGTGACGCAGGTTCCAGTCCAGAGTGTTAGAGATGAGGTACCGAGAATTCAAACTCAGGAGGAGCCGGTTTAGCAAGTGGAGCCTGGGCCACAACAAGATATGCGTTCACCAGTTCAGTAAGTGCTGCAAAGGCCACAGTGAGACACGCGTCCACCGGATCGGTATGGAGATTGGTCGACTTAAGGTTTTGAAGACATGACAGTATATGCTTTGACTATTGAAAATGAAAAACCATTCTCCTACAAAAAGGCTACCTAGTCACGAGACTTTGCAAAATGGAGTCTCGCTATGAAGGAGGAGAAGGAATCTTTTCAAATGAACGATACATGGGATCTGGAACAGTTTCCAGAAGGCAGACGCGCCATAGGATGCAAGCGGGTCTTCAAGCTAATGGAGGGTTCTTCAGAAGAGGACGGTGTTCGATACAAGGCAAGACTTGTGGCTAAGGGGTACGCTCAAAAGGAAAGATTAGAGTTTAATGAGATCTTCTCCCCCAGTGGTAAGACATACTTCGATACATATTCTCTTAGCTATGGTAGCCGTCTATGACATGGAATTGAAGCAGCTCGATGTCAAGAGTGCGTTCTTGCATGGAGATCTGGAAGAAGAAATCTATATGCACCAGCCTGAAAGATTTGGAGTCGAAGGCAAAGAGGGTCATGGATACAAGCTTAAGAAATCGCTGTACGGATTGAAACAATCCCCAAGGCAATGGTACAAGCGATTTCACTGTTTTAAGGCGATGATCGGGTTTAGGAGGAGTTTGGGAAACCAGTGCGTATACTTCAAGATGCTTGATGATGATACGTGGATATATTTCCTTCTATATGTCGACGACATGCTGATCGCCTCCAAATGCAAATCAGAAGTCGACAAATTGAAGCAACAGCCGGGTCGAGAGTTCGAGATGAAAGATTTAGGAGCTGCGAAGAAGATCCTTAGCATGGAGATTGTCAGGGATAGAACGAGAAGAGAATTGCGCTTTTCGCAGAAGAAATATATCGAGAAAGTCCTCACTCGATTTGGAACGGAGAAAGCTAAGCCCGTGACCACTCCGCTGGCGGCGCATTTCAAACTATTGACAAAACAATCGCCCAATACAGACGCGGAAAAAGAATGTGTCTCGAGTATTGTATGCGAGTGCGGTCGAAAGTCTCATTTATGCGATGGTGCACTCACCCAGATCTAGCACATGCAGTTGGGGTCGTGAGTCGATTGTTGGATATAGGTGCCCTCAAGTCAATTATTGTAATTGAATGAGAACCTATGCAAGAGAGCAATCTTACTTGAGATGATAGTATGCTATCTGGTCTGTCTTTATTTTTCATGTGATGCGTTTTATTCATTATCACGTATCGTTTAGACATGAGATAAAATCCTAGGATTTTGCTTGACTACCAGGACGATGATGGAGATCATACTAGTGGGGCCTGGATAGTCGATAAGCACGTTCTTAAATGTCCCTAATCGTAGGAGTATCGAGACTGGGCATTGGTACTCCAGTTTAGACTAGTGTGTACATTTCCTGACCTGGTTAGAGGGCAATAGCTGATTCTGCAGCTATTGGTGTTTGACATCGAGGATTGTATACAGGTTCTCATTGGATGAGTTATATTGGACGGACTCACTGAGAACTCCTAGTTGGAAATATACCAATATCAGGTAGCCGTTCTCTGGTGACATGAGTACATGGTAGTCCTTAGGACCTGAGATCGCCATAGTGTCTCATGTGTGTTCCAATTATACTTAGACTTCTACTCTACCACGGCTCAAAGGAGCAAATAGGTTTTTGTTGGGTATAGTCCCGAAGCACGTAGAGGCAATGAGCGGTTGAGAGGATTCGTCTCTCCCGGTATAGGGAGTTGTCGCGTTGTGCAGGACATGAATAGAACCACAAGTCGGTGGCCATCGCAGTGGAGATAAACTGATAAGTGTTATCAGTTGTGTCTTCGGTTGGTTATGAGTCCTCTGTCGCACGACTTATCGAGTTATTGGGGTCTGACAGATTCCAAACCCTAGACCCGATATGAGATACTCTCAGACGAAAAGACCAGACTGTACGATAATGCCACCGATAGACTTTGCAGGGTTCAGATGAGCTTGCTCGTTGACCTTCTTTCGATCAATACCTGGGTAGCCGTTACGTGCAGCTAGTACCGCTGACGTGCTTGTGGGCTATGAATATGATCCTAATCTACTGCCAGCGTATTGTCGAGTCTTTAGAGTTCCACACAGAGGTTTCCCAGCACATGCGAAACGATGTAAGACACGTATAGGGATACATGCAAGAGTACGATTAAACACGTGTATTTGATACAAGTATTTTAATCGGATGTTTATTTATATTAACGGGTATATATATGATATAGCCGGATTATTAAATCAAGTGTTGACTTAAATGTATATTGATATATTGATATATTTATATATTAACTAATATCATGCTCACTCTATTATTTTCTTCTCTTTATTAATATTTATATTTGATATAAATATTGTGATATGTATATTGATACATAAGAGATGGGTGCATAAAAATCATATGGTTCAAGTGAGACCATTGATATTCTTTTATTTCATTTTAAAATAAAAAGAATGAGTCATAGATTTGGATGGTTGTAGAATTCATGAGGTGTTTTTCTTTGATGTCTCATTTAGTGATGACTCATTTTTTTGATTGTTTTGTTCTCATCTTGAACCTTATCATATTCTCATTCATTCTCATCTCCATGGCTCTTCTCTTGCGTTTTTCTTAAGTGTGGAATGGAAAAAGAAAAAGAAAAAAATTAAGTGAGGTAATTATTCTACATCTCCTACTAATCAGTCTTAGCAAGTTTAATTAGTGGGTTGCTTCATTTTGATGAGATCAATTTGAAGCTAAAGCTCGTGTTGGAGTTATCTCAAGGTGGATCATCTTCGGCGAGGAGATAATCGAGTAAGTTTGTTTCGGGCTTCGTGAAGACTAGCCGGAGTTTAAGGAGAGATGGCTAACGCGCTACAAAGGTTGTAGCCCATCAAACTCTTGTTTTAGCTTTCTAGTTTGTATCAAGTTTTATTCTTTATTCATGATTCTATGTGTGCATGTTTTTGCTCTCTTGATTTTTGAAATTCATTGCTTCCGCTCGTTTTAAAATCATGTCTTGATTGCAAAGCCTGCCTACTGTGGTATCAGAGCCGGTGCAAAGATTACAACTTGTCATTGTGACATTGGAATTCATGAAACCCAATTTTTTCAAAACTGGTTTTAAAATTTTGCATGAATAGCTCTCATTTTTGCTTGTACCGGAGCCTCTGGATTCTTGGTTCAGACCAAGAGTTTAGAGTAGGCTTAAGATAACCCGAAACCACCCAATTTGAGCTCGATTCGGGGCCGAACCAAGGCCGATTTAGCCCCGCATCGGGGGCTGAATTAGCCACTGGATCGTCCCCGATTTGGAGCTGTTCCAGGGCTGATTCAGCCCTGATGCGGGGCTGATCCCGCCCCTGATTCGGCCCCGTTTCGGGTCCAAATCAAGGCTCATATAATGTGGGGCGGGGGTTGGTTTATAGGGTCATCGGGGTTCGATTTTGTGCAAAAATGAGGGGATTTTCGTTGCCGGGATGAACTTAAAATTCAGTTTTTGGAATTTCAAGTTTGCGATCTCGCGGTTTATGAATTTTAATGTCATGGTTCGAATAGACTAAATCAAAATGTTTGATTTAGTCGGCTCGAACATGGATAAAATAAGGATATGCGTTGGTTAATGTCGCCTAATTGCTATATGATCAATTAGACGAGATTGCGCATTTGTTATTGAGATAATGGTGTGGATGGAATGTGTTTGGATTGTCGTGAAATGAATGGCCCTTTTGCGGAAGTGTGATGTTGCGATATGTGTTATTTTCATTCATGCTTGTAGCCATATTGTATTATTATTTGTTCGGGACGAACTCTAACTTGTGTCCTCCGTTTCTGCTATATGTATATTCTTTGTTTCGACACTTAGCGGTTCACATGTGGCCGTAGTCACCGCTTGATATATTATTATTTGTCGGGACACGATCAGGCTGCGATCGTTGTCTCCGTTGTATATTATAGGTTTAGAATTACCCCATGGAGAACCACACAGGAGACCGGGTTCTAGATTGCAGCGGGTGACCATCTCAAGGAGTTGAGATCGGGTCACTTGAGTCTAGGATTGGAGGGTTGCTTGCTTCGTTGTAGGGGGTATAGGATAGACCTGCGGAGGAGTGCTCAAGTCTCCGGATTCGAGAAAGTGTCGGGTGGCCCCTTTTTGATGATGATGTTGGGTTACCTCGTTTCTTGGGTTGCGTGGTAGCTTGCCGTACTCGTAGGGGTCTGCTTTTAGCTGGCACGGGCTATTCATGCGACCGGAGAATGTCACGTTTTGTTTGATGGCTCGAACGAAACGCGAGATTCCTAGGTAATCCGACCATTCCATTTCTGTATTTTTCATTACTTATGATGTGATTACCTGCCTGTGATGATATTTATCATTTGTCTGTAATGTTGATTATCTGCTTGCGATAATATATATATGATATATAAATAAATGCTATATATGTTTTGCACCCGCCCGTCCTGCCCCCGCCCTACCGTAAGTTAAGTAACCTTACAGTGAAGACCTGGGGCTCCATGGTGAATGTGGATGCCGTATATGTGCATTCTATTTTTTTTTCATATCATACTTTATCTGTAATGGTATGAGAAGATGCTAGATAATATGAGATTATCTATTTGATGGGATTGCATTGATTCGGATTAATACAAGGTTTAATAAACCTAAAACACATTTTAGAAACCAAATATTAGATATTGGTGTTATAGTCGATTCTTTTGCTTTGTATCGAGGTATTCGGTTATGAATATCCTGCATCTTATTCGACGAGAAAAGAGCCTAGATCCCTTCACAGGGAGTGACCTCTTTGGCAAAAAATTGCGTTACTATAAATTTGCAAATTGAATAGCCGTATTCTTTTGCTTTGCATCGAGATATTCAGTTAGGAATATCCTGCACCTCATTCAATGAGGTAAGAGCCCTGATCCCTTCACGGGGAATCCACATTTAAGCAATAGTCTACGTAACTATAAATTTGCAAAACCACTCGGTTCAATGATATCAAGTTCATTACATTAAAGGTTTTCTTCAAAACTAGCTGTAACCCTATGTCATTTCATGAAATAGAGTACTTAGTATTCGTGCTACGTTTGTTGGCCTCTAGTCAAGGCGTAGTGTATGGTACTTAAGTGATGTCTTTATGACAGCATGAGATGTGATTGGTTAGGATAGTCGTATAACTTTGTTGGCCTTTACTCAAGAGTTTGTGCGGGTGGGTCTAAACCAATCACGAAATGATGGGTTGAACTTGACTAGGACTCTTTGATTTATTGGCCTCTAGTCAAGGTCGTAGAGTCCCACGGGAGAAACCATATCGGGAGTTTCAACTGTTAAAACTTGCAATATGATTGCATACCTTCTATGGAGTGGGGTAATTTGTTGATCTTTAGTCAAGATTTCCACGCCGTGATAGTTGGGTCCCGATTCTCACTGTGAGTAATAGTTACTCTCGGGATATAATCCCGGCTAATTCTTCTTTTAGGGTTTGAAGCAGGATTCGACGGAACAGTGGGAGCCATCCTGATTAGATAAATATACCAATATAATCTTGATAGAGTGCACGACGAGTATTTCTTTTCTCTCTCTGGCAGCGATCTAAGACCGACCTTAAACTAAAAATTCGTAAACAAAGTTAACCGAATCATTTTACAATCAATGGCTTTGGAATGTCATGATTGCCCTATTTCAGGATATAGTCGTATATGTCCTTATTCTTCCCACTTCCCCTTTTACTTTCTCCAGAACACTCTTTATCTGATACAAAGATCCATATTGCATGAAAGGCCATCTCGTATAATTACATACGAATTCGGAGAAAGTGTTTCAGTCGAGGATGGCCGTTGGCTCTGGAGAAAGTAAATTGTATATGATACAATTCATTTGTCTCTTCTCTCCACCTTATCTCAAGTTTGAGAGCTCCTTAAATAAGGAGAATATACGATTTACACTTGTTGGAAAGTCTTCTTCCAATCCCTATGCTGGAGCTGATAGGAAGGGTAGGAAGAAAACCAACTAGTATAACTTAGGTATACACAAAGTAAGAAAGAGAAACAACAATACGGGTCGAAGTGAGCGGAAAGGAAAATGCAACTATTATTATGACCCTGGGCAATGAAAGTGGCATTACTTGGATACACGACCCAGAATTGGAACGTGACTGGCACTTGAATCACGTGAAGTCTATAGGACCCCACCATAACCCAAGTAAGCCAAAAGCCCAGAAATCTAAACCCTTTTAGGAAAATAGTGGAGGTGAAGTTTGGAAATAAAGGTATAATGAAATCAAGTTCTTTCTTTAAATGCATAAGCAATGTTACATGAAAATACAAGTGGGTTATATACTATAGTTGAAAACATTTTTGTTATTTGAAATTTGGGCAGCACCTCATTTGTAAATTTTGAACCAAAACCAGTACATACCAATAATAATAGGCATCCCTAAACGGGAGCTAGCTCTTCACCAATTGGCAGAAACAACCACACGAATACAAATATACGATGCCTAAAGCGAAGATCAACACAGAAAAGAAAGTAAAGAAACCAAAACATCATTAAGGAAAACCAGAAATAAATAATAAATACATATCCGTGACTCTAGGTCCGAAAAAATATACAATCTGTGGTTTCTACGTCTACAAAATATACATAGTCTGCTTGATGGAGCTTTTAACTAGATACAACTGAATAAAAATATACAAATGGTGGTCACGATCCAAAATGTACCCCACCTACCAATGCAAATCACCTGGAAGAAAGTTGTGTGCCAGCAATCCGCTACTGAATCCATGCGGTCGAACCTGCAAAAAAACTGTGACACAATGGGAGTGAGTTGCCAACTCGTAAGTAGAAAACATCACCGGGTAGAAATCGAATGTATGACGATCTCCTAGGTCATACAGTAATATAATAATATCGAGTGGTAACAAGGGTGATAGTGTAAACATAAGTATAATAATACTAATATAATCGTGTCCGTGTCATAATGTTGTACCATGTCATCTGTATCATATATATGTGTATAGGTGTATCATCCAACGTGTGTCCATCAACGATACACTAAATCATCATAAAAACTTGAGTGCCCAGCATCGACACTTGAAAACATCATAAAAACCGTGTCCAGCAGCAATACATAAATCCTCATATGTCGGATGCCGTCTCATCGGATCGGCCCTCAAATCCATTTGATCACACGACTCCGGCCGGTATCCTCTGGATAGCCGCCGAGCCAAAACTATCACCGATCGGTAGTGCTCCCCTGCCGGGCTCAATGTCTCTCTATACGATCTTCTTTCCCCGGAGTACCGTACCGGGTCCACTATGTACCCTTAGACGGTGCCTCCTCTCTCCTCGAGTCGGGTATATGTTAGTTGTATGTATGCCCTAGATGCCATTATTGTACATGATTGTATATTATAGTGGATGCTTGGACATATATAGATATGACTTTCTTGCTCGACATGATAGTATGCTATCTGGTTGCTCTTTATCTTAACATGTATACTTGTACTGTCTCTCTGTTACATGTTGATAAAGCCCTTAGGATGTGTACTTGACTACCAGGACTATGATGCAGATTATACTAGTGGGGCCAGGGTAGTCCACAAGTACATCCTTTAATTTTTCCTAGTCGAGGGTGTATCGAGACGGGGCATCGATATTCCAGAGTAGACTAGCGTATACGCTTCTTGACCCATATGATGGGCGATGGATGATCCCACATCCATTGGTGTTTGACATTAAAGATGGTATACGGGTGCTCAGTGGAGACTGGGTACACTGAACATGACTCACTGAGAACCCCTAGATGGTATTATACCTATCGTCAGATAGCAGTTCTCTGGTGACACTGGTACAGGTTAGTCTGTAGACCCGAGATCGTCATAGAGTCTTGTGTGATTCCCACATGCTTTGATTTCCACCTTACCACGTTCAAGAGAGCGTGCAAAACGGTGGTTTTTGGGTACAGACTCGAGTCACATGGAGGCAATGAGCGACATATTGGGGGTTTCGTCTCTCCCGGTATTGGGGGTTGATGTTGCGCTGTGCTCGATTGGCTAGAATATGAAGTCCCTGGCCAGGGCTGATACAAAGATTTATTGGTAAGTGTTATCATTAGTTTCTCGATCCGTAATGAGCCTCACATCGGCATGACTTATCAAGTGATTGGGGTCTGACGTTTACCACCCCAGACTAGACATGCGACATATCAAACGAAGAGACCGAACTGTACGGTAGTGTTACTTATTGGATTCACGGGAGTATGAACAAGCTTGCTTGTTGATCTTCTGATCGCTCAATACCCGGGTAGCCGTTACATCCAGCTAGTACCGCTGACGGCTTGTAGGTAACTGATATGATCATTACCTACCGCCAGCTTATTGACGAGTCTTTAGAGTCCTACACAGAGGTTTCCTGGCTCAAGCGAAACGAAGTAGGGCACACATGTGATATGTGCGGGACCGAGATTAGTACGTGTATGTGATACCGTATTCTAATCTCGCGATATGTGATATCGGTCGGTTATATGTGATATAGCCGGGTTATCGAATCAAGTGTTGATTCGATAAGTTGATATTAAATGATATTAGTCGGTTGTATGCGATATAGCCGGATTATTAAATCAAGTGTTGAGTTAATAATTTAATGTATGATTATATATTTGATATATTAATATACATTAACTAATATTAGCCCACTTAAGAATTTCTTTTTCTCACTTGTACATTTAATATATATGTGATATATATTATTGTATTTATTTCTTTGTGTCACGCTTGATGATACATTGTACATGGGTGTATGAGACTCATACTTAAGATAATGTGGGGGTTTAATTATTAAGGAAAAATCAAAATTAGGTGGAAATTAGTCATGGCTTGAGATGCTTATGGAAGCATGTAGAACCATTGACTTAGTCCACTAATTTTTTTTTACTCTAGATATTTATTAACCTAACCATTATCTTTAGCCTTGATTAAGTCTCTACATGAGTTATATATGATATTTTCTCACCCATGGTTGCGATTCTATTCTTGATTCATTCACCACTTCATCTTCTTCATCTCAACTAAGCTCACTAGGTTTTCTTGAGGTGAGGAAAGAGAGTGAGAAAAATTATTCTAAAGTATGCAAAATTTCTACTTTATCAATCTACACTAGACTAGCCATTTAGTATAGGTTGTTTGCTTCACTAATTCTTAATTAGTGAAGACGCAGCTTGAGTTGGAGATTTCTTGACGTAGATCATCTTCGGTCTCGAAAATCTTTGAGCAAGCTCGTTCCTTTCGACTAGTGGAGCCTAACGAGAGTCCGGGAGACCACTACTTGGAGCGAAGAGACTACTACACGGAGTTTTTGAGGTGAAGGACCAGTCTATAAAGGTTGTATTCCTTGTTCACTTAGTGTAATGTTGTTTACATGTTAGTTTTACCCTAATTCTCTAGTTAGATCATTGGCTTGGGTTTCTCGGCACCCTAGATTTTATAAAATTGCATGCTCGATGCCTTTGTAAACCTAGTGAGGGTGCTAAGGAACCCAGCAGTATACACATAGCTTAGAACCGAGAAAACTCATGGTGGACGCCACACATCATATCAAGAGAAACCGCATTTTTAAAACAATTATAAGTTTTCAAAATGTATCTGCGGTTTCTCAAATCCAGAAATCTTATGAAAACCGAAATCTCATAAGCATGAACCAATAATGAGAAAATGAGTACATGCGCAGTACAAAACCGTAATGCATAACCAGTGTGTTCATACGAGCGTGGCATCTAACGAGGTATGAGAATGCAATAATTGAACTAGTAAGGGTGATATAGATATTAAACAATAACTAAAAAGCTACATGTTACTGGGTTATACGATGAAGTAATAATTTCTAATGTGTAAGTGGCATGACAATTACCGATGATGAGTGTGTGAGCCGGAGAGTATGTGTGCATGCAACATGCGCATCATCTATAATGGTGCGTGTGTCCTAGCAGACGATGTCATATGAGATAAAGAAAAGAACGTGTATGTAAACCGCAAAAAGAGAATAATGCAAGCATAGCAGAAAAGGAAAAAGTAAACACAAAAGTATAAAATACATAGCCACTTATGAGCCATACAGTTATAGTTTAAAATAGTATGAATCATTGTTTTTAGAAAATTAGGGGCTACGGTATTTTTGAGAAAAAGATAGCATTTGAAAATCTGTAGCGTCCCTTTGGGGTTGTCATTTAGAAATGCATAACGATTTGCTAGTTTTGAAATTATGTATGGTTCTAATTATATCCTAATATCTACTTAAGCGAATATAAAATAATAATTTCCCGAGTCGATACATCCATAAGTCGGTGATCCAGCCTCATAATATCATTTGCGGTATAATCCATCGTACGACATCATCACGTCAAGAGTGCGGATTAATCATCATGTATATCATATCACGTACGGTATAATCCATCGTACGACATCATCAAATAAAGTGTGTGTGACTCAATCATCATGTACATCAAATCACGTACGGTATAATCCATCGTACGATATTATCAAATCAAGTGTACGGGTCTATGGTCACGTACATCCTATCGTCTCATGTAGTCACATACCGTCACATGTTATATCATCTCAAATCGTATTATGAACATATATCACCTAATCCTGATATAATATAATATATCATATCGTATCATGCCATTTCACCACATGTCATACAACATAGCCTCATGACATCATGTCCGATCATATCGACTCATATCATTATAACTTGTCACATCCTCATCTCGTGGTGTTATATCGAAATTATCCTCAACTTACATACACACACATACATATACATATACATACATACATATACATATGCATATATATATACATATATCTGTGTATGTAGCAACGTATACACCAAAGGCTCAACGTTAAGAGAATAAGAACTAAGGGTATTCCTTCTTACGTGTATGCCTACTATAGCCTATAGTCTCCTAGAACCCTATTAGCTAAGTATACCCGTCTAATATTTACATATACAACTATATACCTAGTATACTAATACTATGGTTGCGGGGGTGCTATACACCATCCACCCGAATTCCCCCGTAGATATACATCTATTCACATACTATTCTCGCTCTAGCTGAAGTCGATGAACGCCTTGCTCTCCTTTGTCGTCCCGAAATTCCACGTGAAGGTACCTACAATTCGATGCATGTCGTACCGACATAAAATATCAAATCCGAAAACCGATATGGCAAGCGAGACGTACATAGGTTAGAACCTATGGTCGACGCATGCAAGAATAACTAAACAACCCCCGACGTTGACGTATGAACGTCAAATGACCGAGTCAAAACTCAAATACCAAAAATCTAGTTTTCAAAGACGCAAAATGAAATCAACAACTTAGAAAAACATTCCCAGATTTTACCCTAGGTGAAATTAGGATATTCTGCACATTGGATAGGCCTAGTTATCAGATGTTTGAGCTATGGACCAAACCTGGGACCCACATCCTTAGATCAGGCCGCAAATTGCGGCCATATAGGTTATTTTAGCGGCCAAAAGTGGGAATTGGGGGCTCGGCTTTCCAAGGTAGCTTCTAAACAGCTTGCACATCTCTCTGTATATGCAATTTATTTTTCAGAGCTCCCGAATTATTCCAAATTCTATTTGATCATAACAATTCAACAAAACACCCGATGTTGGAAAATTTTAAGTTCATTTTTGAAATTTCTAAACTCCAGTTTGGCCAAGGATTCTATCACTAATAGGTTTGTGGTCACTAACCAAGTCTCAATTACATCTCCACAACTCAAAACATCCACTAAATATCATCCTAGAATTTTCCAAGATCACTAAACATAACTTGTTTAACTCTAAACAAGCATAGGAGGTTAGGAAACTTAAACACTTAACTAAAAGTGAGGGAATTACCTTCCAAAAGAAACTTAAGAAAATTCTAAAATGGCCAAATGAGCTCAAGACTAGAAATTAATCCCACCATGATGTTTGTAGTGATGTGAGAAATATTATTTATAAAGTTTGTATAAGGTTTTAGTGGAGTTTTGATGGTGTTGCATGGTAGTAGTGAGGGTGGAGGAGGAGTAAAGAAAAATGGAGGAGGAGATGAGGAAGAGAAAGAAGATGAAGAAAATAAGGAGATAGGAAAGCCAAGGAGAAGTGTAGAATCTTCTCCCCCCCTCTCTCAACCATACTTCCTTGTCCCCTCATATTTTTATTTCTTTCCCTTTAAAAAAACAATAACAAAACAATTTAAAAGCAAACTAATAAAGAAACCATGACAATAAATATGGGCAAATGTCACAATATGAAATGTTGCATGTCATGATACATAAATAGGGTTAATACATAATTAGTAAAATATTAATCACGTTTATCGTACACTTATATGTAAATAATTATATAAAAATTTATAAAATCCCAAATCCGATAAATGCTTCCATAATTAATAATTCATTTTAAAATTCCAATTATTTTCCAAACTATATGTATATAATCATACCATTCCATTAAAACTAATTTTTATACTTTTATAATATTCATAAAATTTATTATTTAAATTCCAAAAATAATATTTTATATTTATGAAATGTTACACTTGGAATACTCAGCCATCCCTTGAAACATTTTGATATTTCATATTTTCAATGTGATTGTAATCGAAAACTGCTTTCCAATTAATTCTGACTCCTGGCTATAAAGATACCGGATTAACACCCCACATCTGTAAGTTGTTACAGATACTGAGAAGGATTAGATTATTGAAAAGGTGATTTGATCCTCAATATCGGATATCAGAGCAATTGTTTCTATTAGGAAAATCACCTGCTTTTGCCTTTCGGCAAACTTTTGGTTTTAAATATGTGTTATTATGCATCAACTTTTAAAAAATGATATATCCATCACTTTATTTGATAAAGTGCGATATAAATTTTCAAAAATTATTCTGTGAATATTTTCCTTTATCATTTGATGAGTGGGTAAGGCGCATTGAATAATGGGATATACATTCTTAACCAAAATACAGTTTTCAAATTATAACACACATCAAATGAGTTAATGAACTCATAGGGCTTATACATAGTGATGTATGTTGTCCGGTGTCCGCACGGACAAGGGGTCGGTACTCATATTTCGTTTCGTTTTCCTATGAGTTCTCTGGTTTTAGACACGCATTCTTGTTGAAATGCAAAGTCCAAAAATTTTGAGATGTTCATAAGATATAGGAATAAAGTAGAGAACCAAAAGTTGAAAGTACCAAGATTTTTCGAATTTTGAAGATGTGGATACTTATGCTAGATATCCCGTAGTAATATAATCGAGAATTTGATTCTCTCTCAGATTACTCATTCGTGGGTGCGCCCCTTGATGAGTAATACTGTATTGCCTTTTTCATTGAGGGGATGCACTAAAAATAAATTTATATCAATTGATACTGGTTCCATCTAAATCCGTGCCTCAAATTCTATATGTGATATAGACTGGATTATCATCTTAAAATTGTTAAGATATTGAGTTGTCCGGCTTATGCTTAAAACCAGAATCTGGATAAACTCAAGGCACGTTTCAGTAATAGCAGTTTTTGGGTTATCCCGGACATAGACGAGAGATTAACTTTCTACCATTTTCGGGATCAAAAGTTATTTTTTTCTCAACACACCACCTTTTTAGAAAATGAATTTCTTGCGAAAGAAATTAGTAGGAGTTTGGTAGAATTGGAAGTGATTCCGGAACCACAAACGGTTACTGAAAATTTAGTAAAACCCGATAATTCAATTGACCCTAACAAACCTTAACTTATTTCGCAGATTTGGTAGGTGACCTCAGCCACTTGAGAGGTTCTACGGTTTACTCATTGACGGTGACAAAGAGGATTGTATCATGTGATGATGACCCTACTATTTATCAACATGCTATGAGAAGTGGTGACTTTCGACTGATGGCTGGATACCGAGTTATTCTAGTTGGATTCCATGCACTGCAACAAAGTGTGGAATTTGTTGGGGTGCTCCTAAAGGGATAAAACCCATTAGAAGCAAGTGGATCTTACGAGATCGGTGCAAATGGAAAGGTACTGACCTAATAAGGCTAGACTTGTAGTAAAAAGTATTTATCAAATACCTGTTGTGGATTATGATGAAATTATTACTTCAGTGTCTGTACTAAAATCCATACGGATATAACTTACCATTGTTGTCTTTCATGACTATAATATTTAGCAGATGGATGACTATAACGTCTTTCTAAATTGGATTTAGAAGTGTACGTGTATATGGCAGATCTGCCAGAGAGTTATCTTAGTCAGTGGGAGCAGCGGTAAGCGAGCAAGTTGCTTAAGTCTATTTTGTAACTAAAGCAGGCATAGCAGAAATGGATTATCTGTTTTGTTGTCATGGTCAAAGTGTTTGATTTCATCAAAATGAGAGATGAACCCGGTATTTGCAAAAAGGTAGTAGCGAGTGTTGTCAGATTCATCATATGGTATGTGGATGACATGCTCATGATAGGAAGTGATTTTCCTATGCTGCAATCGGTAAAACAATGGTGGTCATAAGTGTTTCTCCATACAGGATATGGATGTCAGTCCAATCCTAGAAAAACATAGGGTAGCAGTGAAGAGCAATTGATGTTCTTGGTGTATGGTAATGGCAGCCTCCTGAAGGAGGTAGTTACCGATTCTAGCTTCCCATAGAAGACAAAGCGTCTGTCGCGAGTTATAAATTTACCCTCTTTTGAGGAGCAGTATATTGGAAAGAGTTCCAAGTGGGATACTGAGTTAGTCATGGTGCTACATGTTGATTGTGAATCAGTAAAGGATACCGCCTGAGAATTTGCTGGATATAATTGTTCATTTATGAACATGATCCCATCGTTTATCCAAACAAATACTAAGGCAGGTATCGCTCAGTTCGGGAGATATTTGATCTCCGCGAAGTTGAGATTCAGGGAGAAACAGAGAGATGCGCTAGGCCGGGTCCACCCATTGAGGCCAGTTCTCGAATACGGTTTGCGAAACTGCCGGTACAGAAGTTGGGTATGCGATACCGCAATAATTGGCCTTAAGTGCATGTTTCCTTATTAATTAAACACAATAAGGTAGCGCCTTACGTGCTCCCCACGTGAGCGCCAGCCTCTTATAGGATTAAATCTTACAGCGGCGCCTCACGTGAAACTCACGTGAGCGCCGATGTGCAAAGCATGTGGTGCTTGATTCCGTAAGAATTTAATTCTTAGGTAGCCCCACGTGCATAGCACGTGAGCTCCAGCGTCCAAATTAAGAGCAGGTAGAATTAAATTCTACATGGAGAATATTTCCCTAAAAACTGGGTATATTCTCTGTTAAACAGAGAACCGTCAGATCAAAAATCCAATGGTGATTAGGATCATAAAATGATAGAATTAAATTCTATTTTTGGGAAAATACCTCCCTTAATCTTTCTAAAAAGAGAAGATATTCTCTGTTAAACGGAGAACCGTCAGATCAAAGATTCAATGGTGATTAAAAAATCATCAAATATAGAATTAAAGTCTATTAGGGGAAAATATCTTCCTGATCTTTTTTTTAAAATAAAAAAGATCTTCTCTGTTAAACAGAGAGTTGTTGGATCAAAAATCCAATAATAGAATCAAATTCTAATATGTGAAAATATTTCCCTAATTTTTCTTAATGAGAAAGATAAATTCTGAACCCTTGGATTAAAAATCCAATCGTGATTAAAAAATCACCGTATGACAAAATTAAATTCTGTATATGGGAAAATATATCCCTAATCTTGTTAAAAACAAGAATATATATATTTTGTAAAATAGAAATTCACTAGATCAAAAATCCAACGGTGGATAAAATTCCATAAATAATTTTTGAGACCAATTAAGTCAATTAGTATCTCTCAAATGAGAGATTTTCTCAAACTAATTAATAATTTGCCTCTTTTATATAAAAGATCCGAGACTTCAAGTCTCAGATAAAAGATCGACCCCCCAAACTTCTGCAAAAAAGGCTAGAAGCCACAAAACTGAGAATTCAATTCTCCTCTCAAAAGAAGAAGATTCTCGCTGCTTCCAAATCCTAGGTAAAGAAAAAAATAAGAGATAAAATGTATCTCCTTTGTCTAGCATAAAAAAAACAAGGGTTTAACCCTTCATAAAAAGAACTTAGTTTTTCCTCTGATATGAGATTTGCAAAGCAAATCTTCCCACAATTTGAGAATTTAATTCTCATCGGGAAGATTTTGTTCTTCAAACTCAAAATCTAGGAGAAAGAACTAGATTAAAAGAAAAAAAGAGAAGAGAACGTATGTTCTAGGAATTTAATTCCTTTGCAAATATGGTTTAACCCTACATGAAAGAAATCTTATAAAAGAAACAGAAGAACTTAGTTTTCCGATAAAAAACGATCCCAGACCTTCAAAACATAGACCTTGGTGATCATTAATGGCCAAAAATGCCATTAACAAAGATTCATTCTCTAAAAAGAAAAGGACTTGGCATCTCATGTGAAACATATGCGAGCGTCCAAAAGATTCCCTTAAATGAGACTCGGCGCCTTACGTGCTTCCCACGTGAGCGCCCAACAAAACAAAAAGGAGCCCGACACCTCACGTGAAACACACGTGGGCACCCAACAGAATAGAACGCTCAGCGCCTCACATGCTTCCCACGTGAGCGCCATACAAAGTGCTTAGCACTCTATATTCAGTCAAAATGACTAAGTGCCTAGCATTGATTGGGCTGCGCACATGTCTGGGCGCCTCATGTGTTTCCCACATGAGCGCCAGAACCACAGATAAGTGCTTAGCACTTCTGAAAAAAAAGGAAGGAAAGGCCAAGACCGAATAGACCAAGCCCAAATTGGCACAGTCTCTGAAGTTACTTGCAACTGTGCCCAAATGCTCTGTTGTTGGATTTTAAATAAAAAATGATCCTTAAAATGTTGTTAAATTGATCTTAGTCTCAAATAGGAATAACATATCCTTAATTAAAATAAATTGAGCCCAAATGCTTATATATTTAAGTTGATCTTAATCTAAAAAAAATTGATTAATAGTTCTTAAATAAAACAAAATATTCTTTGAACATACAACCTAAGATCAATCCCTAAATCTTAAATATACGGATTTGGACTAATCCGCGCCCTACAGGAGACAACATAAACTAGTCTCCGTATACAATCCACGGGCAATCATACCAAACAAAATAACACACGATATGAAGTGACCTTCTGAAGTAGGAGAAAGTGGTTATCGCAATGCGGTAACGTAATTAACTACATGGGCTTGCGTCTGCACGGGCTTGCGTCTGCAAGGAAGAGCGTCTCCACAATCAAAAACCCATCACAAATGAGAGGAATCTGATGAAGTCTGCTACATCGATCGCATCTATCCAAACCTCTGATATATGGTGCCATAAATCAACCTGGTATTTTCGGAGAGTTGGATGGATATGTCCAAATTAGCATCTGCCCCCAAATTCAGGCAAGACGATCAATCCCAGTCCAGTCTTCGGCGATAAACAAATTCTAGCACGCCCGATGGGACCTCTTCCTCTTTCCACTCCACACTTCGTGTGTCGTGATCGCGAACAAAATCGTGGTTCGCTATGGTTTCCCTTGGATTTAAGATACTAAAACTGGGTGTCTGGCTCCTATGCAGAATCAATGGCTTCTCACTACACTGCTTGCAACAACAACTCCCTCTCCATCCCAGCTGGAGGAGTGACATACGGGCCTAACGCGGCCTCCATTTTCTCAATGCCGGTGGGGCAAGTCACACAAGTTAGCACTGGGTGGTTCTTCAGGACCATGCTACCGCTTGTGAACTTCGGCGCTTCAACGCCACAAGAAGAAGCTCCCAGAAAATCGGTCTTTGATCGGCTGGCAACTATGATGGCTCCTATCAGCAAGCTGTCAAACCCTGACGTCTCAGTCTTTAATAGGCTGAACAAGAACTTGAGCGGGCCTGCAAAGAAGCCCATGATACCCGAGGGAGCTACCCCAAAACGGTTAGCACTCCCTACTCCTACTGCGGGTGAGGCCGATAAAAGTGCTTTCCCTCCAAGACGGTCGGTCTTCGAAAGATTGTCCAACTCCGCTCCAACTCCAACAAGGACGTCGGTCTTCAGCAGGCTGACACCAACCAAAATTCCTGAGCAACGCAGGGGGCATGACGAAGACGCTTCCAAAACTGAGGCAATTCCCACTCAAAGGCATGCTCGACGTCACCATTGGTGGCGAGTGAGAGAAGATGGGGGCAACTCCCCCTTTAGGCTCACCCCACCAGCTCCTATGGTGGATATCAATGCAGCTGTTCTAACTGGGAACAACTTTGACCCGCGCAGGAGGGTGCGCAAGAATTCCCTGGCGGTGGTATTGAAAAAATCACCTCCGCCGGCAGAGGTCCCCGTACAGAAACAGTCGGAGCAACCTTATCAACGGCTCTCCTCACAGATCCATAGAGTCTGGTGAAAAGTCCAGGATTCTGTGCTTGACGACAATTACTTTCGTCGACCTGAGAAATATAAGGTCCGAAAAGAAAAAGACCTCTCCTCCACCATACAATAGGGGGCCGTTTCTATATAGGCGCCTGTCACAATGGCTCCTTCAGCTCCGATTTCTCATAAAAGAACAAGGCCGAAGAAAATCTTACTGCCAGCGGCAAATTCCAAAGGCGATGGATCTAAACGCCCCAAGTCTGGGGGCATAACCGTACATACGGTCTATATGGGTAGCGGTAAAGAAGAAAGCCGCGCTTCGGTGAGCCACCGACTGCAAACTCGGTCACTGACAAAGGCTCAGGAGCAACAACAAAAGCTTCAAGAGATACTGAATAAAATGACGACACTCACCGGACAAAAAGAAATTCCGGACAAAGAGACAGAACATCGCCAAGAGCAAGAGACCGTTACAGAGTTCTTGCGAAGAGTGCTAGAAAGAAAAAAACAAAGAAGCTGCAGAGCAAGCTGCTCACATTAAGAAGATGGCTCTTCTATTCCAAGACATGGTGGGAATGATGATACAACCGGAACCCATGGCCGAAGACCCGCCGATAGTTATCGAGGATGACAGAGGGGAAACATCAAACCCTCCTCTGGCCTTATCAGCGGCTAAGGAAGAAACCATCTCCAAGGCGGCCCTGGATGACTACACCGCTTAGCAAATAAGTGCTCACTAAGCCAGTGAAGCCGCCAGCCAATTCGTCAGAATCGGGTGACTATATCCGGCATGGTATTACCAAATCAAGTCCCTCCCGTGATATACAATCCCTAAGTTCCATGTCTATAAAGGAACGACCAATCTTCACCAGCATGTCGCATAATTTAGGGCACTGTGCGGCAATACTGGAGGCTACGACAAACCGTTGCTTTGCCAATTTGTCGGAAGCTTCTCAGAGCAGCTTTTGAATGGTACTCGGAACTCCCAAATGACTTTATGAAAACCTTCACAGAAATGGATTTACTGTTCACGCAACGGATCGCCAGCGCGAGTGAACGCACTCCGATCACGACATTAATCAATGCCAGGGTAAAGCCGAAACTTGGGTCCAATACGCGATTCGGTGGCGGAACCTACGGTCTAAGTGCGAACAGCGCATTTAAGAGTCTCCTGCCGTAGGCATGTTCATCGGGACTCTCGATCCTCAATCAACTGTGTCCCAGTTCATGTGGTTCTTCAAGCCCACAACCATTCAGGCTCTGATAGATAAGTTGGCCTAAATGGATCAGATGGGCTATAGGCCTTCCTCCTCAAATAAGGACCCTCGAAATAACAAGGGTAAAGAGAAAGCGGCCTTCGTTTCCAATATGCAACAACAATCGAGTGGCCCAAAACCGGCTGCTCGCTAAAACAACGCGCGCCCGTGCCCGTCCTTAAAAGAAAGGCTAGGACGTGCTTACTCATTTCCCTACGACAAGACAAGAAGACTGTTTGAACTGGCGATGCGTAATAACCTCATCACATTGCCAGACCCGCGGTATCCAGCGCAACCCGGCGACATCAACAACCCCAATTACTGCTGCTATCACAGAATAGTGAGCCACCCAATTGAGAATTGTTACATCTTCAAAAATTGGGTTGAAGACCAGTACTAGAAGGGAAAGTTCACACTCTCTGATAACTAGAGGGTAAACCAGCCCCAGAAGTATGCTCCCAAAAAGATGGATGCGCAGGGGGCATCATCCTCACTCGTGGAAGAAAATCCATGGGAAGTAGTCCTCTCAGCAAAAACTAAAAGAATGCTGAAGGATCTTCAGGCATGTCCGGCAATCCGGTAGAAAATCCCACTTGAACTTGAAATTATTGAAGGGATGTTGAAGTCACGCCCCGCACCGAAAATTATTGACAAGGGGAAATCCCCTAAGTTAAGCTTTCAAAGTCTTCTAAGAAAAAGAAGGAAACCAATGAACCCGTGCAGCTTGCCGGGTATGAAGACAAGCACACAGATCTGCAAAAATACATAGACACGCTGGAGGAGTATAACCAGAAGGCGCGGACATCGGTCACGCTCGAAGAATTCCTCAAGTATATTCTTGAGGACGGAGACAGTAGCAATGATGAGGGAAATGACTCATCAGAAGAAGCAGAATATTATGTAGCAAGTTGCCACATGGTCTCCCATTCGTGGATGTATGGTGAAGAAGCTCTTTTAGCGTCAGAAAACGACATAGAGGAACCGGAGGCAGAATCGGCGCTAAATTCCCCGAAACTGCTAGAAGAAGACCCGATTGAGAGGCTGCTAAACATAACCTTTCAAAAAAGCAAAGATGACTGAGAACGCAAAACGGCCATATACGAAAAGGATAAGCGTCAGCGTCTGAATAAAAAAGCTGCGGTGAGGACGAGTCGTAAAGTGCTCTGACCAAACCAAAGTACGCCTGAAACAAATAAGAGCAGGATCAAAACTGAGAAGTTATTCGCCAAAGCCCTATCAATGGGGGTGAATCTACCACCTCTCACGAGGTACACTCCTGGAGTCACATGCTTCGACCGAGAAGAATCACATCCAAAATATTTCCTCTATCATCGAAGGGTCGCTCACCCTGTCGAGGAGTGCAATACTTTCAAGAAGTGGTGGAAAGGATATGATGCACTTCGAAAACACTTCAAGAAGGGGAAACGTGAAGATCATGCTCGTCAACATAGGAACGGCGAGACGAACACGCATAAAAAACAACTGGCAACTGTCATATGGTTGATACCAGTTCGGAAGGAGAAAAATCTCAAGTTCTCACCTTCGGGAGCGATTCCGAGGATGAACGCCCCTTAACCCTCTCTTCGAAGACCCCGCTTCGGAAAAAGAAGAGGAGGAGAATAAATGTGAAAAATTTACCTGCGTAACTGTACGCTACCTGAGAGAGACCTCGAACCTGCAAACAAAGGTTCGAATAAAAAAGACAAAGGGGAAGGGAAAATGCCCAAAGAAATCGCTCTTGATGAAGAAGCAGTCAAAGAGCTTACCGCAAAGGACCTGCCTAAGAAAAACAAGGTGGATCACAACATCCTAACACATCTAAGGAAAATACCCTCGCAGCTAAGCATATTGGCTGCTCTCCTACTGTCCAAAGAGATACGGGATTCCCTGATCAAGGCGTTACAAGAGCACGATCATTTCCAAGCTTTCCTCGCAGAAGAGAAGATGAAAGATGAACCGGAACAGGTCCACACGGCTGATATTACATTCAGCGATGAAGATCTACTCCTCGGTACGTACGAACATAATCTCCCGTTATACGTCACCGGGTACTGCCATGACATCAAGATAGGGAGAATTCTTGTCGACATTGGATCCTTCGTTAACCTTCTCAACGTGAGAGTGCTGAAGGAAATTTGCATGAACGTTCAGCACCTTTCCCGAGATAAAATTACCATCTCCGGGTTTGACTCACAGTCATCACGGATGCTTGGCTCCATAATACTGACGCTACGCTTCGGACTGCTCGTCAATGACATCAAATTTCATGTCATTGACACCAAGACTTGCTATAACGTTTTGCTCTCGGCAGACCTTAGTTACACGAGTATAACATCGTCCCTTCTACACAACATCGGTATATGAAGTATTTCAAGGATGGCTCGGAGTATACCGTCATAGGAGAGCTAAACCCTTTCTCCTTAAATGATGTCCGAACTTCAAAGATACTGAAAGATTTCATAGGCCGAAGGGTAAACAAAAATCTGCGGCCACTATCCCGATCTTTGGGAGCGATACTGAGGAAGACGAAGAAATAGTCTACTCGGGGCAACCCCAAAAGGAAAAAAAAACATTATGTCTGGACCACCCACTCCTATTTTGGTCTTTGGCAGCGACTTAGAGGACGGGGCCAATACAGTGTTCTCCGTCCGTCCGTCAATGCAGACTCTTGCTAAGGCAGATCAAAGTCTACGAATCATGATGGCTCCACCTTGAAACTACAAGGAATTTGATGCGCTCGATATGTACAGCGTACAAGAACTGCAAACTTTCTACGTACCTCCTAGGTGAAGAGGTGAAAATGTGATCCTCTTCTACAAATCTACGGAGACCAAAGTAGAGAAAGAAAGTTGGCACAGTGCCGATTTTGCGCTCGACAGGTTTCAACCTATCCGTCTGCCAAGATATTACATGGAGAGATTGAAAGAGCTGTTAAGACGCCAAGGCGTACCCCTCGAACAAACTGTTCGACAAGCCTAATTCTACAAAAAGATTTGCGATATTTCCGAGGCTCAACGAAAGAAGCCCAACGGGAAGATGGAAATAACTGGGCTGGGATACGTTCAGTCCAAGAAACACGAGCAAATTTACAGTTGCCATATTGTAAACAGCTCGAGTTAAGAGGAAAACACTCTTCCAAGTAGCCATGATGTCGAATCGGAAAGAGATCCCGTTTTGAAAATGTTAAGTCTGTCGCTCGAAAAACAAATCGACAAGCTAATAAAAGAAACTTGTCAAGCAAGCCGGGACAACCACAGCCACGAAATGACCATTTATGAAAAGGCCAGGACGTAGCGTCTCAGTCAGTAATCTGCGGAGAAAGTAGACCGTAATGCTCTTCATCCCCAGCCCGCTATGTGTTCTCGCGAAAGGGAAAAACCCCGAATTGGAGGTAAAAACAGGGCAAAGAATGCAAACAACGTTCGAAGAAAACAAAGAGGATCTAAGATACCGTTCGATCGAGAAAAGCTCGATTGGAGCCCGTCCTTTATAAAGAAGATGGGTCGGGAATACTTTTTTCCTTAAGACAAGACAAGGAAAATATTCAACCTTGTCATGAAGCACCAAATGATAACGCTTCCGGAGTCTCGGCACCCCGAACAAATAAACGAGGTCCATCATTCGGATTATTGCTCCTATCACCGAGCAATAGGTCATCCCCTTGAAGATTGCTTCATCTTCAAGGATTGGGTTGAAGACCAGTATCGACAAGGCAGGTTTACGTTATCCGACAGCTGGAGGGTAACCCCGTCGCAAAAGCATGAGCCAAAGAGCGCCTATACCGTCAGGATAGGACCAGCTCGACTGCGAGAATGAAAGCGAACTCATACCTGCCATATGATAATACTCTCAAAAGTGGGAGGGCATGAGAGTACGAGTGACCTCTTTAGGTGCTTCGCAAATGAAGACGAGGACGGGGTGATCTCAGAATTTCTACCAGCACCAAAAGTGCTGGAAGATGGAATACACACCACGGCGGATAACCTAACAAAAATCGACTTAGGGACGGAAAATGATCCGAGGCCGACGTTCATCAGTGAGCTACTATCTGAAAAGCAGGTAGCCATGTTAAAGGACGTGTTCATGCAGTATAAACACTGCATTGCATGGAACTATTCCGAAATGCCAGGTCTAGATCCAAAAGTAGCAGTACATAAACTGGCTATATCACCAGGTATAAAGCCAATCAAACAGGCGCCAAGAAGGATTCGACTCGAACTTGAGATGGGTATCAATGCTGAAGTAAAGAAACTAATCGATTCCGGCTTCATCCAAGAGGTTCAATATCTTGACTGGATTGCTAACATCGTTCCAGTGATGAAGAAAAATGGAACATCCGCATTTGCGCGGACTTTCGGGACCTCAACAAAGTGTGTCCGAAAGATGACTTCCCAGTGCTCGTCACCGAGTTGATGATTGACAACACATCCATCCACGAAGTTTTCTCCTTCATGGATGGATCTTCAGGATACAATCAAATAAAAATGCATCTTGAGGACCATAAGCATACCACCTTTCGGACCTCGTTGGGCATATTCTGCTGTAAGGTGACGCCCTTCGGTTTGAAGAACGATGGCGCTACCTACCAGAGGGCCATGACAAAGATCTTCGATGACCTCATACAAGAGATTGTCGAATGCTACATCGACGACCTTTTGGTGAAGAGCAAATCTCATGAGGAATATTGGAAACATCTAAAAATAGTGTTCCAACCGGAACTATAATCTGAAGATGAACCCTCTAAAATGCATGTTTGGAGTTTTCTCGGGCAAATTTCTAGGATTCATTATACGTCACCGAGGTATCGAAATCGATCCCTCAAAGATTAAGGCGATTATGGAGATGCCCACGGCAAGAACTCTCAAACAACTGCGATCTCTCCAAGAAAAGCCAGCATATATCCGGCGGTTCATAGCTAACCTATCCGAAAAATGCCATCCCTACAGTCATCTGATGAAGAAGGGGACCCGTTCATCTGGGATCAGAAGTGCTAAAACACACTAGACGAAATCAAGCAATACCTGCAAAATCCACCGGTATTGGCTGCTTCGGTTAAGGGAAAACCCCTTATCCTATATACAACGACCCTTGAGGGTTCTCTAGACGCATTGTGTGCACAAGAGAATGATCAAGGAAAGGAGAGGATTTTGTACTATTTAAGTCGAGTTCTCCTGGGGGCAGAAAGCAACTATTCTCCTATCGAAAAGTATTGCCTGGTGCTGATCTTCGCAATAACGAAGCTCAGACATTACGCATTAGCACATGAGGTCCACCTCATATCGAAAGTGGATCCTCTCAAATATCTAATATCAAAGGCCATACTGACAGGAAGGCTTGCCAAATGGGACCTCCTCCTGATGGAGTTCTCGGTAATGTATCGACCTCTCAAAGCAATAAAAGGACAAGCCTCAGTAGGAGCTTTACTTCGATGGAGCATCCTCCATGAAGCGGTGAAAGCGAAACATCCCCATAATCGAAGCTGGGGCGGGCCTTATCTTCATGACCCCGTAAGGAGGGAATTGCGTTACGCCCTCTCCTTAATGGAGCCAAGAACTAACAATGAAACAGAATTTGAAGCTTTAATAGTCGGTCTTGAGATCGCTATCGATATGGGAATCAAAGACTTCCTCATATATGGAGACTCCCAGCTGATCGTTAGCTAAGTAAACGGTGATTATCAAACATGCAAGTCAGAGATGATAAGGTATGGCGAAAAAGTGCAGCAACTGCTGACATAAATCCTTCCAATACCCTGGAAAGCATACCGTGAGCGGTAAACAGCAAGGTGGATATGTTGGCCAAATTGACTAAGGAATTGGCCGATGAAGACCTCGATGATGTAAGGATCATTGTGTAAAGTCGAAGGGTCCTCGCGCCAACAGATACATCTTCGGAAGACTTGATAAAGCCATCCGAAGGAAAAGCAACGACCGAACAAGTAGCCTTTCGAATAGAGGACGAAGAAAAGGTCAAGAACCGGAGGGAAGTCTTCATAGACTATTTCAAGTCCCAACGAATACCCGAAAATGCGTCATCTAGACATCAGCTTATGAAACGAGCATGTCTTTCGCCTTCGTCAATGATACTTTATATAAGAGATCATTCGACTGCCTATGGCTAACATGCCTGGGGCCGGAGGAAGCAAAGAAAGTCGTCCATGAAATTCACAACGGACTCTGCGGTTCTCATCAAACTGGGCCAAAGATGAAGTTGAAGATAAAAAAATGGGCTATTATTGGCCCACGATGATTCAGGACTGTCTCGAATATGCAAAGCAATGTCACTCATGCCAAATTCATGGGGACTTCATACACCAACATCCAAATCTGCTGCACCCGACAGTGGCCAGCTGGCCGTTCGAAATGTAGGGAACCGGGTCCTCCAAAGGACATCGGTTTATATTGGCAACGGCCGATTACTTCTCTAAATGGGCAGATGCAGCACCACTAAGGGAGGTGAAGATGGAGAATATCCTCTACTTCTTCAAAACCCATGTCATCTATCGGTTCGGCACTCCGCGACACATTATCTCGGATAATAGACCAGCTTACAAAAGCCATAAAATCAGCTGTTTCGCACAGCAGCATAAAATAGATTGGAGATATTCTTCAGTCTATAATTCTCGGTCCAATGGTCTAGCTGAAGCCTTCAACAAGACCCTGGCTAAGATTATAAAGAAAACAGTGTCTGGAAACAAAAAAGACTGGCACAAAAGGCTGCATGAAGCCCTCTGGGCGTACTGAACAACGTTCAAGACGACAACAAATACAACATCGTACGCATTGGTGTTCGGCACGGAAGCAATGCTCCCATTGGAAATAGAACTCCCCTCTCTACGAGTAGCAGTTCGATACGAGCTGACAGATGAAGAAAATGCTCATCTTAGGTTTGAGGAGCTCGACGCCCTTCATGAAACTCTTCTTATAGCACAACAAAATCAAGAGGTTTATAAGGCAAGGATGACACGGTCATATGAATGATTGACCAGGACGAGAACATTCCGCCAAGGGAACTTATGCTAGTCATCAAAAAATCAATGATCCCCAATCGTGCAAAACGAGAGAAGTTCGAGCCGAACTATGAAGGCCTGTACATCACAGACAAAGTCTACCAGGGTGGAGCCTACATGCTCATGGATATGCATGGTGAAAGACCCTTCCGGCCAATAAACGGCCGATTCCTCAAAAAGCACTACGCTTGATGAGTCATGACTTAGTTCAATGATAGATGACGACGTTTGTGTCCACTCGCTATCTTCCTGAGTCAGAATTCAGAGAGTAGTACCAAAAAAGCCCCGTCGCCTTAAAAAACGGTGATAATGGACCGAGAAGTCCCTAAACTAATAATGGACCGAAACGTCCCTAAACTAGCGCGTTCCCCCAAACACGGGAATAATGGACCAGAACGTCCCTCAACTAGCATTTCTTCCCAAAACACGGCGATATTGGACCAAAAGGTCCTTAAACCAGAAACTCGCCCCAAAATACGGCGATAATGGAACGTCATGTCCTTAAACTAATACGTTGAGCCCTATGGTGGATTTCCATATTGATTACCGTTGATCAGTCATATTTATTGCACATTTTACAGTCATTTTCTCTACTATTATTAATTACTAAATGGTGTTATTTTTAATTTAAAAACATATGTGGGATTATTTGTAAAAAGATTTTGTCATATGTTTCATACTTTATAATTAATATAATTTGGGGAATATATGGATATCATATTTAAATAAAATATCCATAAGATTCTTAATTAGTAAGATGTGCATATCATATCATATCATATCCATTAAGTAATTTAATTAAAAATTGGTTGGAATATTATCTCAAATAAACCAAATGCTACTAATGATTTGATTTGAGATATTGTGCAGGTATTAAAATAATAATTCAGGGCTATAAATATAAGTAGGAGATCCACATCAAATCGAGTTAGCAAACCAAATCTGCCGAATTTTAGGAGTAAATTGAAGATTCCAGCAACTGCAGAGAGAAAAATATATTTATCAGAAGAATCTCCTAAATTAAAGAAAAGAAAGCACAAAAAATCTGGAGGTGAGATCACACCAAAGGGCGGTGTCACGACCCAAAGTTTGGATATGACCAGCACTTAGATTGTATAATATCTCAAGATATTTACACAATCCGAGTAAGCCAGAAACCGAGATCAAAAACCCTTTTTGCTGAATTTTAGGAAAAAATTTAATTTGTTTAAGTAAAAATCACAGATTTTAAGTATTTAAGATCTTAACAGTAATTCCTATTGCAGTTGTAATAAAAACAGTCATAAAGTGTTTAAGTTGGTTACATCCCTAGTTGGGAGCAATGATACTAACAGTGGAAGTCAATACATATTCATAATACGACATCAAAGAAGATTCTCAGACATAATTAAAAGAAATATCATTTAATACAACTAAACGATCTCATTTGTCGAAATAATATACATATAACCATCTATCGTTCTAAGTCATTATGCAGGGTCTGATGGAGATACTCTAGATTCAATATACAATACCAAAAGCGACGGTTACTACATAGATAACCCACCTAGCAAAAGATGCGATAAACGCTGATAAGTAGATCTGCGGCTAACCGTCCACTCTACTCCTGCAAGGAACTGTGGCACAATGAGGTGAGTTGCCAACTCAGTGAATAAGACTAATATGTAACGGCTGATAATGTAAATATGACGAACTATAATTAATTGCGATGAGGATAAGTATGATGCATGATAACATGTGGAAAATATGAATCCGTACCACCAATCACATAACCAAAACTGAAATCTCATCATTTATTTCCAAATAAAGTTCATTTTTCCGTGTCCATCATCGACACAAATCTTCCATTCTCTCAGGCATCATTCCCCGAATGATCCTGTAATAAATAACACCGGTCGGTATCATCTAGCTATTCGTCGTGTTTCACAACTATCTCCGGTATCGAGTATCCTCGTTAGGCTCCCCGCCTATCATGCGGCTATCCCGCCCCTCGGTCTCGACCGGGTCCACCATGTATCCAACTGTATATCTCCCCCACTCAGTCTGGATAACGTATACATCCGCGACTGTATAGCTCCCTCACTCGGTCCGGAATAAAATCAAATCATAAAAACATCTCATGGTGGACATGTCACATCAATCATGAAAATCACCGGATTAATGCAATAGTATAGAAAAACTCAAAACCTTAAATCCTCAATAATACAATTACCTCTTATATCAACTTAGAATACTCGAATACTAAACATGATGTCGTTAATGCAATTTACTACTGTTATTGGTGTTTAAGGTATGATATGAATCATTTTTAACAAGAAAATGCTAAGTGTAAAAGTGACATGGTAATATTGACGAGGTGTAGTGTAACATGTAAAGATGTGCACGTGGCATAACTCGTCGATACTTGTGCAGTGTTCTAACAACTACTTACATAATGATGTATATTTATATGTATGTGGATGCATATGATAAATTTAACATATAAAAGTCTAATTTTTATATAAGCAAAACTACGGGCGTATCACGCCATCTTTACACAATCCCCCGGTAGATGTTTAGTCTACTCACCGGAATACGTCGTATACTATTCAGAAATCGCCAATCTCTTTCCTTTCCTTGCGGCCTCCGAAGTTCCCGTATTTGAATCTAACATCGAAAATTAACTTGTATAAGGAAACGGCTACTCCGATACGGCGAATATGAAAACACAATTTCTTACGTACTAGTTATATTGCATACGACTATTTAAAGCTATCCAACACTCAATTTAACTGGATTTTAACCAGACGTGATTTCTTAACAGAAAACAGAACGCGTTACGTTTTATCCGTGTCGTATTTGAGAATTTTGATTCCTTATCCGATATTTGCTCCCAGATTTTATATACAGTTAAACTAACTTATTTAAACAATACCAAATGATCCCAACATCTATAAAGAGACCTACCCAAAAACCCAAATCACCATACCTCCATGCAAATCCGGCAACGCCGGAATTTGCCTAAATGTCGCCGGCCCAAAACCGAGCCCCTGGTTTCGTGCTCCTATGGTTTGTCCTAGGTCCAACATACAATATTTTGGCACTGTTTTGTTAAGTTGATACTTATCTAAAGTATAGCAGATTACTACAGAGTTCAGTTTTGCTTAAAATACGATATTATGGACACTTTTGATTTCTAAGTTAAACTAGTTACTGAACTAAATTCCTACAGCGATTAAAGATTTTACCTACAAGAAATTTGCTGGAAGAACTCCCTCCAAGATGCACAAGCTCCTAGTCCTTAGCTTGATGGTGAGGAAATCTTAGAACTTAGCTTTTCTTTTCCTTTCCTTTGTTCTTCTATGTTTTCTTTTTCTTTATTTTAATTTTTCAGATTTTAAACTAGCTAAATGATCTGAACACACTATATAAATGGTGAAGGGAAGGCTGAGGTGTAGGAGGAGGTGTCACCAAGCAAGATGTGGTTGTTTCATGCAAGGAGGAGGTGTTGTGTGTGTGTTGTGCATGAAAGAAGGATGTGTCAATACATTATCTCTTCCAATTTGTTTTAATTTGTGATTAACTTTTGAGCTAAAACATTTTCTACCCACTTTCCACTTACACCCTCAAAATTCCAAATTTGCATAATTTTCCTAAATTTTTCAAAAAGACCCTTCACCACCTATGTTATTATATAAACACCATTTTATTAAAATGAAGCTAAATTTATCACTAAAACCCTTGTAATTGATTAATATTACATACTATAATTTTAATTTATTTTATTTTACATACTACTTATGAAAATGTCTTATTTGGTTTTAATAACTTTTTAATTTAACATTTTATTATTTAATTAATTAATTTTATTTATTTCTAAATTTTCAAAATGCTACAGGCGGCGGAACCGCGGTTGAATGCGGCATATAGCGGCGGAACCACGGTCATTTTGTGGCCGTTTGATGTTAAATTTCAGGGGTTTGATCGTCTTTTCACATACTTTAAGATGGCGTCTAGAGTTTCATGTTCCAGAACCTATATAAAGGACTGAGAGCAAACTAGGGTTATCATCCATCTATCATCCACCAATCTATCGATCGATCGATCTAGATCTATCGAGCAAACTAGGAAGTTCTTTTAGTTTTTTTTCAGCAATCAAATTCTGTAATGCAAAAGTTTTAATAAAAGGTATTTTTTTTAAAATTTTGTCTCATTACTTTCCACATT
Organism: Agapanthus africanus; assembly: GCA_030015575.1. NCBI lineage: Eukaryota > Viridiplantae > Streptophyta > Magnoliopsida > Asparagales > Amaryllidaceae > Agapanthus > Agapanthus africanus. The sequence goes on along the minus strand of JASDDO010000026.1, from coordinate 151,478,768 downwards.
TATTTTTTGCATTTATTTTCCACACTTTTCTTTTTTGTTTAACTTATGGGTTATGTATTCTTCCAATTTTCTTTTACTTCGTTTTTGCCAATGAGCGAGTAAATTCTCGCTTGTTAGGGTTTGTAGGATAGGGTACTATAATGGATGAAAAAATCTCTTAACTTCTTTTTATGTTTTAATTTTTATAAATTTTAGCAATGGGATGTTCCCTGATAAAAATCAGGAAACACCTCAATGAGGTATCACGTGTTCACACGTGACCAAGGGTCACGTGTTGACACGTGATTGTTTCCTGTGATCTCTACTTTATAGAATTAAATTCTAATCAAACAAAAATGTAACAAAACAACTAAGGAAAGACCCCAATGGGGAATCACGTGCTCATACGTGACCAAGGGTCACGTGCTGACACGTGATGGTCCTTTAGCTCTGTTAAAAGACAGAATTAAATTCTGAATAAAAGAAGGTCACGTGCCAACACGTGACAGGTCCCTCAGCTCTTTAATTGATATAATTAAATTCTATTTCAATGATCAAATATTGGGATCACATGCCATCACGTGATGGGCTTTAAAAGCCTTCTGAATTAATAAAATTAAATTCTAATTAAGGAAAATCAAAGACTCTAACTAGGAAAGTATTTCTTTAAATCTTTCCAAACAAAAGAGGACTATACTCTGTAAAGTGGAGCACCGTTGGATTAAGAATCCAATGGTGATTAAAAATCACCAATTTATGGAAAGATTTTAAGATTTCCCTAAATTTCACCAAAAATAACAAACAGAATATCTTTTGGATTAAAATCCAATGGTGAATAAAATTCACCGAGTGATCTAAAAGATCATGTTAGTTACAAAAAACACAAAATCTTTCAATGAAACATTCACTAAACAAATTGATTCTTTTCCTTCTCGTATAAATAGGAGCCAAGAAGAGGAGAAGAGGATAGATTTTTGGATCTTGGAATTTTCTGATGGAAAATAGCAGAGAAAAAAGAAAGGAGAATTTAATTCTCAAGAAAAGAAACCCTAGGTGAGAAAGGGGAAAGGGATCAAAACTCCATAAAACAAAAATTGAATATTAATTCTCAATCTAAGAGTTTAACTCTTCTGCAAAAGAACTTAGTTCTTTCTCTGGTTGAAGATCTGCAGAAGCAAATCTCCCCACAAGTTGAGAATTTAATTCTCATCGGGGAGATTCTGCCATGCAGATCCAAAACTTAGAGGGAGAATTGAGTTTAGAGAATTTAATTTTCCCAAAAATAAAACTAGGGTTTAACCCTATATGAGAATTTAATTCTCCCAAATTCACAGGAATTTAATTCCTCCAAGATAAAACTAGGGTTTAATCCTATATGAGAATTTAGTTCTCCCAAATTCATAGGAATTTAATTCCTCCAAATAAAATTAGGGTTCAACCCTGCATGAGAATTCAATTCTCCCAAACTCACAGGAATTTAATTCCTCCAAGACAGAATCAGGGTTTAACCCTACATGAGATTTAATTCTTCCACATATATAAGAATTTAATTCCTCTAAAACATAATTAGGGTTTAACCTTAGAGAGAATTTAATTCCTAAAATAAAGAGACTTGAAAGATCTTCATGCACGTAAAGAATTTGGTCACGTGATGACACGTGACCCCAATCCGCAGTGATCAGAAAATAAAGAATAAAACTAGGTCACGTTCCCCCACGTGACCCCTAAACAAATCTCCCAAAATGAGAAGGGAAAAGATTCGAGGCAATGCCTCACGTGCTCCCACGTGACTTCCAAAACAAAGAGAACAAAAGCAAAGGCAGTACTGGCTTTGGGCGCTCTCACGTGTCCTCACGTGACCCCTAACAAACACTTTAATAATCAATACATGAATACACATCACGTGTCAACACGTGATGGTCAGAAGATTAAAAAGTGTTTAACACTTATTTGCAGTTCTGAGAACAAAATAAAGGAGGTCTGGCCCCACCTCTGGGTGCCCTCACGTGCCCACACGTGACCCCTTCCTTTCTAGTGTTTAACACTATTTTGAGTATTTCATTTCTAGTGTTTAACACTGTTTTAAATATATCACGTGAGGACACGTGACCACCGGATATCCTCTAGTGTTTAACACTATTTTAAAGCCAATCTTAGCCAAATTGACTAAGTTGTCCAGAGACAAGCCTCCCCTTCAACTGAATCTCAAAATTGATCATTTTATATGACATACAAAGTAAAACTCAGAGCTATAATGTTTAATGCTCAGTCAAAGACAAAAATGTTATCAGAGCCCTCAAAACTCTGGTTTAGCATTGCTAAGTGATGAGGGGCTGAACCCAGACAAATGTTTAATGGTCCAACAAGGGGCCAACATTTCTAATTGGACTTAGCCCAAATTGGCCATAAGTCCTCAATTCAGATTTAAATGAGCCAATGTGCTCATAATCTAATTAATTGATCTTAGTTCCAAATTGGACTACAGATCCCCAAATCAACTTTGGTTCAAGGGTACATCTCTTCACTCCTTTGATATTTGTCGTTGTAATCCTTCAACGTCTTCAGAGAGGTGACGGGTCCCGACAACCACACATTTCACGGACTATGATGTCCTTAACCTTGACTGTGAGGTCTTTAAACTCACGGACTATGGCGTCCTTAACCTTGACTGTGAGGTCTTTAAACTCACGGTCTATGATGTCCTTAACCTTGACTGTGAGGTCTTTAAACTCACGGACTATGATGTCCTTAACCTTGGACCGAGATGTCCTTAAACTAACAATGGACCACCATGTCCTTAAACTGGTAATCGACCGCAATGTCCCTAAACTAAGCAATAGAGCCAAAATGCTCTTTTGTTGGATCTAAACGATCCCGTTAAGTTGATCTTAGTCTAAAATTAGACTAACGTGTCCTTAACATACATTTAAGTTGATCTTAGTCCTAAATGAGACTAACGTATCCTTAAACCCAACCCCCAAACCCAAATCTAAGAAGATACGGATTTGGACTAATCCACGCCCTACGGGCGACAACATAAATTAGTCTCCGTATACAATCCACGGGCAACCAAAAACAAAACAAACACCCACGACACGAAGTGACCATCTGGAGAAGGAGAAAGTGGTTACCGCGATGCGGTAGTGTAATTAACTGCAGGGGCTTGCGCCTGCAGGGAAGAGTGTCCCCACAATAAAACCCTCCTCAAACGAGGGGGAATCTGACGAAGTCTGCTACATCGGTCGCATCCGTTTAAACCTTCGATACACGGCGCCATAAATCAACTTGGCATCTTCGGAGAGGTGGACGGATAGCACCAATTAGCATCTGCCCCAAATTTCAGGCAAGGCGGACCTACGCGGTCGCGTCTCCGTGTTTTCGGTGAGGAACATGGGGGTCTTAACCCTCTTATTTGGGCGTGCTATCAATTCACGATAGTTACGACCACGATTTGAGATTCATTATTTTTGTTGAGGGCGTGAGATAAATAGGGGTCAATGGAAAAACAGGGGTCGATAGAGGGAAATCCTAATCCCTCCTTAATACTTGTTTTGTTGAGGGCGTGGGATAAATAGGGATTAGTGGAAGGACAAGGGTCGGTAGAGGGAAACCCTAATTCCTCTAAAAACCCTAATACACATTCATCGTTATTTCTTTAGTATTAAATAATTAAAAGATAAAAGGCATTACATGTAAAACTCTATCCTTTAACTACTAAATTCGAAAAACTCTACAAGCTCTTCTCTTATAAAATTTTCAAATCTCTTAGTATAAAACGATAAAAATCCCACCTTTCTTTATTAACTCGTCTAAAATAAGAAAGATAGTTCACCATTTCTCTGTGGACGACCCGTACTCATTATCGACTAGCTATTGCGACACCATTATTGATTGCGGTAATTAGGAAACACAAAGACAATTTTTTACACCATCAACCGTATACAATCCATGAGCATAAACGATTCATAACTCTCTCAGGTCCTACATGATACAGTCTCTCGAAAATGATCGGGGCCTATGGCTAATGGCGCATTACCTTACGGGCCGCCTGAGAAAAGGTACATCCACGATTTCAGCAGCCAAAGAGGAAACCTTCTTCAAGGCCGCTCTGGATGACTACATTGCTCAGCAAATACGATTTCACCAGGCGAATGAAGCGGCCGGCCAAATTGTTAAAACTGGGCGACCATATCCAAGCTGGTATGACCAAATAAAGTACCCGCCGGGATATACGATCCCTAAATTTCATGTATATAAAGGGACGGGCAATCCCTACTAGCATGTCTCCCAGTTCAGGGCTCTATGTGGCATCACCAGAGGTGATGATAAATTGCTACTTCGCCAGTTCATCGGAAGCTTGTCAGAGACGACATTCGAGTGGTATTCTGAACTTCCAAACGACTCCATCAAGACTTTCGCAGAGATGGAGCTATTATTCACCCAGCGATTCGCAAGTGCTAGTGAACGGACCCCAATAACGGCATTGATCAATGCCAGGGTGAAGCCAGGTGAAACGTGGGTACAATACGCAATACGATGGAGGAATTTATGGTCAAAATGTGAGCAGCGCATTGAAGAAGCGCCAGCGGTGGGCATGTTCGTGGGTACTCTGGACCCTCATGCAACTATTTCCCAATTCATGAAGTTCTTCAAGCCGACCACGTTCCAAGCCTTGATCGACAAACTGGCCCAAATGGACCAGATGGGTCATAGACCGTCTCCTCCAAAGCCGGAGCCGCGGAACGAAAAGGGTAAAGGGAAGGCGACATTCGTTGCGAATACTCAACAGCAGCCCAGTTCCCCAAAACTAACAGATCAACTGGAAGAGAGACGGCGATACTATAATGAGAAAATGAAGCGTCCTTATTCGTTCCCTCGGGATAAAACAAAGAGACTGTTCGAACTAGCGGTACGCAACAGGCTCATCAATCTGCCGAATCCGAAATGACCATTGCAACCCGGCGAGGCTAATAGTCCCAATTATTTCCCTTACCATCAAACGGTAAGACATCCAATTGAAGATTGCTTCGTCTTTAAGGGATGGATCGAGGACCAATACCGATAAGGAAAGTTTGCGTTGGCTGAGAATTGGAAGGTGAACCCACCACAGCCATACGCTCCCAAGAAGACGGACACATCGGGGGCATCATGCTCTTTCATAGAAGAAGCTCCATGGGAGATCGCTCTTTCAGCCAAAACTAAAAGAATGCTGAACAATCTCCAAACATGTCCGGCAATCAGGTGGAAGAATCTGCTGGAACCCGAGATTATTAAGGAAATGCTGAAACCGCGCCCAACTCCAAAAATTGACAGTGATATTCAAAGCGCTCACACCCAGCCGTCAAAGCCTTCGAAGAAGAAAAAGAATAAATCCAAGAGGCTCGTGAAGCCTGGTGACTGGCGCATGGACCTGCAAAAGCAGATTGACACACTAGAAGAATATTACCAGAAGGCGCGGACTCCAATCACACTCCAAGAATTTCTCAGTCACGTCCTTGAGGACGGAGATGATGGAGAAGACTCGTCGGATGAATTTGAAGATTATGTAGCAAGTTTCCATATGATCTCTCACTCGTCGATAGACGATGAAGAAGCTCCTTACACAGAGAAACTGGGGGCATATCATAAGCCGGAACTTCTAGAGCCATCAGACGAAATGATTGATGCATTCCTGGACGAAGCTCTTCTTAAAAGCAAAGCTGCTCGAGAGCGTGAGATGGCCATATTTGAAAAAGCCAAGCGCCGGCAACTGGACGAAAGGGTTGAAACGCTCCCGCCAGATCAGAGTACATCCGCCGCAAATAAAAGCGGGTTCAAGACGAGGAAGAGGTTCGCCAAAGCCATATCAATGGGAATGAAACTGCCACCCTCCGAAGGAAACATTCTTGGTGAAGCGCAAATGCATCCTAGCTACTGCTTATATCATCGAAAGATTGCGCACCCCACCGAAGAGTGCAACGCTTTTAAAAGATGGTGGCAGGGATATGTTGCTCACCGGCAAAATTTCAAGCGGATGAAACGCAAAATTCGTCGGGAGCAAAGAAATACAGCCGAGGAGCGTAAAAGAACTATCGGCAACTGTCACATGGTCGACGCTGGGGGAGCGCAAGTTCTTACCTTCGGAAGCGACTCTGACGAGGAAATGACTCTTGGCCCTCTCTTTAAAGAGTCCACCTCGGGAAAAGAGGAAGAACCGAAGACCTGTGAAAATATTCAGCTGCGCAATCGTACGCTGCCTGAAAAGAATCTCGGACCCATGAATAGAAAAGATAAGGGAAAATAAAAAGTCCCTGAGGATATCGCCCTAGATGACCAAGTTGTCAAAGAGCTGACCGCCAAGGACCCGCCAAAGAAAAGTAAGGTAGACTACAACGTTCTGGCACACTTGAGAAAGTTACCTTCGCAGCTAAGCATTCTCGATGCCCTCTTGTTATCAAAAGAAGCAAGAGATTCTTTGATCAAGGCGTTGCAGGAGCCTGAACAATTTGAAGCTTTCCTTACCGAAGAAAAGATGAAGGACGAGCGGGAAGAAGTACACACAGCCGATATCACCTTCGGCGATGAAGATCTCCTCCTCAGGACGTGCGAGCACAACCGTCCCCTTTATGTCTCTGGATACTGTCATGATATCAAGATAGGCAAAATCCTGGTCGATAATGGGTCCTCCGTCAATCTCCTCAATGTGAGAGTATTGAAGGAAATTTGCATGAGCGTTCAGCACCTCGCTCGTGATAAAATCACCATCCCCGGGTTTGACTCGCAGTCATCACGAACGCTTGGGTCTGTAGTATTGACACTACGCTTTGGGCTGCTTGTCACAGACATTAAGTTTCATGTCATTGACGCCAAGACGTGCTACAATGCTTTGCTCGGCAGGCCTTGGTTACACGAGTACAACATCATCCCTTCTACACAATATCAGTGTATGAAGTATTTCAAGGACGGTCTCGAGTATACCGTAACGGGAGAGTTGAACCCATTTTCCGTGAATGAAGTCCGAAAGTACGAAGATGCAAAATACTTCTTACCAGATTTCGAGGACACGGAAAGATGTCACAAACCGAAGAACAAAGCTATCACTACTATTCCGGTCTTCAGGAGTGATACCGAGGGGGAAGAAGAAATAGCTTATTCAGGGCCGCCCCAATGCAACAAGCCGGGACTGTCCATTCCTATGTTGTTCTTTGGTAGCAACTCGGAAGATGAGGTCAATGCTGTATTCTCTGCTCGGCCGTCGATACAAATCTTCGCCGACGAAGATCAAAGTTTGCAAGTTGCTATGATTCCACAAGAGTATTACAAAGAGCTCGATGCACTTGAAACTTATAGTGTGCAAGAACTGCAGACATTCAACGTCCCTCCCAAGCGAAAAGGTGAAAATGCGATCCTATTTTACCGATCCGGGGAAACCAAAGTGGAAAAAGAAATTTGGCACGGCACGGATTCTACACTTGACAGGCTCCAGCACATCCGTCTGCCTAGATATTACACAGAAGGCTTGAAAAGGCTGTTGAGGAGCCAAGGTGTACCCTTCAAACAGACCACGCGACAAGCTCGGTTCTACAACAGGATTTGGGATGTCCCGGGAACTCAGTGCAAGTTGCCCAACGGGAGAATGGAAACGATCGGGCTTGGATATGTTCAATCCAAAAAACGAGAGCGAGTCCATGGCAGCTACGTCATACATGACTTCGATGAAGAATGAGACGTTCTATTAAAAGACGCGGATCCTGAACCAAAACAAGGCCCCGCCATCAAAATGCCGAGTCCGTCATTTGAAGAACGGATGGACAAGCTAGTAAGGGAAGCGGGTCAAAAGATCCGGGATGACCATAACCGCGAGATGGCCATTTACGAGAAATCCAGGACGCAGCACCTCCTTCAACAGGCCGCGGCGAATGACAATGCTCCTCGTCGCCAGCCCGTCATACAAAAGACCCGGCGCAGGGGCGAAAATAAACCAAAGAACGGAAAAAACGTTCGACAGCAGCCAAGCGGGTCTAAGAAGCCACGCGAGCAAGAGTCGAGTAGTCGGGATCCGTCCCTTATAAAGAAGATGGGTCGGGAATATTCTTTTCTCCAAGACAAGACAAAGAAGATATTCGATCTCGTCATAAAGCATCAGATGATGACACTGTTGGAGATAGTGCCCTCAGAGTCAATTATTGGATCACAGGCATGTGATTGCAATAATTGAGGGAGGACCTATCCCAGTAGGACAGTCTTACTCGAGATGATAGTATGCTATCTGGTTTATCTTTATCATCGTGTACTGCTTTAGGTCACCAGACAGGTCGCTATTACACGTTGATAGAGCCCCTAGGATTCATGCTTGACCACCAGCAGTATGAAGGCGATCATATAAGTGGGAGCTGGGGTCTATAAGCACATCCTTAAAAGGTCCCTAGTCGTGGGAGTTTCGAGACAGGGCATCGATACTCCAGAGTAGACTAGTGTATACAGTCGAGACCCCGACGAGGGGCGGTGGCCGGTCTCACAAGCCACTGGTGTCAGTTGGTTCACCTAAGATGTATACAGGTGCTCATTGGGTTATGAGTACACCGGACAGGACTCGCCGGGAACATGCTAGTTGGTCTTATACCTGACGTCAGATAGCAGTTCCCTGGTGACATGTGTACAGGTTAGTTCATCGACCTGGGGATCGTCATTTGTCTCGTGTGAGTTCCCACTGTACTTTGATTACTACCCTACCACGCTCAAAGGAGACGTGCAAACAGGTTTTAGTTGGGTACAGTCCCGAGCCACATGGAGGCAGTGAGCGGATCTTCAGGGGTTCGTCTCTCCCGGTATTGGGGTGAGGTCGCGCTGTGTCTAGGAGAGCCATTACACGAAGCCCTCGGCCGAGGCAGGAGATTTACTGGTAGGTATTCCAGTAGTATCTCAGGGTGTTCTGGGCTACACTCCGACACGACTTGTACCGCTTTTGGGGGTCTGACTTTACCAACCCCCTAGGCCCGCCATGCGATGCTCATAGACGAACGGACCGGACTGTACGGATATTGTCACTGACAGGCTCAGTAGGGTGTCAGGATGAGTTCGCTCATCGACGTCCCTTTTGGTCAATACCTGGTGGCCCGTTACGTATTGGCTTATACCTCTGACGTACTAGTGGTTAAATCCACAACCAAGGTGTTGACGAGTCTTTAGAGTCCCCCACATTCAGTTGCTCAAGTTTTCGGGCGAAAAGCTGTAGAGGCCGTATGGAGATATGGCAGGGTTCGATCAGATACGTGCGGTATTGCACGGATCAGGATCAGACGGATAATACTAGCCGGCTTTGGTCTAAGCCGGATCCTAGTATAGTACAGTGTAGATTTTGTCTCATTGCATTTGTATCCGGTCGGAATACAGATGCGGGTGTGTATACACAGCAGCGGGGTTTTCCTGTAATTTATTACGGGACCAGTTTTCTGGAGTTGCCAGTTTGCTTTCCGTTTCGGCCATTTTCATTTGTATCCTTCTTTGGCCGAAGGTTGGTGGAGGAGGGCTTATTTGCAATTTGCAATTGTGCAAATAAGCATTTGTGGAGGGTGGTATTTGCATTTTTATTGTATCATGATGGTGCACCATCCATTGACCTTGCTTGACTTCTATCTTCATGATGGCATGACTTTTGGAAGTGATGATTAGCTTGTTGGAGTGTTGGTTTTGGTGCAATCATGGTTGTTGATGATTGGTTGGTGGAGTGAGGGTTTTGCTTTGTGATCATTGTTGGTTATGATCACCCTTTCTCTCTCTTGCTTGATTGGTTGGCTCACTCTCTCACAACTTCATTCCCTCTCTCATTCTCTTTATTCCATTGCAATGGCCGGCCACTTCCTCAAAGGGGGCTGTCCCAATTTGGTGGGAGGGGATTCTTGCTCATTTGGCTAGGGAAAAATCATTTTAGCTCCTCTTCCAAAATCTCATATCAATTCCTCCACCAATATGGCAACTCCCATAACCCCTAGAGACACAAATAGCTCACTACACATTCTACAGCAAACCTTGGGCACGTCGACTAGCCAGCTTCGTGCCCGAGTTGCCTCGGCATAGAGGTGGGAGCCCGTAAAAGATGTAGGCGATGTGGTGCACTTCCGGCGACGAGGTGGAGACAGGACATTCCGCGGGAGATCGGGACGACGACGAGAAGACCGGAGGACTCGGATCAGTCGGTATATCTCTATTCCCCATCTTGTAGTTAGCTAGGACTAGTTAATGGTTCGATCCGGGTGTTTAGTGCGCGGTGGTGCCAGTTTGCTAGTTTGCAAAATTAAAGTTTTTCGCTTCCGCATTTTGGCCTCGGGTTGGAGGCCGGGGTGCCGCCGTGCACTTACAGTGGTATCAGAGCCTTGCCATTAACCTAGTCTAGCTTTGTCTAATGTGTTTTACAATTCCGATCGAACAAATGTTCCGAAAACCCAATAACACATGCATCAGTTTTCTGTCGAATTTTTTCTGGCTCGAAATTTTTTTCTGGTTGTAGAAAAGTGATGTACTGGAAGTCCTAAGAATTCTGGAGAAATTCGACACATTGATCTTTTAAGGGGAGCGCGGAACCGCGGCCAAACCCCACTTGGGGCCGCGGTTCCGCCGCAGTATGGAGAGATCAATGCGTCAAATTTTTTCAGTTGGCTTCTGGGGTGGAAATAGGGTTTTTGGAATATTAATTTTGGGCCCAGAATTTCTTGATATGCTACAGTAGTACTTGGGGGCCCACTTAGTAAAATTTGATCGATCGGATATTTTAAACACATTATTTCACAGTATTTACATTATATCTGCGACCGTGAATGTCACTTGATCGGTAAATCCTGTCTAACTGCTATAGCCCGGTTAGACGGATTTGCGAACGTGACCTTCACGTTGATGTTCTGTGTATTGCTGTGATGTTGCGGATCGGTCGTGGGGGATAGCCTGGATGCAATGCTAGTACAGTTTTGTTGTATTATGTACATTTGGTATTGCGGGGCGAGTGTCCGACATGTGGACTGCCGTCACTGCCTGATTGTATTATTATTTTGGGGCACGGCCAGGTTGCGGTCGATGTACCCGTTATATGTATATTTTACTTTCTGTACTAGGATTGCCCCGCGGAGGGGTGCACGGATAGCTGGGTTCTAGAAGGCAACGGGCCCACATCTCATGGCATTGAGACGGAGGGGGCTTCACTCTAGAATTGGCGGGCTATTCGCCGCACTCGTAGGGGGTACAGGTTGACCCAGGAGGGGTGCCCAAGTTACCGGATTCCGTGAAGTGCTGGGTGGTCCATTCACGTTGCTAAAAGGGGCTGCCTCGCTTCAGGTTTTGGCGGGTAACTTGCCGCGCCCGTAGGGGTCTAGGATTTCATTGCACAGGCTATCCACACGACCAGGGGAACGTCGGGTTTCAGCGGCTCTGTGAAACCCGGGGATCCCAGATATCTGTATTGTTCTGTGATGCTGTACATTTCTGTGATGTTGCATTTTATCACGCCTTGAGCGAAATATTATATATTGGTATATATATTAGTAGATGTTGTATATGTTTTGCAACCGCGCTAGTCCAGTCCCCGCTCTGTCGTTAGTTAGCTAACCTAACGGGTAATGACGGGACCCAGTGGCTGTTAGTTATATGTATGCCCTAGAGGCCATTACTGTACATAGGATGTATATTGTAGTGGATGCTGGGACGTATATAAGGAGGACTTTCTTGCTCGACATGATAGTATGCTATCTGGTTGATCTTTACCTTAACGTGTATGCTGATTGTCTCTCTGTTACATGTTGGTAAAGCCCTTAGGATGTGTGCTTGACTACCTGGACTATGATGCGGATCATACTAGTGGGGACATGGTAGTCCATAAGTACATCCTTCAAAGTCCTTAGTCGTGGGTGTATCGAGACGGGGCATCGATATACCAGAGTAGACTAGCGTATACCTTCTCGACCCATACAGATGGGCGATGGATGATCCCATATCCATTGGTGTTTGACATCAGAGATGATATACGGGTGCTCAGTATAGACTGGGTACACTGGACGGACTCGCCGAGAACTCCCAGATGGTATTATACCTCACGTCAGATGGCAGTTCTCTGGTGACACTGGTACAGAGTAGTCTGTTGACCCGAGATCGTCATAGAGTCTTGTGTGGTTCCCACTGTGCTTTGATTTCCATCTTACCACGTCCAAGAGGGCGTGCAAAACGGTGGTTTTTGGGTACAGTCCCGAGTCACATGGAGGCAATGAGCGATAGGAGGGGATTCGTCTCTCCCGGTATAGGGGGTTGATGTTGCGCTGTGTTCGATTGGCTATAACAGGAAATCCCTGGCCAGGGTTGCTGAGATTTACTGGTAAGTGTTACCAGTAGTTTCTCGAATTGTTATAGACCTCATATCGACACGACTTATTGAGCTATTGGGGTCTGACGTATACCACCCCTAGGCGAAATATGCGACATATCAGACGATCAGACCGGACTGTACGGTAGTGTTACTGGTCGGATTCACTGGAGTGTGAGCGGGCTTGCTCGTCGATCTTCAGTTCGCTCAATACCCGGGTGGCCGTTACGTTTAGCAGACCGCTTGCGGCTTGTGGGTGTTTGATATGATCATCACCTGCTGCCGGCGTATTGACGAGTCTTTAGAGTCCTACACAGAGGTTTCCTGGCTCAAGCGAAACGAAATAGGAGCGCATATGAGATATTTGCGGGACCGAGAATAATGCGTGTATGTGATGCCGCATTCCATTCTCGCGATGAATGTATCGGAAAGGTTGTATGCGATATAACCTAGTTATCGATTCAAGCGTTGATTCGATAAGCCGATACATTGAATACTAGTCGGTTGTGTGCGACATGACCGGATCATTGAATCAAGTGTTGATTTAATGATTTAATGCATAATTATATATTTGAAATGTTACTTTGCACTAACTAGTATTGGTTCACTTTAAACGGATTTTCTCACTTGGATTGTGCACATTGTATATGTGATATATTTTTGTGCACTTGTATGTATCATGTTTGATGATGCATGCTAACTTGTGTTTTGTATGAAGATTAAACCATGGTTGTGAGAGTGGTTAGGGTTTTATTTTTCATTACTTATTTATTCATTTATTTATTTGTTTATACATTTTGGAAAATAAATGGAAAAGAGAAAAGAATGGTGGCTTTATTTGTTCTTTAGTTGAAGCTTCATGAAGCTTTGATAAAGTCAACCATTCTTATCTCATCCTTAACCCTAACCATTCCCACTAACCCTAGTTTAGTCTCTACACTTGACCATGGTTAATTTTATGATAAGAATTCATTTTCTTTTCTTTTTAAAAAAAACTTATCATATTCTTCATCTTCTTCTTCTTCTTCACTTCAAGAAAATGCTTCACAAGCTTTAATGGCAAAGTGAGAATTAAAGTGAGAAATCCAATTCTAAAGTTTACCCACTTCCTATTTCTTCATCCTCTACCTCTTGCCAAGTAGTAGAGTGTGTTTCCTTCACAAGTTTTTAGGGCTTGGTGAAGGTGGAGCTTGATTTAGCGATGCCTCGACGTAGATAATCTTCGGCATGGACATCGACGACCTAGCTCGCTTTTTCTCCGACGAAGCCGACTCAAGAGCCCGGATTTGTTTTGGACAGCGGAGAGGACCTCATCTCGGAGCCGTGGAGGTGGACAAACGGATGTACAAAGGTTGTATTTCCGTATCTCATAGTTAAGTGTTAACTAGTTAGTTTTTTCGCCTAGTTTTCTAGCAACCGATCCGTAGTTGGGTCTCTCGGCACCTAGAATTTTTGAAAATGGCATGTTCGATGCCTTGTGAGACCTCATTAGGGTGCCTAGGAACCCTACAGTGGTATCAGAGCCTAGCTAGAGCCTTAGGCGAAGTCTAGACGTATTTTGAAACCCGAACAAACCCGAAAACCCAAACCCAAAATGCTCTCTGTACTTTTTCTAAAAACAGGGATTTTTCAGTATTAAAAATTGCTAAAAAATTCAGCAGGAAAATATAAGAATTACGTCATAAAAATTTTCCCATGAACAGTAAATACCGCGGCGGAAACGCGGCATATGCCTGCCATATGCGGCAGTTCCGCCGCAACGTGATGACGTCATCCTCCACTTTTTATACAGTAATTCGTTTTGTCTGATGCTGAGTTTTCTGGGAATTTTTAAAATTTATTCAAGAGTTGAATTTTCTGGAGTTGTTTTGGGAATTCGGTGTTTCGATCGGGGTATCAAATTTTGTCTATTTGGCTTTCCGGATAAATTTTAAAATATGTTAAAAAGTTCGACCGGATATAAATACCCAATTTTTCCCCTGTCGGGAAATTTCCAAGTGTTGGATTTTTCCGTAGTTTAACGACGTTCTAAGTAGTGCAAGTAACGCGATGGACCCTCTAGGAGACAACAAACCTTAACTCGATTATGTGACCGTCTTGAACTGCCCTTTGAACCTTCGGGTTTGGGGCAGTACGGCGTGCCACATGTGAGGCGTTGGCTTGACCCTTCTACGGCTGGACCGTTGGTACTGAGGCACGAACTGAATGTTGTTAGACTTATTTCATGTGTTGATCTGTATCGGGAAAACTTGGGTGTTCGATTGTTCGATCGGAAAGTTTAACATTTTCTATTTATCTGGACTGGGATACAATAATTGGAATTCACAATTAGTTATGAGATAACGGAATGGATATTATAAACATAGCAATTTAGTCTCACTTGATCGGTTGCCACGGAATTTTGATGTGATCAAAAGTCCGTCGCAATCACGTAGCGTACGCGGATACTCGCCGGGTAAACTTAATAGACAGCTACACCCCATAGCCCCGACCAAGTGACTGTAGGAGAACCCCGTCGCCGAAAGCATCCGTTCGGGTGCTCGCGGTAGCGGTGTTCCGCCTTGGTGCACTTCGTCGACGGCGTCGGGGGTGCGGCCGTCTACTGAAGTTTGCGACGAGTATTCGATCAGGATGTCGGGAATCTTGTTGAATTGCCCGACTTGATATTGAAAAGAATTTTCGATTTTGAGACTAAAATGCGGGGTTTATAATTGTTAGGCATGTGATGTCTAAGAATTCATTTGGTCAGGCATGCGATGTCTGAGGAGGTTGCGGATTCCAACTGTTGTAGTTTTACACTTTCTTTTCTGTGACCGTAAGTGTAATATGTGATATCTCCGGTTTCGTTGCTATATGTCAACGACAATTGGGATGCGCATATTTACTTACGTTGATGACATGTGATGTTATGTGTTGCTGGATATGTTATATTGGATCGTCGTGTTTGAATAGCCGGGTTTTTTTTTATGTGAGATGAGTGTTTTTCATTTTCATTCATGTAAAAACTTGTATGTAATATTCTTTTATTGGGGCGCTTCCAGGTTGCGGGAGTTGTCACCGTTTGTATATTATTTACTTTTCCGCACTAGGATAGACCCAAGGAGGGGAGCACAAGTAACCGGGTTCTGGAGTCCAATGGGAGACCAACTCGAGGAGTCGAGTCCGGGTCTCCTAACTCTAGAATTGGTAGGGTTGCTTGCCGCTCTCGTAGGGGTCTAGGGGTGTGGGTTTGGCTATTCATCACGACCGTGGAATCCGTGTTTTATACTGGCTCGTATTGAAAACACGGACGTCCTAGTATATCCAATGTTTCATATGTTTCTTCTGCTGCGATATCTGTGATGTGATCATGTGATGTTCTGTGATAGATACAATATATAGTATATATGATATATTATATAGACGTTACATATGTTTTACACCCGCGCTAGCCCTGCCCTGCTCTGTCGTTAGTTACCTAACCTAACGGTGCACGAGGGGACATCGAGGCGAATGCGGATGGCATAAGTGTACGTCGTATTTATCTGTGATGTTTAGGTACTTTAATGATGGGACTTCATTAATGAGATTAATGAAATAAAAGAAACCTAAGATGTTGTAGAATCGAATTTCAAAATAAAACAGGTAGCTACAGTTCTTGCTTTGCACAGAGGTATATGTGATATATCCTGTACCTTATTCGATGAGGAAAGGACCGAGATCCCTTCACCGGGAGTGACTCCTTTAGCAATAACTGGCAGATGCTACACACTCTGTTTGTCTTTTGATTGCTTTTAAGTGTTTTTGCTTTGCACAGTGATATATGTGATATATCCCGCACCTCATTCGACGAGGAAAGGACCGACGATCCCTTCACCGGGAGTGACTCCTTTAGCAAAACTAGAAAAGCCTCAAAAGCACTCCATTTCAAAATTCATTCGATCCTACAACGATATCAAGTTCATTACGCAATAGGTTTTCAGAAAAACCTGTCGTAGCCCTCCGTCATTTCAGATAAGTTGTATATAGTATTCGTGCTGCATTTGTTGGCTTTCGTCAAGGTGCAGTGTGCGGTAGCTATATGCTGCTTATCTGCCAGCATACGATGCGATTGGATTAGGGTAGTCGTGCGGCTTTGTTGGCTTTCGTCAAGGGTCGTGCGGGTGGGTTTAATTCGATCAAGAAATGTACGGGTTGAACTTGACTAGCGGGCTATGGTTTGTTGGCTTTCGTCAAGGTCATAGCACGTTAGGGGCAAAATATTATCGGGAATTTCAAGTGTTGAAATTTGCAATGAGATTGCATACCTTCTATGAGATAGTTGGATCCCGATACCCGCTGCGAGTAAGAGTTACTCCTGGGAGAGTTTTATACATTACAATTAGCCGATCAAGTAGGTGTCTAGAAAGGTGTCAACGAGGTTACGCCTCTGGGAAAACGAGGTTTACATTAATTAGGTTCGTGCGAAAGCACGGGGGACCTCCCTCAAAGTACCGACACTGGCCTGGCTGAAAGATTGGCGAACTTGTAGTGTGTAATTAATCCCGGCTAGTCTTTCCTTTTAGGGTTTGAAGGAAGATTTGATAAAAAGCAGTGGGAGCCATCCTGATTAGATAAAATAATAACCAATCTATTCTTGAAAGAGCGCACGCTGAGTGTTTTCTTCTCTCTCTCTCCAGGTAGCGACCATATCACGCCTTAATCAAGATAATAATACGGATTATTGACCGAACCCGCTTGTTATACTGAGCTGGGGAACGTTGGTCCCGCTCCAACTTATAATTGTTATAAGACAGAGCAGGAAATTGGGGATTACCAGAATTCCCGTGCCGCCCAAACGAAGAGAGTGCATGCTGATGCATCATCTTCGGGTGTGTTCGTTACAAAGAACTGTTTCTCTGTATCCTCTACGTCCTGGGTATGTGATACCAGATCAGGATCCCAGATATGTAATCTGTTACATAGGGCTACAGAAAGGTAGAGAACTGAGAACGGGTGATGAGTTTCATGAGGCAGAAAACGGGGCAAATGTTGCAGCCAAGTCTGTTGGTCACTGTCACCCTGTATTACCAATACATTGATTCTGAACGAATGTTATTAGATACCGAACCTGATATACAAAATCATATCTGTCTCTTTATTAGTAAAGAAACGGTAAAATTTTGTATTGTTGGATAATGTTTTGAACATTTCCTATATCAAAAGTTGATCGGTTCAGGCACGTTATCTAAAAGCATTGAAGTTCTAAATCAAACTACAGTTCTTAGTATACGGAACACACACAAGAGGAAGAGTTCAGAAATGAACGAATCCTTCTTGAGGCATTGTAGACTAGGTCATATCAATGTGACCCGACTAGCTAGAGTTACATAAAGATGCATATTTAAATTAGTTTGAACTTACATCTTGTGAAACTCGCCAGTCATGTCACAAAGATAAGATGACCATAGCTCCGTTTACTGGAAACAGAGAAAGAGTTAGTGAACTCTTGGGATGATACATGTTGATGTATGTAGGTCCCCTGTCTACACATGCCAGGAATGGTTCTTTATACTTCATTACGTTCTCTGATGATCTTTCGAGTTTCAGACCTATGTTCTCGTTGAAACACAAGTCCGAACCTTTTGAGATATTCACAGAATATAAGTTAGAAGTAGAGAACCAGAATACGGGTATAAGTATTATGTCCTCTGATGAGATCAAGGAGAAGAATACTTGAGCACGAAAATCCTGGATTATTCTAAAGGAGAATGAGACTCTCTCTCAGAATTACTCCTCCGAATACACCATAGCACGATGGTATATCGGGGCGGAGCAATCACACCCTATATGATATGGTGTGCTCTATGATGAGTACTACTGAGTTACCTTTTTCCTATTGGGTGTTGTGCACTTGAGAAGCTGCATACCTATTGAATAGGGTTCGAATCAAATCAGTTGCCTACCATTTCATATGTGATATGGAAAGGGAAGAGCCCATATCTTAAGTTGGTTAAGATTTGGGGTTGTCCGTCCTATGTCTAAAACCATAATCCGGACAAGTTTGAGGCAAGGTCTGTCATGTAGAACTGGAATAGTTCCAGCTATACAAGCTACAGCAGATGATTTGGTACAACCAAAGGATTCAGTAGATTCCAACGAACCTCAGCCTCTCCGCCGATCTAGTAGGGTTCCTCACCCACCTGAGAGATACTTCGGTTTCTCTATGACAGTGGGAGCGAGGATTGCATCATGAGATGATGACCCAACTAGTTTCGAGCTGGCCATCAAGAGTGAGACTCTGTAAGAATGGCTGGATGTTTATCGATCTGAGATGGAATCCTTATACACCAACAAAGTATGGACTTTAGTTGCTATATTTGAAGGGTTAAATCCCCATCAGGAGCAAGTATATCTTGAGAAGATTACTTGGTGTACATGGAAGAGTTGAGACTTTCAAAGCTAGACTTGTTAAAGGTCTACATCATTGACCAGGTATGGGATGATGATGAAACCTTTTCTAAGTGGCTATGCTTAAGTCCATCCAGATCCTACTTGCCACGGCTACATACCATGACTACGATATCTGGTGGTTGGGTGTCATGACAGCTTTTCTAAATGATGTTTAGAAGAGAGCGTCTATAAGTACACAGCCAGAGGGCTTCGTAGACAGTGGGAGCAGCGGAAACGTGTGCAAGATGCTTTATAGGATAAAGCAGGCATCGCGGAGTTGGAACATCTGTTTTGATGGATTAGTCAAAGAAGTTGACATCATCAATATGGTAGATGAACCTTGTATAAACAAAAAGGGTAGTAGGGAGTATGGTAACGATCCTCGTAGAGTACGTGGATGACATACTCTTGATAGGGAAGGAGTTTCCTATGCTACGCTCGATCAATCTCCGCTTATCACTATGATTCTCCATATAGGATCAAAATGATACCTCCTAAATCCTGAGTTTTGGATCTATGAGATAGATTTAATTGGATGTTAGGATTCTCACTAGTTGTAGTAAGATGGTATCAATCGATCCTGGGGAGAATCACTGGAAGGGTTCCAGGGTGATAAAGACGACTGAATGTCAGTCGCAGGCATTGTCTTTACCCTCAGTAAAGGGACGGTATGTTGGAAGAGTTCCAAGCTAGATACCGTGACATACTAGACGATGAAGGCTGGATACATCGCTACTTAAGATGCTACCAAAGAGGCTGTTTGGGTGTATATAGGTTCATGAGATGAACTATGTTCCTACCATTGTGTGACAATGGAGTTGTGGCTTTTGCCAAGGAACGCCGGTCCCATCAGTGATCCAGACATATTCTAAGGCAGTATCACTTGATCATGGAGATGGTTGATCTCCAGGAAAATCGAGGTTAGGAGAGTAGACTCAGAGGACAACACAGCGGATCCACTCACAAAGGCCTGTTCCCAGAGAGAGACTTTTATGGGATGGTTGAGTATGAGATACTGCAACCACTGCTATCAGATGGCCCTAGTGCAAGTGGGAGATTGTTAGTTATATGTATGCCCTAGAGGCCATTACTGTACATAGGATGTATATTGTAGTGGATGCTGGGACGTATATAAGGAGGACTTTCTTGCTCGACATGATAGTATGCTATCTGGTTGATCTTTACCTTAACGTGTATGCTGATTGTCTCTCTGTTACATGTTGGTAAAGCCCTTAGGATGTGTGCTTGACTACCTGGATTATGATGCGGATCATACTAGTGGGGACATGGTAGTCCATAAGTACATCCTTCAAAGTCCTTAGTCGTGGGTGTATCGAGACGGGGCATCGATATACCAGAGTAGACTAGCGTATACCTTCTCGACCCATACAGATGGGCGATGGATGATCCCATATCCATTGGTGTTTGACATCAAAGATGATATACGGGTGCTCAGTATAGACTGGGTACACTGGACGGACTCGCCGAGAACTCCCAGATGGTATTATACCTCACGTCAGATGGCAGTTCTCTGGTGACACTGGTACAGAGTAGTCTGTTGACCCGAGATCGTCATAGAGTCTTGTGTGGTTCCCACTGTGCTTTGATTTCCATCTTACCACGTCCAAGAGGGCGTGCAAAACGGTGGTTTTTGGGTACAGTCCCGAGTCACATGGAGGCAATGAGCGATAGGAGGGGATTCGTCTCTCCCGGTATAGGGGGTTGATGTTGCGCTGTGTTCGATTGGCTATAACAGGAAATCCCTGGCCAGGGTTGCTGAGATTTACTGGTAAGTGTTACCAGTAGTTTCTCGAATTGTTATAGACCTCATATCGACACGACTTATTGAGCTATTGGGGTCTGACGTATACCACCCCTAGGCGAGATATGCGACATATCAGACGATCAGACCGGACTGTACGGTAGTGTTACTGGTCGGATTCACTGGAGTGTGAGCGGGCTTGCTCGTCGATCTTCAGATCGCTCAATACCCGGGTGGCCGTTACGTTTAGCAGACCGCTTGCGGCTTGTGGGTGTTTGATATGATCATCACCTGCTGCCGGCGTATTGACGAGTCTTTAGAGTCCTACACAGAGGTTTCCTGGCTCAAGCGAAACGAAATAGGAGTGCATATGAGATATGTGCGGGACCGAGAATAATGCGTGTATGTGATGCCGCATTCCATTCTCGCGATGAATGTATCGGAAAGGTTGTATGCGATATAACCTAGTTATCGATTCAAGCGTTGATTCGATAAGCCGATACATTGAATACTAGTCGGTTGTGTGCGACATGACCGGATCATTGAATCAAGTGTTGATTTAATGATTTAATGCATAATTATATATTTGATAAGTTACTTTTCACTAACTAGTATTGGTTCACTTTAAACGGATTTTCTCACTTGGATTGTGCACATTGTATATGTGATATATTTTTGTGCACTTGTATGTATCATGTTTGATGATGCATGCTAACTTGTGTTTTGTGTGAAGATTAAACCATGGTTGTGAGAGTGGTTAGGGTTTTATTTTCCATTACTTATTTATTCATTTATTTATTTGTTTATACATTTTGGAAAATAAATGGAAAAGAGAAAAGAATGGTGGCTTTATTTGTTCTTTAGTTGAAGCTTCATGAAGGTTTGATAAAGTCAACCATTCTTATCTCATCCTTAACCCTAACCATTCCCACTAACCCTAGTTTAGTCTCTACACTTGACCATGGTTAATTTTATGATAAGAATTCATTTTCTTTTCTATTTCAAAAAAAACTTATCATATTCTTCATCTTCTTCTTCTTCTTCACTTCAAGAAAATGCTTCACAAGCTTTAATGGCAAAGTGAGAATTAGAGTGAGAAATCCAATTCTAAAGTTTACCCACTTCCTATTTCTTCATCCTCTACCTCTTGCCAAGTAGTAGAGTGTGTTTCCTTCACAAGTTTTTAGGGCTTGGTGAAGGTGGAGCTTGATTTAGCGATGCCTCGACGTAGATCATCTTCGGCATGGACATCGACGACCTAGCTCGCTTTTTCTCCGACGAAGCCGACTCAAGAGCCCGGATTTGTTTTGGACAGCGGAGAGGACCTCATCTCGGAGCCGTGGAGGTGGACAAACGGATGTACAAAGGTTGTATTTCCGTATCTCATAGTTAAGTGTTAACTAGTTAGTTTTTTCGCCTAGTTTTCTAGCAACCGATCCGTAGTTGGGTCTCTCGGCACCTAGAATTTTTGAAAATGGCATGTTCGATGCCTTGTGAGACCTCATTAGGGTGCCTAGGAACCCTACAGTGGCGAATGCGGATGACATATACGTACATCAGTATATTTTCGTTCTTTGTGGTGTGATCAATTGATGGGACTGTATTGATTCGGATCAATGCAAGTTAAACAAACCTAATCTGATGTTATTGGAACTTTTTCAAAAAGCTGTTATTGCAAGGACGTTCACTTTTGTTTTGCATCGTGGTATTCAGTTGGAATATCCTGCTCCTTAGTCGACGAGGCAAGGGCCGAGATCCCTTCACCGGGAGTGACCCCTTGGACAGAAGTTTGCGTCAGGGCAATAACTTCACTATAGCCGATTACTTTTGCTTTGCATCGTGGTATTCAGTTGGAATATCCTGCACCTTATTCTACGGGGAAAGAGCCGAAATCCCTTCACCGGGAGTGACCTCTTTAGCGAAGGTTTTCGTCACTATATTTTTAAAAGCTATCCGGTTCCTTCAACGATATCAAGTTCATTACGTTAAAGGTTTTCGCCAGAAACCATTCGTAGCCCTCCATCATTTCAGTTAAATATTCGGTAGTATTCAAGCTATGTATTTTGACCTCATGCCAAGGCATAGGGTTTGGTAGCTGCCGGGTATTTATCTGTTGCATAGATAGATGCGTTGGTTTGGGACTGTCGTACTACTATTTTGGCCTACGTCAAGGGTATGTACCGGTGGGTTCAAATTAACCTGGACAATGATGGGTAGAACTTGACATGTGACTTATGATATTTTGACCTCACGCCAAGATCATAAGAGCATGGGGCAAAAATCACATCGGGAGTTTCAAAAGAACTGAAACTTGCCAGATATGCGCATACCTTCTGGAGTGTGGTAGCGTGAGCGGATTCCATCACGTTATCATGCGATGATAGTTGGATCCCGATTCCCGCTGATGGTTTGGTTTACTCCTCGGGTGATCCCGACTAATTCTTCTTTTGGGTTTGGAGAAGAATTTGACGTTACAGTGGGAGGTTTCCAGATTAGATAAATTGGTAACCATTCTGATCTAGGTTAGAGTGCCCGCTGAGTGTTTCTTTTCTCTCTCTCTTTGGCAGCGACCATTGACCCGACCCTAAGACAATGACTCAGAGACCAAAATTAACCGAACCTTCTTAAACACTGGCTTTTGGATTGTCAGAGTTGCAAACCTCATTGCCACTCTTACTTTTACCCTTTTCTCCAGGACACCCCGTATTACTACGAACGTCCACTTCCATTGGACAAAACCATCGTATGGTTATATATGAACTCGAAGGGATTTATTCGAGGATGGTTTCCGGTTCTGGAGAAAACGGATAGGACTATTCAGTTGTCTTTTCCATTTACCTTCTCTCAGGTTGCGAGTACTCCTTGGTTTAGGAGATAGTACACCCATTACGCAAATTGGACAGTCTTCTTCCATACCATAGGCAGGTGCCGACCGGTAGGGAATGAAGAAACCCAATTAGCCTAAACGGTGTACAGAAGGTATTAAGTTAAGACAAAGAAAGGGATTGGAAGGAGGGCAAAGTAAATTGCAACTGATATTCATGACCAAACCAGGTATTTCATTACCACTCCCAAATCACCTTTGTATTTCTCCAGAACACTCCATATCACTACGAAGATCCACAGTTTATTGGATACTCCATCGTATGGTTATATACGAACTCGAAAGGAACTTGTTCCAGTTCGGGGATGGATTCTGGTTCAGGAGAAATAGGAATAAGGTTTATTCGGTTGTCTTTTGTCTTCACCTTCTCTCGCTTTGCTAGTGTTCCTAGGATTAGGACAGTATACCCATTATGCTTATTGGATAGTCTTCTTCCAAACCATAGGCTGGTGCCGAACGGTAGGGAAGGAAGAAAACCATTTGGCCTAAAGGGGTGTGCAGAAGGTAATGACTAAAGACATATGAAGGGATGTGGAGAGGTGGCAAAGAAATATACGGTTACAGTTGTGAATCTGATAATGGAAGAGGCATTACTAGGAATACCAGCATACCCCACCGAAACATTTCAATGTTTCGGTTTCACTGTGTACTGTTAAAGGAAAACTGATTTCCCAATTAGTCCTTACTCCAGGGTATGTATTTACCAGGTATGATTCTCACATCTGTATAGTTTTACAGATGATGAGTGGGAGTAAGTTATTGGGAATTAGGTGATCTTCCTCATTATATCGGAATTCGTTGTAATTGGTGATATTTGAGGAAATCGCCTGGGTTGTTTGCCGGTCGGCAAATATTTGGTTTTGAATATCCTCTGTCATGCGCCAATTTCAAATTGATATATCTGTACGTCTATTTTCATAGAGTGAGATATACCTTTTTGAAATTATGTCTATGACATTTACCTATATCAGTGGATGGTTAGGTAAGGAGCATTAAACAGCGGTGTAATTCTTCTTAACCATAAGTACAGTTTTCAACCTACGGCACACAGTGAATGAGTTATCAGACTCAAGGGACTTATACAGAGTATTGTATGTTGTCCAGCGTCCATGAGGACAGAGGGGTTGGTTCTCGTACTATATTCGGTTTACTTATGACTTCTCTAGATTTTAGACAGGTGTTTCGTGGAAACACAGGGTCCGAATTTTGAGAAGTTATAGGTATTTGAATAAAGTAGAGAACCAGGTGTTGCAAGTATCGGGATTCTTCAAGTAGATTGAAGATGTAGATACTTGTGTATGGCATTCAGTTGATAGTAATAATTAAGAGATCTTGCTTCTCTTTCAGGTTATTCATAATTGGAAGCATTCCTAAGTTGAGTAACGCTGATCAGCCTTCTTCCATTTAGTTGACATGCACTGGAGACAGTTGCATGATTTGAATCTGGTTCAATTAAATCAGTGCCTCTGGTTCTATATTGGATATAGAACAGTTCGTATCTTAACGATGTTAAGACACGGGGAGTTGTCCGGTTTATGATTAAAACCAGACTCTGGATAACTCAAGACACGTTTCTGTAATGGCTGTTTGTGGGTTGACCCAGGCTATGACGAGGGTTGACTTTTTACCATCTGGATGAACAATAGCGGTATTGTTCTAGACTCGCCACAGTTTTATTAAAAATGGATTTTTTCAGAAAACAGTAGTGGGAGTATGGTAGAACTGGAAGTGATTCCAGAACCACAAACGATTACTGAAGATTTCATAGGAACCTAAAGATTCAATCTGGTTTGACATTCCATTGGCCACTCCGCAGATAAAGTGGGTAACCTCAGGCACCCGAGAGGTACTTCGGTATGCTCAAGGACGGTGGCAGGGAGGTTCTTGTTTACCCACACTTGTCATTGCTGTTGTTCCAGACTGTGAGACCCGACAGGAGGATGAGTATAGCGTCGTTCTAAACTAGCTTTAGAAGTGCACGTCTATATGACTCTGCCAGAGGGTTGTCGTAGTCAGTGGGAGCAGCGGAAGCATTGGTGGACAGGTGGCTTATGTCTATTTATAGACTAAAGCAGATATAGCGGAGATAGATCATCTATTTCTGACATGACATCATAGGTTTGACTTCATCAGAATAGGGGATGGATCTGTTGAGAAGGTAGTAGGGTGTGATGTCATAGTATTTGGATGACATACACAGAGTAGGAAGTTATATTCCTATACTACGATCGGTTATACTTTGGTCGTCACACAGTGGTTTCTCCACATGGGACTTGGACATTATATCAGACATACTGGTTACTAGATCTATGGTTTTAGATCTAGATTTGGGTGGTTTCCCAATTAAGGGTACTTAGACAGCATTCTAAGAGTATTTAGAATGGATGACTCCTGGCACGGTAGTGTACCTGCAGGTGATGCAGTCACCCTCTCTAAAAGTGTCTTACAGACTAAAGGGGAGAGGGATGTGCATGATTGGCAGATCACTTGCTTAGGCAATTGATTCAATCATGAGATGTCAAGTACCACACCAGATGTTGCTCTTGCAGTAGATGCAATAAGTTGATATTGATCCAATCCTGGAGAAACAATCGGAAGCAGCTTTAGAACATAAGTGGATGTTCTAGGGATATGATAACGACAGCCTCATTCAGGAGACAGTTATCATTCCAGGCTTCCAAGGTGACTTGGACGACAAGGAGGTTGTCAGAGTTATAGTTTTTCCTTCTGACGAGGGGCAGTATTTTGGACAGGTGGTCGAAGGAAATATTGAGGGAGGCATGGCGCAGGATACTGATTGAGTTCAGTTGACGATACAGTCTAAGAAGTTTGGATTTGGAGTTCATTTATGAGCTAGGTCCCATCAGACATCCAGAAACATTCTAAGACTGGTATTGCTCATTTCGGGAGATGGGTTTCTCCGCAAACTTGAGATATAGAGAGACATAGAAAGAAACTTCAAGGCGGATCCACTGACTGAGGCTATTCCTCGAACGCAATAGTTTCGCAAACGAGCTTTGTGAGACTGACTAGTAGAGGAGTTGGGTGTTCGGTATCACACGGGCTGTGAGTATGCGACATCGCAATAATTAGCCTTGAGTGCAAGTGGGAGATTGTTGGAGATAGTGCCCTCAGAGTCAATTATTGGATCACAGGCACGTGATTGCAATGATTGAGGGAGGACCTGTCCCAGTAGGACAGTCTTACTCGAGATGATAGTATGCTATCTGGTTTATCTATATCATCGTGTACTGCTTTAGGTGACCAGACAGGTTGCTATTACACGTTGATAAAGCCCCTAGGATTCATGCTTGACCACCAGCAGTATGAGGGCGATCATATAAGTGGGAGCTGGGGTCTATAAGCACATCTTTAAAAGGTCCCTAGTCATGGGAGTTTCGAGACAGGGCATCGATACTCCAGAGTAGACTAGTGTATACATTCGAGACCCCGACGAGGGGTGGTGGCCGGTCTCACAAGCTACTGGTGTCAGTTGGTTCACCTAAGATGTATACAGGTGCTCATTGGGTTATGAGTACACCGGACAGGACTCGCCGGGAACATGCTAGTTGGTCTTATACCTGACGTCAGATAGCAGTTCCCTGGTGACATGTGTACAGGTTAGTTCATCGACCTGGGGATCGTCATTTGTCTCGTGTGAGTTCCCACTGTACTTTGATTACTACCCTACCACGCTCAAAGGAGACGTGCAAACAGGTTTTAGTTGGGTACAGTCCCGAGCCACATGGAGGCAGTGAGCGGATCTTCAGGGGTTCGTCTCTCGCGGTATTGGGGGTGAGGTCACACTGTGTCTAGGAGAGCCATTACACGAAGCCCTCGGCCGAGGCAGGAGATTTACTGGTAGGTATTCCAGTAGTATCTCAGGGTGTTCTGGGCTACACTCCGACACGACTTGTACCGCTTTTGGGGGTCTGACTTTACCAACCCCCTAGGCCCGCCATGCGATGCTCATAGACGAACGGACCGGACTGTACGGATATTGTCACTGACAGGCTCAGTAGGGTGTCAGGATGAGTTCGCTCATCGACGTCCCTTTTGGTCAATACCTGGTAGCCCGTTACGTATTGGCTTATACCTCTGACGTGCTAGTGGTTAAATCTACAACCAAGGTGTTCACGAGTCTTTAGAGTCCCCCACATTCAGTTGCTCAAGTTTTCGGGCGAAAAGCTGTAGAGGCCGTATGGAGATATGGCAGGGTTCGATCAGATACGTGCGGTATTGCACGGATCAGGATCAGACGGATAATACTAGCCGGCTTTGGTCTAAGCCGGGTCCTAGTATAGTACAGTGTAGATTTTGTCTCATTGCATTTGTATCCGGTCGGAATACAGATGCGGGTGTGTATACACAGCAGCGGGGTTTTCCTGTAATTTATTACGGGACCAGTTTTCTGGAGTTGCCAGTTTGCTTTCCGTTTCGGCCATTTTCATTTGTATCCTTCTTTGGCCGAAGGTTGGTGGAGGAGGGCTTATTTGCAATTGTGCAAATAAGCATTTGTGGAGGGTGGTATTTGCATTTTTATTGTATCATGATGGTGCACCATCCATTGACCTTGCTTGACTTCTATCTTCATGATGGCATGACTTTTGGAAGTGATGATTAGCTTGTTGGAGTGTTGGTTTTGGTGCAATCATGGTTGTTGATGATTGGTTGGTGGAGTGAGGGTTTTGCTTTGTGATCATTGTTGGTTATGATCACCCTTTCTCTCTCTTGCTTGATTGGTTGGCTCACTCTCTCACAACTTCATTCCCTCTCTCATTCTCTCTATTCCATTGCAATGGCCGGCCACTTCCTCAAAGGGGGCTGTCCCAATTTGGTGGGAGGGGATTCTTGCTCATTTGGCTAGGGAAAAATCATTTTAGTTCCTCCTCCAAAAGCTCATATCAATTCCTCCACCAATATGGCAACTCCCATAACCCCTAGAGACACAAATAGCTCACTACACATTCTACAGCAAACCTTGGGCACGTCGACTAGCCAGCTTCATGCCCGAGTTGCCTCGGCATAGAGGTGGGAGCCCGTAAAAGATGTAGGCGATGTGGTGCACTTCCGGCGACGAGGTGGAGACAGGACATTCCGCGGGAGATCGGGACGACGACGAGAAGACCGGAGGACTCGGATCAGTCGATATATCTCTATTCCCCATCTTGTAGTTAGCTAGGACTAGTTAATGGTTCGATCCGGGTGTTTAGTGCGCGGTGGTGCCGGTTTGCTAGTTTGCAAAATTAAAGTTTTTCGCTTCCGCATTTTGGCTTCGGGTTGGAGGCCGGGGCGCCGCCGTGCACTTACAGACACTGCCGGAAACCAAGCACCCCGAGCAAGCGAACGAGATCTCCCACCCAGACTATTGATCCTATCACCGAGCAGTAGGACATCCTCTCGAAGACTGCTTCACCTTCAAGAACTGGGTCGAAGACCAATATCAACAGGGCAGGTTCGCGTTATCCAGCAGTTGGAGGGTAAGCCCGCCACAAAAGCATGAACCGAAAGCCACGCGTATAACCAGAGTAGAACCAGATCAACATCGGTCTTGGAAGCGATCTCGTACCTGTCACGCGATAACGCTGTCAAAAGAAGAGCCCAAGAATATGAATGACCTCCCCTGGTGCTTCGAAAACGATGATGGTGAGGTGATCTCAGAGTTTCCACCGGCGCCAAAAGAGCTGGAAGATGGAATACATACTACTGCAGATAACCTCAAGAAAATTGATTTGGGGACGACAAGCGACCCGCGGCCGACATTCGTCAGTGAGTTGCTGTCTGAAGAAAGGGTGGCTACACTAAAGGATGTGCTCATGCAGCATAAAAATTGCTTTGCATGTAACTATTCCGAGATGCCAGGTCTAGATCCAGAGATTGCTGTACACAAATTGGCAATATCTCCGGACGTCAAACCGATCAAACAAGTACCGAGAAGAATGCGGCTTGAGCTTGAGATGAGCATCAATGCCGAGGTCAAGAAACTAATCGACTCCGGTTTTATCCAAGAGGTTCAATATCCTGATTGGATTGCCAATATCGTCCCGGTGATGAAGAAGAATGGGACAGTGCGCATATGTGTGGACTTTCGGGATCTCAATAAAGCCTGCCCGAAAGACAACTTCCCAGTACCGGTCACTGAGCTGATGATAGATAACATATCCACTCACGAAGTTTTCTCCTTCATGGACGGCTCATCAGGATATAATCAGATAAAGATGCATCCTGAGGACCAGAAGCATACTGCTTTTCAGACCCCTTTGGGCATATTCTGCTACAAGGTGATGCCCTTCGGTCTAAAGAACGCCGGTGCCACCTATCAGAGGGCCATGACGAAGATTTTCGACGACCTCATACATGAAATTGTTGAATGCTATATCGACGACCTCGTGGTGAAAAGTAAATCATACGAGGAACATCTAGAGCATCTGAAGATCGTATTTCAATGCTTTCGGCAGTACAACTTGAAGATGAAACCTCTCAAATGCGCGTTCGGAGTTTCCTCGGGAAAATTCCTAGGATTCATCGTCCGACACTGAGGCATCAAGATAGATCCGTCAAAGGTCAAGGAGATTATGGAAATGCCTCCGCCAAGGACTCTCAAGCAACTGCGGTCTCTCTAAGGGAAGCCCGCGTATATCCGGCAATTTATAGCCAATCTCTCAGGCAAGTGCCGCCCCTACAGGCACTTAATGAAGAAGGGGAACCCCGTTCGTCTGGGATCACAAATTCCAAAGCGCACTAGACGAAATCAAGCAATACCTGCAGAATCCGCCAGTGCTGGCCACTCCAGTTAAAGGAAAACCTCTCGTCCTGTATACAACAGCCCTCGAGGGCTCGTTAGGTGCATTATGGGCACAAGAGAACGACCAAGGGAAAGAGAGAGCCCTTTATTATCTGAGTCGAGTTCTCCTGGAGGAAGAAAGCAATTACTCTCCCAATGAAAAACACTGCCTGGCGTTGATCTTCGCGATAACGAAGCTCAGACATTATGCGTTGGCACATGAGGTCCATCTCATATCAAAAGTGGATCCTCTCAAGTATTTGATGTCAAAGGCTATACTAACAGGGCGGCTTGCTAAATGGGCCCTGCTCTTAATGGAGTTCTCGATAACTTATCGTCCCCTCAAGGCAGTGAAAGGCCAGGCCATCGCTGACTTCCTCGCTGAGCATCCGATACCTGCCGACTCTCCTTTGAACTGCGAACTGCCGGACAAACGCGCGTTTGACACAATCGACGGGGAGAGAAGAGAGAATGATACCCGGTGGTAACTCTATTTTTATGGAGCGTCTTCCATAAAGAAGCGCAAACAAAACACCCCCATAATCAAATCAGGGGTAGGCCTCATCTTCATGACTCCACAAGGAGGGATAATGCGCTTTGTCTTCTCCTTAACAGAGTCGAGGACAAACAATGAAGCCGAGTATGAAGCTTTGATAGCAGGTCTCGAGATCGCCATCGACATGGGAATTAAAAACCTCCTCATATACGGAGACTTCCAATTGGTCGTTAGTCAAGTAAATGGCGACTACCAAACGTGCAAACCAGAGTTGGTGAAGTACAGCGACTGCTAATTCAAATTCCTTCCTATACCTTGGAAAGTATACCACGTGCGGAAAATAGCAAGGCGGATGCATTAGCCAAGCTCGCTAAAGAACTGGCTGACGAGAACCTCGATGACGTGAGGATCATTGTGCAAAGCCGTTGGGTTCTTGCACCGGCAGAAATATCTCCGAAGTCGTCCGAGGAAAAGGGAGCGACCGAGCAAATGGCTCTACAAGTAAAGACCAAGAAGAGGTTGAGGATTGGAGAGAAGCCTTTATAGACTACTTCAAATCCCGTCGAACGCCTGAAGATGCATCCTCAAAACATCAGCTCATGAAGCGAGCTCTATCTTTTGCCTTCGTCAATGATACCCTATATAAAAGATCATTCAATTCTTTGTGGCTAAGATTCCTGGGACCTGAAGAGGGAAAGAGAATCGTCCAAGAAGTTCATGACGGACTCTGCGGTTCTTACCAAGCCGGGCCGAAGATGAAACTGAAGATTAAAAGGATGGGCTACTATTGGCCCACGATGATTCAGGACTGCCTCGAGTATGCAAAGCAATGCCACTCGTGCCAGATCCATGGGGACTTTATCTACCAGCATCCGAATCCACTACATCTGAAAATGGCTAGCTGGCCGTTTGAAATATGGGGAACTGACATAATCGGCCCCATCGAGCCAACATCGTCCAGAGGACATCGATTCATTTTGGCGACAACTGATTACTTCTCCAAATGGGCAGAAGCAGTACCGCTGAGGGAAGTGAAGGCGGAGAATATCCTCCATTTCTTTAAGACACACGTCATTTATCGGTTTGGAACTCCGAGACGGATCATCTCCGATAACGGACCAGCCTACAGAAGCCACAAGATCATCCACTTCGCACAACAGCATAACATAGACTGGAGATACTCCTCAGTCTATAATCCTCGAGCTAACGGTCTAGCTGAAGCTTTCAACAAGACCTTGATCAAGATCGTGAAAAAGATGGTGTCTCGAAATAAGAAGGACTGGCATGAGAGACTGCATGAAGCTCTCTGGGCGTATCGAACTACGTTCAAAATGGCCACGAACACAACGCCATATGCATTGGTATTCGGAACAGAAGCGGTACTCCCCCTCGAGATAGAGTTAATCTCTTTACGAGTGGCAGTTCATTACGAGCTAACGGACGAAGAGAATGCTCACCTCCGCCTTTAGGAGCTCGACACCCTTGATGAAACCCGGCTCATGGCGCAACAAAATCTAGAGGCTTACAAAGCGAAGATGACGCGCTCATATGAAAGATTGACTAGGCCGAGAACATTCCGCCAAGGCAAACTCGTGCTAGTGGTCAAGAGACCCATGATCCCCAACCGTGCCAAGCGGGGAAAATTCGAGCCGAATTATGAAGGCCCGTATATCATAGACAAAGTCTACCAAGGTGGAGCCTACCTACTCATGGACATGCATGGTGAAATACCTTTCCGGCCAATAAACGGTCGATTCCTGAAGAAATACTACGCCTGACGAGTCATGGCCTAGGTCAACGATAGATGACGACGCCTATATCCGCTCACTATCTTCCTAAGCCCAAACTCTAAAAGTAGTAGCCGGTTTACGGACCGAAATGTCCTAAAACTAACAATGGACCGAAACGTCCTTAAACTAACCACGGACCGAAACGTCCTTAAACTAACGACAGACCGGAACGTTCTTAAACTAATAATGGACCACTATGTCCTAAAATTAGCTGTTGACCGAGACGTCGATAAACTACTGTGGATTGCAGCATCCCAAGGCTGATACAAAAAAAAAGAAGAATAAAAATAAAAGAAAAAGAAAACGGTATGTCCATAAGCAAAATGGGCAAGGATGAAAACCCGAAAGAGCTCCGTGAGTAAAAACAGCAGGGCTACCGGCGAGTTTTTGTGAAAACCCGAAAGGGCGCAACCTCATTAAAAAGACACTTGCAAGGTCCTCTCGACCCTGTAAGGAGAAACCACCTGCGTGAGATCCTTACGACTCACAAGGGATCAACACACTTAGGAATCCTCACGATTTCTAGAGAGAAAACACACTTATGAGATCCTCACGACTCGTAAGGAGAACACTCTTATGAGACCCTCACGGCTCATAAGATTCAAAAGTCTTAAGCTACAGGGATCTGAACCTGTTCTTAAGCGGCCACCACAACCTCCAATACTGCCCTACAAGTGATTCAATATTGACCCTTGTATACAATCCACGGACGCGAATAAATATTTTCCTAACAAAGTCCTATCCATGACTAGGGATATGTTTGCACGGTGAACCCCTTGTAAGCCTTTTTTCCCCTCCGAATATAGAGACGAGACCGCGTAGGTTCGTCTTGCCTGAGATTCGGGGCAGATGCTATTTGGTTTTATCCGTCCACCTCTCCGAAGATGCCAAGTTGATTTATGGCACCGTGTATCGGAGGTTTAGACGGATGTGGCCGATGTAGCAGACTTCGTCAGATTCTCCCTCGCTTGAGGGGTTTTTGATTGTGGGGACGCTCTTCCCTTCAGGCGCAAGCCCCTGCAGTTAATTACGCTAGTGCATCGCGGTAACAACTTTCTACTTCTCCAGAATTTCACTTCGTGTCTTGTGTGTTTATTTTGTTTGTGGTTGCCCGTGGATTGTATACGGAGACTAAGTTATGCCGTCGCCCGTAGGACGTGGATTAATCCAAATCCGTAGTTACTTAGATTTGGGTTTGGTGTTTTAGTTTAAGGATACGTTAGCCGCATTGAGGCTAAGATCAACTTAAACGTTCGTTAAGGATACGTTAGTCCTGTTTAAGACTAAGATCAACTTAACGTGATGATTCATTTAATATATGGCTGTCGGGACCCGTCACCTCTCTGACGTCGTTGAAGGATTACAACGATAGGTGTCAGAGGAGTTCAGAGATGTACCCTTGAACCAAAGTTGATTTGGAGTTTTATGGTCCATTTTAATGTTTAAGGATACGTTAGCCAGGTTTGAGGCTAAGATTGACTTAAACGGGATCGTTTAGATCCGACAAAAGAGCATTTGGGGGCTCTATCGTTCCAGTTTAGGGACGTAGTGGTCCATGTTCCAGTTTAGACACATGGGGGTCTATATTCCAGTTTAGGGACGTGGTGGTCCATCATTAGTTTAAGGACGTTTCGGTCCACGAGTTTAAGGACCCCGCAGTCCATATGGGTGTGTGGTTGTTGGGACCCGTCACCTCTCTGACGTCGTTGAAGGATTACAATAATAGGGGTCAGAGGAGTTCGGAGATGTACCCTCAAACCAGATGTAAATTGATTTAAGAGTGCAGCCGTGCTCAGTCAATTTAATTTGAGGACTTACGACCATGATTGGGTAAGTCCAGTTGAAAAATGTTCAACGCTTTTATTTGCATTTGGCCTGTTAGGCCTTTGCCCCTTTTATAAAAGATGCAGAGCATCAATTTTATTTGGGCTCTGATGCATTGCATCTGTTTGAAAATAATGTATAGCATTTACTAGGCCTGTTAGGCCTTTTCAATTGGGCTCAGCCCTTCTTTTTAATGATGTAGTGTATCAATCATCTGACAGTGGCCATGTGGCTTGTCAGGCGCTTTGCGCCAATAAATGAGCGCAAGCGCATATAGAGGTGACACGTGTCACGCAAGCGCAGTGCGCTGCGCCAGTGCGCTGCGCTTGTGCTGCTGACACGTGGCGTGCTCTGGTGAGTTGCGCCAATTTCAGAGAGCAAGGCTCTTTCTTAAAAGCGCATAGCGCAAGTGATTCAGATGCTGACACGTGGCGCTCTTTGGTGGCTTGCGCCAACCCAGGAGCGCAACAGTGCAGTTTTTACAAGTGCAAGGCACTATTCCAATAATCTTGAGAATCTTTAAGATTCCAGAACCAATGGTTCATAAAAAAGTGCAAAGCACTGTTTGATTTCTTGATCTAATTTAGATCAAAGAAAACAAGTTTTTTTCTTGTTTTTTTCTTGTTTTCAGAGAACCAGTGGTTCATAAAAGAGTGCAAAGCACTTATTATTATATGAAGATCATTGATCTTGTTCTTAGATCAATGATCTATTAGAAGAAATTCTTCTATTTTATGAAGGTTTTTACCTTTTTTTTTGAAATTTCTTCAGAGTTCTCTCCGTTTTGAGGTTCTCAATCTCTCACCATGTTGATCCTGTTGATTCGGGTCTAGGGGCCTTTATATAGTGCCTATAAATTTGTTAAATTTGTTAAAGAGATCTTTCTCTGAGTGATTTGGGGAATTTTCCCCACCGTTGGATCTTTTGATCCAAGGGCTTCTGTTTTACAGAAGGCAATCTTCTTGTTTTAACAAGAACAGAAGAATCTTACTAGAATTTAATTCTGTTTGGCGCAAACGCCCCAGCGCGTGACACGTGTCAAGCAGCGCAGAGCGCAGCGCAACTGCGCTGCTACGTGGCGCGCAGCGCAGAGCGCAGATTATCTGAAGCGTTGCTTTCTTTAATTTTTGTTTTAAATAGAGCCTTGCTCTGATTGGGCGCACTGCCTTGGGCGCTGCGCTGACGTATCAGCTTTTGACACGTGGCGCGTTGCGCGCAGCGCAAGGAATTTGAAGCGTTGCTTCGAATTTTGAATTTTTGAAATTCAAACAGAGCTTTGCTCTGATTGGGGGAAACAAATGCCCCCCCCGTTGCGCTCACGTGGCGCGCACGTGAGTGTAGCGGTGGCAAGATCCTGGCCGTTGGATCAACTCAGGAGCTGAAGGGGCGCAAGCGCCTTATAAATAGGACCCTTGGCCCTTAGAAAATCTTCACCATTTTCTAAGATTTTGATTTTCAGAGCTTTGTTCTTGCTTAAGAACTTCAGAGCTTTGCTCTTGTTTTCAGACTCTAGAGCTTTGCTCTCATTTCCAAAGTTAGAAAACTTTAGGTAAAATTAATTTAAATTAATTTAAATCAATCTTAACCAAAAGAGCCTTGCTCTCATAGATCTTTTGATCTAAAGAAATCCCCTTTTGGGTTTCATAAACAGAGCTTTGCTCTCAAGAATTTGTTTCAGGGTTTCTTAACCCATGAACAGAGCTTTGCTCATTGACAGAATATAGATCTCTTGATCTTCTGATGATGAACTCTTAAGAGTTTTTTTTGTATGGATCTTTAAGATCTCAGAACTTCAAAATTTTTTTTTAGGAATTAATTAATTTTCTTTCTTTGATGAATTTTTATCATTATTACAGAGCTAGGCTCTTTTAAAGAATCTTATTCCTCTGAGACCAGAGTTTGACAAGTGTCACTCTATGACAGAGCTTTGCTCTGAAAGAGGAGATTTTCTCCTTGTCTCTAGGGATTTTTTTTTATTATTAATGGGAATATTCTCTTGGGGTTTAACTGACAATCTCATCCAATGATGGGGTTGTCTTATTAACTGATGCATTGTCATCCAGATTTTATGGGTCCCCCTTTGGTCTCCTACCCACTGCATTGCAGTGTGGTGTAATTAATTTTAATTTAATTTTTAATTAAATTAATTAATTAATTAAAATTTTTAAACGCCATGCGTTGGAATTGCAACACTAACGGCTAAATTTGTTCCCTTGCAGTGACCATGTCTTTCGACACCTCATTCCCATTTGCTCGTTCGGAGGAAAGGTTTCCCGAAGCGCCCGTGGATCGCGAAGTCCTAGCTATGATTAGGGAACACGACCCGGAATGTAAGAGTCTTCACCTTTGGGGATCGTGGTACAATCAAATCATCATGGGTCGACGGAGCTTTACGTGCGCAGTGCCGTCAGAACCTATTACTGCGATCCATTATGCCAGCCCACCCCCGGTGCAGTATGCCGTGGAGATGGTTGATTGGACTTCGAAGGGCTTTCTTCATCCCGCCATAGATGCAATTCCGGTTCAGCGTCCTATGGTTTTGGATATCCTGGGACGCCGTATCTGTCAAGGCGAGGCGCGACCTTGGGGGCAATCACATAACATAGGTCTGATCCTCCGCCACCCGATCGGCTATCTGCCGTGGGCTCGGTATATCCTGTCGGCGAAGAAGTCGCGGTTGATAAGGTTAGGATTGTACACTGCGGTTTACGTCTCCCTCTTCCAGTATCCCACGTTTCCCACCTGGTGGTTCAAGGCTTTCTTGGAGCAGTGGAACATTCTTACTCACACATTCCTTGCAATGGACCGGGAAGTGTCAATTTCTCTGGAGGAATTCACAGAGGTCTCCGGTTTACCGGTTATAGGGGAGCATTATGAGGAGTTGCTTCCGACAGACGAGTATGTCTTCGGTGCTAAGCCGGCAGTAAGGGGCCTCACTCCGGAGAATGCTGTTCAACACCAATTCCCAAGTCTGATCAAAGTGTTGAACATCTACGAGGCCCTTTTCATCGAACGTGGGAGTCGCGGAGTTAGCTTTGAAGATTTCATCGCTCGGTTTCTTCACCCAAGCGTCCTCTCGGCAGAAGCTGCCAAGTTTGCCACCCTTGACAACCCTTTCGGTCTAGGTTTGGATAACCTACCGGCGAAGGAAATAGACCAAAAAGGTTTTTTCCTTCCTAACTCCCCGACTGTGTCTTTTGCGGAAGTTGCAGCCCCCGGGATGGATGAGGAGGCCTTCTTTTTAGGATTTCTTGGGCTATGGCTGAGTTGGTTTACACTCCCAATGCATTCTCGCCATATGCGGCCCTCTGTCTTTTACCCAGCTCACCGGATGACCATCGGGGTAAAAGTGGCCGTTGGGATCGCCGGCTTGGCACACTTGTATCACGGCCTCAGTCGAGCGGCGGATGCTAATGAGCCTGGGGTGCTGCACGTGATCTTCCCGATGCACTACTTCGTATCATGGCTCGAGCTACACACATCGAGTGTCTTCGGCATGCACAAAAGGCCCTCGTTCTACGACAGATGCAGCTTCCCTCGCATCATACAGTTGATTGGCGCATCAATTGTGACTCCATCGCCACGAAATGCCAGGGGTTTACTTCTTCGCCCCCACACCGTTGGAGACGGGGTGTCTTTCATCGACAAGGTGTTAACTATTGGAAAGGCATCTACCACTGCAGTGCGGCCATTGCAAGACACTTTCAAAGATGGAGCCTCAGTTTTGACGGCCCGGGAGACCCTCCACTTATAGTCTATCAGACCGGGCTTCTTGGTGTTCAGGCAGAACGGTGCGGCGATTTTCATGAGATACAACCCGCATCGTTTTGCCCAACAACTGAGCTACAATCAAAGGGTACCACTGGAGGCTTTCCTATCGGAACCTGCCGCTACCGAAGAAGAGATGGAGAGCACGCTGCATCACTTCATGCGTCTGAATACAAGTTCCCACTTTTTTATCAGTGAGCCGGCTTGCGCCCCACGACTCCTCAGGGTATATACAGAATGGTACAGTCATTCGACGGGAGCCGTCATAAAGGAGGAAAAGCGATTGCTGGTCGACCATAAGGGTGTGCCTCCAGGTAGCGACCACAACGCTCCTTTAGTGCCAAGGACCCCGGTAGTTTCCTCTCTAAAAGATGCTAGAGCCGGACCACCGCGTGCACAGAGTCCTCCACGTGGATTGCCACTTCCTGATATTGCGGATGCACCACCAGCGCCTTGTGCTCCAGTGGAGACAGTGGTTATGGCCTCGTCGGAGTCTGGTGTGGGTGCGGACCTCGGGACCCGCCGCCCCAAGGTGCCTGCAAAACGCAAATCGATCCTGGGTGCACCTAGGGTTGGTAGGCGGAAGAAGAAAAAGAAATCGCTCTTCGCCGCTGACGTCGCATTCAGTCAGGAACCCCACGCTCCCTATGGTGAGGGCCTGAGTGAATATGGGACTAACAGGGGGTTAGTCATGTCGCCGGATGACACGGACTTGGAGGCCGCCCTCGTAGCTTCGGAGCGGTTGGCGAGGCGCGACGCGTGGCTGGCTAAGCTTGCGGAATCAGGTAATCACTAATCGCATTTTTTATTGCATCATATCTTTACTATTGCCTTTGACTAACATTTTTCTTTCTTTTCTTCCAACAGGCATCACCACTGAAGAAGCCATTGCTGCTTCCCTCAAGACTTTCCAAGAGGAGGAACGCCTTAGAGCGTCCTTAGGCCTTAGTAAGTTTCGATTCATCAAGTTTTCATTTTCCTTGTGTTATGGTCGATCTAACATCTCTCTTTTTATCGCAGGAACCTCAATGCCGATCTCGCCAGGTGACGCGGAGACTCTGCCAGCTGCCGACGTTGCTGCTTCCTCAGGGCTACCGCGGGAGGTCCGTCTTGAAGAGCCGATGAGGGATGCCTTAAAGGCTCTGGAGATGACTCTAAACGAGGACGACGACACCTTAATTAAGGAAGCGTCGAAGAGGTCCATAGCGACAGCCCGGGAGGAGAGGAAGCGGTTGAGGCGCGAAGCGAAGGCATGCAGGGCTGCCTTGGCCATTGGAGCGGGCCCAAGCACCATCCCTCGTTCCGATACTCCGTCAGAAGAGCCCCCGGTCACCTTGTCTATAGCTCATAGACAGGCGGTGCGCGCTACTAGGGAGGCTAATGATAAATCCACCTCAGGTAATATTTCTTTCAGAATTTTGTTGTAAGAATTATAAAGCTGTCGGTTCTTATATATTCTGTCCTGCAGGGCCAAATCCAACCGAGGGGGAGGCGGAGACTGTCGAACCTGAAGGGCCAAAGGAAGAGGCATTGGTCGAGCCCGAGCCGATGGCGGACGACACAATCGGGACTGCTGGGCCCGAGCTAGTGGTTGACGAAATGGTCACGTCCACTATGCCTGAGCAGGTGGCCGATGCCGAGCCCGAGCTAGCAGCGGACGGGGTGCCTGAGAACGATGACCCCGTGGCGACGGCGGACGAGACAGCCGTGACTGCTGAGCCCGAGGGAGTAACGGGTGAGGCGGACATGATTCTTGAGGACGAGCCGACCGCTCTTTCTCAGGAGTCTGGCAATGCTCCGGTCATAGCTCTCCCCGCCTACGGCCCTCTGCCGTCTCCTGGCCTCGCGAGCATGACGACGGCCCCCGTGGAGTCTGGGGATGAGGCCACGGGTGGTGGACTTATGTCGCTGGAGGAGGGAGACGCCTCTGTCTCGGCTGGAGGCTCATCAGGTAAATTTCGGATTACTGCCCCCCTTTTTTTATCTTGCAATCTTTCCTGACAGGTTTACCCTTGTTTTTTTAACGGAGGTGCAGGCAGTGCCGATGCTCCATTGCTCGAGGGAGCGCCGTCAACTACTGCCTTGGCGGTGGTCACCTCTCAGCCTTCACTCGTACCATCGAAGATGTTGGAAGGTATGTGTTCACAACTTATTAGTCTTATCTTTCAGACGTATAGTTTATTTACTGAAGTCGTGTTGTTGTGTCTTTTCAGGAGTACTTTTTGACCATCTTTATCAGGTGTTGCTCCCACACTTCTCCTTCCCATCTGAATTCGCTTCTCCCTCTGATGGCGCTGGTGAGTATAGTTTCCAACTAATATCTTTCTTTTTCAGTGATGGAATTATTTCTAACTTTTTCTCGTCCCGACTGTAGTGTTATAAATTGAAGGAGGGGATGAAAGATCGGCCGCGCCACCGGCCCTTCCAGCCTTCCCACCTGCCGCAACTGGTACAGCAAACTATCGCATTGATAACTCCCCCTTTTTTATTTCTTGAACTGTTATCTGATCATATCTTGTTTTTTCAGCTGTCGTTCCGGTCTCGGCGCCCTTCGAGCCTCGTGTCATAATGCCGGCAGGCCCTTTCTTGAGACGTCCATCCTCGAAAGGCACCGCGAATAGTCTGCGCATGTTGAGCGACTACATCGAGGAACTCGATGTCGAGACTCCTACATCTGCTGCAGACTTCGCTACGGCGGTTAACCCGATGCCGGTGATACTCGTAAATTTTCATGACGAGGGCATCGTTGCGTCTTGGGTTAACCACTGCAGAGAGATCGAGGCTCGGCTGCATCAGCTGGAGTCGATGCATCCTGCCCCTGAGGTTTTGGCTGTGAACACTCAATGGGCAGCATGGCTCGAGCAAAGCACTTCTCATTTCCGCCATTTGGAACAAGAAGCAGCTTTAAGGCTGAAGGAGTGTCAGGA
The DNA here is from genome assembly GCA_030015575.1 of Agapanthus africanus. Classification (NCBI taxonomy): domain Eukaryota; kingdom Viridiplantae; phylum Streptophyta; class Magnoliopsida; order Asparagales; family Amaryllidaceae; genus Agapanthus; species Agapanthus africanus. The sequence goes on along the minus strand of JASDDO010000026.1, from coordinate 151,437,821 downwards.
GTCTTCAAGCGAAACTGCTCGCCTACGTGCCGAAGTTGAGGCAAACGCTGCTGAGGTGAAGGCTATCTTTGAGGGCCTCCTGGAACGCATCTCTCATGGGCTAAACTTGAAGCGAAAGCTTGATGTCGTCGAGCGTGACACCCCAGGCCGCGAAGCTGCTCATCAGGCCGTTAGGGAGCAGCTTGCATCTGTCTTGCAGCAGCGGGCTCAAGTAGAGGCAGAACTGGCGGTGGTGGCCGATCAGGAAAAGGCATGGAAGGAAGTGTGCGGACAACTGATAAAGCTATTTAAGACGCTTCCTTCCCAGTAGCTGCCTTTGTATCAATGTATTTGTAAAATTTTTCTTTTAAATAATATGTATCCATTCTTTATTCTTTTGTACGCTCCACCTTGTATTTGATTGAAGTCAGTAAATAAAGATACACATTTTTCTTTGCAATGTCTTGTACTATTTCTTTACTTTCTCCTTTCTTTTATTATCAGTAGGCTGTCTTGATAAACAGATAATAGAGTAAGCATCTAAATTTCTCCAAGAGATAACGATGGCTTAGGCCACAGGTTCAGATCTGCTGCCTAAGACTTTTCAACTCCATGAGCCGTGAGGGTCTCATAGAGATTTTTCTCCCTACGAATCGAGAGGATCTCGTAGGTGGATTTTCTCCTTAGGAATCGTGAGGATTCCTAAGTGTGTTTTCTCTTATAAGTCGTAAGGATCTTATAAGAGAATTTTCTCCCTTACAAGTCGAAAGGACTCGTAAGTGGTTGGTGAGTTGACTTGTTTCCGAGTCGAAGTATTGCTCCGACGGGGAGGTCGTTGGCTGAATTGTTTCCGGGTCGGAGGTCGTTGGTTGACTTGTTTCCGAGACGGAGGTCGTTGGTTGACTTGGTTCCGCGACGGAGGTCGTTGGTTGACTTGTTTCTGAGACGGAGGTCGTTGGATGACTTGTTTCCGCGACGGAGGTCATTTGCTGACTTGTTTCTGAGACGGAGGTCGTTGGTTGACTTGTTTCCGGGACGGAGGTCGTTGGTTGACTTGTTTCCGCAACGGAGGTCGTTGGCTGACTTGTTTCCGAGACGGAGGTCGCTGGTTGACTTGTTTCCGAGACGGAGGTCGTTGGTTGACTTGTTTCCGCGACGGAGGTCGTTGGTTGACTTGTTTCCGCGACGGAGGTCGCGGCTGACTTGTTTCCGAGACGGAGGTCCTTGGTTGACTTGTTTCCGCGACGGAGGTCATTTACTGACTCTAGGTTGTCTGTGAACCGTAGAGTCTTGGAACTGGGGACTTTGTCGTAGCTCCGATTGGTGATATCACGTCCATGTCCTGCTGGAATGAGGAGGAACGCCGCTGTTGGTCTCCAAGCTGTAGATGCGGTCGTCGAGATCTGACTTCCCTTTGACGCAGCCTGGTGGGGAAATGTAGTTCCCTTTTCTTTTTTTTTGTTTATGCCTATGGATTGTATACAGGGGTTACTATGGACTTACCTGCAGGGCAAAAGTTTCATTCTTTCATTTTTTTATTTCTTTCTGCGATGCTCTATCATTTCAGCTTTTTACATCGCGAAAGTCGCGATTGCGCAATCATTTCGGCTATTTATTTTTCACGGTGCCCAATCATTTCGGCTATTTATTTTATTTTTACTCGCTGCTTTTTATTGCGAGTTGCCCAATCATTTCGGCTATTTCATATGCATGTGCGGCCTACCGGCTTTTCGCCATAAACCTGAAATTAGACACCGATTTCGGCATCAGCACCGCTACAACTGGGATGTTGGCAGGAGCGAATCATCATTTGCCTCTGTCGATGTCGAACAAAGGTGGCTTAGCGAACAGGGTTAAGGTCCTGTCGACTAAGGCTTTTAACTTCATGAGCCGTAAGGGTCTCACAAAGGTATTTCTCCCTACAAGTCGTGAGGATCTTGTAGGTGTATTTTCTCCTTAGGAATCGTGAGGATTCCTAAGTGTATGTTCCTTTGTAAGTCGTAAGGATCCTACAAGAGGGTTTTCTCCTTGTAAGTCGAGAGGACTTATAAGGGTTGTTCATCATGCGCACATATCCCCAATCATGGATGAAACTTGGTTAGGGAAATGTTTATTCGCGCCCGTGGATTATATACAAGGGTCAGTATTGAGCCACTTGTAGGGCAATATCGAATGTTGTGGGGTTTGCTTAAGCACAGGTTTAGGTCTCTGTAACTTAAGACTTTCAAATCTTATGAGCCGTGAGGGTCCCATAAGAGAGTTCTCCTTACAAGTCGTGAGGATCTCGCAAGTGTATTTTCTCCTTAGGAATCGTGAGGATCCCTAAGTGTAATGCTCCTTTGTGTGTCGTAAGGGTCTGATGCGGGTGGTTTCTCCTTACAAGGTCGAGAGGACCCTGTAAGTATCCTTTAACGAGGTTGCGCCCTCTCAGGTTTTCACAAACACTCGCCGGTAGTTCTGTTTTTTTTACTCACGGAGCCCTTTCGGGTTTTCATCCGTGCCCATTTTGCGTATGGACATACTGTTTTTTTAATTCTTTTTATTTTCTTTTTTTTTACGAGGTCGCGCCCTTTCGGATTTTCACGAACACTCGCCGGCAGCCCTGCTGTTTTTACTCACGGAGCCCTTTCGGGTTTTCATCCGTGCCCATTTTGCTTATGGACATACCGTTTTTATTATTATTATTATTTTTTTATTTTTTATATATTTTTTTTATTCATCGCGTCAGCCTAAAGATGCTGCGGTAGTAGTTTAAAGACGTTTCGGTCCTTCATTAGTTTAAGGATGTTTCGGTCCGTCCAGGAGAAGGCCTGCTACTGCTTATGGAGTTCAAGCTTAGGAAGATAGCGAGCGGACATAATCGTCGTCATCTATCATTGACCTAGGCGATAACTCGCTAAGCGTAGTATTTCTTTAGGAATCGACCGTTTATTGGCCTGTAAGGCCTTTCACCGTGCATATCCATGAGTAGATAGGCTCCACCCTGGTAGACCTTGTCTATGATGTACGGGCCTTCATAGTTTGGCTCGAATTTTTCCCGCTTGGCGCGATTGGGGATCATAGGCCTTTTGACCACTAGCACGAGTTCGCCTTGGCGGAATGTCCTCGGCCGGATCAATCTCTCATATGAGCGCGTCATCTTTGCTTTATAGGCCTCCAGATTTTGTTGCGCTATGAGCCGGGTTTCATCAAGGGCATCAAGCTCCTCAAGCCGAAGGTGAGCATTTTCCTTGTCTGTCAGCTCATAATGGAATGCCACTCGTAGAGAGGGTAACTCTATCTCGAGGGGGAGTACTGCTTCTGTACCGAATACCAACGCATATGGCGTTGTGTTGGTGGCCGTTTTGAACGTAGTTCGATACGCCCATAGAGCTTCTTGTAGTCTTTCGTGCCAGTCCTTCTTATTTCGGGACACCGTCTTCTTTATGATCTTTGTCAAGGTCTTGTTGAAGGCCTCGGCTAGCCCGTTAGCTCGCGGATTATAAACTGAGGAATATCTCCAGTCTATATTGTGTTGTTGCGCGAAGCGACTGATCTTGTGGCTTCTATAAGCTGGCCCGTTAGCGAAGATGAAGCGACTGATCTTGTGGCTTGTTGTGTCGAGACGGCCCAGAGTAAACTATCTCTTCTTCTTCTTCGGTATCACTTCCGAAAACAGGAATGGTGGCATTAGCTTTGCCCTCCGGCTTGTGACACCTTTCCGTGTCTTCGAAATCCGGTAAGATGTATTTGGCATCTTCATATTTGCGGACTTCGTTCATGGAAAACGGATTCAGTTCTCCCGTCACGGTATACTCGAGACCATCCTTAGAATACTTCATACACTGATGTTGTGTAGAAGGGATGATGTTGTACTCGTGTAACCACGGTCGGCCGAGCAGGGCATTGTAGCAAGTCTTGGCGTCTATGACGTGGAACTTAATGTCTGTGACGAGTAGCCCAAAGCGTAGCGTCACTATCACAGACCCAAGAGTTCTTGATGATTGGGAGTCGAACCCGGAAATGGTGATCTTGTCCCGAGCAAGGTGCTGGACGCTCATGCAGATTTCTTTTAACATCCGCACATTGAGGAGATTAATGGAGGATCCATTGTCGATCAGGATCTTGCCTATCTTTATATCGTGGCAGTATCCTGAGACATAGAGGGGGCGATTGTGTTCGCACGTCCCAAGGAGAAGGTCCTCGTCGCCGAAAGTGACATCGGCCGTGTGCACTTCCTCCAATTCATCCTTCATCTTTTCCTCGGCCAGGGAAGCTTGGAATTGCTCCGGATTCTGTAGCGCCTTGATTAACGAATCTCTCGCTCCTTTGATAGCAAAAGGGCGTCAAGAATGCTGAGCTGCGAGGGTAGTTTCCTCAGATGCGCTAAGACGTTGTAATCCACCTTATTTCTCTTCGGCGGGTCCTTGGCACTTACCTCCTCCACCACTTGGTCATCTAAGACGATATCTTCAGAGACCTTTTCTTTCCCTTTATCTTTTTTATTTGAGGGCCCAAGATTCTTTTCAGGTAGCGTGCGATTACGCAGCCGGATATTTTCACAGACCTTCTGCCCTTCTTCTTTTCCCGAAGTGGACTCTTTAAAGAGAGGGCCAAGCTCCAGCTCTTCATCAGAATCACTCCCGAATGTAAGCACTTGTGACCCGCCGGTGTTAACCATGCGACAATTGCCGGTAGTTCTTTTAAGCCCTTCGGTCGTAATTTTCCGCTCCCGACGAGTTTTGCGCTTCTCCCGCTTAAAATGTTGTCGGTGAGCAACATATCCTTGCCACCATCTATCGAAAGTTTTGCACTCTTTAGTGGGGTGCGAAATCTTCTGATGATATAAGTAATAAGAGGGGTGAATTTCCACTTCGCCAGTAATGTTTCCTTTGGAGGATGGTAGCTTCATGCCCATTGATATGGCCTTAGCAAACCTTTTCCTCATCTTGAATTTGCTTTTGTCAGTAGTGGAGGTATTTTGCTCCAGCGGGAGCATCTTAGCTCTTTCATCAAGCCGCTGGCGCTTGGCCCTTTCAAGCCGTCTCGCGTTCCCAATCAGCTTTACTCTTCAGCAGAGCTTTGTTGAGGAATACGTCAATTACCTCATCTGATGGCCCCAGAATTTATGGTTCAGGATCTGCCCCCAGCTTTTCAGTGCAAGGAGTCTCTTCATCGTCCGTCAACGCATGGGAGATCATATGGCAGCTCGCCACGTATTCATCAGACTCATCCGACGAACTTTCCTCTTCATCTTCCGTTTGAAAGACGTGGTTAAGAAACTCTTGGAGCATAATGGGAGTCCGTACTTTCTGGTTATATTCCTCCAGCGCGTCAATTTGTTTTTGTAAATCCGTGCGCTTGTCGCCAGGCTTCACGGGCTTCTTGGATTCCTTTTTCTTCTTCTTCGAAGATTTTGACGGCTGGTTGCAAGTGCTTGGGCCACCACCATCGGTCTTTGGAGTTGGACGCGGCTTCAACATCCCCTCAATGACCTGTGGTTCCAACGGGTTCTTCCACTTGATTGCTGGGCATGTCTGAAGGTTGTCCAGCATCCTCTTTGTCTTAGCTGACAGCACAACCTCCCATGGGGCTTCTTCGACGAGAGAGCACGTTGCCCCCGGCATATTCATCCTTTTAGAGGCGTGAGGTTGCGGCGGAGTCACCTTCCATCTGTCGGATAACGCGAACTTGCCCTGTTGGTACCGGTCTTCAAGCCAATTTTTGAAGACGTAGCAATCTTCGATCGGATGACCCAGTACTCGGTGATAGGGACAGTAGTTGGGGCTCATTGACATCATTTGGTTGCGACGGGCGTTTTGGCTCCGGCAGATTTATGAGTCGGTTGCGCAACGCCAGCTCAAATAATCTTCTCGTCTTATCTCGGGGAAACAAGTAAGGACGTCCTAGTCTCTCCTCAAGGGGTACCTGCGGACGCATATTATTTTGAAGAACAACCGGCTTCGAGTTGCTCGGCTGTTGTTGAGCATTAGCGACAACGATTGCTTTTCCCTTCCCCTTGTCATTTCGGGAGTCTGGCTTTGGAAGAGGAGGTCTATGGCCCATCTGATCCATTTGCGCTAACTTGTCGATCAGGGCCTGGAAGGTAGTCGGCTTGAAGAACATCATAAATTGCGAGATGGTTGCTTGCGGATCAAGGGTTCCCACAAACATACCCAATGCAGGAGCTTCTTCAATGCGTTGCTCGCATTTCGACCATAAGTTCCGCCACCGTATAGCATATTGGACCCATGTATCGCCTGGTTTTACCCTGGCGTTAATCAGTGCCGTCATCGAGGTGCGTTCATTGGCGCTTGCAAAACGCCGGGTAAACAACAACTCCATCTCCGCGAAGGTCTTGATAGAGTCGTTCGGGAGTTCAGAGTACCACTCGAACGCTGTATCTGATAAGCTGCCGACGAACTGGCGAAGCAATAGTTTGTCATCACCGCCGGTGTTGCCGCAGAGTGCCCTGAACTGGGCAACATGCTGGTGGGGATTGCCCGTCCCCTTATAGACATGGAACTTGGGAATTGTGTAGCCCGGCGGGTACTTGATCTGGTCGTACCAGCTCGGATATGGTCGTCCTGTTTTTACGACCTGGCCAGTTGCTTCAGTCGCATGATGAACCCGTATTTGTTGGGCTATGTAGTCGTCCAAGTCAGCTTTGGCAATTGTCCCCTCCTTAGCTGTTGACAGAGCTGGCGGAGGATTCGACGTTTCTCCCCTATCGTCTTCAAGGACGATCGGGGCCTCTTCGGCCGGAGGATCTTGTTGGATCATCATCCCCACCATGTCTTGGAACAGGAGGCCCATACGCTTTATGTTGACTGCTTGTTCAGCAGCCTCTTTATCCTTCTTCTCCAATATCCGACGAAGGAATTCAACGTCGGTTTCTTGCTCTTGGCGTTCATCCGAGGACGCTTCAGGGCTTTCTTTCGGCCCAATAAGTGCGGCCATCGCGTTCATCATCTCTTGGAGCTTCTGCTGCTGCTCATGCGCTTTGGTCACTGACCGCGTGAGCGGTCTATGACCTGTTGATATGCGTCTGTCCTCTTTACCAGACGCCATGTATACTGTATGAACTATTATGCCCCCGGACTTAGGGCGTTTAGGTTCACCGCCTTTGGCATTTTCCATGGGCGTGGGAATTTTCTCTGGCCTCCTTCTCTTATGGGCTATTGAAGTTGAGGGGGCTGTTGCAGCAGGCACCCTGGTGGTGGTCGTCCTTTGCTGTTTGATCGGACGTCTCTTTTCTTCTTGTACCTTCGCCTTTTTCTGTTGACGAGAATGATCTTGGTCAATTACGGAGTCTTGAACCCTCCGCCAAACCTTGCATATTTTGGAGGATAGCCGCTGAGGAGGCTGCTCCAGCTTCGTTTCCTGAACTCTCTCCGCAGGTGGAGGAGATCTTTTCAGTGTAGCAGTTGGAGAGTTCTTACGCACCCTCCTTAACGGTTCAAAGCTGTTCCCAGTTGGAACAGCAGCATCAACTTCCACCATTGGAGCGGGCAGAGTTAGCCCCGAGGGAGAGTTGCCCCCCGTCTTCCTGACTCGTCGCCAATGGCGACGTCGAGCATGACGAGCCATTGGGACCGGCTTGGCGATAGAGACAGCTTCTTCTTGCCCCTTGTCTGGATGAGGCGTTGCTGGTGTTAGCCTATTGAAGACTGAGGTTGTCCTTTGAGGGGTGATATTCAATCTGTCAAAGACAGATCCTTGAGCAGGGGTAGGAGCAGGAATAGTCAGTCTTGAAAAGACTGACCCTTTGACAGGAGAAGCCGCCTTGGAGACTTCGGGAGCAGCCGTTTTCTTTGGGATGGCCTTCTCAGGTATCATGGGCTTTTTGGCGGGCCCTTTGGAGTTCAGACTCAGTCTGGTGAAGACCGAGGAGTTGGATGACCCGTTGAGAGGGGCCATGGGAGTAGCAAGTCGATCGAAGACCGACTTCTTTGAAGCTTCCGGTGCAGGCATTGGCATGGTGAAGCTTGCAGGCGGGATCATGGTCCCGAAAAACAGGCCGGTGGTGGCTTGGGTCACTTTCTCCACAGGCATAGTAAGGACGGAGGCCGCTTGAGGCCCATATGCTACACCTCCAGGTGAGGTGGAGCGTCGGTTGCATTGGCACTTCGAGCAGTTTGAGCAGTTAGAGGCCATTGATGCTTGATTTCTGCGCCAGGCAAAAGACCAAATCTTTGTAACTTGAAACCCAAAGGAAACCATTAACAAACCGCGATTCGTTCGCGAAGACGACACACGAAGTGTGGAGTGGAAAGAGGAAAAGGTCCCACCGGGCGTGCCAGAATCTGTTCCCCTCCGAATATAGAGACGCGACCGCGTAGGTTCGTCTTGCCTGAGATTCGGGGCAGATGCTATTTGATTTTATTCGTCCACCTCTCCGAAGATGCCAAGTTGATTTATGGCACCGTGTATCGGAGGTTTAGACGGATGTGGCCGATGTAGCAGATTTCGTCAGATTCCTCCTCGCTTGAGGGGTTTTTGATTGTGGGGATGCTTTTCCCTGCAGGCGCAAGCCCCTGCAGTTAATTACGCTACCGCATTGCGGTAACAACTTTCTCCTTCTCCAGAATTTCACTTCGTGTCTTGTGTGTTTGTTTTGTTTGTGGTTGCCCGTGGATTGTATACGGAGACTAAGTTATGCCGTTGCCCGTAGGACGTGGATTAATCCAAATCCGAAGTTACTTAGATTTGGGTTTGGTGTTTTAGTTTAAGGATACGTTAGACGCATTGAGGCTAAGATTAACTTAAACATTCGTTAAGGATACGTTAGTCCTGTTTAAGACTAAGATCAACTTAACGTGATGATTCATTTAATATATGGCTGTCGGGACCCGTCACCTCTCTGACGTCGTTGAAGGATTACAACGATAGGTGTCAGAGGAGTTCAGAGATGTACCCTTGAACCAAAGTTGATTTGGAATTTTATGGTCCATTTTAATGTTTAAGGATACGTTAGCCAGGTTTGAGGCTAAGATCGACTTAAACGGGATCGTTTAGATCCGACAAAAGAGCAATTGGGGGCTCTATCGTTCCAGTTTAGGGACGTAGTGGTCCATGTTCCAGTTTAGGGACATGGGGGTCCATATTCCAGATTAGGGACGTGGTGGTCCATCATTAGTTTAAGGACGTTTCGGTCCACGAGTTTAAGGACCCCGCAGTCCATATGGGTGTGTGGTCATCGGGACCCGTCACCTCTCTGACGTCGTTGAAGGATTACAACGATAGGGGTCAGAGGAGTTCGGAGATGTACCCTCGAACCAGATGTAAATTGATTTAGGAGAGCAGCCGTGCTCAGTCAATTTAATTTGAGGACTTACGGCCATGATTGGGCTAAGTCCAGTTGAAAAATGTTCAACGCTTTTATTTCCATTTGGCCTGTTAGGCTTTGCTAGGGCTTTGCCCCTTTTATAAAAGATGCAGAGCATCAATTTTATTTGGGCTCTGATGCATTGCATATGTTTGAAAATAATGCATAGCATTTACCAGGCCTGTTATGCCTTTTGAATTAGGCTCAGCCCTTCTTTTTAATGATGTAGTACAACAATCATCTGACAGTGGCCATGTGGCTTGTCAGGCGCTTTGCGCCAATAAATGAGCGCAAGCGCATGTGGAGGTGACACGTGTCACGCAAGCGCAGTGCGCTGCGCTTGCGCTACTGACACGTGGCGTGCTCTGGTGAGTTGCGCCAATTTCAGAGAGCAAAGCTCTTTCTTAAAAGCGCATAGCGCAAGTGATTCAGATGCTGACACGTGGCGCTCTCTGGTGGCTTGCGCCAACCCAGGAGCGTAACAATGCAGTTTTTACAAGTGCAAGGCACTATTCTAATAATCTTGAGAATCTTTAAGATTCCAGAACCAATGGTTCATAAAAAAGTGCAAAGCACTGTTTGATTTCTTGATCTAATTTAGATCAAAGAAAACAAGTTTTTTTCTTGTTTTTTCTTGTTTTCAAAGAACCAGTGGTTCATAAAAGAGTGCAAAGCACTTATTATTATATGAAGATCATTGATCTTGTTCTTAGATCAATGATCTATTAGAAGAAATTCTTCTATTTTATGAAGGTTTTTACCTTTTTTTTTTGAAATTTCTTCAAAGTTCTCTCCGTTTTGAGGTTCTCAATCTCTCACCATGTTGATCCTATTGATTGGGGGTCTAGGGGCCTTTATATAGTGCCCATAAATTTGTTAAAGAGATCTTTCTTTGAGTGATTTGGGGAATTTTCCCCACCGTTGAATTTTTGATCCAAGGGCTTCTGTTTTACAGAAGGCAATCTTCTTGTTTTAACAAGAACAGAAGAATCTTATTAGAATTTAATTCTGTTTGGCGCAAACGCCCCAGTGCGTGACACGTGCGTAACCGCGCTGCCGCGTGTCGCGCAGCGCAGAGCGCAGATTATCTGAAGCGTTGCTTCCTTTAATTTTTGTTTTAAATAGAACCTTGCTCTGATTGGGCGCACTGCCTTGGGCGCTGCGCTGACGTATCAGTTTTTGACACGTGGTGCGTTGCGCGCAGCGCAAGGAATTTGAAGCGTTGCGTCAAATTTTGAATTTTTGAAATTCAAACAGAGCTTTGCTCTGATTGTGGGAAACAGCCTTCTCGACTTATAAGGAGAAAGCACTCTTGTAAGATCCTTACGACTTATAAGAGATCATGCTTTTAGAAATCCTCACGATTTCTAGGGAGAAAATGCACCTATGAGATCTTCACGACTTGTAGGGAGAAATACCTTTATGAGACCCTTACGGCTCATGAAGTCAAAAGCCTTAATCGACAGGATCTTAATCCTGTTTACTAAGCCACCTTTGTTCGTTATAGACAGAGGCAAATGATGATTCGCTCCTGGCAATATCCCAGTTGTAGCGGTGCTGATGCCGAAATCGGTGTCTAATTCCAAGCTTGCAGCGGAAAGCCATCAAGCCACACATGCATACGAAATAGCCGAAATGATGGGGCAACTTGCAACAGAATCAGCAAGCAAAAATGTATGCATGCAAAATGGCCGAAATGATTGGGCAACTCACAATAAAAAGCAGCGATTAAAAATAAAACAAATAGCCGAAATGATTGGGCACCGCGAAAAATAGCCGAAATGATTGGGCAATCGCGACCTTCGCGATATAAAAGCTGAAATGATAGAGCATCACGGAAAGAAATAAAAAAATATGAATGAAATTTTTTCCCTATAGATGATATCACATCAATCCCTGTATACAATCCAGAGGCGCAAATAAAGAGGGAATCACACCTTTCCTCCCCAAGCTTCATCAGAAGAAGAAGCCAAATCTTAACGGTTCACAGATAGCCTGGAGATCATCTCAACGTTCGTCTCACTACAACAGACACAACATCAAGCAAAGTGGAACCGCGACAATTCCAAGTTCCATGATTCGGCGGTACACAGATGACCGAGAGTCAAACCCCGACTCCATGAAATGCGGATAAAGTCAATCCTTCCTGGTCATGTGGAACGCGGCTTATGTCAATCCTGACCCCGTGGGAAACGTCCAGAGCGGATCCTGGTCCTCGCAGAATACGACAATGACCCCGTAGGAAGCATCCAGAGCGGAGCCTGGTCCTCGTAGAACACGGCTATGACCCCGTGGGAAGCATCTAGAGCAAATTCCTGGTTACGTGGAACGCGGCTTATGTCAATCCTGACCCCGTGGGAAACGTCCAGAGCGGATCCTGGTCCTCGCAGAACACGGCAATGACCCCGTGGGAAGCATCCAGAGCGGAGCCTGGTCCTCGCAGAACACGGCTATGACCCCATGTGAAGCATCCAGAGCAAATTCCTGGTTACGTGGAACGTGGCTTATGTCAATCCTGACCCCGTGGGAAACGTCCAGAGCGGATCCTGGTCCTCGCAAAACACGGCAATGACCCCGTGGAAAGCATCCAGAGCGGAGCCTAGTCCTCGCAGAACACGGCTATGACCCCGTAGGAAGTATCCAGAGCAAATTCCTGGTTACGTGGAACGCGGCTTATGTCAATCCTGACCCCGTGGGAAACGTCCAGAGCGGATCCTGGTCCTCGCAGAACACGGCAATGACCCCGTGGGAAGCATCCAGAGCGGAGCCCGGTCCTCACAGAACACGGCTATGACCCTGTGGGAAGCATCCAGAGCAAATTCCTGGTTACGTGGAACGCGGCTTATGTCAATCATGACCCCATGGGAAACGTCCAGAGCGGATCCTGGTCCTCGCAGAACACGGCAATGACCCCGTGGGAAGCATCCAGAGCGGAGCCCGGTCCTCGCAGAACACGGCTATGACCCTGTGGGAAGCATCCAGAGCAAATTCTTGGTTACGTGGAACGCGACTTATGTCAATCCTGACCCCGTGGGAAACGTCTAGAGCGGATCCTGGTCCTCGCAGAACACGGCAATGACCCCGTGGGAAGCATCCAGAGCGGAGCCTGGTCCTCGCAGAATACGGCTATGACCCCGTGGGAAGCATCCAGAGCATATTCCTGGTTACGTGGAACGCGGCTTATGTCAATCCTGACCCTGTGGGAAACATCCAGAGCGGAGCCTGGTCCTCACAGAACACGGCTATGACCCCGTGGGAAGCATCCAGAGCAAAATTCCTGGTTACGTAGAACGCGGCTTAAGTCAATCCTGACCCCGTGGGAAACGTCCAGAGCGGATCCTGGTCCTCGCAGAACACGACTATGACCCCGTGGGAAGCATCCAGAGCAACTCCTGACTCCATAAAATGCGGATAATGGTAACCTCATCCATCACTTGCGGGTCCTCACGACTCGTAAGCGAGCAAATTCTCTTGTGAGATCCTTACGACTTTCAAGAGAAAACACACTTAGGAATTCTCACGATTCTTAAGGAGAAATTACACCTACGGAATCCTCTCGATCTGTAGGGAGAAATTCTTTACGAGATCCTCACGGCTCATAAAATTGAAAAGTCTTAGGAGGCAGATCTTAACCCTTAATCCGAAGCCATCGTTGTCCTACAAAGAAATCGAAATAGACTATCCACAGAATACACTTACTAAAAGGGACACACCATCATGAAGAAAAAGATCTTTTATTCATGAATCAAAATGAATACAAAGTACAATTTATGAAAGAACAAAAAAATATACTCTCATTCAGGAGTATGTACAAAGGAAGAATAAAAATATATATATACAATTCTTCAAGTCGGCGGGCGATTTAGCAGGTTTGCCAGTTCACCCCTTTTTCGCTGGGCCTCGACTTCATGATTTAGTATCGTCAAAAGACGGGTCTCCGCTTGAGCCTGTTGGGCCTGGTATGAGGCAAGCCGGCCTTCAAGCTCTTTTTCAGTGACCTTATGGGCTTCGACCGTTTCACGAGTAAACACGGCGGCCTTATCAATAGCTACCACCTCCTTGATAGCCTCTTGAAGCACTCGCCAAAGTTCATATGCTTTAGTGGTCTTGGCCGTAAGGCTGGCTTGAAGCTCCCCGAGCGCTTTGGAAGCCAGCTCCCTCTCCGAAAACTTGCGGCTGAGCCTTTTCTCACATGATATCATGTTCGCAGCACACCGCTCAATTAGACCCCGCAAGCTCGCCTTTGCGGCCACAACCTCCGAAGGAAGGCGTGTACATTCAAGGACATGCAAGCAAGCCTCCACCTGCCGACAAAACTCAACCCAGACTTGCACCAACGTTTCACTATGGTAGGTGGAAAGAAAGGGAAGAGAGACGTTGGCTTCAGCGGTAAACGCTTCAGCCGTGATCAGACTGCCAGCACGAAGATCCTCAATTAGGGCTGACAAGGAGTGGAGGCTTAGCTTTGCCATCCGTTCTGAGGCGCGAAGAGCATAGGGGCCGGGTGGCATGGCGATGCGAGACTCCAGCGTGGTGAGAACTGGCAGAGCTGTTCAGATTTATAAACAGTCAGCGAGAATTGTAAGCAAAGAACAAATGGAACGACGTTGAGACTTTACTTACCCACGGTCATGTAAGAGGGGTCTGAAGGCTCCCCAGGCCCATCAAGAATTTCAACCTCGTCATCAGCTTCCAGAACTGTAGAAGACATCAATGCCATTATATGAAATAATAATAACACAGTGAGGAGAAGGCAAAAGACACTGACCTTGCCCGGAAGACAGGACGATGCGTTGAGGAGATATCGCCTGCGGAGCGGCCGTCTCCAACAGGCGCTGAAAGGACTTCCTGGAAGATAGATCGGCAATAGACGCCGCCAATCCACGCAACTCTGAAAAGACAGAAGGGTTCAGATAATGGAGAGATCATTAATGTAAAATATAAAAGGTCACCTTCGATGCTTCTCCCATTATGGGCTGGAAGGATAGCAGCTTCGGCGGCCTCCTTCGTACCCCCAGGCACATTATCGGGGACGTGGGCCAATGTAACGATTTCTGAGTGAGGGGTAGTAGCCGCCACTGCAGGCTCCAGCGGAAGGACGGCAGCCTTGACCACCTGTCCCCTAATCTCCGGGCCGCCCCCAGAAAGATCTATCAGATCGGCAACCAACAAGGATGCCTCTCTCGGGGGAGCAAGCGCTTGGGGAGCGGGAGTCACCAAGGGATGCCCCATTGCAGGAGCAATGGTTGTATCGACCCCCTCCATACTGATTAGTGTTTCATTGGGGATATTAGCGGAGTCTACAGTCAGAGCGCGACTTAAATCCGGATCCTCCGCCATTGCCGAAGTCCCTGCAAGGTTTGTATGAAGATAAGGATATATATATATATATATATATATATATATATATACATGAGCAATACAAAAGATTACACGGAGATACATGAACATACCGATGCGCAAGGGAGCCTCTAATATGGCTTGTTCAAGCCGACGCTCCTTCCTGAGGAGATGTGCTCGCCGAGGTCCGAGGGTAGACTCGTGGCCACTGGTCCACAATGAAACCGCGTCCTCGGCGTCGGCCGAAACAGCTTGCTTAAGGGCCCTCTCACCCCATTCTTCTAAAGGGCCTATGAATCGCCGCCGTATCGATGGAGGGTCTTCATAAAAGATAACGGCAGGGTAGGGCCTCTTTGGGATCCTTACGTTTTCGGATTCATCTTGCGAACGTCTTATAGCCTCAGCCAATTGTGTGTCTTCCTCGGCAGATGAACCCGGGAAAAGTAGACCACCATCCGATTCTTGCACGGCTAGTGGTTCGTCTTGAAGAATAGGCTCAGACTCTATTAAAAAGTCGAGCAGATTAGTGACCATCTTCCTCCGCCTCTTGGTCCCAGAACTAACCACTGAAGATGATCGTTTCCTTTCCCGTGGAACTTTGGTACGGCGTTGACCCACTTCTCCTTCGATGTCCTCGCTCGACGGTGCTACCGATGACGACACGGCCATTGTTGACGCCGCGGCCGATGACACTGCTACTGGCGCCCTATTAGCCCTTGATTGAGCCCTAGTACGCAGTGGCATACCAGCTGTGGGAGTTAAGTCCACTTCCGCCGCCTCCGGAATAAGCACGACGCTGGTACCCCTCAAGGGAGGGAGAACCGTTACACGCGATTGCGGCGGAACTCCCGTGGCGTGAATTGGAGTGGGAGCCCTATATCCAAGAAGCACCCTCCTCTCCTCAGTGGTAATTAGACTGACTCGATGGAGGTACCATCCCGTGAATGACCCCACACATCGAGGAATATGATCAGCTTCAGGAATCATGAAGCGGGAGCCAGTGTTCAGCCGCATGAAGTGATGAGCGGCGTCACGAACAACTTCTGGCGACGGGCTAGGCACCACCGTAAATGCCTCAAAGGAGACGCCTTGGTCATATCCAAGTTGCCGAGCAAAGCGGTGTGGGTTGTACCGCATAAAAAGGGCCGCACCGTTCTGATGAAATACCAGGTAACCTGGTCTGATCGAATACAGGTGCATGGCTTCCCTGGGCTTCAGAGAAGGTGCCCCCTCTTTCGATAAGTCGTGGATCTGTTGGACCGGTCCTGAGGGAGCAGAGAGAACTCGGTCGTTAAATACCATCCCGCCTGTATTGGCATAGGGATTGACCAGCACGCGAATAGCCCCAGACTGGGTCGGGTTAGGAGCGGAAGCGTCCACTAGCCGCATGAGTCGCGGAAAAGTGTAAGCGTCACAAAATTTGGGTCTTTGGTGCGCAGCAAAGGCCCCCAGCACGTGCATCTCAATCCAGGATGTAAAGTAATGAAGAGAGAAATTTACCACATCTATGCCTGGAGTTGAGATATTGGCCGCGGCGCCTAACCCATGATATAGATGCGCTAGCCCTGGAATGCCCACAGCTAGTCGCGTCCCTTCAGCAATGCGATGAGCGGGGTAAATAACCGAGGCTCTCATGAAATGGCGATACATGGGAATGACGACCCAGCTAAGCCAAACACTGATGAAGCCCACAGTGAAAGTCTCCTCATCCATACCAGAAGCTGCAATCGACTCGAAAATTACTGCTGACATGATGGGAATGTAGTACTGCGGCAGGTCCTCTTCTTTAGTCGGCCACTTATTTAAACCAAACCCAAATGGGTCGTTAATGTTCGCGAACTTCGGAGCCGTCTTTGATAGGACATCTTCGCGAAGGAAGCAAGCGATAAAGCTTTTAAAAGTGACGCCCTGCTCCTCTGACTCTGTGAATTGTTTGTCAAAAATACTTAGGGTCTTGATCAAACTTGGGCGCTTGTGGCGGACGACGTTCTCGGTCGACAGGACGTCAATCATGGCAGGCTCGGTTTCGAAGACATACTCATAGGGAGGCAGTAATTCTTCATAAAGTGTCCCCCTGACCGGCAGCCCTGAGATCTCACGAAATTCTTCCAGAGAAATTGAAACTTCGCGGTCCCCTAGAAGGAAGGTGTTGGTGGGAAGATTCCATTGGTTCAAGAAGGCCTTAACCCACCAGACATGGGGAGATTGGTAGTGGAAAAGAGATGCATATATCGCCTGATAGAGTCTGACCCTCTGCAGTCGCTCGCGATGGGCGGACAGGATGTAACGGGCCCAGAGAAGGTAGCTCGTGGGGTGTTGAGGGGTAAGCCCTATCTTGTAAATCTGTCCCCATGGCTGGGCTTCACCCTGGCAAATGTGGCGCCCAAAAATATCTATAGCCGGCACCGGATGGTTCGGAATACCAGTTGTTGAAGGCTCAAGCCGTCCCATAGGGGTCCAGTCCAGTATCTCCACAGCAAAGGCAGTCCGTGGAGGATCCATCGGCAGAAACGGACGGGTAGGCTCCGTCGGTACTTCGCAAAGAAAACTGCGGCGACCGCGGATGATGTGACCATACCAGGTCCCCCATAAAAGCAAATAGGTGCGATTCGGGTCATGAGCCCTGATCATCGCCATCACTTTCTCGTCAGACGGTGACTGAGGAAAGGCAGCCTCCGAGCGAGTGAAAGGAAAGTACGGAACGGAAGTCATTCTGCCTGAAATAAAAGAAGGGGAAACTGTTAAGCAAAGCCAACACGTGTATATATATATATATATGTTTATAAAGGTATATATAAAAAGATAGTGGAAGAAAGCAACAGAGGACTCATTTTATGGGACCATTGGTTACAAAACACAAGGGTCCCAGAAAATCAAGATGGCAACTTACTAATGATGAGGCAAAGCAATTACTATGAGAACAAAAGGAAGATTCTCAGTAATGAACAGTGGATTTTAAATGACCCTACACATTCTCTAAAAAGAAATCCATCTTGGACTCTGCCAAAATCAAGCAGAACAAGGGAATTAAATTCCCAGAAAAACCCTACTGCAAATTTTTTCTTTTGTTGCAAAGAAACAGCCCAGGGCAAGAAAACCACAAGAAGTTCTCTAGGAAGAACTAAGTTCTTCAGAGGAATTAAATTCCTTTTGAACAGGGGAATTAAATTCCCAGAAATATTTTTAAAGCCAAAGCTATTTGAAATGGAATTAAATTCCAGGGAAAAGATGTTTACCCCAATCAGAGCAAAGCTCTGTTCAAATTCCAAGGCGGGAGACGAAGCAACGCTTCTGTTTCCCCCAATCAGAGCAAAGCTCTGTTTTGAAAATCGAAGTGAAAATTAAAGTTAAAATAAATAAAGCAATGCTTCAGATCCGCAGAGCGCCGCGTGTCAAAATCAGACACGTTAGCGCAGGGAGCACAGCGCCCAAGGCAGCGCACCCAATCAGAGCAAGGCACTGTTGAAAATTGAAACTTTAATTGAAGCAAAGCTTCAGCTGGCCTGCGCTGTGCGCTGCGCGACACGTGGCAGCGCAGTGGCGCAAGCGCAGTTGCGCTGCGCGACACGTGGCAGCGCAGTTGCGCAAGCGCAGTTGCGCTGCGTTGTGCGCTGCTTGACACGTGTCACGCGCTGGGGCGCTTGCGCCAAACAGAATTAAAATTCTAAAAAAGATCTTTCTGTTCTTGTTAAAAACAAGAAAATTGCCTTCTGTAAAACAGAAGCCCTTGGATCAAAGATCCAACGGTGGGGAAAATTCCCCAAATCACTCAGAAAAATATCTCGTTAACAAATTCAACAAACTGATGGGCACTATAAAAAGGACCCTAGACCTCAATTCAAAGGAGAAACATTTTTTTTGGAGAAATTAAACAGTGAGAACTCTGAGGAAATTCCAAGAAAAAAAAAAGAAAGGTAAAAGACCTTTTAAATAGAAGAATTTCTTCTCATAGATCATTGATCCAAAAACAAGATCAATGATCTTTAATAAAAAACAAAATAAAAATAGTGTTTTGCACTTCCTTTATGAACCATTGGTTCTTGAATCTAAAAGATTCTCAAATTAATAGTGCTCTGCACTTGCAAAGCTGCACTGTTGCACTCTTGGGTTGGCGCAAGCCACCAGAGAGCGCCACGTGTCAGCATCTGAACTACTTGCGCTATGCGCTTTAAGATAGAGCCTTGCTCTCTGAAATTGGCGCAACTCACCAGAGCGCGACACGTGTCAGCAGCGCAAGCGCAGCACATTGGCGCAGCGCACTGCGCTTGCGTGACACGTGTCAACACCACAAGCGCTTGCGCTCTCTGATTGGCGTGAAGCGCCTGATAAATGCAATGCATTTCTTTTGCTAAAGGGCCAGGCCCAAGTCAAAAAGACCTAGCAGGCCAGAATAAATTGCAAAGCAATAAAAAGGGGAGAGCCCAAGTAAAATTGATGCTCTGCATCACTCATAAATGGGCAGAGCCCAAAACAAATTGATGCTCTGCATCCTTTATGGGTAGAGTCCAAATAAAAATAAAAAGAAATGCAATGCAAAAGCAAATAAAATATTGAACATTTTTAATTGGACTTAGCCCAATCGTGGCCGTAAGTCCTCAAATTAAATTGACTGAGCATGGCTGCTCCCTAAATCAATTTACGACCGGTTCTAGGGTACATCTCCGAACTCCTCTGACACCTATCGTTGTAATCCTTCAACGACGTCAGAGAGGTGACGGGTCCCAACGACCACACATGAATATGGACTGTGGGATCCTTAAACTCGTGGATCGAAACGTCCTTAAACTAATGATGGACCGAAACGTCCTTAAACTAATATTGGACTGCGGGGTCCTTAAACTCGTGGACCGAAACGTCCTTAAACTAATGATGGACCGAAACGTCCTTAAACTAATATTGGACTGCGGGGTCCTTAAACTTGTGGACCGAAACGTCCTTAAACTAATGATGGACCATCACGTCCCTAAATTGGCGATGGACCACCACGTCCCTAAACTGGAACATGGACCACCACGTCCCTAAACTGGAACAATAGAGCCTCCGAATGCTCTTTTGCCGGATCTAAACGGTCCCGTTTAAGTTGATCTTAGCCCCAAACACGGCTAACGTATCCTTAAACATTCAAACGGTCCCGTTTAAGTTGATCTTAGCCCCAAACACGGCTAACGTATCCTTAAACATTCAAATGTGCTATAAAACTCCAAATCGACTTTGGTTCAAGGGTACATCTCCGAACTCCTCTGACACCTATCGTTGTAATCCTTCAACGATGTCAGAGAGGTGACGAGTCCCGACGACCATATATTAAATAGATCACCACGTTAAGTAGATCTTAGTCTTAAACAGGACTAACGTATCCTTAACGAACGTTTAAGTTGATCTTAGCCTCAACACGGCTAACGTATCCTTAAATTAAAACACCAAACCCAAATCTAAGTTACTACGGATTTGGACTAATCCACATCCTACGGGCGACGGCATAACTTAGTCTCCGTATACAATCCACGGGCAACCACAAACAAAACAAACACCCACGATACGAAGTGAAATTCTGGAGAAGGAGAAAGTTGTTACCGCGATGCGGTAGCGTAATTAACTGCAGGGGCTTGCGCCTGCAGGGAAGAGCGTCCCCACAATCAAAAACCCCTATAGTGAGGGGGAATCTGACGAAGTCTGCTACATCGGCCGCATCCGTCTAAACCTCCGATACACGGTGCCATAAATCAACTTGGCATCTTCGGAGAGGTAGACGGATAAAACCATATAGCATCTGCCCCGAATCTCAGGCCAGACGTCCTCAGCCGTCGCCGCCGCCATTCGGAGGGGAACAGATTCTGGCACGCCCGGTGGGACCTCTTCCTCTTTCCACTCCACACTTCGTGTGTCGTGTTTTTCCCGCGATCAAATAATCGCGGTGTGTTTGTTTTTGGTTGCCCTTAGGGGAGTGGATATTGAAGCCGGCATTTCGTCTCTATGAAGAATTGCATTTGCTCCCACCCCAGCAACTCAGGCTCTGTCATATCCGGCGGAGTCAAGTATGGGTCACCTACAGCCTCAAATATCTGCAATCCGGCTTTTCAAGAAATCAACGAGATTCTTTTAGGGTCGATGCTCCCACTTCCCACCCTCGGTGCCTCAACGCCGATGGAGGAAGCCCAGAGGATGTCTGTCAAGCAGCAGCCTTGCCGACGGAATCGGTCCTCAAACGACTGGCACATGCCAAAGATCAAGATCGACGCAGGGGGCAGAATATTCAAGCTGTTCAAGAAATCAACGGGATTCTTTTTGGGTCGATGCTCCCACCTCCCACCCTCGGTGCCTCAACGCCGATGGAGGAAGCCCAGAGGATGTCTGTCAAGAAGCAGCCTTGCCGACGGAATCGGTCCTCAAACAACTGGCATATGCCAAAGACCAAGGTCGACGCAGGGGGCAGAATATTCAAGCTTTTCAAGAAATCAACAGGCTTCGAACTGCACTAACTGCAACAGCAACTCTCACTCTGTCCCATCTGGAGGAGTAACCTACGGGCCCCAAGCGGCCTCCCTTTTCACTATACCAGTGGAGTAGGCAACTCAAGCCACCACTAGGCTATTCTTCGGGACCATGCTCCCACCAACGAGCTTCAGCGCTCCTGTGCCATCGCAAGAAGCTCCCAAGAAGTCGTTTTTCAGCGCTCCAGTGCTTATTTACGCCTTACTCTGCACACAAAAATTGTGATAAGAAAAGAGTAGAAAGTGAAAAATTATATTTAAAAGATACGAATAGTTTAAGAAAAACAAGAAAGTTAGATGTTTTCTTAAATGAAACTAGTAATAAGTAGCTATGAGCTGTTGTCCCAAGGGTTAGTAAGATGAAGGAAATTACTAATCTGAGGATAAAAATAAGCCTGAAAAATAGTTCCTATTCTGGAAGCCGAACATTTGAACGTTGATACCCTACTATACGCACTTACACATATCTTGAAACTCGGGATAGTAGAGGATACCTTGAAATACTCTTGTCTAAAAGCCAAAGTATGAAGGAAATAATAAATGGAAAAGAAAAGATAAAATGGTGAAGAGAAAAATGAACACTGGTTTTGTTATCACCGAGGCAGCAATAAAAAAAATATAGCGAGGGTGCTTTATCACCTAGTGCCTTAGACCAACTGGTTTGGGAGTCACTACTAAGCCTTAGGTGTTGCAAGACGAGAAAAAACATCTAATTAGCAAGCACATGAGTAATCGGTCGGTTAGTACCTCAAGAAGTATTAACGGTCGCATGAAGAATGTGTGAGCAAATTCCATCTAAATATCTATTAAAAAGTACTAAGGTAGATGGACAAGAGTATGATTTCTTGAATTGAATTCTCTGAGTGTAGGGATGTCCAGTTCACACACGTAGGGGTATATGATCAATGTTTGGAAGAAAGGTAGGAATGAAAACTAAAGGCGATGTTTTATTGAGGGATGATGTGATTTCTAACATCTTTTCATGACTATTAAGATAGGGCTCATAGCAACTGAAAAGCTGGTAGAGTTGAAAACTCTTATTTTCAAGTTCTTTCTTTTATAGTTCTTATATTTATATAACTTTCACCATCTCTCTTTTATTATACGATTTTGTGGGTGTAATCCGCTGAAAACCCTCAGGAGACAACACCCCTCCTACTAGGGATATACCACTGGCGCCGAGTAAAGAAGACCGGGGGAAACTCTCCTTCTGGACTGACTCCGCCAACTCCAACGGCGGAAATTGATGCTGCTATTCCAACTGGAAACAGCTTTGAACCACTTAGAAAGGTCCGCAAGAACTCTCCGACTGCTGTGCTGAAAAGATCTCCTACACCTGTGGATAATGCCCCAAAGGTGAAGCTGGAGCAGCCCCCTCAACGACTGTCCTCTAAAATTTACAAGGTCTGGCGTCAAGTCCAAGACTCGGTTGTTGATCAAGACTACCTCCTCCGACAGAAAAGATGAAGGTTCGGCAAGAGAAGGACTACTTTGTCAAGCCAGAAAAAGCAACAGCTTGCTGGGTGCCCACTGCAAAGGCTCCCTCAACGTCAGTCACTCAAAAGAAAAGGAGGCCGCAAAAAGCCCCTGTGTCTTTGGAAAATCGCAAAGACACTGAATCTAAACGCCCAAAGTCTGTGGGTATGGTGGTGCACACCGTTTATATGGCTTCCGGAAATGAGGAAAGCCCTGCTTCGACAGATCACCGACTGCTCACCCGATCCGTGACGAAAGCCCAGGAGCAGCAACAGAAGCTTCAAAAGATACTGACTACAATGGCCGCGCTTACCGAGCCAAAAGAAAGCCCGGAAGCATCATCAGAACAGCGTCACGATCAAGAAACTGACACTGACTTCTTACGCAGAGTCCTCAAAAAGAAGGACAAAGAAGCCGCAGAGCAAGCGGCTAATATAAAACAAATGGTGCTCCTCTTCCAAGATATGGTAGGGATGATGTTACAGCTGGACCCTCCAGCTGAAGACCCTCCGATCGTTATTGAAGGCGATAAAGATGAGACATCTAATCCTCCGCCGGCTCTTTCAACAGCCAAGGAGGAGGCGATCTCCAAAGCCGACCTGGACGAATATATAGCTCAGCAGATCCGGGTTCATCAAGCGACTGAAGCAGCAGGACAGGTCGTAAAAACAGGACGACCGTATCCAGGCTGGTACGACCAGATCAAGTATCCGCCGGGCTACACAATTCCTAAGTTCCATGTCTATAAGAGGACGGGCAATCCCCACCAGCATGTTGCCCAATTTAGGGCACTTTGCGGCAACACCGGCGGTGATGATAAATTGCTGCTCCGCCAGTTTGTTGGTAGCCTGTCGGAAACGACATTTGAATGGTATTCGGAACTCCCAAATGTCTCTGTCAAGACATTCGCAGAGATGGAGTTGCTATTCACCCAGCGTTTCGCAAACGCTAGCGAACGCACCCCAATCACGGCATTGATCAATGCCAGGGTAAGGCCAGGCGAAACGTAGGTTCAATATGCAACCCGATGGCGGAACTTATGGTCAAAATGCGAACAGCGCATCGAAAAAGCGCCGGCTGTAGGCATGTTCGTGGGTACTCTCGACCCTCAAGCGACCATCTCGCAATTCATGATGTTTTTCAAGCCGACCACCTTCCAGGCCTTGATTGACAAGCTGGCCCAAATGGACCAGATAGG
The DNA here is from genome assembly GCA_030015575.1 of Agapanthus africanus. Taxonomy (NCBI): domain Eukaryota; kingdom Viridiplantae; phylum Streptophyta; class Magnoliopsida; order Asparagales; family Amaryllidaceae; genus Agapanthus; species Agapanthus africanus. The sequence continues at coordinate 151,414,030 of JASDDO010000026.1, read as the reverse complement.
CCACAGGCCTTCCTCTTCAAAGACAGAGCCTTGGAATGAAAAGGGCAAAGGGAAAGCAACCTTCGTCGCCAATACTCAACAACAGCCGAGCAACTTAAAGCCGGTTGTCCGTCAAAACAATATGCGTCCACGCCTATCCCTCGAGGAGAGACTGGGACGTCCTTACTCGTTTCCTCAGGATAAAACGAGAAGACTGTTCGAGCTGGCAGTGTACAACAGACTCATCAATCTGCCGAGTCCAAAACGTCCGCTACAGCTGGGAGATGTCAACGATCCTAATTACTGCCCCTACCATCGAGCAGTAAGTCATCCGCTCGAAGATTGCTTCGTCTTCAAAAACTGGGTTGAAGACCAGTACCAACAAGGCGAACTCGCGCTGTCTGAAAACTGGAAGGTGAGCTCGCCACAACCACATGCTCCGAAAAAGATGGATGTGCCGGGGGCATCATGCTCATTCATAGAGAAAGCCCAGTGGACCCCTACGTCCTAAATCTGGATAGCAGACCGAAACGTTCTTAAACTAATGACGGACCGAAACGTCCTTAAACTAATGACAGACTGAAACGTCTTTAAACTACTACCGCGGCATCCTTAGGCTGACAAGATGAATAAAAAAAAAGAGAGAAGAGAAAAAGAAAATAATAATAAAAAAAAATGATGAATGATAAAAAAACGGTATGTCCATAAGCAAAAAGGGCACGGATGAAAACCCGAAAGGGCTCCGTGAGTAAAAACAGCAGGGCTACCGGTGAGTGTTCGTGAAAACCTGAAAGGGCGCGACCTCATAAAAAAGAAGAAGAAGAAGAAAATAAAAAGAATAAAAAAAACGGTATGTCCATAAGCAAAATGGGTACGGATGAAAACCCGAAAGGGCTCCGTGAGTAAAAATAGCAGAACTACCGGCGAGTGTTTGTGAAAACCCGAAAGGGTGCAATCTCGTTAAAAGACACTTATAGGGTCCTCTCGACCTTGTAAGGAGAAACCACCCGCGTGAGATCCTTACGACTCACAAGGGAGCAACACACTTAGGGATCCCCACGATTCCTAAGGAGAAAATACACTTGCGAGATCCTCACGACTCGTAAGGAGAACTCTCTTATGAGACCCTCACGGCTCATAAGATTTGAAAGTCTTAAGTTACAGAGACCTAAACCCGTGCTTAAGCAACCCCCACAACTTCCGATATTGCCCTACAAGTGGTCCAATACGGGCTCTTGTATACAATCCACGGGCGCGAATAAACATTTCCCTGACCAAGTCCCATCCGTGACTGGGGATATGTTCACATGGTGAACAACTCTTGTAAATCCTCTCGATTTATGAGGAGAAAATCCTCTTGTAGGATCCTTACGACTTACAGAGGAACAAAACACTTAGGAATGCTCACGATCCCTAAGGAGAAAATACACCTACAAGATCCTCACGATTTGTAGGGAGAAATAACTTTGTGAGACCCTTACGGCTCATGAAGTCAAAAGCCTTAGTCGACAGGACCTTAACCCTGTTCGCTAAGCCACCTTTGGTCGACATCGACAGAGGCAAATGATGATTCGCTCCTGGCAATATCCAAGTTGTAGCGGTGCTGATGCCGAAATCGGTGTCTAATTCCAAGCTTACAGCGAAAATCTAGTAGGCCGCACATGCATACGAAATAGCCGAAATGATGGGGCAACTTGCAATAAAAAGCAGCAAGTAAAAACGTATGCACACAAAATAGCCGAAATGATTGGGCAACTCGGAATAAAAAGCAGCGAGTAAAAATAAAAATAAACAGCCGAAATGATTGGGCAACTCGCAATAAAAAGCAGCGAGTAAAAATAAAAATAAACAGTCAAAATGATTGGGCACCGCGAAAAATAGCCGAAATGATTGGGCAATCGCGACCTTCGCGATATAAAAGCTGAAATGATAGAGCATCGCGGAAATAAAACAATAAAAAGAAATATGTGAAACCTTTTGCCTTACAGTTAAGATCACATCGATCCCTGTATACAATCCAAGAGCACAAACAAAGAGGGAACCACACCTTCCCAACAGGCTCCGCCATAAAGCTAAGCCAAATCTCGATGATTCACCAACAGTCCGGAGACCAACAGCGGCGTTCCTCCTCATTCCAGCAGGACACGGACGTGACATCACCAATCGGAGCCACGTCAAAGTCCCCAGTTCCAAGACTCTACGGTTCACAGACAACCTAGAGTTAGCCAATGACCTCCGTCGTGGAAACAAGTCAGCAAATGACCTCCGTCACGGAAACAAGTCAGCAAATGACCTCCGTCGCGGAAACAAGTCAGCAAATGACCTCCGTCTCGGAAACAAGTCAGCCAATGACCTCTGTCTCGGAAAAAAGTCAGCTAATGACCTCCGTCTCGGAAACAAGTCAGCCAATGACCTCCGTCGTGGAAGCAAGTCAGCAAATGACCTTCGTCTCGGAAATAAGTCAGCCAATGACCTCCGTCTCGGAAACAAGTCAGCCAAGGACCTCCGTATCGGAAATAAGTCAGCCAATGACCTCCGTTGCGGAAACAAGTCAGCCAATGACCTCCGTTTCGGAAACAAGTCAACAACGACCTCCGACCCGGAAACAAGTCAACCAACGACCTCCGACTCGGGAACAAGTCAATCAAAGACCTCCGTTTCGGAAACAAGTCAACAACGACCTCCGACCCGGAAACAAGTCAATCAAAGACCTCCGTCTCGGAAACAAGTCAACAGCGACCTCCGACCCGGAAACAAGTCAATCAAAGACCTCCGTCTCGGAAACAAGTCAACAGCGACCTCCGACCCGGAAACAAGTCAATCAAAGACCTCCGTCTCGGAAACAAGTCAACAGCGACCTCCGACCTGGAAACAAGTCAATCAAAGACCTCCGTCTCGAAAACAAGTCAACAACGACCTCCAACCCGGAAACAAGTCAACCAACGACCTCCGACCCGAAAACAAGTCAACAACGACCTCCGACCCGGAAACAAGTCAACAACGACCTCCGACTCGGAAACAAGTCAACAACGACCTCCGACCCGGAAACAAGTCAATCAAAGACCTCCGTCTCGGAAACAAGTCATCAGTGACCTCCGCCTCGGAAACAAGTCAACCGACGACCTCCCCAGCGGAGCCATACTTCGACTTGGAAACAAGTCAACTCACCAACCACTTACGGATTCTCTCGATTTGTAAGGGGGAAAATTCTCTTATAAGATCCTTACGACTTGTAAGAGAAAATACACTTAGGAATCCTCACGATTCCTAAGGAGAAAATCCACCTACGAGATCCTCTCGATCCGTAGGGAGAAAAGTCTCTATGAGACCCTCACGGCTCATAGGGTTGAAAAGCCTTAGGCGGCAGATCTGAACCTGCGGCCTAAGCCATCGCTATCTCTTGGAAAAAACTAAGTTATCTGCCAATTATGATTAGCAAGTTAACATGCTGATAATAAAAGAAAGAAGAAAGCGACAGAAAGAACATCTGATTGGCGTTTGATCAAGCACTCGAGACACACTCATTTGTGCATGTGCAAAAGACTCAGAGCGAGAAATAAGACAAGCGGGGATAAAACTTTTCCATTAATATTGCCAAAAATTCTTACAATCATAAAGCAATAAACGAGAAATATTATTACAATGGAATAACCTCAGATCCAGGGCACGGATTGAGGAAGTCAAAAGTAAGGCCATCCAGAGTTCTTCTGGCCTGTCTGATTATTCTTGTGCGCAGCCTCTCGCGCTCGTGTGTGTCAAGATCCTCGGCAAGCCCCCCAGCCTTCGATAAGCAGCGACTATCGTCGTCTGCTGGAAAATTTGATGCAGGATGTCGATGAGGCTATCCCGCCATTTCTTCGAGATCAGCCCCGACAGGTACACTGAATGCACCTTGTCTTCAGCATCATCCAGCGCATTGAGCGGTAAGGCCTCGTGGAACCCCGGGAGTGCTCTCCAAATCGCTCCCAGCACAACTTTCAGGAGAGCAGAGCGGCGGGGGAGCAGCCAACCAACACGTGCGTTCAAAAGACCCATGACTTCCGCACACTGGACATCCGTAAACTCCTGGTCTTGTTGGCGGCCCTTTACACGGATATCCTCGTAGGTGATGAATTCATGCAGACTGTATAGACGCACCGCCATAACTCCTGAAGGAAACATCAATGGAAGATTAGCAATAAAATAGGAGGAACACATAATGTTAAAACTCCTCGAGAGCAATGCTCTACGAATAGGGGTGACGCCTATCAAATTCAATAATAAGGGGAATTTAAAGAGATTCCTCGAGAACTCTGAGATCATTACTATTAATGATATAATCCATTGAATACAAACTCCATTCTTTAATTTTCATTATCCAAACTCTTAAGAGTTCATTTTTTTTAAATCAAAGAGATCTGTGTTTTGCCAAAGATGCAAGGTTCTGTTCATGGGTTAGGAAACCCTGAAACAAATTCCTAAGAGCAAGGCTCTATTTGGTGAAACCCCAAAAGGGTTTTCTTTAGATCAAAGATCTATGAGAGCAAAGCTCTATTAATTAAGATTGATTTAAGTCAAGACTAATTCTTACATAAATAGTTTCTGTTAAAGAAAATCTAACTCAAGGAGTTCTCAAAGGCAAGAGCAAAGCTCTGAAGTTTTTGAAAATAAAAATCTTAAAGATGATAATCATCTGTGTAGGACCAAAGGTCCTATTTATAGGCATCAAGTGCCCTTTCAACTTCCAAGAGTTGCCGCGACGGTTGGGATTCTGCCACCGCCGCGCTCACGTTTGGAGCGCCACGTAAGCACAACGGTGGGGGGGCATTTGTTTACTCCAATCAGAGCAAAGCTCTGTTCAAATTCCAAGGCGGGAGACGAAGCAACGCTTCTGTTTCCCCCAATCAGAGCAAAGATCTGTTTTGAAAATCGAAGTGAAAATTAAAGTTAAAATAAATAAAGCAACGCTTCAGATCTCCTGCGCTGCGCGCAGAGCGCCACGTGTCAAAATCAGACACGTTAGCGCAGGGAGCACAGCGCCCAAGGCAGCGCACCCAATCAGAGCAAGGCTCTGTTGAAAATTCAAACTTTAATTGAAGCAAAGCTTCAGCTGGCCTGCGCTCTGTGCTGCACGCCACGTGGCAGCGCAGTTGCGCTGCGCTGTGCGCTGCGCGACACGTGGCAGCGCAGTGGCGCAAGCGCAGTGGCGCAAGCGCAGTGGCGCTGCGCGACACGTGTCAGCGCAGTTGCGCAAGCGCAGTTGCGCTGCGCTGTGCGCTGCTTGACACGTGTCACGCGCTGGGGCACTTGCGCCAAACAGAATTAAAATTCTAAAAAAGATCTTTCTGTTCTTGTTAAAAACAAGAAGATTGCCTTCTGTAAAACAGAAGCCCTTGGATCAAAGATCCAACGGTGGGGAAAATTCCCCAAATCACTCAGAAAAATATCTCGTTAACAAATTCAACAAACTGATGGACACTATAAAAAGGACCCTAGACCTCAATTCAAAGGAGAAACATTTTTTTTGGAGAAATTAAACAGAGAGAACTCTGAGAAAATTCCAAGAAAAAAAAAGAAAGGTAAAAGACCTTTTAAATAGAAGAATTTCTTCTGATAGATCATTGATCCAAAAACAAGATCAATGATCTTTAATAAAAAACAAAATAAAAATAGTGCTTTGCACTTCCTTTATGAACCATTGGTTCTTGAATCTAAAAGATTCTCAAATTAATAGTGCTCTGCACTTGCAAATCTGCACTGTTGCGCTCTTGGGTTGGCGCAAGCCACCAGAGAGCGCATCTGAACTACTTGCGCTATGCGCTTTAAGATAGAGCCTTGCTCTCTGGAATTGGAGCACCTCACCATAGCGCGACACGTGTCAGCAGCGTAAGCGCAGCGCATTGGCGCAGCGCACTGCGCTTGCGTGACACGTGTCAAGACCACAAGCGCTTGCGCTCTCTGATTGGCGCAAAGCGCCTGAAAAATGCAATGCATTTCTTTTGCTAAAGGGCCAGGCCCAATTCAAAAAGACCTAGCAGGCCAGAATAAATTGCAAAGCAATAAAAAGGGGAGAGCCCAAGTAAAATTGATGCTCTGCATCACTCATAAATGGGCAGAGCGCAAAACAAATTGATGCTCTGCATCCTTTATGGGTAGAGTCCAAATAAAAATAAAAAGAAATGCAATGCAAAAGCAAATAAAATGTTGAACATTTTTAATTGGACTTAGCCCAATCGTGGCCGTAAGTCCTCAAATTAAATTGATTGAGCATGGCTGCTCCCTAAATCAATTTACGACTGGTTCTAAGGTACATCTCCGAACTCCTCTGACACCTATCATTGTAATTCTTCAACGACGTCAGAGAGGTGACGGGTCCCAACGACCACACATGAATATGGACTGCGGGGTCCTTAAACTCGTAGACCGAAACGTCCTTAAACTAATGATGGACCGAAACGTCCTTAAACTAATATTGGACTGCGGGGTCCTTAAACTCGTGGACCGAAACGTCCTTAAACTAATGATGGACCAAAACGTCCTTAAACTAATATTGGACTGCGGGGTCCTTAAACTCGTGGACCGAAACGTCCTTAAACTAATGATGGACCACTACGTCCCTAAACTGGCGATGAACCACCACGTCCCTAAATTGGCGATGGACCACCACATCCCTAAATTGGAACATGGACCACCACGTCCCTAAACTGGAACAATAGAGCCTCCGAATGCTCTTTTGCCGGATCTAAACGGTCCCGTTTAAGTTGATCTTAGCCCCAAACACGGCTAACGTATCCTTAAACATTCAAATGTGCTATAAAACTCCAAATCGACTTTGGTTCAAGGGTACATCTCCGAACTCCTCTGACACCTATCGTTGTAATCCTTCAACGATGTCAGAGAGGTGACGAGTCCCGACGGCCATATATTAAATAGATCACCACGTTAAGTAGATCTTAGTCTTAAACAGGACTAACGTATCCTTAACGAACGTTTAAGTTGATCTTAGCCTCAACACGGCTAACGTATCCTTAAACTAAAACACCAAACCCAAATCTAAGTAACTACGGATTTGGACTAATCCACGTCCTACGGGCGACGGCATAACTTAGTCTCCGTATACAATCCACGGGCAACCACAAACAAAACAAACACCCACGATACGAAGTGAAATTCTGGAGAAGGAGAAAGTTGTTACCGCGATGCGGTAGCGTAATTAACTGCAGGGGCTTGCGCCTGCAGGGAAGAGCGTCCCCACAATCAAAAACCCCTCTAGTGAGGGGGAATCTGACGAAGTCTGCTATATCGGCCGCATCCGTCTAAACCTCCGATACACGGTGCCATAAATCAACTTGGCATCTTCGGAGAGGTAGACGGATAAAACCATATAGCATCTGCCCCGAATCTCAGGCCAGACGTCCTCAGCCGTCGCCACCGCCATTCGGAGGGGAACAAAAGACAAGCATCTCCATCGATCCCTGAAGATCAGAGAAACCCTAAAAGGTCTATTGTTTAAAGATTGAGTGGTTTTCTTTTTAAAGAACTTTAAAAAAATGGGTTCTTAATTAAAGGGAAAAGCCCTTGGTATGGATTTAAAATCCAACGAAGATTTCTGCAAAAGTTCTTCAGCCGTTCAAGATCATTACCTGAGAAAAGGGAATCTTTTAACAGAGTTAAACTCTGGAAATTTTCGAAACAGAGAACTAAGCTTTGAGAAAGAGAATTAAATTCTCAAAGGAAAAAGTAAGCAAGGAAGAAGATGAGCAAAGTGGAGCCGTTTCTGAAGGGACGCTGGCATTTATAGGATGTGATGGGAAACGTTTCATCTCCCCTATTCCCTAGACAGATCCAACGGTCACAAAGGTGACAGCGTTGCACTCACATGCAGACACATGAGAACAACGCTGTGGGGGCATTTGTTCCCTGATAAAAATCTGGAAACACCTCAATGAGGTATCACGTGTTCACACGTGATCAAGGGTCACGTGTTGACACATGATTGTTTCTTGTTATCTCTACTTTATAGAATTAAATTCTAATCAAACAAAAATGTAACAAAACAGCTAAGGAAAGACCCCAATGGGGCATCACGTGCTCACACGCGACCAAGGGTCACGTGCTGACACGTGATGGTCCTTTAGCTCTGTTAAAAGACAAAATTAAATTCTGAATAAAAGAGGGTCACGTGCCAACACGTGACAGGTCCCTCAGCTCTTTAATTGGTAGAATTAAATTCTATTTCAATGATCAAACATTGGGATCACGTGCCAACATGTGATGGGCTTTAAAAGCCTTCCGAATTAATAAAATTAAATTCTAATTAAGGGAAATCAATGACCCTAACTGGGAAAGTATTTCTTTAAATATTTCCAAACAAAAGAGGACTATGCTCTGTAAAGTGGAGCACCGTTGGATTAAAAATCCAATGGTGATTAAAAATCACCAATTTATGGAAAGATTTTATACAAAGGAAATATTTCCTTAAATTTCACCAAAAATAACAAACAGAATATCTTCTGGATTAAAAATCCAATAGTGAATAAAATTCACCGAGAGATCTAAAAGATCATGTTAGTTACAAAAAACACACAAAATCTTTCAATGAAAGATTCACTAAACAAATTGACTATTTTCCTTCTCCTATAAATAGGAGCCAAGAAGAGGAGAAGATGATAGATTTTTGGATCTTGGAATTTTCTGAAGGAAAATAGCATAGAGAAAAGAAAGGAGAATCTAATTCTCAAGAAAAGAAACCCTAGGTGAGAAAGGGGAAAGGGATCAAAACTCCATAAAACAAAAATAGAATATTAATTCTCAATCTAAGAGTTTAACTCTTCTGCAAAAGAACTTAGTTCTTTCTCTGGTTGAAGATCTGCAGAAGCAAATCTCCCCATAAGTTGAGAATTTAATTCTCATCGGGGAGATTCTGCCATGCAGATCCAAAACTTAGAGGGAGAATTGAGTTTAGAGAATTTAATTTTCCCAAAAATAAAACTAGGGTTTAACCCTATATGAGAATTTAATTCTCCCAAATTCACAGGAATTTAATTCCTCCAAGATAAAACTAGGGTTTAATCCTATATGAGAATTTAGTTATCCCAAATTCATAGGAATTTAATTCCTCCAAATAAAATTAGGGTTCAACCCTGCATGAGAATTCAATTCTCCCAAACTCACAAGAATTTAATTCCTCCAAGACAGAATCAGGGTTTAACCCTACATGAGATTTAATTCTTCCACATATATAAGAATTTAATTCCTCTAAAACATAATTAGGGTTCAACCCTACAGAGAATTTAATTCCTAAAATAAAGAGACTTGAAAGATCTTCATGCATATAAAGAATTTGATCACGTGATGACACGTGACCCCAATCCGCAGTGATCAGAAAATAAAGAATAAAACTAGGTCACGTGCCCCCACGTGATCCCTAAACAAATCTCCCAAAATGAGAAGGGAAAAGATTGGAGGCAATGCCTCACGTGCTCCCACGTGACTTCCAAAACAAAGAGAACAAAAGCAAAGGCAGTACTGGCTTTGGGCGCTCTCACGTGTCCTCACGTGACCCCTAACAAACACTTTAATAATAAATACATGAATACACATCACGTGTCAACACGTGATGGCCAGAAGATTAAAAAGTGTTTAACACTTATTTGCAGTTCTGAGAACAAAATAAAGGAGGTCTGGCCCCACCTCTGGGTGCCCTCACGTGCCCCCACGTGACCCCTTCCTTTCTAGTGTTTAACACTATTTTGAGCATTTCATTTCCAGTGTTTAACACTGTTTTAAATACATCACGTGAGGACACGTGACCACTGGATATCCTCTAGTGTTTAACACTATTTTAAAGCCAATCTTAGCCAAATTGGCTAAGTTGTCCAGAGACAAGCCTCCCCTTCAACTGAATCTCAAAATTGATCATTTCATATGACATACAAAGTAAAACTCAGAGCTATAATGTTTAATGCTCAGTCAAAAACAAAAATGTTATCAGAGCCCTCAAAACTCTGGTTTAGCATTGCTAAGTGATGAGGGGCTGAACCCAGACAAATGTTTAATGGTCTAACAAGGGACCAACATTTCTAATTGGACTTAGCCCAAACTGGCCATAAGTCCTCAATTCAGATTTAGCTGAGCCAATGTGCTCATAATCTAATTAATTGATCTTAGTTCCAAATTAGACTACAGATCCCCAAGTCAACTTTGGTTCAAGGGTACATCTCTTCACTTCTTTGATATTTGTCGTTGTAATCCTTCAACGTCTTTAGAGAGGTGACGGGTCCCGACAACCACACATTTCACGGACTATGATGTCCTTAACCGTGACTGTGAGGTTTTTAAACTCACGGACTACGATGTCCTTAACATTGACTGTGAGGTCTTTAAACTCACGGACTTAATGTCCTTAACCTTGGACCGAGATGTCCCTAAAATAACAATGGATCACCATGTCCTTAAACTGGTAATCGACCGCAATGTCCCTAAACTAAGCAATATAGCCCAAATGCTCTTTTGTTGGATCTAAACGATCCCGTTAAGTTGATCTTAGTCTAAAATTAGACCAACGTGTCCTTAACATACGTTTAAATTGATCGTAGTCCCAAATGAGACTAACGTATCCTTAAACCCAACCTCCAAACCCAAATCTAAGAAGATACGGATTTGGACTAATCCACGCCCTACGGGCGACAACATAAATTAGTCTCCGTATACAATCCACGGGCAACCAAAAACAAAACAAACACCCACGACACGAAGTGACCATCTGGAGAAAGAGAAAGTGGTTACCGCGATGCGGTAGCGTAATTAACTGCAGGGGCTTGCGCCTGCAGGGAAGAGCGTCCCCACAATCAAAAACCCCTCAAACGAGGGGGAATCTGACGAAGTCTGCTACATCGGCCGCATCCGTTTAAACCTTCGATACACGGTGCCATAAATCAACTTGGCATCTTCGGAGAGATGGATGGATAGCACCAATTAGCATCTGCCCCAAAATTCAGGCAAGACGGACCTACGCGGTCGCGTCTCCGTGTTTTCGGTGGGGAACATGGGAGTCTTAACCCTCTTATTCGGGCGTGCTATCAATTCACGATAGTTACGACCAAGATTTGAGATTCGTTATTTTTGTTGAGGGCGTGAGATAAATAGGGGTCAATGGAAGGACAAGGGTCGGTAGAGGGAAATCCTAATCCCTCCTTAATACTTGTTTTGTTGAGGGCGTGGGATAAATAGGGATTAGTGGAAGGACAAGGGTCGGTAGAGGGAAACCCTAATTCCTCCAAAAACCCTAATACACATTCATCGTTATTTCTCTAGTATTAAATAATTAAAAGATAAAAGGCATTATATGTAAAACTCTATCCTTTAACTACTAAATCCGAAAAACTCTACAAGCTCTTCTCTTATAAAATTTTCAAATCTCTAAGTATAAAACGATAAAAATCCCACATTTCTTTATTAACTCGTCTAAAATAAGAAAGATAGTTCACCATTTCCCTGTGGAAGACCCGTACTCACTATCGGCTAGCTATTGCGACACCGTTATTGATTGCGGTAATTAGGAAACACAAGACAATTTTTACACCATCAACCGTATACAATCCACGAGCATAAACGATTCATAACTCTCTCAGGTCCTACATGATGCAGTCTCTCGAAAATGATCGGGGCCTATAGCTAATGGCGCGTTACCTTACGGGCCGCCTAAAAAAAGGTACATCCACGATTTGAGATTCGTTAATACTTGTTTTGTTGACGGCTTGAGATAAATAGGAGTCAATGGAACGACAAGGGTCTGTAGAGGGAAACCCTAATCCCTCCAAGAATCCTAATCCACATTCATCGCTATTTCTCTAGTATTAAATAATTAAAAGATAAAAAGAATTATATTTAAAACTCTATCTTTTAACTACTAAATCCGAAAAACCCTACAAGCCCTTCTCTTATAAAATTTTCAAATCTCTTAGTATAAAACGATAAAAATTCCATATTTCTTTATTAACTCGTCTAAAGTAAGAAAGATAGTTCACCATTCCCTGTGGATGACCCGTACTCACTATCGGCTAGCTATTGCGACACCGTTAATGATTGCGGTAACTAGGAAACACAAAGACACAGTTTTTCAAATCAATCAACTGTATACAGTCCATGAGCATAAACGATTCATAACTCTCTTAGGTCCTACATGATGTAGTCCCTCGAAAAAGATCGGGGCCTATAGCTAATGGTGCGTTACCTTACAGGCCGTCTAAAAAATAGGTATGTCCACAAGAGAAATAGGCACGGATGAAAACTCGAAAGGGCGCCGTGAGTAAAAAAAGTCCACCGACGAGCTAGTAAAGTCCTCACGACTTTGGAAGGAGAAAACACCTGCGTGAGATCCTTACAACTCACAAAAGAGTAACACACTTAGGAATCTATACGATTCATAAGGAGAAAATGCACTTACAAGATTCTCATGACTCGTAAGGAGAATTACTCTCTATAAGACCCTCACGGCTTATAGAATTCAAAAGCTATAAGATATAGGGATCTGAACCTGTTCTTAAGCCACTAAAACCCAACAAAACTTTTCTGCCCTATAAGTGTTCCAATATCGACTCTTGTATACAATTTATGGGCATAAATAAATATATTTCTCACCAAGTTCCTCCATTGGCGAGAAATATCTCTATATGGTGAACGACACTTGTAAGGTCCTCTCGACCTTGTGAGGAGAAAATACTCTTGTAAGATCCTTACGACTTGCAAGAGAAAACACACTTAGGAATCCCTACGATTCCTAAGGAGAGAATACATCTCCGAGATCTTCTCGGCTCGTAGGGAGAAATACCTTTATGGGACCCATACGGCTCATAAAGCTAAAAACCTTAGCCGACAGGATTCTAACCCTGTTTACTGAGCCATCTTTGTTCAAATCAACAAAGGCAAATGATGATTCGCTCCTGGCAATATCCCAGTTGTAGTGATGCTGATGCCTAAACATGTGTCAAACTCTAAGTTCTCTTACGGCATATGATGATTCGCTCCTGACAATATACTAGTTGTAGCGATACCGATGCCAAGATTGGTGTCAGATTCTAAATGCTCAACTCGCAATAAAAGCAGCGAGTAAAAAAAGTTGAAATGATTGGGCACCGCGAAAATAGCCGAAATGATTGGGTAATCGCGATTTTCGCGATATGAAAAGCCGAAAAGATAGGGCATCACAGACATAAAAATAAAATAAAACAAAACTTTTCTGTCCTGCAGGTAGGTCCATACCGACCCCTGTATACAATCCATGTGTATAAATGAAAGAAAGGGAACCATATTTTCCCACCATGCTTAGTCAAAAGAAGAACCGAGTCTTGATGGCACATCTACATCCTAGAGGGTATTTGGACGTCCTTCCTACTTCAGCAAAGTACAGGCGCGGTGTCAATAAGGACCCAAGGGTCAAATGAAATTGGAGCAATGGAAAACTCCTAACTCAAGATCTCGATAGCAATATCTACAGCATAGAGATCATCTCGACGTTCCTCCTCATTTCAGCAGGGTGCAGACGCAACTATCAAATGAAATTGGAGCAATGATATATTCCTACCTCCAGATCTCAATTGCAATTCATTCATCATAGAGCTCATACGGATGTCTACCCTACTTCAGCAAAAAATCGGCGCGACATCATTAAAGTAAAAACGAAGTGACGGCATATTTCTAGTTTCGGGTCTTGATGGCAATACATACCAGGCCTAAAGACCATCGGAGATCATCCCATCCCAGAAGGGTGCAGTTATGACTCATCGGGGCTTCAAATTAATCCTAATCTCAAGTAAAATGAGCCACGCCAAATACTTAACGCTTGTTCTTCCAACGGTAATACAAATATTCCAACCTAAGAAGATTACTTGAAGACGTCTTGTTCAGCCTCAGAAGGGATCAGAGACACGACAGTCACGAAACTACTCGAACAACAGCCTAATGAACTGCATATCGAGGAATACATTATTAAACGCGACGGTACGATGGACTTAAACCTAGTACCACAAACCTAACAGACTCCTATAAAAAAAGAATAGGGGTTATCTACATCCAACGTTAGGGCATGTTTGCCTGTAAACCTAAGGGAGGTAAAGTAGAAACTCCGAAATGAGTACATAAACTAGAAACTCCGAAATGAGTGAATAAACTAGAAATTCCGAAATGAGTGAATAAACTAGAGACTCCGAAATGAGTGAATAAACTATAAACTCCGAAAAGAGTACATAAATTACTTCATGCCGGATCAAGACATCAAGAAACAGAAAGGTGAATACAAAAAAATATATATCTTTATTCATGAATCGAAGTGTTTGAAAGATACAATTTATGAAGAAAAAGGGATATAATTGCAATCCCTAAGAGGGCGGGTTTTTTAGTAAAACGGTGACCCGCTCATTCTCCTGCTGGAGCTTATTCTTACGTTCCACTATTGCGGCTAGCAGCGCATCGATTTGAACTCGTTGTTGTAACCACAAAGTGAGCTTCTCAGAAATCTCCTGTTTAGCAACTTCGTAGCCCCACATCCCTCGCTTTGTAAAATCAAGATCCTGTTTCAGCGCCATTCGTTCGAAAATGCACCGTTGAAGGTTTTCAAAGATGGCCTGGAGCTACGCAGCATTAGCTTCTACCTGAGCACGCAATTGTCTTGACTCTCTAAAAGCCGTTTCATACTCCTTTTGCTTTAGGACCAGCTTCTGCTCGTAGTATTGAATGAGAGCAACACATTGTTTGATACGCGTGGTCAATTGAGCCTTTGAGGATAAGGCTTCAGGTGTAAGATGTTTGCGCTCGATCTCATGGAGGAAAGTCTTGATTTTCTTACAATAATCAACCCAGATGCGGACGAAATCTTCATTATGGAAAGTCACAAGAGTCGCCAGCATAGGGTTGACTTCATCCGTAAAGTCCCCAGCAGAAGTGAGAGTCTCGACATCAAGGTCTTCAATAAATTCGCTCAGCATACACCTGCTATTTTCCGCACCTCTAGAAGATTAACGTTTTGCGAAGGTTCCTGCGGGCATGGCTATACGTGATTCAGCAGGAATTGAAACCAACGGAGTTGCTACAGATAAAAATGGGTCAGATCTCTGTTTAAATAAAGAAAATGAATAAAATCTAACTTACTAATAGTCAGAAGCGGCAAATCTAGGAGCATAGAGGGCTTAGCCATTTCCTCGTCTTCTCCTTCGAGCCGTAAGACTATAGCCTGTACAGGAAAAATCTTATTAGGGAAGGATTACTTATAGAAAGTTGAGATCAGAAATGAGAGATGTACTAACCAACGCCAGAAAGAGGGACATCTACCAATCGGAGGGCGAAGTGCGAAGTTAACACTTGGCACAGATGGTTGAAAGGCAGTCCTGCAAGATTGCGATAATATACGTTAAGAAATTAATCCAAGGAGTAATATCAATACTGAAACGAAGAAATAAAAAAATTGAAAGAAAATTACCTTCCGTCGCTAAGCCCGAGAAGACTTGGGGAAGTGTAAAGGGGATATGTGGAGCAACAATAGTCATGGTGCTAGCTGACGTGGGTTCTTTAATTAACAGAACGCCAGGGTTTGCTTTGCCTATACCAGAAATAAAGAAAACGTTAGAAAATATGTCTAGCAAAAATAAGGATCCGAAAGTAATAGCATGGAAGGTACCTACAGATTTCATAAGAACCAACGGTGCGGGAACCATGATGGTATCTGGAGCATCACTAGTCGCGACAGCTTCTTCGACTTCCACCACCACAGAGGAAACGGATTCAAAATATGCGCCCTCATCTCTCGAATCAATAAGAGCTGTCGCTATGCTAGTATTACCCGCGGATACTGGAGATCCACCGGGAGAAGGAGTGGTGGCTAGAGTAATATTAGACTCAAGTTGAAGGCTTTCCGTTCCAGAATCTACGGATGCTGCCACCTCATCCACAGCCCTGGCATCTAAACTTGTCCTTACTGTATCATTCAAAAAAAGAGAATGTTATAATTCGAATAAGTTGTTATGGAAAGAAACTTGGGAAATAAATGAGTCCTGCCAGGTTTCGTTGAGGTATCATGCGCTGTTTCCCTATGAAGTAAACGCTCAGCCTCTTCACGAGCTGCACATGCGATCTGCCTCTGAGCGGTTGTCAAGGCAGGAGGGAGGTCCTCTATGAAAGCATCATGGGTTCGTATTTCACTCGAGCCTGCACCTGTGGCCAAGCTAGCCTGACGCTCCTTCGCTACATGCTTTCGGAGTTTCTTCTCATCTTTAGCCGTACAGAGGGATCTGTCCAGAACAACCAACAGAGAAGATCCTCATCTGAATCAGACTCAGCCTCAGGATCTGCTACAACATCAGTCATCGGCTGCTTTAACGATGCTTCCCCTAGTGACGCAGAGGTGGCCTGAGCAATAGTCGGAAGCTCTGAAGATTCCGTAGGGGTCGTCGAATGAGGAATATCCTCTGCGCTAACGCCCAAAGATGGCACCACACTCAAAATAGCGCTAGTTACAGGGGTTCCTAGAATGAAAATAAAGGAGTCAAGATGTGGGCAAAATGAGCTAAATGTTCTAAGGCGCATAAAATAAATCATACCAAGGCCCATGGAATCACGAAGCCTCTCCTCTTCCTCTTATGTTTTAATGGATGCCCGAAGAGCCTCTCTAGTAGAGATGCATATTAAGGAAAAAGTGTTAATAAAGTGCAATAACATTTTTACTCTAAGATATAAAAAGAGTATAGATGATGTGTACCTGACGCTGCAAGGGCAGCAAGCGCTGCTTGCTCACGGGCCAATCGTTCAGAAGCTTCAAGAGCGGCCTGGAGATCAGTCGTTGCGTTCTCCTCGATAGAAACTTCAAGACGAAAAAGATTGTCATTGGTCCCGTACTTTGATAGGCCTTCGCTATAGGGAGCATGGGGCTCTTGACCAAAGATGATATCGGCTGAAAACATAGATTTCTTTTTCTTCTACGAACCAAGACCAACTCCCGACGATAAAAGCTTTCTTTTTTTTGGCATCTTAGGGCGGCGTGTTCCGATGTCCAAGTCAATGTTTAAGTCGGGAAACGTTGCAGACGTCACATCGGGTTGTGGCTTAGCCGTAGACACCGTCGGAAAGATACGCGGAGCTACTAGCATATCACCCTCTCTCAGGGAAGGACGGAAAACTGCGCGTCGTTTTAGCGGGACCGCAGGGTTGCTAGCCGGGATGGAATCTTTATTATCAAGGAGCATCCGCCTCTCTTCTTTGATAACAACACCCGTCGCATGTTGATACCAGGCTATATAGGCATTTGAGGCCCTCGGAATATGAATCGGTTCAACAATCAGGAAGTAAGATCTCGTGTTCAATCGCATAAAATGATGGATCACATTGCGAACGGTTTCCTCTGAAACAACCGGGTTGACAAGAAACGGCTCGAGGGGAACACCCTGGTCATAGCCTAACTGTTGAGCGAAACGATGCCGGTTATACCTCATGAACAACACTGAGGCATTTTGCCTGAATACTAGAACCCCGACCTGATAGAGTACAGATGTAAAATTTTCCTGGCCTTCAAAGTAGAAACCCCATCCTTGAACACGTCATGAAGCGGATGGACAAATTTGGAGGATTCTTTGCCAATAGTCAAGACCCTATCAACAAAAGTCATGTTATCCCTAATAATGTGCGTACGAAAAAGCAATCGTCAAGTTGCCCGCTGTGTTGGATCGGGAGAGGAAGCGTCGACCAACTGCATGACCCGGGGGAAATTATACCCCTCATAAAATTTGGGTCTCTTATGCACGCCGAAGGTAGCCAATACATGCATCTCCACCGATGATGTGAAGTAATGGAGAGGGAGGTTCACGGGCCCTACACCCGGCTGGGTGGTGTCGGCCGCCATACTCAAGTCGTTATACAAATGAGCTAATCCCGTAGCTCTAACGACCATACATGTTTCTGTCGCAATACAATGAGCCGGGTAGAAGACGGACGGTCTCATGTACCGATGATGTATCGGGAGTGCAAACCAGCCAAGCCATAAGCCAATAAAGCCTACAAGAAATGTTTCCTCATCGATATCTGGGGAAGCAATTTCTGCAAAGGGATGACGGGGGTGTCCGGAATAAAAAACCGCTTCAGATCCACATCGGCAGTCAACAGCTTATCCAAACCAAACCGAAATGGATCATCAAGCTTGGCGAACTTTGCAGCTTTCTTCGACAAAACTTCTGGGTGAAGGAAACGGGCGACAAACTCTGCAAAGCAAACCCCATGCCCTCCAGACTCCAAAAACAGGCTCTCGTAAATATTCAACACCTTGATTAGACTTGGGAACTTAAGCCGGATAGCATTCTCTAGTGTAAGGCCAATGACGATCGATTTGGTGGCAAAGATATACTTGTCGGGAGGAAGTATCTCCTCATAGTACTCCCCCCGACGGGTAATCCAGAAATATCTGTAAATTCCTCCAACAAAATTGATACTTCCCTGTCCGATAGCAGAAACGTATGGGTCGGGATATTCCACTGCTCCAAAAAGGACTTAACCCACCATACATGAAGAGTGTGGTAATAGAATAGAGATGCATAAATCGCCGGATATAGCCCAATCCGCACCAACGACAATTTCTTGGCAGATAAGATGTAGCAGGCCCAAATGTGGTAACCTGCCGGATTTTGGGGTGTCACTCCTATGGTATAAATCTGACCCCACGGTCGTGTCTCTCCTTGACATATACGACGCCCCAAAATATCTAGGGTCATTGGCGATTGGACTGATATCGATGCCATAGATGGTTGAAGACGACCATCTGCAGTCCAATTAATTTCTTCCACAGCATATGCAACCGGCGGAGGGTTGGTGTACTGAACCGAGGGGATCGGCTCTGATGGCACCTCACAAGTAAAGTTACGCTGATGTCACGACCCGAAATGGCACGCGACTGGCATTTGAATCATATGAAGTCTATAGGACCCCATCTAATTCAGGTAAGCCTAGAAAATACCAGAAATCTAAACCATTTAAAGAAAGAAGTGAAGAAAACATGTTTTTAAAACAAGGGGTTTTTAAATAACATAAGCCGAATATGCATTTTAAAATCTCAAGTCTTTTCTGAAAATTGCAGCAGAGTTTCCTTTGTGAATACTGGCCCCAAACGGGATACAACATGAATAATATATGCACAATGATAAAAGGTATCCCTAAGCGGGAGCTAGCTCTTCGTCAATCGACGGTCACAACCACGCAAGCAATATAATATACAACGCCGAAGGGCGAGGATCAAAACTCAAAAGGAAACTCAAAATATCAAGAAAACCATAATAATACAACGTGCGACTCTAAGGTCGAAAGAATAAACAACTGGTTTTCTAAGTCTGAAACAATATATAAGTCCGGTTGATGGAATTTTACTAGATACAACTGAAAATAAATGAGTACAATGGTGGTCACGATGCAAGTGAACCCACCTACCAAAGCAAATCACCCGGAATGGAAACAGTGTGCCAGCAAAGCCACAATAAAACCTGTACGATAAAACCTGCAAGAAACTGTGGCACAACGGAGGTGAGTTGCCAACTTGTGAGTAGAAAACATCACAGAGCAGAAATCGTATGTATGACTCAATCCTAAGTCAAACGATCAGTAGTATATATATCCTCAATATGATAAAGTCTAAAGCATGATAAGGTGGCAAGGGTAAACATCTATACATAAGTGTAATACCAAGTGCTCGTGTCAGTGCCTCAGGTAGCAACATATCATAAATATAAGGTATCATCAATGAAAATCAGTGCCAACTATAGCATCAAGTCTATAAGTATGTGGATATCATTCAACAATGTAATCAATGCCTGTATGCGTGTGGATCTCATCCACGGGTCAACCAATGACACAAAACATCATGCATGTAAATATCATAAAGCATATGCATGAAAGTATGAGGATATAAATCAACGTGTGTCCCTCGTGACACATCAAAATTATGGAACCTGAGTGTCTAGTATCGACACTCGAAAACATCATGAAACCTGTGCCCAGCATCGGCACGTAAATCCTCATATATCGGGCTTCGTAAGTCCGGATCGGCCCACGGGCTACGTCAGTCCGAATCGGCCCGTATCATCTCTCGACTCTGGTCAGTATCCTCCGGATATCCGCCAGGCCCAACCAATCACCGGTAGATAGTAGTCCCTCTGCCAGGCTCATCGTCTGTATACACAGTATCCCTTTCTTGCCCCGGGGTACCATACCGGGCCCCACCATGTACCCGCACACGGCCCACGACACTCCTCGCATGGGGTATATATATATCAGAACCGATAAAACTCATGGTGGCTGCTGAAATATCATATCAAGAGAAACCGGGTTTTTTAAACATTACATACCTTCTTTTGAAATACCCACGGTTCTTAAATCCAGAAATATCATGGAAACAACATATCTCAATGCGTATAATCATAAAGCATGATGT
Source organism: Agapanthus africanus (assembly GCA_030015575.1). Lineage (NCBI taxonomy): Eukaryota > Viridiplantae > Streptophyta > Magnoliopsida > Asparagales > Amaryllidaceae > Agapanthus > Agapanthus africanus. Next base: position 151,393,614 of record JASDDO010000026.1, on the reverse strand, counting down.
ATGCAACATATAATAGAAAGGTATGCATATCCGTAAATCATGCGACATGGAACAGTAATATGCACATAATAAGGTTAAACCGCTCTTTTAAATGAATCCAGATTTTAAAATGTCTCTTGCGATTCCCGATTTCTCCAAACTCAAATGCAGCATCATATAAGAGTGCATATGTAACTGTAGCAAGTAAATTGTGCAAGGAGTCATATCATGATGCAGCAATCCTACTGTGTAGTGACATAGCAATTACCGATGATGATGTGTGTGAGCCGGCAAGTAAGTGTGCGTGGAGTATACGCATCATCGGTAATGGTGCTGGTGTCCTGATAACATGGGTTTAATATAACGATAAAACACATTCAAACATGCAATGCGATGCGAAAAGCAAGGATATGCGGAAAATGAATAATAAACACAATAGTGAAGAATCTACATCAATATATATATATATATATATATATATATATATATATATATATGTCATACAGTTTTGCCATTTGAAATGAGACGAATCGTGGTGTTTAGAAAAATAAGGGCTACGGTGTTTTTAAGAAAAGATGCGTCTTTTGAAAATATCCGTAGAATCCCTTGGCCTGTCTTTAAAATACTCACGATTCGTTAGTTTTGAAATAGGTATGACTCGAGTCTAGTCTAATATCTATAAGTAAACTACAGGACTAAACGAACAGTCTAACCGAAAGGGTAAGGGAAAACCACCTAAATCTGAGTCGACACACACACACACACACACACACATATATATATAGTCGGTGATCCCGCCTCAATAGTATCACATACGATACAATATACAATATGACATTCTCGAGTCAAGAGTGCGGATCTATCATCAATATATAGCTCGTACGTAAATCCGTCGTACGGCATCTTAAATCTGGGTACGGGTCAAATATCACATTCATCTCATTATTCATCTGGTATCCATTATCATCATATCTCATGAACTGGGGGTACTGATCTAAGTCTAGTACAAACTGATACCATCTGCATATATATGCGTGTATGAAAACACACGCCTAAAGGCCCGCTAAAATCTCATGTCGTATCTCATAATACGAATCTAACATATCACCGATCTCATAGCATCATGCCAAATCTCATCGACTCATCTCCAAATATCATCCACTATCCCATTATCCATGTATAGGTATATATATATATATATATATATATATATATATATATATATATATATATATATATATATATATGCCTAGTCCCATACCTATGTGTGTGTGTATACGTATCCCCATATACGCACAAGTAATAACAATAATGCATGCAAGGGTGTGCGCGCGTGCGTGCAAACCTATTCTATGGTTCGCGACTAAGAAATCAAGCACGACACTATCATCCAAATTCACAACACATATGTAAATATATAACATATCATCAACTACACTACGAACTGCGGAGGTGCTATACGCCATCCACCCGACTTCCTCCGTAGATATATATCTACTCACCTTGCTCTTCGCTTGCCGTTGCCGACGTTGCTACGTGCTTGCTTGTCTCGATGTCCTCGTGGGGGTACCTACACATCATAACGTATCGTATCGCATTAAAAACTAAATCAAAACCAAAACGACATGCTAAAAGCCTATAAGTTAGAACCTACGGACTACGCCTTTCAAACCACCAAACAACCCTCGATATCATCGTACAAACGTCAAGTGATCGAGGTAAAACACAAATACTAAAATCCAGAATCCAAAATACGAAAAATATAACCAAGAATCAAAACAGCAACTCATGAATTTAGTCCCAGATTTTACCCTAAGTCAAATCAGCCAATTTTGCATATGTGGAGGGTCTAGATTACAGATACTGGAGCCATGAAACAAACACGAGCCAAAATGCCCCAGGTCTGGCCGCAAATTGCGGCCAGAACGAATATAATTGCGTCCATTGAGAGGGTGTTGGGGCTAGGGGGTTTCAGTGGGGGGTCCTGGGTTGCCTGCATGTATCTCAGTGTTTGCTAAATAATTTTTCAGGTCTCTGAGTGTTAGCAGATTTCAAATTCCCTACAAAATTCCACAAAATACGATATCGGAAGAATTTCAAAGTTCGTGAATTGGGGTTTGTCTCTGGTTTTGTGTCCAAAATACAATCATTACAGGGGTTTAAGGTCACTATAAGCCTCAATTACACATCACAACTCAAGAATTCCTCAAACCCTAACTAGAAATTTCTAAACCTCACTAAACGACACTAAATCGGTTCTAATCAAACATAGATGTAAAATAAATGGAAATACTATGCTAATGGTTAAGAGAATACCTCATTTGGCACTCATGAATCCTCTAGAGCACCAAAATGCAAACTTTCTTGGTCCAAAGTGTAGCTTGTGAGCTTGTGCACATTTTTAGTGAAAGTGAGATGAAGTTTTGGTGTTGTTTTGAGGGTTTGAAGTGGAGGGGGAGTGAGGTGCTGCCATGGAGCTGAAGAGAGAAGAGAGAATGAGGAAAATGGTGGAGGGAACAAAGAGATATGGTCCAAGGCTGACCCTCACCTCTCCCTCTCTCATCCACACCTTATTGTTTACTCCATTTTCTTTTCTTTTCTTTTCTTTTGTTACCTTTTCTTTTCTTTTCTCTTTAAATTATAACCATGCATGATAAATGAGAAAATCCATGTTAAAAAATGTAACAAGTGTAAAATAACATGGTGCATGTTTTGCACAAAACAAGCTTAATGCGCGATTAGCGATATTTAACCGCGATTAGCACTAAATAGTGTATAATTAATCATAAAAACTTATAATTTGCATAAATCACATAAAGCACCCTCATTACAATAATTTTCATAATTTTTTTAAATTTTTCCCAATTTATTGGTATTTAATTATACCGCCTTATTAAAATATTCAATATAATATTATTAAATTATAAAAATCCCCAAAAATAATATTTTATTTTTCTGAAATGTTACAGCTGACCCCTGATGATGTATCTATACCACGCTCCTTACAGATGAAGAGATTTCCGTTCTGAGTCGTAGTCCCGAATTAAAGGAAGGACCCCACGATCAGCGGGTGCGCCAGCAAAAGCACTCTCCGAGCGAACGTAGGGAAAGAAGGAACCAAAAACCATGGTATCTGAAAAGAACCAGATAGAGAGTTAGCAGTAAAAAATGCTAGAATCACTAAACCTAAAAAATTAGTAGGCCCCACGAAATCAAAGCGGCGGCTCGTCAATGATGAGACATGTGCCCACTGTGAAAATCAAAAAGGATTCTAATTAAATGAACAGTGGAGTTAAAACTCCCAATATTCCCCGATAAGCGGGTTCTTTTAAACATCAATAGATTCAAATATGTGAAAAGAGTATTAAAACCCTAAAATTCCCAAAAAGGAAAATACCCAAGGACAGTAAAGGAAATAAAATTCCCAAAGTTCCTGAGAATCAAACTAGAGCTGAGCTCTGCAAAAAAATGGAATTAAATTCCCCAAAATGATGCGACTAAATTCCAGAAATCCCTCATGTTGAGAAACATATGGGTTTAAACATTGGAATTAAATTCTAGAAATCCTCAAATTTCAAGATTAATGATGGGGTAAAACCTTAAGAAGAGAATTAAAGATTCTCAAGAATGTCCATTAACTCAATTCTCGGATATGGACATCAAGGTCCACGATCTGCATTAAAAAATTCTTTTTTTTAAGATCTCCAAGAGATCGATTCAAGAAAAGAGCTAAACTCTGCCAAAAATGATAGTGGGTTTAAAATCCGAAAGAAAAAAATACATCCAAAAGATATTAAGAGCTAAGCTCTGTTCATAGTCCTCACAAAAAAATTTGGCAGAGTTTACTCTGTTCAAAGGAGTTCTTGAGAACAAAGATCTAAGCTCTGAAACGAGAATTAAATTCTCAAAAGAAAAGGAAGGCTTAGAGAAGAAGATGAAGAGACAACAGTCATCTCAAGGGCCAAAGGCCTCATTTATAAGACGTGGGGGGATCGGTTCAACTCCCCCAGGTGATCCAACGGTGGTAAAATTGACACCGCTGCACTCATGTATAAACCACGTGAGAACAACGGTGGGGGGGGGGTATTTGTTCCTTTATTAATTAAACACAATAAGGCAGCGCCTCACGTGCTCCCCACGCGAGCGCCAGTGCCGGACTCTTATAGGATTAAATCTTACAGCGGTTCCTCAAGTAAAGCTCACATGAGCACTGACGTGTAAAGCACATGGTGCCTGATTCCGTAAGAATTAAATTCTTAGGCAGCGCCCACGTGCATAGCATGTGAGTGCCAGCACCCAAATTAAGAGCAGGTAAAATTAAATTCTACATGGAGAATATTTCTCTAAAAATTGGGGATATTCTTTGTTAAGCAAAGAACCGTCAGATCAAAGATCCAATGGTGATTAGAATCATAAAATGATAGAATTAAATTCTATTTTTGGGAAAATATCTCTCTTAATCTTTCTAAAAAGAGAAAGATATTCTCTGTTAAACAGAGAACCGTCAGATCAAAGATCCAATGGTGACTAAACAATCATCAGATATAGAATTAAATTCTATTAGGGGGAAAATATCTTCCTGATCTTTTTTTTTAAATAAAAAAGATTTTCTCTGTTAAATAGAGAGTTGTTGGATCAAAAATCCAATAATAGAATCAAATTCTAATATGAGAAAATATTTCTCTAATTTTTCTAAATGAGAAAGATAAATTCTGAATTCTTGGATTAAAAATCCATTGGTGATTAAAAAATCACCGTACAACAGAATTAAATTCTGTATATGGGAAAATATATCCATAATCTTGTTAAAAACAAGAATATATATTCTGTAAAACAGAAATTCACAGGATCAAAGATCCAATGGTGGATAAAATTCCCCAAATAATGTTTGAGGCTAATTAAATCAACTGGTATCTCTCAAATGAGAGATTTTCTCAAACTAATTAACAATTTGTCTCTCCTATATAAATGATCCGAGACTTCATGTCTCCGATAGAAGATCGACCCCTAAACTTCTGCAAAAAAAAGCCAGAAGCCATAAAACCGAGAATTCAATTCTCCCCTCAAAAGAGGAAGATTCTCGCTTATTCCAAACCCTAGCTAAAGAAAAAATAAGAGATAAAATGTATCTCCTTTTCCTAGCATAAAGAAAACAATGGTTTAATCCTTCACAAAAAGAACTTAGTTCTTTTTCTGATCTGAGATTTGCAAAGGAAATCTCTCCACAAGTTGAGAATTTAATTCTCATTGGGGAGATTCTGTTCTTCAAACTCAAAATCTAGGGGAAAGAACTAGATTAAAAGAAAAAGAGAAGAGAATGTATGTTCTAGGAATTTAAATCCTTTGCAAACATGGTTTAAATCTACATGAAAGAACTTAGCTCTTATAAAAGAAACGGAAGAACTTAGTTTTCCAATAAAAAATGGCCCCAAACCTCCAAAACAAAGACCTTGGTGATCATTAATAGCCAAAAATGCCATTAACAGAGTTTAATCTCTAAAAAGAAAAGGACTTGGCGCTTCACGTGAAACACACGTGAGCGCTCAAAAGATTCCTTTGAATGAGACTCGGCGCCTCACGTGCTTCCCACGTGAGCGCCCAACAAAACAAGAAGGAGCTCAGCTCCTCACGTGAAACACACGTGGGCGTCCAACAAAGCAGAACGCTCAGCGCCTCACGTACATGTAAGGACCCAAAATAAATGCTCTGCGCTTAACATACTTCCCACGTGAGCGCTATACAAAATGCTTAGCACTCTATATTCTGTCAAAATGATTAAGTGCTTAGCACTGACTGGACAACGCCTATTTCTGAGTGCCTCATGTGTTTCCCACATAAGTGCCAGAACCACAAATAAGTGCTTAGCACTTTTGAAAAAAAAGGAAGGAAAGCCCAAGACCGAGTAGACCAAGCCCAAATTGGCTAAATCTCTGAAGTTACTTGCAACTGAGCCCAAATACTCTGTTGTTGGATCTTAAATAAAAAATGATCCTTAAAATGTTGTTTAAATTGATCTTAGTCTTAAATAGGAGTAACGTATCTTTAGTTAATATAAATTGAGCCAAAATGCTCATATTTAAGTTGACCTTAATCTAAAAAATATATATTAACGGTCCTTAAATAAAACAAAATATTCTTTGAACTGACGGAACATACAACCTAAGTTCAATCCCCAAATCTAAAATATACGGATTTGGACTAATCCGCGCCCTACGGGCGACGACATTAACTAGTCTCCGTATACAATCCACGGACGACCTTAACAAACAAAATAACACACGACATGAAGTGACCTTCTGGAGCAGGAGAAAGTGGTTATCGCAATGTGGTAAAGTAATTAACTGCAGAGGCTTGCTCCTGCAGGGAAGAGTGTCCCCATAATCAAAAACCCTTCACAAATGAAGGGGAATCTGATGAAGTTTGCTACATCGGCCGCATCTATCCAAAGCTCCGATAAACGGTGCCATAAATCAACTTGGTATCTTCGGAGAGGTGGATGGATATGTCTAAAATAGTATCTGCCCCCAAATTCAAGCAAGACGATCAATCCCAGTCCGGTCTTCGGCGGTAAACAGTGCAAGTTGGAGATTGTTGGATATAGGTGCCCTCAAGTCAATTATTGTAATTGAATGAGAACCTATACGAGAGAGCAATCTTACTCGAGATGATAGTATGCTATCTGGTTTTTCTTTATTTTTCATGTGATGCGTTTTATTCACTATCACGTATGGTTTAGATATGAGATAAAGCCCAAGGATTTTGCTTGACTACTAGGACGATGATGGAGATCATACCGGTGGGGCCTGGGTAGTCGATAAGCACGTCCTTAAATGTTCTTAGTCGTAGGATTATCAAGACTGGACATTGGTACTCCAATTTAGACTAGTGTGTACGTTTCCTGACCCGGTTGAAAGGCGATAGCTGATCCTGCAGCTATTGGTGTTTGACATCTAGGGTTGTATACAGGTGCTCATTGGATGAGTTACATTGGACAGACTCACTGAAAACTCTTAGTTGGTAATATACCAATGGCAGGTAGTAGTTCTTTGGTGACATGAGTACATGGTAGTCCTTAGGACCTGAGATCGCCATAGTGTCTCATGTGTATTCCCATTATACTTAAATTTCTACCCTACCACGGCTCAAAGGAGTCGTGCAAACAGATTTTTGTTGGGTATAGTCCCGAAGCACGTGGAGGCAGTGAGCAGTCAAGAGAATTCGTCTCTTCCGGTATAGCGAGTTGATGTCGCGCTGTGTAAGACATGACTACAAGCACACGTCAATGGTCATCGCAGTGGAGATAAACTGATAAGTGTTATCAGTTGTATCTCCGGTTGGTTATGAGTCCTCTGTCGCATGACTTATCGAGTTATTGGGGTCTGACAGATTTCAAACCCTAGAACCGATATGCGATGCTCTTAGACGAAGAGACCGGACTGTACGATAATATCACTGATGGACTTTGCAGGGTTCGGATGAGCTTGCTCATTGACCTTCTTTCGATCAATACCTGGGTAGCCATTACGTGCAGCTAGTACCGCTGACGTGCTTGTGGACTATGGATATGATCCCAACCTACTGCCAGGTATTGTCGAGTCTTTAGAGTCCCACACAGAGGTTTTCCAGCACATGCGAAACAATGTAGGACACGTATAGGGATACATGCAGGATTTCGATTAAACACGTGTATTTGATACACGTATTTTAATCGGGTGTTTATTTATATTAGCCGGTATATATATGATATAGCCGGATTATTAAATCAAGTGTTGATTTAACGGTTAAATGTATATTTATATATTGATATATTTATATATTAACTAATATCATACTCACTTTATTATTTTCTTCTCTTTATTAATATTTATATTTGATATAAATATTGTGACATGTCTATTGATACATAAAAGATGGGTGTATAAGAATCATATGGTTCGAGTGAGAACATTGATATTCTTTTATTTCATTTTAAAAGAAAAGATAATGAGCCATAGGTTTGGATGGTTGTAGAATTCATGAGGTGTTTTTCTTTGATTCCTCATTTGGTGATGACTCATTTTTTTTTTGATTATTTTGTTCTCATCTTGAATCTTATCATATTCACATTCATTCTCATCTCCATGGCTCTTCTCTTGAGTTTTTCTCAAGTGAGGAATGGAAAAAGAAAAAGAGAAAAATTAAGTGAGCTAATTATTCTACATCTCCTATTAATCATTCTTAGCAAGTTTAATTAGTGGGTTGTTTCATTTTGATGAGATCAATTCGAAACTAAAGCTTGTGTTGGAGTTATCTCAAGGTGGATCATTTTCGGCGAGGAGATTATCGAGCAAGTTTGTTTCGGGTTTCGTGGAGACTAGCCGGAGTTCAAGGAGAGGTGGCTAACGCACTACAAAGGTTGTAGCCCGCCAAACTCTTGATTTTAGCTTTCTAGTTTGTATCAAGTTTTATTTTTGTTCATGATTCTATGCGTGCATGCATTTGCTCTCTTGATTTTTGAAATTCATTGCTTACACTCATTTTGCAATCAAGTCTTGATTGCAAAGCTTACCTACATTGATATATGGTTAACCCCAACAAGGAGCATTGGTAAGAGGTAAAGTGGATTCTGCGATACTTGAAAGGGACTTCTAGTATCGATTTAAAGTACGGAGGAGACTATATGGAAGACTGCGTCCTAGTTGGATATATGGATGCCAATTTCGCGGGTGACTTGGACAAGCGAAGGTCGACGATGGGCCATATATTTATAGTGTGCACATGCGTAGTGTCTTGGAGGTCGACACTTTAGACCGCCATCGTATTATCAACGACTGGGGCCGAGTATATTGAAGCAGTTGAAGCAGTTAAAGATGCGATCTGGATACATGGTTGATTTGAATATTTGGACGCGAGTCAAGAAATCACGAATGTCTATTGTGACATTTTGAGCGCCGTTTGTCTGGTCAAGAACCATACTTTCTACAGGAGGACGAAACACTTTGATATAAGGTACTGCTTCATTGATGCAATAGAAGAAGACAAAATGGTCGTCCTATCGAAAATTGATACCAAAAAGAACTCGGTTGACGCATTGACCAAAGTCATTTAGCTGGACAAGTTTAAGCTCTGTTTGGACAAGACCGACATTGTTGATTGCAGAGATAGTGCTATACGATGCACCGGAGAAAAAGAAATCTTTGGAGAGCTGGCGATTTTGCAACAAGGAGGAAAATGTTGTTTTTGTGATGCAAAATCACATAAGCCCATGCCCAAATCCAAGTTTTAAAACCCAAGTCCAATTTCTAGAGTTCTTCTAGAAGTAGTCTAGAAATTCTTGAAATTAATTTGGAATGATTATAGACATCTTCTAGAATTGTTTTTTTGGGAATAACTCTTGAATTCTTCTGAAAATAGGCTAGAAGTTCTAGAGAGATTCTAGAAGTTTTCTAGAACTATTCGTTAGATCCTTATAAATACCTAGATCCTTATAAATACCTTAGGGGTCATTTGAGATGGGCATTAAGCAATCAAACAAAACTCAAATACTTGTGAGGCTTTTGTGAGAGATTAAGAGTGCGAGAGCTCTTGCAAAATTTGCAGTCCTAAAATTCTCTTGTAAAATAGTTTTTTCTTCATCAGTGTAAAGCTTTCTTTTCCCGACAAAATCCTCTTGTTATTTCTTCCCTGCTTGCTATATTCCATCCAAAAGCAGCGTTTCCGTCAACAACTCCCCAAATTGATGGGAGGTCTTGGGTTCGAAACCTCTCGCTTGCAGTGGCAGGAAAGATTTTCAACTAATTATGTGGAGAAAGTTTCCGGCCAGAGACCCAACCTCCCCTCTCCCATCCACAACACACACACACAAAGCCTAGGGGCTGTTGCACAAAAAAAAAGTACCGATCTAGCTCTTTTCGTTAGCTCTCATGATTGGCTCCAATCACTACATCGCTGGATCAAGCTTCTCGCAGCCGCATCCTACCTCCACGCAGTTAAAAGGGGTCTCCACTTTTGCCATATTAGGCATTCCATGACTGTATCTAATTTCCTCAATGTCTCCGATTAAACCTTCTCATTATCGGCTTGTGCTGAACATCAAAATTAGCTTAAAATAAAATCTCACTATGATATATATATTTTTAAAAATTAAGGCCGTGTTTGGGAATGGAGTTGAGTGTTTTAACCGCAGTTTCGTAAAGTTAGGAAAACTTAACTGCAACATGCTAACTTTGCTTTATTTGGCAATCATTTTGGAGTTGAGATAACTGCAGTTATCTCAGCCCAAAGCTTAAAATAATTGCAGTTGTCCCAGCTCCAATCTAACCGATTATTTTATAAACTCCAGTTTTGGAGTTTGGAAGATGCAAACTGCAGTTTGCATCCTTTCTATTTTCAGTTAAAAATAAACCATAATCACCCTAATTTCATATCCAAATAGGGTCTAAATAGCAGGAAGTCCCTTCTCACTAAGTTTATTGATGAAATGTATAAATGCATTTATTTTGTCAAAGTGCAAAAATCTTGGTCTTGGCACCCACATATTGGTGGGTGGTGTAGTGGCGTGGCTCTGTAACACACCAAAGACTATTTTAGGTATCCTTGAGCCCCCACATCACATTCTCATTGAGCAACAATTTGAATATGGCAATTGAAAGTGAGAGAGATTGAAAGAGATTTTTGGTGAGGTTTGCACCATTTAGACCAATTGGATATAGACTCAGCTCACACCCATACGAAAAGCCAAATAAATAATAGTCTTTTCCTAACCAGAAACAACCATTTGAAGATTTTCACATGGTATTGGGTTTAATCACATGCCTAACAAACTGCGTTTTGATAACAAAGAGCGACTCAAATTATGTCTACTTTTAGGGCATAGTTTTACTAAAAGGTTTCTGAAACCATGATTTTCATTAAGTTGAAATGAAATTACGGTTTACATGTGTGGAATCATGGTTTTGTAAAATCGAGATCTCGCAAAGTATAGGATTTGATAAGAAAGCAATAACTTAACAGGATCGTCAGGCAACAAAGTTTTGGAAACCAAGATTTCTTCTAATTTAACTTATTTTTAAGCGTGAGAGAGAGAGAGAGAGAGATAAAAGAGTTGGCACGAAACTTTCCGAAACTCCACTCTTTCTCGAGTTTAGAAAACGAGATTTCAAGCCATCGATTTTTTTTTAAACCGCGGTTTGGAAAATTTGATTGTCTAACGAGCAATAGTTTTAAGACTTATTTACCAAAAACTCCCCATAGGTTTGAGTCTTTAACACGACACTCTTTTAAAATTGCTAGCAACAAACACACTTGATGGTGTCATCGGCGTCACGGCGCCGGATATCTTAAGTTGCCACGTCAGCAAATATTTTTAAAAAACCCGAAATTGGCCCTCGTTTAATCCTGCCCCTAATTTCTTCAAAAGACAAAAAATGAAAACCCTAACCCTAACCCTAACCTTCCTCTAGCCCCCACCCCGACCTCAGCACCGGCGGCAGCCTCCAACGCCAATTGCCACCCTCTTCCTCCTCTCTGTTCATCTTCTTTCTCCTCCATCCTAACCCTAATCCCAAACCCAAATTCATCTTCCTCCTCCTCCATCCCAACCCTAAACCTAATTTCTGTCACCTTTCTCCTTCTCCACCTCGACATCCAAATTCGCCTCTAACGAACCCCCGCCCCCCCCGCCCCCCTCACTTGGCCACCCCACACACTCGACCTCTCCCCTCTGCCATGAACCATCCCCCACCCCCCAACTGCAACCCGACCCCCTCTCTGACCTCCCCTAACCATCTCGACCTCTCCCCTCCTTACCATGACCCCCACCCCTTGCCCGCGTCCCCCAACCTCCTCGACGACCACCACCACCTCCGCCGCGACCCCCTACCCCTCTCCGACTATGCCCCTTTCTCCCTCCTCCACTTCCCTCCCCTCCTCGTCTCGCGCCGGAGAATTCCTCCACCCGTCGCCGTGGCCGTCGACTCGTCTTTCATCCGACCGTTATTAATTATATAAAAAATATTCAATAATTATTTAGAATTATTAATAATGTAATTAATAATTAAATAATTGAGCTATGAAAAGGGGGAAAAATATCATTTTATATGAAATTTAACACCGTTAAAGTTAATCATGAAGTTATGGCAGTTTTCTGTAGTTTTGATAGGAAATTGTACTTTAATGTCATGGGCCCAAATCTATAGGGAGTTTTTAGTAAATAAGCAGATTAGCATCATAACCCTACGATACTGTTGGAAACCGTAACCCCACTGCCAAACGAGGAAGTAAAAGTTTGCTAAAGTATACTAAAAGGTTTCTTAAATAATTATCATAAATAAAACTTAATGAGAGAATTAAAGGCTTTTGAGACGTGCACCGTACAATTTCTTGAAACACAATAAAATTGGTGTTCTTTGAAAATAATAATATGAAGATATTAAACTATTCGAGAATGTTTTTTTTATTGACTTGAGGAGTCAATTTGATTGTTAAGAAAACAAGGGTAAAATGGATATTCACACAACCTGGAATTCGATTTTCAAAAGTCCAGTCAATGACATGATAACTAATATATCAACACTAGATGGCAAATATCGGATGTCACTATATAAACATCCGATATGTAATGTTCACAGTATTGATATGTAATAAATAAAGTTATGGTTTTTTTTTTATAGAAAAACAATAGAAGGTCAAGGAATTTCAGTATAATTTAGATTTAAAAGTATTAAATCTTTTCTATTCCGAATTTTCAAAAGTTTTGAAGTGTTCCAAGGAGAGAAAAATTAGATATTTTTCAAGCATTAATGGACTATATTTTTGCAGATAGTTCTCTTAGATGGATGTGTCAAGACAAAATTCAACACAATTAGCAAACCCACAATATTATAATTAATATATCTTGCATAAGAAAAATAGTTATATATGACTACGGAGACTGCTACCATGTAAAAAGATAAAATGTTTTATTTTGGGATGAGGCTCGAGGAAGATTTCTTGTTTAAGTTGGGACAAGACTCATCTATGCTGGCTCACACCGTCCCAAACCGTTTTTTATGAAAGAAAAGGATTGCTCTTTAGCATTCGATGTTCAGCTTGGAGTTTCCTATGATATCCTAAACAACTGATTCTTCTTTCTTCCTAGAATCTGCAAAAAAATATTCATGCATGCATCATTATGTAATTTGGCCTCACCTCGATTATTATTTCAAAAGTTATATAAACAAGGTCAACATACCTCATACAACATTAATATTAGGATAGCCTTATAGGAAATCCAACTGATGTTTGCGAGTGGCGGAGCCAGGAATTTTTCTTAGGGGGGGCATGGGTAAAACATGTTCTTTCCCATAAAAACATATTTGTATAGTGAAAAATATTATCCAATGATTTTAAAAGTAATCTTAGATCACTACACTTATCATTTTTCTGGTTTTTTCATATTGATTCAATTATAAGGCTTCATGCAGAAAGAAACTACATATTTTTTATTGACATATTTCAAAATAAATAATGATCATAAAATAAGTGTTTTAATGGTGTCTACGTCATAAATTAACTTAACTAAATATCTTGTTCTTAGTAGATTGTTATGAACATATTATTTTCTACTAGAATTCATGCACGGGCATAAAATACAAGTGAATATAATATTATAATGATAGTAAATATGTATGGATTAATAAAATATGAAGGGTTATCTAAAACTTTTTGTTTCAATTTCCAAGGTGCATGGAGGGAAGGAGGGAGGGAGAGGATGATGTAGAATTTCGAGAAAAATTAATAGGAATTTCAAATTTTTTTTATCTTGAAAAATTAATAAAAGGCCACACGACAACCCATGAGTTTTAAGTAATAATAGTAGAGATATTGTTTTTGTTTTTATAATATAATGTTTACAATTGAAATAAAAAATTCACATATCGTAACAAAATATATTCTATTAAAACTTACGACTTCATGCTAATTGCTAAAAGTTTAAAGTTTTTAAGAGTAATAGATTTTCTTGGTGAAGTATCTGAGCCTCAAAAAACAAAAAAAATAATAATAATTATATTGCAATCAACTTCATGTGGTGAAAACTTTCAAAATCCTCCCAAAGGATGGGGTTGGGTTGAAAATTATAATAAAAAGCTTAAGAAAACTGTTTTGTTACCTATACTAAAATTTTGTTCTTCAAAATAAACCTAACAACACATCATGAAGGTTGCATTTCCAAGAATTGTCTTTTCAACAAAAAATATTTCTATATGATCGACAAAATAATTTTACCCCCCACGAGCTATTCAACCAACACTACTATAATTGTGGATCGTTCTGACGGACGGAAAACTCCGCAGGGGCAATTTTTGTTTGCCCCTACGGTTCATACCGTAGGGACAAACAATGTCCGTAGGAGCATATTTAAATAAAAAATTATTAAAAACTTATTTCAGTTGTTGCCCCTATGGTACCGCAAGAGAAACCTTACCGTAGACACCGTAGGGGCAATGAAGGGTATTTAAAAATAACCAGATAAGTCTCTCCCTCTCCCTAAATTTTTTTACTACGCAGACCCTACACCTTTTGCGTCCCTCACAAGGAAATCCCCCCCTTGTTGAGCTCCATCGCCGTCATCCTTTCCATCGCCGTTGTCGAGCTCCATCGCCACCGTCGTGCTCCATCGCCGTCTTCTCGTCGTCGATCGAGCTCTCATGGCGTCGCCTTCTCCTGCTCGGATCGCCTCCTCCTCGTCGGCCTTCTCCTTACTGCTACCCTCCTCGTCGCCAGCGGCTTAGTTTAAAGGTTAGGTAGTTAATTTCATCAAATTTAATTTTAATTTTCCTAAATTTAGATTTTGATTTCTTCAATTTTTGGAATTTAACAATTAATTTTGTTGCTGCTGCTGGTGTTATTGTTGTTGTTAGGGTTAGGGGTTAGGGCTGAGTTAATTAGGGCCGGGTTAATTAGGGTTAGGGTTAGGGTCGAGTTAATTAGGGCCGGGTTAATTAGGGTTAAGGTTAGGGTTGATTAGGGTCAGGGTTAGTGATTAGGGTTAGGGTTAATTAGGGTCTTAGGGTTAAGCTTATTATTAGGTTTAGGGTTAAGCTTATTATTAGGTTTAGGGTTAAGCTTATTATTAGGTTTACGTGTTAGGATTCGGGTAATATGTAGTGAATTGTTGTACGTAGTTTAGTGAAAAGCAACAATAGTTTAGGATATTTTAGTGAAAAATCTACAATAGTTAAGGGTATTTAGTGTTAAAAAATTTGTTAAGGCAGTAGTTTAGTGAAAAACCAACAATAGTTAAGGGTATTTTAGTGTAATTTAGTAAAATTGAAGAAACAGGTTGCTAAGGAAGAATTTTAAGGTTGTTTAGTGAAAAACAACAATAACTAAGTTTATGATACTCGATGATAACGTAAACGTAAAAAACTTTACCCTGAACTAAAAACTTCAAGAATGTGAAATTGAAACGTAAACGTAAAACCAATTCAAATTAAATCTTACACCAAGTGTACATATGATACTCGATGATAATATGAAATTTTCATATTATCATCGATAATCATATGTGAAAATCAAAGTGCACCCGAATCCCTGTCTATCGGTTAACATATATTCGATATTCGTCGTGACATAAGACTGCACGAAGGTTGTTAAATATCGGACGGTATCGTTTGGTGCTAACAACCGTCATGTATTCTGTGTGACGAAAAGATTCAATTTTATGATAATTGATAGATTTGTCTAGTATGGACAAGTTAGGAATGTATAAAGCAATCGGCTGCATTTACTTGTGTTTTCATTCGTTTCGAGTTATTTCGTCGGTAGCTTTCTGCTGGCTCTTCGTGTACAAAGATAGATTAGATATTCATTTCAATATTGTTTCACAACATTGAAATGATTATCTGTTCTATGACAGTGTACTCGGAGAACAGCGGGGTGGTGCTGTTGAAATTTTCTCGAAATGGATGAAAATATAAGCGAACCATCCCGTTTTTAGCTTTCTCAAGTCACCATAAAAAACCAGCTTCCATAGCTTCACTACTTTCTTCAATTTGTGAAACTTACAATTTATATGTTATACAGTCTAACATAGCCTATGTGTTCATCAGAGTTAAGAATTGGATGTACATGGATTGGGAACAACGCATGAACCCTAAATTTTTCGATGTAGTTGCTGCCTTTATCGAATTTGCACGCGAACATAATAAGGTCGTGTTGGGGAAGATCCTTTGTCCATGCGACAGGTATGAGAATAAGTTTTGGCAGAAGATAGAAATCGCAGGGCTTCACATTATTAAACATGGTTTTACCAGATTTTATACAACTTGGCTATATCATGGGGAAGGAGAAGAAGAAGCCGGTAATGCGTCAGAAGTAGAAGAAGAAGACGGTAATGCAGCAGCAGAAGAAGAAGATAACTTCTTTTCAGAAGAGAAAATAGAGGATATGATAGACGCTGCTCTCGGTGATAATAATCCTACCGAAGAAGACATTCCTTCCGGTCAAGAATATCGTGTGGATAAGTATGAGAAGTGCATGAATGATACTAGGAGACCAATTTATGAACATGCAAAGTATTCCACACTATCATGGTTTTTCAACTTTTCCAGATTAAGTGATTAAATAGACGGAGTAACAAGTCATTCACGATATTTCTCAAGTTTCTAAAAGATACTATTCCCTAGGGAAATAATGTACCCGAAAGTTGGTATGAAGCCCCGAAGATGATGTCTAATTTGGGTCTGAACTGTGAGAAGATTCATGCATGTACCAAAGTTGTGTGTTGTACCAAAAAGAGAACTCATATTTGAAAGAGTGTCCTACCTGTTGAGAGAATATGTATAATGTCAAGCATCGCTTCCCAAAATATGGAATACGAGGGTGACTAGGCCAGTTATACTCCTACGGTCATGGAATAATCCTGCCGTAGTCACACTTCGGCTTCTAGCAGTTCATGGTAAACGGTAAATATAACACAAGTAATGAGAAATGTAGTCACTAATTCTATCACATCAGAGTGCAATGGATTCAAATTTATAACATCAGGGTACAACTAACCAGATAGAATCAAAGGAAAAGATAGCGCTGACATTGCTGATCTATATCTCCGCAATATTCTCGAAGTAAGGTAGGTCCTGATCTGAGTTAAGTCCACTTCTCACTCTAAGCATGCATACTCAGGTCGTCATAGCGACACAATATAGCAATATATATATTATGTGCAATAAAGTTAAACATGAAGTAGCAAGCATATGGTAACATGAGCATGAAATAATAGGTACATGTAAGCAGTATCATGTGTATTAGTCCAGTAATCAATGCAATATCTATATCACTAAATCTATCAGTCTCTAAATCTCAATATCCATGTCACTAACCTATTGTCAGTTCGAGCGTGAGCGTCAACCACCGCAGGAGTATTCTCAAACCCAAGGCACTAACACCTATCCAGATGCTTGGAAACACGGTCCTAAATCACGATCAATAAGAGTCAGTAACACGATCTATAACAATATCATGAAATCATGAAATATATCGACAAAGGGACTCCTGAGATTCCGTTGATCTAACTCACACTCAAACTACCCCACACCCCATGGTCTACATCAAGCACAGACCACGAATCTAGAATACCAGTCGCTCCATAACAAGTCTATGCGAGAATTGGTGACAAAGTCTCCATCAAGCATGTCTCGACCGATATCTAAGACAAGAAGAAAGTTCTCAATATCTTACCTATGACACAAATATAAGTGCTTTTATACCCATCCCATTCCAGTTATAGTTACACTTATATATGCCCATAGATGTCGACAATGTAATAACTAAATGGCTTCGCTGATTGTGTACAAGTGCTAGAAAAACCGTTCTACAATCTACCATAAACCTAAACTAGCAAGTAAAGAGGATAGCTAACTACTATAACAGAAATGTCTCACCAAAAGACCCGTGTCCTTCGATCTTCTATGCTCTTCGTTTGCTCCTAGGGATCTTCTTGAACATGCTTGATCGCCTTTCTTTGCTCCTTGAGATCTCCTGAATCGAGCTTGATCGTCTTTCCTACCTCCTTGAGACCTTCATGAACGAGCTTGATCACTGGTCCTCCTCCGTCGAAGATGATCCACCCGAGAGATGTAGTCCATGGCTCTAGCTCCACACTAAGAGTCTAGCAGAGCAACTATAGACTTTAGATTGCTAATCTAAAGTGTCTAGGATGTAGTGTATGGTTCTAAGTGTGTATCTATCTCACCTTCTCTCTTGATTCTCAACACACAGGATCGTACAGAGGAGGTTGAAGATGAAGGTGGAGGAGCTCAAGAAAACCAGTGAGGAGTGAAGCAAATGGTGAGAATAATAAATAACTCATAAGAGAGAAAAAACCAACCATAGTTTTATAAAACATTTTTACAATATAAAAAACCAACCATGTTTGAATAGTTTGCACAAATGAATTTAAAATTCATTTTTCAATACTATTGAAGCATGGCTCTCACCATACTCCCCTCACAACTTTTACACCTAATTTTCCATTTAAAGATAAATGGATAAATCTAAAATGAGGTTTTCACCTTCTAGAATGTTTTCCATATAAATACGGATTACACTCTACTGTATATAAATACCTGTATTCGTATCAAAATACGAATACCCCAAAAGATAGAATAACACAAAGAACATAATACTAGAATATACATATCGAAATATATATGTAAGTTATTAAATCAATACCTGATTTAATAATCCGGCTCAATCCCGAGCCAGCTAGTATTAACAACTATCCGATCGAAAGTCCGGGTAATTAGTACAATCAATCGATTGGAACCCTGCACGTATCCAATGCGGCTACTATATCATTTCGCCTGAACCAGGGAAACCCTTCGTGTAGGACTCTAAAGACTCGACAGTATGCTGTCAGTGAGTTACTGGATAAATCTATAACCACAAGCATGTCAGCGGGACTAGCTGTACGTAATGGCTACCAAGGTACCTTTCGAAATGGAAGGCCGACGAGTAAACTCATCTGGATCCCTGCTGAGCCTATCTGTGACAATCTCCATACAGTCCGGTCTCTTGGTCTGAGAGTATCGCATACTGGGTCTAGGGGGTGATAAATGTCAGACCCTGATAACCCGATAATTCATGCTGATGTGGTTCAAGACCAATCTGGGAAACTACTAATCAACCTATCAGTAAATCCCAACTGGTTTGGCCAAGGTCTTTTGGTGCTGGCCAATCGAACACAGTGCGGTATCAACTCCCTATACCGGGAGAGACGAATCCCCAACAATCGCTCATTGCCTCCATATGTCTCGGGACTGTACCCAACTAAAACCTGTTTGCACGACTCAGTAGGGTCATGGTAGGGTAGTAATCAAAGTACAGTGGGAACTTACATGAGACAAATGACGATCTCAAGTCTGAAGACTAACTTGTATTCATGCCACCTGAGAATTGCTATCTGACGATAGGTATAGTACCATCTAGAAGTTCTCGGCAAGTCCATCCAGTGTACTCACCCTCAGTGAGCACCTGCATACGATCTTAGGTGTGAAAGAGCAATGGCTGTGGGAACAACCATCGTCCCTCGTCGGGGTCTAGAAACGTATACACTAGTCTACTCCGGAATGTCGATGCCTAGTCTTGACACTCCCACGACTAGGGACACTTTAAGGATGTGCTTATCGACTACCCAGCTCCCACAAGTATGATCTCCATCACAACGCAGGTAGTCAAGCAATGATCCTACGGGCTTTATCAACATGTATAAATGATACGTAATAATAAGTAAAACATATACACATGTTAAGATAAAGACAAACTAGATAGCATACTATCATATCGAGCAAGATTGTCCTGTACATACATATGTCCAAGCATCCACATGTATACATATACAATAATGGCCTCTAAAGCATACATATCCAACAATCTCCCACTTGCACTAAGGCCATATATTGGCGTACCGAGTACCCAACGTCTGCACTAGGTCTAGTTGTTGGCGTATCGCATACTCAACATCTCAAATAGTCTCTCGAACTGTACTTGAGGAAGGTCCTTGGTGAATGGATCCGCCGTATTGTCTTTTGTGTCCACTCTCCGCACATCGATCTCCCGGCGATCAACAATCTCCCTGATCAGGTGACACCGCATCAAGATGTGTCTGGACTTCTGATGGGACCGTGGTTCCTTTGCTAAAGTCATAGCTCTATTGTTGTCGCAATACAAAGGTATTGGGTTAACAATGGATGGAACCACCTGAAGTTTAGTAATGGACTTCTTAATCCAGACCGCTTCCTTTGCGGCATCGTTGGCAGCAATGTATTCATCCTCCATCGTCAAGTCTGCGACAGTGTCCTATTTATAACTCTTCCAACAGACCGCCCTTCCGTTGAGGGTAAACACAAAACCCGAGACAGACTTGTTGTCATCCTTGTCACATTGGAAGCTCGAGTCGGTAAAGGACTCCACCCGGAGATCCCTATTACCGAATACCAGGAACAGTTCTTTAGTCCTTCTCAGGTACTTAAGAATGTTCTTCACTACTGTCCAGTGGTTCTCTCCTGGGTTTGACTGATACCGGCCCACCACGCTTAATGCGTAAGCTACATCTGGTCTGGTACATAGCATCACATATATTATAGATCATACCGCCGAAACGTAGGATATAGTGCTCATGCAAACCCTCTCCTCATCAATCTTGGGAGACATATCTTTAGAGAGGGTGATTCCGTGCAATACGAGTATGTTACTGCGCTTGGAATCTTCCATACTAAATCTCTTTAGTATGGTCTCTATGTACCTGGAATGTGAAAGTCCCAATAATCTCTTGGATCTATCTCTGTAGATCTTAATCCCCAGAATGTACGAGGCATCACCCAAGTCTTTCATGGAGAACCTTTGTGACAAGAACAACTTGACCAATTGTAGCATAAGAATTTCATTTCCCATCAAAAGAATGTCGTCCATGTACAAGAATAGGAATACGGCAGTTAGTCCTACAATCTTCTTATATATACAAGGCTCATCCTCGGTTTTGATGAAGTCAAATTCCTTGACTGTTTCATCAAAACAGATGTTCCAGCTTCGCGATGCCTGCTTTAATCCATAAATGGATTTAAGCAACTTGCACATCTTCCCGCTGCTCCCACTGTCTACAAAACCTTCCGGCTGATCCATATAAACGCACTCTTCCAAACTTCTGTTTAGAAAAACCGTGTTTACGTCCATCTGCCAGATTTCATAGTGATGGAAGGCAACAATGGCAAGTAAGATCTGAATGGATTTGAGCATAACCACTGGAGAAAAGGTTTTGTCATAGTCCACTCCTGGTCTTTGACGAAAATGTTTTGCAACAAGTCTAGTCTTATAGGTTTCCACATGTCCATCTACACCAAACTTCTTTTTATAGATCCATTTGCATCCAACAGGTTTTACCCCAGGTGGAGCAATATCTAAGGTCCACACTTTATTGGTGTACATGGACTCCATTTCGGATTGCATAGTATACAGCCATTTATCAGAGTTCTTACTGATAATGGCATGTTTGAAATTAGTAGGATCATCTTCTTCCAAGATGCAATCCTCTCGATCCCCGTCTATAAGAAACCGTAGTATCTTCCGGGCGGATGAGAAATCCTACTAGATCGGCGGAATGGCTGAGGTTCGTCAGGTACTTCTGAATCTAGAGGTTCCACCAAATCTTCAGTTACATTTTGTGGTTCAGAAGTTTCTTCCAGTTCTACCGTACTTCCACTAACTTCTTTTGCAAGAAATTCCCTTTCTAAAAGGTAGCGTGGCGAGATATAAACACCTTCTATTTCTCAGTATGGTAGAACCGATATCTATAACCATTCTTTGAATATCCCACAAATTTATATAGAACTGACCATGCCTCTAGTTTGTCCGGATTATGTTTTTTAATGTAAATCGGACAACCCCATATCTTAAATTTTTTATGATATGGTGTCTTTCCATTCCATATTTCGAATGGTGTTTTAGGCACTGATTTGGATGGAACATGATTCAACAGATATGCCGCTGTTTGAAGCGCATATCCCCAGAATAAAAGAGGCAACTCAACACTACTCATCATGGAGCGAACTATATCCAATAAGGTACGATTCCTCTGCTCCGATACACCATTGTGCTATGGTGTATACAGAGGAGTAAGTCGAGAGAGAATTCCATTCTCTTTTAGGTATTCTAGGAATTCCATGCTTAAGTACTCCCCTTATCTATCAGATCAGAGGATCTTGATACTTTTTCCAGTCTGGTTCTCAACTTCATTTCTGTATTCTTTGAATTTCTCAAAAGTTTCAGATTTGTATTTCAAAAGATACACATATCCGAACTTAGAGAGATCGTCAGTGAATGTGATGAAGTATGACAACCTACCCCTTGCATGTATAGATATTGGACCACATACATCACTGTGTATGAGTCCCAAGAGCTCTGTTGCTTTTTCTCCGTATCCAGTGAACGGAGATTTGGTCATCTTTCCCTTGAGACGAGACTGACAAGTTTCATAAGATGAAAATTCAAACGTGTTCAAATATAAATCTTTATGCAACTTACTTAGTCTTTTCTCACCGATATGACCAAGTCTACAATTCCACAAGTAGGATTCGTTCATTTCTGAACTCTTCCTCTTGCGTGTATTTTGTATATTGAAAACCGTGTTTTGATTTAGAACATAGATACCATTACACAGTGTACCTTCTGCAATCAATACCTTATCAAGGTAAATGTTCATGATATTTCTATCAAGAACAAAATTATATCCATCTTTATCAAGTAAAGAAATTGATATGATGTTGCAAACTATGGAAGGTACATAGTTGCAATTGTTAAAAATTATAGTATTGTCATTTGGCAACGCTAGGTGATATTCACCGACGGTAGCAGCATCAACTTGTGCTCCGTTCCTTAGTTTGAGGGACATATCATCAGGTCCAACCATCCTACTTTTTCTCAGTCGCTGCAATAAATTACAGATATGAGATCCTGATCCGGTATCTAGTACTGAGGAGGTTGGACTGACTGAAAAACAGTTCTCAATAACAAGAACACCTGAAGGAGACGCAATAGTATGCTTCTTCTTCGTTGGGGTTATCAAGGAATTCATGCAATCCTCTTTGTTTTGCTCATTTTCATGACTGTTGTCATAAGTTAGAGTCGAACCGACGTTCCCCAGCCCTGAATAAGAATTCGGATCGGTCAAGCGATACATTTTATTATCTTGATTAAGGTATGAATTGGTTTCTACTTGGAGAGAGAGAAAAGAAACTTCAGCGTGCGCTCTTGCAAGATTAGATTGGTTATTAGTTTATCTAATCAGGATGGCTCCTACTGTTTCTTCGAATTCTCCTTCAAACCTTAGAAGAAGAACTAGCTGGATTATTAACACCTTACAAGTTTGCTAACCGTTTAGCCAGGTGAGTGTTGGTACTTCGAGCGAGGTTCCCCGTGCTCTCGCACGGACCTAATTAAAATAAATCTTGTTTCCGCAGAGACGTAGCCCCATTAACACTTTTCTAGACACCTAATAGGTTAGCTATTTATGAAGTGAAAAATATCTCCCAAGAGTAATCCCACTCATCAGTGGGATTGGGATCCAACTATTATTGCGTGATAAACTAGATGGAAGCCACTCTAGTCACCACACTCCAGAAGGCATGCAACACCAGCAAGTTTCATGTATATTTGAAACTCCTGATATAGTTTTTGCCCCTAACGACTTATGACCTTGATAAGGTCAACAAATCATAAGTCGCTAGTCAAGTTCAACCTGTCATTATCTTGATTACTCTAGACCTACCCACATAAGCCCTTGACAAGGTCAACAAGGCTATGCGTCTGTCTTAGTTAATTGCATGATATGCTACAAAAAAGCACCACCCAGCTACCGTTCACTACGCCTTGACAAGATCAACAAACGCAGCACGAATACTGAGTACTACTTGTAGGAAATGACAGAGGGCTACGGCTGGTTTTTTGGCGAAAACACTTTTATCGTAATGAACTTGATATCGTTGAAAGAACCAAGTAGTTTTGAAAAGGAGTGGTTTAGGCTCCACTTTTGAAAACTTGTGGTTTTGAAGAAAACCGAGTAATCTATAGTATAAACTTTTGCTCAAGAGGTCACCCCCCGCGAAAGGATCTAAGCTCTTGCCTCCTCGAATGAGGTGCTGGATATTTATGACCGAATACGACTATGCAAAGCGAAAGAATATGACTATAGTTTTTCAAAATTTGTTCCAACAATATCTTTTAGGTTTCTTATCGTGCATTAATCAAAAATTAATGCGGTCCCATCAATTAATCCCTATCACACCAGAAAAGAATGAAAATACAATGTACGCATATGCCATCCGTATTCGTCACGGGGCCCCGTCATGCACCGTTAGGTTACTTAACTAACGGCAGAGCGGGGGCTGGACTAGCGCGGGTGCAAAACATATGCAATATCTACTAGTGTGTGTGTGTGTATAACATTTATCTCAGGCATGATATAAGCAACATCACAAAACAACAACTAGCAACACAGAATGGCGGATAATCTTGGAGCCTCGGGTTTCATTTGAGCCGTAAATGAGACCCGACATTCCCAGTCGTGTGGATAGGCCATGCAATTAAAAATCCTGGACCCCTACGAGCGTGGCAAGTTACTCGCCAATCCCAGAAGTGAGGCAACCCCAATCAACAAAGTGAATGGGCCACCCAGCACTTCACAGAATTCGGTAACTTGAGCGCCCCTCTGTGGGTCATCCTATAACCCTATTAGTGCGGCGAACAGCCCGCCAATTCTAGAGTAAGGCCCCCTCCGTCTCAACGTCATGAGATGCGGGCCCGTTGCCCTCTAGAACACGGTTATTCTTGCATTCCACAGTGGGGTAATCCTACTACAGAAAAGAAAAATATATGTACAATGGTGGCATTGATCTCAACCCGGTCGTGCTCTAATAAAATAATATACAATCCGGCAGAAACGGCTGTCCACATGTCGGGCGCTCGCCCTGCAATAATGAATACACAAATAAATCTGAACTGTACTACTACCACTGCGCCATAGGCTATCCACCACGACAATCCATCCACAATATCAGCACATTACAGAACATCAACGTGAATATCATGTTCGCAAACTCGTCTAATAGAACATATAGCAATTAGTCAGGTTATACTGCTTAATGATATTCAGGGTCATAGATACTAACACATGCACTGATAAACACTTATTTAAAATTTCGATCGACTAAAACTTTTCTGTATTGGAAGTGTTAACCGGTACTCAAACAAATATGGGCCAAAATCATACATCCCAAATATCATATTTCCATATAATAGAGTCCTAGAAGAATTTTGGTGCACAACGACCTCACTTTGATTGCGGAACCGCCGCCAACAAGCATGTTATACGGCTGTTCTGCGATCGTATGAAAGGCTTAGGTGCCCAAATTTCTTCAGGCCTTCTAAAATCGCCTGCACGTATTTTTAAGATGCTCCAAATAATTTTTTGGACAATTTTAAAAATCGACAGCAAGCACATCAAATGAAATTGTGATTTGGAAAATTTTTATCGATTGATATTTTAAACATGTCTAAACTAGCTAGTATGGGTTTATGGGGTGGCTCTGATACCATGTTAGGATTTCCTAACGCCCTGACCATCTACTGTGGCTGTTGCGGAACAAATTTTTTTTTGGGGTTTAAAAACCGGCGCTAGAAAAACTATTCTAGAATCTACCATAAACCTAAACTAGCAAGCAAAGAGGAGAGCTAACTGCTATGATAGAAATGTCTCATCAAAAGACCCATGTCCTTCGATCTTCTATCCTCATCGTTTGCTCCTAGGGATCTTCTTGAACATGCTTGATCACCTTTCCTTGCTCCTTGAGATTTCCTGGATCGAGCTTGATCGCCTTTCCTAGCTTCTTGAGACCTCCATGAACGAGCTTGATCACCGGTGCTCCTTCGTCGAAGATGATCCACCCGAGAGATATAGTCCATGGCTCTAGCTCCACACTAAGAGTCTAGTGGAGCAACTAGAGATGTTAGATTGCTAATCTAAAATGTCTAGGATGTAGTGTATGGTTCTAAGTATGTATCTATCTCACCTCCTCTCTTGATTCTCAATATATGAGATTGTAGAGAGGAGGTTGAAGATGAAGGTGGAGGAGCTCAAGAAAACTAATGAGGAGAGTGAAGCAAATGGTGAGAATAATGAATAACTCATGAGAGAGAAAAAACCAACCATAGTTTTGTAAACATTTTTACAATATATAAAACCATCCATACTTAAATGATTTGCACAAATGAATTTAAAATTCATTTGTCAATACTATTGAAGTATGGCTCTCACCATACTCCCCTCACCACTTTTACACTTCATTTTCGATTTAAAGATAAATGGATAAATCTAAAATGAGGTGTTCACATTCTAGAATGTCTTCCGTATAATATGGATTACACTCTACTGTATATACATATCTGTATTCGTATCAAAATACGAATACCCAAAAAGATAGAATAACACAAAGAACATAATACTAGAATATACACATCAAAATATATATGTAAATTATTAAATCAATACCTGATTTAATAATCCGGATCAATCCCGAGCTGGCTTGTATTATCAACTGTCCGATTGAAAGTCCGGGTAACTAGTACAATCAATCGATCGGAACTCGGCACGTATCAAATACGGCTACTACATCATTTTGCCTGAATCAGGGAAACCCTCTGTGTTGGAATCTAAAGATTCGACAGTACACTGGCAGTGAGTTACTGGATAAATCCATAATCACAAGCACGTCAGCGGCACTAGCTGTGCGTAATGGCTACTGGGTACCTATCGAAAAGGAAGGTCGACGAGCAAACTCATCTGGATCCCTACTGAGCTTATCTGTGACAATCTCCGTACAGTCCGGTCTTTTCGTCTGAGAGTATCGCATACCGAGTCTAGGGGGTGGTAAACGTCAGACCCTAATAACTCGATAATTCATGCTGATGTGGTTCAGGACTAATCCGGGAAACTACTGATCAACCTATCAGTAAATCCCAACTGCCTTGGCCAGGGTCTTATGGTGCTGGCTAATCGAATATAGTGCGATATCAACTCCATATACCGGGAGAGACGAATCCTCAACAATTGCTCACTGTCTCCACGTGGCTCGGGATTGTGCCCAATTAGAACCTGTTTGCACAACTCAGTAGAGCCGTGGTAGGGTAGTAATCAATGTACAATGGGAACTCACACGAGACAAATGACAATATCAAGTCTGAAGACTAACCTGTACTCATGCCACCTGAGAACTGCTATCTGATGATAAGTATAATACCATCTAGAAGTTCTCGGCAAGTCCGTCCAGTGTACTCACCTCCAGTGAGCATCTGTATACGATCTTAGGTGCGAAAGACCAATGGATGTAGGACCAACCATCGCCCCTCGTCGGGGTCTAGAAATGTATACACTTGTCTACTTCGGAATGTCGATGCCCAGTCTCGACACTCTCACGACTAGGGACACTTTAAGGATGTGCTTATCGACTATCCAGCTCCCACAAATATGATCATCATCACAACGCATGTAGTCAAGCAATGATCCTACGGGCTTTATCAACATGTATAAATGATACACAATAACAAGTAAAACATATGCACATGTTAAGATAAACAGAAACCGGATAGCATACTATCATATCAAGCAAGATTGTTTGGTACATACATATGTTCAAGAATCCACATGTATACATATACAATAATGGCTCTAGGGCATACATTTCCAACAACAAGTATGTGTTACTTCCACTATTCGATCATGCTTTTACATTAATGTACTAGCCACAATCCAATCACTAACACTTATCACTCGGTAATCTAAAAACGGTCATTAGGATATCAAAGTAGGCTGTCACTAATCAATGAATGCGAAGCAATCACACATGACATGGTAAGAATGCATGAAATGAAATTTAATTAAATAAGGATATTCAGTGTTGTTCAGTTTGCTTAACTCACTATAAATCATATATGTGGAATCGGGCAAAATAATATAAAGATCATATGAAGTGTACTTGATTATCTAATCAATAAAATTGATTTCATATCAATCGGGGTACTGGTTAGGGAGATATGATCGTTTTAAAACAGATGTTTACTGCTGGAATTCCAGTTTCTGAACTGGAAGTCCAATTTCAAACACATTTTGCCAATAGTTATGTTCAGATTTAGGAATTTCTACTGTTCAATGAAAAATATATTTACTAGTTAGGATTCTAACTCAATAGGCAGATCATCTTATGCATGGAGTTACGGTATGTTTATTGTCATTACATATAAACTGTTATTGCAGTAAACAGTCAGACATATCGATGATATAAATTATGTTATAAATATTAAACTGTGATGGAATTTGGTAAAACTAGTGGCATAAAAATGTTAACTCAATTCTCCATGCGTAGATATAGGACTCTGCACATTTGCATGTTTGAACAGAGAGATATAGACAATTAAAAAACAGGTATTAGCAGGGATTACTGCTCTGGACCGCAGTCCAGAGCCGTATTTCCCTTCATTTTTCATTATAGTAACATGTCAATAATAAATAAAAATTTGTAGTTGGTTCTAGGTTATCTAGTCGTCTTCGATACGAGCCCTATAACATTACATTCTGATCTGTATTTAATTTACAATGAATTTAATACGGTAGCTTGAACAGTGAATTTCAAGTTTGTTGACGACGCCTTTTGCGGGCATCATTTCATGATCGGGATTTTAATAAACCATAATTGCGGGTATCCTAAATTTCTACATGTTGTTGATTATAAGTAACACGAACTATTCATCATGAATTGGGATTTCTAACTCAAAGGAAAAGTTATATATTATAATAATGTTTACTGAATTTTAATAAACCATAATTGCGTCGGTAAGAGATTTAATAACTATTAACCCACGTGTGTGTGTATATATATTATACGTATATATGTAGCATGATAAGAAAGTGAGGCGTTCACTTGCTTAGGGTCACTGAATTGGAAGTGACATGGACGCGAAGATCGTCTTGACACAAGAGACGGCTACGAACGTTGTGGAATCGGACACGGCGCGACGCAAAGCTTGAGAGCGATACGGGCTGCGACGGACGTGTGCGGTGTTGCGATGGCGACAGCGTTGACGACCATGACGGCTATAGAGATCGAGGCCATGGCTTGGACGGCGACAACGGTGACCGGAACATCGGTGACTGGCGACAAACGCAAGTGTTCGATGAAATGCCGAGACTTGAATATTGGCTTGGTGGTGGCCGCATGACTGGGCTGCGGCGATGATGACTATGCCGGGGACGACAAAGAGGAGGAGAGGGAATGTTGGGGTGATCGGCGGGGAGAAACGCTGGTGGCCGGCGATCGGAGTTGATGGGGTTGAGGAGAAGTGGGGTTTTAAAAGAGAGGTTTGGATGGCGGTGGTTGCGGCTTGTTTACCATCGAATGTAGAGACGAAACAGGATAGGTCGTCTTGCCTGAATTTGGGGGCAGATGCTATTTGAAATATATTCGTTCACCTCTCCGAAGATGCCAAGTTGATTTATGGTACTGTATATCGGAGGTTTGGACAGACGCGACCGATGTAGCATGATTTTATTAGATTCCACCTCATTTGTGAGGGGTTTCTGATTGTGAGAATGCCTTTCTCTGCAGGCGCAAACCCCTGCTGTTAATTACGTTATCGACTTGCGATAATAACTTTCACCTGCTCTAGGCATACACTTCGTGTCGTGTTATGTTTATTTATATAAGGTTGCCCTTGGATTGTATACGGAGACTAATCTTGTTATGCGTGTAGGGCGCGGATTAGTCTGAATCCGTATATTATATTTAGGGTTTTGAACTTAGGACGTAGATCTCATATAAATGAGGTCCATCAGTTCACGGGATATTTAGGTTTGATCTAAGGATCGTTAGTCATATATGAGACTAAGATCGACTTAGGAACAAATGAGAATATGGGCTCAACTGATCATCAGATCATATATGAATAGCCCATGGATAGTATATGATAGTCAATATGGAGACATTCCGCAGGGCAACATATTAGTTTGGGGATATCGTAGTCCATGGGAGACATGGATGGAATATGGCTTGTTTGTGCCCGTGGATTGTATACGGGGGTTAATATGGGGACCAGTCGTAGGGCCAAACATATATTAGTTTAAGAATATCGCGATCCAATATTAGTTTAGGGACATTTCGGTCCAACATTCCCGAGTTTGGGATGAAATATTAGTTTAAGAACATTTCAGTCCAACGTTCCCGAGTTCGGGACGAAGTATTAGTTTAAGGACGTTTTTGTCCAACATTCCCGAGTTCGGGATGAAGTATTAGTTTAAATACATTTGGTCCATCATTCCTGTGTTTGGGACGAATATTAGTTTAAGGACATTTCGGTTCATTTATCATCTTTCGCACACGTGTATATTTTACGTAGCGAAGTGAATGATGGTAACATGGGATGCGTCCAATACTGGGGTGAGATCTAATTTGAATGCATTTATATTTCCCTAAAAATATACATATACATATATGTATAAAACCGGAGTTGAATATGAGATTTGTATCTATATGGGATGCATGTCAATATGAGGTGTGCATATTAATATAGAAGTGCATAAATATGGGGGTGTATTAATACGATGATTAGGACAATTCCCGTTTTGATGAAATTTCATATCTTTTATCAAGTTGGGACGAGAAAGGAGTTGTTGGTTGTTGGGATCCGTCACCTCTTTGAAGACGTTGATGAATTACAACGACGTATATCAAAGGTGTGGAAAGATGTACCCTTGAACTAAATCCCATATATGAGGGAAAAGAACCTGGTGGATCTAAGGATCGTTAGTCATATATGAGACTAAGATTAGCTTAGAAGATATGGCATAAACATCATTAGTTGTATATGGGACCAAGGTCAGCTTGGATATCATCGATGAAAGATCATTAGTCATATATGGGACTAAGCTCAAATTAGATATCATGAGCATATGGGCTCAGTTGATTTAAAATCAAAGAAGAAGTTTAAGCATCACAGACTTAGCCAATTTGAGATAAGATTGGGTTTCTATACTACCCAGCAATGCTAAGCACTCAGTCACGTAGCGCTCACGTGAATATCATGCGAGTCACCAAGTCTCTAGTGTTTTTCAAGTGCTCACGTGTATGCCACGTGAGACACTGAGTTTCTGAGCTTTTATGCATCAGTAACGCAGAGGAAAATCAAGTGAGATGCTGTCATCTGCTTCTTTTGAGCGCTTACGTGGATATCACGTGAGGCGCTGTCCTCATGGTTTCTTTCGAGTGCTCACGTGTCTTTCACGTGAGCTGCTATTTTGGGTGCTCACGTGCCTTTCACGTGAGGTGCTTTTGTTTGATTTTCCCCTTAGCGCTCACGTGGATATCACGTGTGGCGTTTCTTCCTTAGATAATTAATCTCTGTTTATCTTTTTAAATTTCAGAGAAGCTTAATTTCTTTTAATAGTATTTTGACCATTAACGATCACCAAGATCACTATTTTGAGGATCTGGGATCAAGTTCTTTTAGAACTAAGTTCTTGATTATGAAGGAACTAAATTCCTGGAGTATAAACTCCATCTTCTTCATGTTTTTTCTTCCATTGTTTTTCCCTGAATATTTGATTCTCAAGAATAAGATCTACCCGATAAGAATTAAATTCTCAACTTGTGGGAGACATGTCTTATAAATCTCAGATCCAGAGAAAGAACTAAATTATTTTAAAGGGTTAAACTCTTAGATATGATATGATAGGTAAAAGAGATGTTTTGATCTCTACTTTTTTCTTTACCTAGGGTTTGAGAGGAGGAAGATTTTCTTCTTCGAAGAGAATTAAATTCTCTGTTGTTTTGTGGGAGTTTTTGGAGAACCTTATGTATTTTTTTACAGAAGCTTATGGGTGGGGTCTCCTTCCTCTTAAATTTAATCTCTTTACTTCTATTTATAGGAGAAGAGAAAGATCAATTTATTCGACAAAATCTCTTATTGAGAGATCATGATTGATTTCATAATCAATCAAATTGATCTTAAAGATCAACCGGTGAATTTTATTCACCATTGGATTTTCAATCCAAAAGCTCTCTGTTTAACTGAGAAGATCATTCTTGTTTGTTTAACAAAATTAGGAAATATTTTTCTAAGAATTTAATTCTATCAGATGACCGATCGGTGATTTTATAATCACCGTTGGATCTTTGATCCAAGGAGTCACTGATTAATAGAGAAGATTTTTCTAATTTAAGAAAGATCGTGGAAATATTTCCCCCATAGAATTTAATTCTATCAAAAAGAACACTCACATGCTTTGCACATGAGGCGTTGTCCTATAGCGCTTACGTGGATATCACGTGAGGCACTGCCAAGAAGCTATCAAGTGTGCTCACGTGTATATCACGTGAGGCGCTGCCATGAGACTGGCAAGTGTGGTCACGTAGATATCACGTAAGGCGCCGCCAAGAGACTAAATTAGCGCTTTACGTGGATATTACATGAGACAGTCACGTGTTTTAACACGTGTGAACCAATATAGGATTTGATTCTATCTGAAGCGGCTACTCACATGCTTTGCATGTGAGTGATCACATGTTTAACACATGGGGGCTTCCCTTTATTTTTATAAGGGAACAATAAGCTCTGGGCCAAAATTTTTGGCGGGAAGAAATGCCCCCCACTACTTTTCCTACGTAGGTATATACATGGGTTAAGTAGTGCAAAGTTATGCATTGCCATAGAATTGATGGCTTATGAAACAGCTTTAGGTCTCTGTCGCCTATGGCTTTATTTATCTTCATGAGCCGTAAGGGTCTTAAGAAGGTTTTTCTCCCTATGAGTCGTGAGGATCTCATAGGTGCATATTCTCTCTAGAAATCGTGAGGATTCCTAAGTGTCCATCGCCTCCGTGAGTCATAAAGATCTCACTCGAGTATTTTGTATGAGTTGTGAGGACCCGCAAGTGGCTTCTTCCCTTCATTGGCATGCAAATTTGACAAATGTGGCCCATGGATAGTATATAAGAGTCAGTATTGACCTCCTTGCAGGGCTGCGATGGTTTAGGAAACAGGTTTAGATATGACGTCTAAGACTTTTCAACTTTATGAGCCGTGAGGCTCTAATAAAGATGTTTATCTCTACGAGTCGATAGGATCTCGGAGGTGTAATTTCTCCTTAGAAATCGTAAGGACTCCTAAGTGTGTTTTCTTTTGAGAGCCGTAAGGATCTCACAAGAGTATTTCCCCTTATGAGTCAAGAGGACCCATAAGCGGCTTCTTCTCCTCATTGGATGCAACTTTGTCGAATGTGGCTTGTGGATAGTATACAAGAGTCAGTCTTGACCGCCTTATAAGGAACAGTGGCTTAAGAAACGGGTTGATATCCCCGCCGCCTAAGGCTTTTCAACTTTATAAGCTGTGAGGGTCTCATAAAGATGTTTCTCCCTACGAGTCGAGAGAATCTCGCAGGTGTATCCTAACGTGAAATATAGATAACCCCTTTCGATATAGGAGTCCGTTAGGTTTGTGGTACTGGGTTAAATCTATCGTACTGTCACGTTAGCTGATATATTCTCGACATGCAGTCCCTTAGGTTGCTGCTCGAGTAGCCCCGCGTCTGTCGTGTCTCCGATCCCCTTTTGAGGCTAGACAAGTTGTCTTCAAGTAGTCTTCTTAGCTTGGAATATTCACATTACCATTAGAAGATCCAACGTTAGGTATTGCCATGGCGCTTTACTTGAGATTACGCTCGATTTGGAGCACCGATGAGTTATAACCGCACCTGATTGGTTTCAAAAATTGAATGATTCTTCTTTTGATTAAAAGAAAAGTAAAGGAAGTAAAGAAGAGATGTTTTAGTAGTGAAGTAACCGCAATCAATAACGGTGTCGCATGTAGCTAGACCTTTAGTGAGTATGGGTCGTCCTCTGGGATTCGTGGAATTTTATCGTTTTTGCTTTAGATCGGTTGAAATAAATAGTAAATAAAATCAAGAAAATGGTTCAAGATTTTGTTGAAGCAATAGTTTCAAGAAAATCAAGAAATTGTCTTTAAGAAAGGAAATCAAGAAAATGTTCAAGATCTAATTATCAAGAAAATATGAAGAAGGCTTGTACGATTCGATCGGATTTAGTAACCATGAATGACTAATAAAGGTGACTCATTTTATCTATTGACAGTTTAACACCAGATTGATGGCGATGGATGCGGATTAGGGTTTTTTGGAAGAAACTAAAGTTTCTTCACTATAGTCCCTTGTCCTTTCATTGATCCCATTCATTTTCTAGCCCTTCATAAAAAGATCGTCAATCTTATCTCAAATCATGGTCAAGATTATCAAGAATTTGATATCGCGCCTGATGAGGATGTTAACGATTCTTTTGCGAAGGTTTGTAAACTTCATAAGAAAAAAAAAAGGTATAGAATTTTATCATCCTTCAATCTACCCTAATCCTACGAATCCTATCAAGCGGAGATTTACTCGTGCATCATGAAAATCGAAGAAAGATTAGAAAAAGAACTCATAATGCGGAAATTAAAAGAAAGCGAAATTGAAACTAATTATCACCTTTATTATTCAACTTCAAATTACAACTTCTTCAATCTGAGATTACAAGAAGAATTGCTCTCGATCACTCCCTTGAAGAGGTAATTTTTCTGTCGATCTTCACATCGCTCGATCATCGTGAGTCTTGGACATGTCGTGGAGCGTGCTCGTTGATGATGATCGGCTTCATATAAAGGAGTATTGAATGATGTCGCTTGATGAATTTCTCAATGATTCTTGATCTTGGATCTTGGATTTGTTGAATTTGTTGGTTCCTTTCTTGATTTGATTTGATCAAGAACTAGGATCAAATTGGAAAAGAAATTGGAATTAAAAGTTGGAACCCCTTTCTATGTAGCTTTAGGTCCTTTTTATAGCCCCTAATCAAGCTTCCCCAATAAGCTAGGTTGTTACAAAGAACCTTCCAGAACAAGCTAGGTTGTTACAAAGAAGCATCCTCAACAATCTAGGTTGTTACAAAGAAGATTCCAGAGAACTCCCGAACCCCAAGTCCCTGAATCGGCCGCGGATCCGTGGCAACTCGGCCTAACTCGGCCGCGGTTCCGCGGCATTTTGGTGAGCTCGTTGCTTCAAAATTCTGTGGTCTTATTCTGTTGATCTCTGGGTCTTTATGTGATATCTTGAATCTTCTTATCTCTTATGAATTTCTGCCAGTATTTGATTCTTCGACTTTCTTGTATTTTATCAGCAGATTCCTGATTCCCAATATCTGACCTGAGCTAATCTTGCACAAGATCTCAATGAAGAATGTGAGATACAAAATATTATGCCTTAAAATATTAAACATACAATTTCCTTCATAATGTTGATTATAATGTATAACACATGGTAAATGATATTTTGCAGATGAACTTCTAATATGTGTTATATTTATAGCAAATACCTTTAGATGATTAAGAAAAGTACGGAAATTGTCATGTTAAAAGTACGCAATTTTCGACTGAACAAATACCCCCAAACTTGACTTTGATCGTCTCGAAGAAACTTTATTTATTCAATAGAAGGAGAAAAATAGAAAGAAAAAGAATAAAACTAACTAGCACACTTTCGTAGGCAACACGATTGCACTGAGCATGTGCAACAAGCTTTTAAACCTCTAGGTGTCCCTAGTAGAAGGAGTGTTGTCTCCTGAAGGTTTTCAGCGGATTCTACCCACAAAATCCCATAATAAAAGAAAGATTGTGAAAGTTACATATAAAGATAAGAATTATAAAAGAAAGAACTTGAAAATCATAGTTTTCAACTACACTAGCTTTTCGGTTGTCATGAGCCCTATCTTAATAGTCATGAAAAGATATTAGAAATCATATCACCACTCAATAAAATATCGCCTTTATTCTTCCTCCCTATCTGTCTTCCAAATATCGATCATATACCCCTACGTGTGTAAAAGACATCCCTACACTCGGAGAATTCAATTCAAGCTATCATACTTTTGTCTATCTACCTTAGTACTTTTTAGTTGGTGAATATTTTAGATGGAATTGCTCACACATTCTTCATGCGACCGTTAATACTTCTTGAGATACTAACCGACTGATTACTAAATATGCTCACTTATTAGGCGTAATTAGCAATTTCCTCGTCTTGCAACACCTAAGGCATAGCAGTGACTCCTAAACCAGTTGGTCTAAGGCACTAGGTGATGAAGCACCCTCGCTATATTTTTTTTATGCTGCCTTATACAAAACCAATGTTCATTTTTCTTCACCATTTTATACTTTTATACTTCATTTATTATTTTTTTCGTACTTTGGCTTTTAGACAAGAGCATTTCTAGGTATTCTCTACTATCCATAGTTTCAAGACGTGTGTAAGTGCGTATAGTAGGGTATCAACGTTCAAATATTTGGCTTCCAGAATAGGAACTATATTTCAGACTTATTTTTATCCTCATATTAGTGACTTCTTTCATCTTACTGACCCTTGGGACAACGGCTCATAACTACTTATTACTATTTTCATTTCAGAAAATATCTAATTTTCTTGTTTTTATCAAACTCTTCCAATCTTTCAAATGTAATTTTTCACTTTCTAATCTTTCATTATAAAAGAAAAAAATTTAAATTTTTTTTGTGCTTATGCAAAGTATATAATGCAAAGTAATGCGTAAATAAACACAAACCTTCTCCAAACCTGTTTACAGCAGTGTCCTCACTGTTGCTATCTTTTAAATCTCAAAACCTGTAGACTTGGGAGGAAAAGTTATTAACGGGGACGAGAATAAATGAAAGTGAAAATCTCCCTCAAACTTATTTTTAATCATATGGATATTCATTTAGGTGTCACGACCCGAAATTGCACGTGACTGGCACTTGAATCATGTGAAGTCTATAGGACCACATCTAATTCAAGTAAACCAAAAACCCAGAAATCTAAATCATTTAAAAGAAGAATGGAGGAAAACTTATTTTAAAGCAAGTGGTTTAACAAAATAAATGGCATTAAACATTTAAAAGCAACCTTATATTTTCCCGAAAAATTTGGCAGAGTCTCCTTTGTAAATACTGGCCCCAAACGGGTACAACACATGAAATACATAGTAATGAAATAAGGCATCCCCAAGCGGGAGCTAGCTCTTCGCCAATTGGTGAACACAACCACGCAAGTAATATAATATACAACTCCGAAGGGCGAGGATGAAAACTCAGAAAGAAACCAACATCCTCAAGAAAACCAGAGAAAAACCATAATAATACAGGCGCGTGACTCTAAGGTCGAAAGAATATACGCTGGTTTTCTAAGTCTATCAAATAATACAAGTCTGGTTGATGGAGTTTACTAGATACAACTGAATATAAATACAAGGGCTACGGTGGTCATGATACAAGTGAACCCACATACCAAAGCAATCACCCGGAAGAAACCAGTGTGCCAGCAAGCCGCAACGAAACCTGTACGGCAAAACCTGTAAGAAACTATAGCACAACGGGGGTGAGTTGCCAACTCGTGAGTAGAAGACATCACCGAGCAGAAATCGCATGTATGACTCTATCCTAGGTCATACCATAATATCCTCATAATATATATATATATATATATATATATATATATATATATATATATATATATATATATATATAACCTGAAGCATCTAATAGTGGCAAGGTAATCATCTATCATACGTACAATACCAAGTGTTCGTGTCAGTGCCTCAGGTAGTAACATTCCACATATATGATTTACGAATGCATTAAGAATGAAACAGAATGCATCTTGAATGAGAAAACTATTTTCATATCTCAGTAAGATTTGTGTATAAAAAACCGAAGTATCATCAATGAAATCGATAGAGAATCCGTGTCCAGTATCGACACAAAACATATATCTGAATATCTCAATGTCTTAATATCTCGGGCTCGGCAATCCGGACTGGCCCATATAATCAAATCTCAATATCTCGGGCTCCGGCAATCCGGACTGGCCCCGGGCTCCGACAATCCGGACTGGCCCATATCATCAAATCCCACGACTATGTCGGTATCTTCTGGATATCCGCCGCGTCACAAATAACCGGTCGGTGGTGCTCCCCTGCCGGGCTCAACGCCATCATCTGTGACCATTATGCCCCGGGGTACCGCACCGGGTCTACCATGCACCCGCAGATAGTTCATTCTCATCCTCGAATCGGGTGTATGATATCGCTCAAGAGCCGAGAAAACTCATGGAGGACACATCTCACATCATATCACGAGAAAACCGCAAATTTCTATCTTTTGAAATAAAAATGAGTTTATAAAATTCTTGCCATTTCTCCAAATCCAGAAATCTCATGGAAATCCGAAATCCCAAATTGAGAGTCAATGAACAGTGAAATACCGGCATAAATCCCTATAATATTGCATAATAGAATGAATGTATAATGCATGAAGTATATCTCAGTAATAAATGCAATATCTAAACTAGCATATGAAAGCAAACATACTAGTACTATGTAGAAACTTCCAGCTAGCAATTTATACCAATTAAGTAGTGTTTTCTAATGTGTACGTGACATGAAAATTATCGATGATGATGTGTGTGGCAAGCATGTGTACGTGGAGCATACACATCATCGGTAATGGTGCTGGTGTCCTGACAGCATGGGTTTATAATAACTAATGAAAACACATTTAAACATGCAATGCGATGCGAATAGCAAGAATATATGGAAAATGAATACTAAACACAATATATAAGAATAAACATTTATATATATGAGTCATACAATTTTGTTGTTTGAAATCGCACGAATCGTGTTTTTAGAAAAATGGGGGCTACGGGGTCTTTGAGAAAAGATACATTCTTTGAAAAATCCGTAGTATCCCTCAGTCTGTCTTTAATATACTCACGATTCGTTAGTTTTGAAATAAGTATGACTCGAGCCCAGTCTAACATCTACCAAATAAACTACAGGACTAACTAAGGGAATAATCGAAAGGGTAAGGAAATCCACCTAAGTCCGAGTCGATATATCTAGTAGTCGGTGATCCCGCCTCAATAGCGTCACGTACGATAAAAATATATAATACGACATCATTGAGTCAAGAGTTCGGATCGATCATCATATTTATACTTCGTACGGTAAAATCCATCGTACGGCATCCCAAATCGGGGTATGGGTCAAATATCACAATTATCTCATTATTTATCTGGTATCATTATCATCATATCCTGAATTAGGGGTACTGATTTAAAGTCTAGTATATTCCGATACCATCATACATATATATATCCGCGTGTGTATGAAAACACATCGCCCAACGGTCCACTCATATATCATGTCGTATATCATAACATGACCCAACTCACATCACCGATCTCATGGCATCATGTCCAATCACATCGATTCATCTCCAAGTATCATATACTATCCTCATCATCCGTGTATACGTATACACCCCCCCAAACATCCACACACAAATACACATACACACACACACACATATAACCATATACACCACATACATATCACGTGTGTGTAACAACTATACTCTAGGGTTTCGCGACTAAGGACTAAACTAAAGCATTAACTTTCAGTTACACCAAGACTAACCCATGATCTCCTAAAGCCTTCTAGGTAATTAATAACGTCACACAATACACATATATAAATATATACACATATACGTAGACTACACTACGAAACTGTGGGGGTGCTATACGCCATCCACCCGACTTCTCCTGTAGATATACATCTACTCATCTTGATCCTTACTTGCCGAAGTCGATGTCGCCATGCTCCTCCTTGTTATCCAAAGTCCACGCGAGGGTGCATACTGTAAGTCTACGGTAGCGCCCCGGCCGTCTACAGACGCCAAATGCGGAACAAAAACTTTTTAACTGGCGCTATCGTATACTATAACCCGGATCTGCCATTATTGCTAAACTAACAAATTGTAAAGAGAGTAGAAAGGTTATACCGAACGATCCGAGTCCTTCGTTCTTTAACCATCATCCCACGCTCCGTTGCGGCTGCTCCGATCTCGTCGATCTCCGATCTCCTAGTCCAGATGGCACCACGTCAACGATTCTTTAAACGGGCTCCCGCCTCTGACTCGAGGCAACTCGGTCGTCAAGTTTGCTAAAAGAGACGACCAAGAATGATGTAGAATATGAGTAGATTACTTTGTCTCACTTCGTCCAAAACCGTGGACGATCGGTTAATGAAGTTGCCACTCGAATCGGGTGATGGAATGAAAGAGGCTATGAAATTTCCATGCACCCAAAACTATACTCTTTTAATCAAAATGAAATCAACCAAGTGAATGAGAGAGAGGGGAGGGGTCGACCATATAAAGAGAAGGAGGAGGGTGAGTGTAGGAGCAAAGAAGGAAGGTGATAATAAACCTTAAGCTTATCATAACCATTCATGAAAGCATGAGTCACAAAGAGCAATTAATGCAAACCAATGAACATAATACAACTCTCCCTTGCATTAAATGAATCATTAATGGCACTAATGAGTCACATAACACCTCACCACTTCTAGAACCTTCTAGAAGAATCCACACTCATCTCAAGAAAAGATAAACCCGTCTTTAACCGAATGTTAAAAGACGGCTGATAGAAAACTGGAAACTGGCAACTTCCAAAAGTGATCCCGAAATGAATTTCATGATAACCCCGTAACTGTATAAATATACCCGCATTTGTATTACGACCGAATACAAATGCAACTGAGATAAAGATATTATATCTACTCAATATAATACTCGGACCCGGCTTAAACCAAAGCCGACCAGTATCATCTGCCCGAAATCTGACACGTGCGTAAACGCACGTGCATTTTCCGAACCCTGCCATAAAACCATACGGCCTCTACAACGTTTCGCCCGAACTTGGGAAACTGTCTGTGGGGGACTCTAATGACTCGTCAGTACCCTGGCAGTGGGTTTAACCACAAACCGTCAGCGGCACTAGCAATGCGTAACGGCTGCCCATGGACTGACCTCAAGGGAGGCCGATGAGCGAACTCATCCGGAAACCCTACTGAGCCTAACAGTGATAATGTATATACAGTCCGGTCTGTTCGCCTATGAGTATCGCATATCTGCCTAGGGGGCTAGTAACGTCAGACCCCCAATAGCAGTATAAGTCGTGTCGGAGTGTAGCCCAATAACACCCTGAGATACTACTGGAGTACCTACCAGTAAATCTCCTGCCACGGCCGTGGGCTTTGTGTAATGGCTCTCCTAGACACAGCACGATCTCGCCCCCAATACCGGGAGAGACGAATCCCCTGCCGATCCGCTCACATGCCTCCATGTGGCTCGGGACTGTACCCAAAAACTACCTGTTTGCACGACTCCTTTGAGCCGTGGTAGGGTAGAAATCAAAGCACAGTGGGAACTCATACGAGACAAATGACGACCTCAGGTCGATGAACTAACCTGTACACATGTCACCAGGGAACTGCTATCTGACGATATGTATAATACCAACTAGCAGATTCCCGGCGAGTCCTGTCCGGTGTACTCATAACCCAATGAGCACCTGTATACATCTTAGGTGATCCAACTGACACCAGTGGCTTGTGAGACCGGCCACCGTCCCTCGTCGGGGTCTCGACTGTATACACTAGTCTACTCCGGAGTATCGATGCCCTGTCTCGAAACTCCCACGACTAGGGGCCATAATTAAGGATATGCATATAAACCACCTAACTCTCACGTATATGATCGCCATCATACTGTTGGTAGTAAAGCAAGATCCTAAGGGCTCTATCAAAGTGTAACATGTAATCAGTCACCTGAACATGTACACGACTGATAAAGGCAAACCAGATAGCATACTATCATCTCGAGTAAGACTGTCCTACCGGTATAGGTCCTCCGCAATCATTGCAATCATGTACCTGCGATCCAATAATTGACTATGAGGGCACTATCACCAACAATCTTCCACTTGCACTCAAGGCTAATTATTGCGATGTCGACTACTCACAGCCCGTGTGAAACCGAACATCCAACTCCTCTACTAATCAGTTTCACAAAGCCCGTTTGTAAAACTATTGTGTTCGAGAAATAGCCTCAGTGAGTGGATCCGCCTAGATGTTTCTTTCTATATCTCTATAGATCTCAAATTCGCGGAGAAAGCCATCTCCCGAATCGAGTAATACCTGTCTTAGAATATGTCTGGATATCTGATGGGACCTAGTTCATAAATGTACTCCAAATCCAAACTTCTTAGACTGTATCGATCACTGAACCTAATCAGTATCCGGCACCATGCCACCCACAGTATCCTCTTGGACCACCTGTCCAAAATACTGTCCCTCGTCAGAGGGAAAACTAAAACTCTGACAATCACTCTGTCATCCACGTCACCTTTGAAGCCTGGAATGATAATCGTCTCCCGAAGGAGGCTGCCGTCATCAAATCCGTAGAACATCCACTTATGTTCTAAAACTGCTTCCTTATGTCTCTCCAGGATTGGATTAATACAAACTTATCGCATCTAGTGCAAAAACAATATCTGGTGTGGTACTTGACACCTCACGATTGACTCAATTGCCTAAGCAAGTGATATGCCAATCATGCACAGCCCTCTCCTCTTTAGTCTATACGACACCTTTAGAGAGGGTGACTCCATCACCTGCAGGTACACCACCATGCTAGGAGTCAACTATTCTAAAAACCATTAGAATATCTGTCAAAGTACCCACATTGGGAAACTACCCAAATCTAGATCTAAAACCATAGATCCAGAAACCAGAATGTCAAATATTATATCCATATCCTGTCTGGAGAAACAACTGTGTGACGACCACAGTACAACCGATCGTAGAATAGGAATTTTACTTCCTACTCTGTGTATGTCATCCAGATACCATGACATCACACCCTACTACCTTCTTAACAGATCCATCCCCTATTCTATTCTGATGAAGTCAAACCCATGACTGTCACATCAAAATTAGATGATCTATCTCCGCTATAACTGCTCTAGTCTATAAATAGACATAAGCTACTTGCCCACTATGCTTCCGCTACTCCCACTGACCACAACAACCCTCTGGCAGAATAATATACACGTGCACTTCTAAAGCTAGTTTAGAACGACGCTATACTTATCCTCCTGTCTGGTCTCATAGTCTGGAACAACAGTAGTGTCAAGTCTGGGTAGATAAGAACCTCCCTGTCACCGTCCTTGAGGCTACCGAAGTACCTCTCAGGTGTCTGAGGTTACCCACCATATCTGCGGAGTGGCTAATGGAATGTCAAACCTGATTGAATATATAGGTCCTATTAAATTTTCCGTAATCGTTCGCGGTTCTGGAACCACTTCCAGTTCTACTATACTCCCACTTCCGTTTTCTGAAAAAATCCATTTTACTAAAACTGTGGCGAGTCAAGAACAATATCACTATTGATCTTCCAAATGGTAGAATATCAACCCTCGTCATAGCCAGGGTCAACCCACAAACAGCCATTACAGAAACGTGCCCTGAGTTATCCAGTGTCTGGTTTTAAGCATAAGCTGGACAACTCTCCGTACCTTAACATCTTTTAAGGAACGAACTATTCTATATCCAATATAGAAACTTTGGCACTAATTTAATTGGAACCATATTCATTCATGCAGCTGTCTCCAGTGCATATCAATTTAATGGAAAGACACTAATCAGCATTACTCAACTTAGGAATCCTTCCAATTATGAGTAACCTGAAAGAGAAACTAATTTCTCAAAATCATTACTATCATCTGAATACCAATCACAAGAATCTACATCTTCGATCTCTTTGAAGAATCCCGATACTTGTGACATCTGGTTCTCTACTTTATTCTTATACCCACAACTTCTCAAAACTTAGACCTTGTATTTCTACGAAACACTTGTCTAAAAACTAGAGAAGTTATAAGTAAACATAACATAGTACGAGGACCTATCCCTTTGTCCTGATGGACACTGGACAACATACAATACTCTGTATAAGTCCGCTGAGTTGAATAACTCAAAACCTGTGCTTCGTAGGTTGAAAACTGTACTCTGGCGATTTCCTCAAATATCACCAATTATAACGAATTCCGATATAATGAGGATAATCACCTAATTCCCAATAACTTATTCCCACTCATCATCCGTAAAACCATACAGATATGAGAATGAAACCTGGTAAATACATACCCTTGGAGTAAGTATCTAATTGGGAAAACAGTTTTCATTTAACAATGCACTGAAACATGAAAATGTTTCGTAGGGTTATCCTGGTATTCATAGTAATGCCTTTTCCATAATCCAATTCATGACTTT
This sequence comes from Agapanthus africanus, assembly GCA_030015575.1. Lineage (NCBI taxonomy): Eukaryota > Viridiplantae > Streptophyta > Magnoliopsida > Asparagales > Amaryllidaceae > Agapanthus > Agapanthus africanus. The sequence goes on along the minus strand of JASDDO010000026.1, from coordinate 151,349,309 downwards.
AACCGTATATTTTATTGCCATCTCTCCAAATCCCTTTATTTGTCTTTAGTCGTTACCTTCTGTACACCATCGTTAGGCTAAATGGTTTTCTTCCTTCCCTACCGTTCGGCACCAGCCTATGGTTTGGAAGAAGACTATCCAGTAAGCATAATTGGTGTACCCTCCTAAACCAAGGAGTACTCACAACTGAGAGAAGGTGATGATAAAAGACAACTGAATAATACCTTATTCTATTTTAAAGGTGAAATAGGAGTGGCGACGAAGTACGCGGTTTTGGTCGTGAATGATAACATTCGCAATTTACTTTGCCTTCTTTCTAATCCCTTTATTTTGTCTTTACATATTACCTTCTGCACACCCTACTTAGGCTAATTGGTTTTCTTCATTCCCTACCTTTCGGCACCTGCCTATGGTTTGGAATAAGACTATCCAATAAGCGTAATAGGTGTACTCTCTTAAACCAAGGAGCCCTCGCAACCTGAGAGAAGGTGATAATAAAAGACAACTGAATAGACCAATTCTATTTCTCCTGAACCTTGATCCATCCTCGAAGAAGTCCCTTCGAGTTCGTATATAACCATACGATGGATCTATCCAATGGAAGTGGATGTCCGTAGTAAAACGGATGTTCTGAGAAATTCAAAGGGTAGAAGAAGGAGTGGCAATGACTTATGCAACTCGGACAATCCAAAAGCCAGTATTTTAAGAAGGTTCGGTCAACTTGTCACTGGGTCGTAGTCTAGGGTCGGTCAAAGGTTGCTGCCAAAGAGAGAGAGAAAAGAAACACTCTGCGTGCACTCTAACCTAGATCAGAATGGTTATCACTTTATCTAATCCGGAAATCTCCCACTGTCCTGTCAAATTCTCCTCCAAACCTGAAAGAAGAATCAATCGGGATCACCCGAAGAGTAAACCAACTCATCAGTGGGAATCGGGATCCAACTCTCATCGCATGATAACGTGATGGAATGCATCCACGTTACTCATACTCCAGAAGGTATGCGCATACTTGGCAAGTTTCAGTTTCTTTAGAAACTCCCGATATGATTTTTGCCCCATGCTCTTATGACCTTGGCGTTGGTCAAAATATCATAAGTCACATGCCAAGTTCTACCCGTCACTATCTTGTCAATTTGAACCCACCCGCACATGCCCTTGACGTTGGCCAAAATGGCAGAACGACTGTCCCAAACCAACTCATCTATCTATGCAACAATTGAATACCCAGCAGCTACCAAACACTATGCCTTGGTGTTGGTCAAAATACATAGCTTGAATACTACTGAATACCCAAAAGAAGTGACGGAGGGCTACGGCTGGTTTTTGGCGAAAAACCTTTAACGTAACGAACTTGATATCGCTGAAGGAACCTGATAGCTTTTTTAAAATATAGTGGCGAAAACCTTTTGCTAAAGAGGTCACTCCCGGTGAAGGGATCTCGGCTCTTTCCTCGTGGAATGAGGTGCAGGATATTCCACTGAATACCGCGATGCAAAGCAACTTGTAATCGACTATAGTGAAGTTATTACCCTGACGCAAACTTCTGCCCAAGGGGTCAGTCCCGGTGAAGGGATATCGGCCCTTGCCCCGTCGAATGAGGTGCAGGATATTCCACTGAATACCGCTATGCATAACAAAAGGAAACATCTTTGTAATAACACTTTTTAAATTTGTTCCAACAACTGCAAATAGGTTTGTTTTACTTTGCATTGATCAGAATCAACGCAGTCCCATCAATCAATCACACCAGAAAAGAACGAAAATAAAATATACGTATATGCCATCCGCATTCGTCACTGGGTCCCGTCATCACCCGTTAGGTTACTTAACTAACGACAGAGCGGGGACTGGACTAGCGCGGGTGTAAAACATATACAACATCTAATAGTATATAAACCAATATACAATAATCGCTCCAGGCGTGATAATATGCAACATTACAGAAAAGTAATAAGCATCACAGAACAATACAGATAATCTGGGATCCCCGAGTTTCACAGAGCCGCTGCTGAAACCCGACGTTCCCCTGTCGTGTGGATAGCCTGTGCAATGAAACCTAGACCCCTACGGGTGCGGCAAGTTACCCGCCAAAACCTGAAGCGAGGTAGTCCCCCACAGCATAGTGAATGGAACACCCGGCACTTCACGGAATCCGGTAAATTGAGCACCCCTCCTTGGGTCAACCTGAACCCCCTACGAGTGCGGCGAATAGTCTGCCAATTCTAGAGTGAGGCCCCTCTGCCTCTCAAAGCCATGAGATGCGGACCCGTTGCCCCTCAGAACCCGGCTATCCGTGCACTCCATCGCGGGGCAAAACCTAGTACAGTAATAAATAATAGTACAACAGGTACATCGACCGCAACCTGGTCGTGCCCCAAAAGAATATTATACAACAGGCAGTGACGGCAGTCCACATGTTGGACGCTCGCCCTGCAATATAAAATGTACAAATAAACTCAAACTGTACTACCATTGCACACTGCTATCCACCACGACAAATCCGCAACATCACAGCACAACACAGAACATCAACGCGAATGTCACGTTCGCAAACCCGTCTAAAAGAACTATAGCAATCAGACGCGGTTTACCGATCAAATGACATTCCCGGTCGGAGATATAATGTAAGCACTGTAAACTAACGTGTTTAAATTTCGATCGACTAAATATCACGAAGTGGGCCCCACGAACATCTGTAGAACAGTAACAAAATCTGGGCCCAAAAGATATATACCAAAAACCCCAAATTCCAACAGAGAAGACACAGACCAAATTTGGTGCACTGATCCCATAGAATGGCCGCGGATGCGCGGCCAAACCATGGGTTTGGCCACGACTCCGCGGCGGTTTGGTGGGATCACGTGCTCAAATTTGGTCGGTGTACTTCTGAAACCCTGCACAACTTTCTGTGATATGTAGAATAATTTTAGGACATCATTTAAAATCTACAGAAACTGTGAATTTGAAAAATGCGGTTTTTGATATCCGGTTCGATCGATGTTTTAAACGCGTTAGCACAAGTTAGTAAAGCAAAATGGTGAGGCTCTGATACCACTGTAAGTCTACGGTAGCGCCCCGGCCGTCTACAGACGCCAAATGCGGAACAAAAACTTTTTAACTGGCGCTATCGTATACTATAACCCGGATCTGCCATTATTGCTAAACTAACAAATTGTAAAGAGAGTAGAAAGGTTATACCGAACGATCCGAGTCCTTCGTTCTTTAACCATCATCCCACGCTCCGTTGCGGCTGCTCCGATCTCGTCGATCTCCGATCTCCTCGTCCAGGTAGCACCACGTCAACGATTCTTTAAACGGGCTCCCGCCTCTGACTCGAGGCAACTCGGTCGTCAAGTTTGCTAAAAAAGACGACCAAGAATGATGTAGAATATGAGTAGATTACTTTGTCTCACTTCGTCCAAAACCGTGGACGATCGGTTAATAAAGTTGCCACTCGAATCGGGTGATGGAATGAAAGAGGCTATGAAATTTCCATGCACCCAAAACTAATCAAAATGAAATCAACCAAGTGAATGAGAGAGAGGGGAGGGACCGGCCATATAAAGAGAAGGAGGAGGGTGAGTGTAGGAGCAAAGAAGGAAGGTGATAATAAACCTTAAGCTTATCATAACCATTCATGAAAGCATGAGTCACAAAGAGCAATTAATGCAAACCAATGAACATAATACAACTCTCCCTTGCATTAAATGAATCATTAATGGCACTAATGAGTCACATAACACCTCACCACTTCTAGAACCTTCTAGAAGAATCCACACTCATCTCAAGAAAAGATAAACCCGTCTTTAACCGAATGTTAAAAGACGGCTGATAGAAAACTGGAAACTGGCAACTTCCAAAAGTGATCCTGAAACGAATTTCAGGATAACCCCGTAACTGTATAAATATACCCGCATTTGTATTACGACCGAATACAAATGCAACTGAGACAAAGATATTATATCTACTCTATATAATACTCGGACCCGGCTTAAACCAAAGCCGACCAGTATCATCTGCCCGAAATCTGACACGTGCGTAAACGCACGTGCATTTTCCGAACCCTGCCATAAAACCATACGGCCTCTACAACGTTTCGCCCGAACTTGGGACACCGTCTGTGGGGGACTCTAATGACTCGTCAGTACCCTGGCAGTGGGTTTAACCACAAACCGTCAGCGGCACTAGCAATGCGTAACGGCTGCCCATGGACTGACCTCAAGGGAGGCCGATGAGCGAACTCATCCGGAAACCCTACTAAGCCTAACAGTGACAATGTATATACAGTCCGGTCCGTTCGCCTATGAGTATCGCATATCTTCCTAGGGGGCTAGTAACGTCAGACCCCCAATAGCAGTATAAGTCGTGTCGGAGTGTAGCCCAATAACACCCTGAGATACTACTGGAGTACCTACCAGTAAATCTCCTGCCACGGCCGTGGGCTTTGTGTAATGGCTCTCCTAGACACAGCACGATCTCGCCCCCAATACCGGGAGAGACGAATCCCCTGCCGATCCGCTCACGTGCCTCCATGTGGCTCGGGACTGTACCCAAAAACTACCTGTTTGCACGACTCCTTTGAGCCGTGGTAGGGTAGAAATCAAAGCACAGTGGGAACTCACATGAGACAAATGACGACCTCAGGTCGATGAACTAACCTGTACACATGTCACCAGGGAACTGCTATCTGACGATATGTATAATACCAACTAGCAGATTCCTGGCGAGTCCTGTCCGGTGTACTCATAACCCAATGAGCACCTGTATACATCTTAGGTGATCCAACTGACACCAGTGGCTTGTGAGACCGGCCACCGCCTCTCGTCGGGGTCTCGACTGTATACACTAGTCTACTCCGGAGTATCGATGCCCTGTCTCGAAACTCCCACGACTAGGGACCACAATTAAGGATATGCATATAAACCACCCAACTCTCACGTAAATGATTTCCATCATACTGTTGGTAGTAAAGCAAGATCCTAAGGGCTCTATCAAAGTGTAACATGTAATCAGTCACCTGAACATGTACACGACTGATAAAGGCAAACCAGACAGCATACTATCATCTCGAGTAAGACTGTCCTACCGGTATAGGTCCTCCGCAATAAGTGCAATCACGTACCTGCGATCCAATAATTGACTATGAGGGCACTATCACCAACACATACATATTCAAATACGCCGCATCGTAATCAAGAATCAATATGAGGAAACTGAAACGTCATACGAAAAGTACATAAGTTAGAACCTACGAACTACGCATGCAAGAAGGGCCAAACAAATCCTCGATGTCGATGTACAAACGTCAAAACATCGAGTTAAAACCCAAATACCAAAACCAAAGTTAAAACGAAGTCGCAAAACGAAACAGCAACATAAGAAAACACCTCCAGATTTTACCCTAGGTTGAATTAGCCAATTTTGCAGATGTGGAGGGTTTAATTTACTAAAGATAAAGCCATGGATCTAGTACGAATCAATTTGGTCATATCCAGGCCGCAAATTGCGGCCAAATGGGTTAAATCTGCGGCCTAAATGAAGGAGTTGGGGCTCGAGTCTCTATGGTAGCTTCCAGGTTGCCTGCACGACTCACAGTAATCGCTAAATAATTTTTAAGGTCCCCGGGTTATAGCAGATCTCCAAAACACATCACCAAAACCAACAAAATCCGACATTGGGGTTTCTAAGTTCAAGATGTGGGGTTTCAGTCTCATGTTTGGTCCAAGTTTTATCAATAAAGGGGTTGTAGTCACTTAAAACACCTCAATTTCACTTTTCCAATACACACAAAAGCCTAACCTCCTTTTGTAATTTTCCAAGTTCACTAAACCTCACTTAATCACTTCTAAACTAATATAGAAGTTAAAGTAAATAAATTACTACACTAATGGTGAAGGAAATACCTCATTTGGCAACTCAAAAAAATTTCTTGAGTTGCCCCAAGGGCCCAAAATCCTATCTTGCTTAATCTCCCATACTTGTAGTGAGCTTGTGCAAAATTTTAATGAAGGGATTATGGTGTTTTGGTGTGGATTTTGGGTTGTTGTGAGGAGGTAGAGGAGGTAGAGGGAAGAGGCAGCCATGGTAGAAGAAAGAGGAGAGGAATGAAGAAAAATTGAAGGGAAGAGATAATGAGCCAATGGTCAAAGAACCCCTTACCTCTCTCTCTCTTCTTTCTCTTGCCCATACCTCCTTATTTTATTCTTTTCCCTTTTCTTTTCTTTATCTTTTCATTTGCAAAACAATTGAAAAACCCAAAATGAAACCATGCACAAAAAGAAGAAATCATGGTAGAATAAAATGTACCAAGTGTATAACATGACATGGTGCATGTCACAAACACAAAACAAATCAATGCATGATTAAATAGTAATCGAGTTTAGTAATATTAACTTATATACAATTCATTGTATACTAAATTGTAAAATTCCCAATTTTCATAAATTCTTTTAAAATCCAAAAATTGATATAAATTTCCAAATATTGTCCAATTTATCGGTATATAATTATACCATATCATTAAACTAATTTCCACACATTAAAATATTCATAATATTTATTATTTAATTATTTAATTTCTCAAAAATAATATTTTATTTTTCTGAAATGTTACGTTAGGTCCTTTTTAACTCACCTCCATTCTTATGATGAGACAATATTATCGAGACCTGGAGGTGGGGCGGAGGAAATCTAGTTATGATAAAGCGGCACCTGTAAAAACAGGAGCTCCTCCGTGGGGTCAGTGGAAAAATACGGTTTTAATTTATGCCCATTCACTTTAAAAATATAACCGTTTTTAATATTTTCAACTTCAACTGCCCCGTGCGGGTATACATACCGCACCACAAATGGTCCTTTCCAACGAGGTCTTAGCTTACCCTCATGAAGATGGAGACGGTAATCGTAAAGAAGGACTTGTTGTTCCGGGATTAAAGTTTTTCTCAAAATATTTTTATCGTGAAATACTTTAGTCCGGTTCTTTACTATAACCGCATTATCGTAAGCTTCATCGTGGAGTTCGCTTAGCTCATTTAATTCCAGCTTCCGAAAGTTGCAGGCTTGATTTAAATCGAACTTAAGTTCTTTAATGGCCCACATTGCTTTATGTTCGATCTCGACAGGAAGGTGGCAAGCCTTTTCAAACACTAGGCGATAAGGAGACATAGCAAGATCGGTCTTATAAGTGGTACGAAATGCCCAAAGAGCATCCGTCAATTTGGTTGACCAATTTTTACTGTTTTTAGAAACTGTCTTCTCTAAATTTGTTTGATTTGCCTATTGGAAATCTTAGCTTGCCCGATCGTTTAGGGATGATAGGGCGTAGAAAGTTTATGGTTGATTGAATATTCCCGCATCAAAATCTCGAAAGACCGATTACAGAAATGCGTCCTATTGTCGCTAATTATAGCGCGAGGGTATCCAAATCGCGAAAAAATATTTTCTTTAAGGAACTTAATAATAACCTTGTTGTCATTAGTGCGATATGGTATTGCTTCCACCAATTTTGAGACGCAATCAACCGCTAACAAGATATATAAATTCCCAAAAGAGTTGAGAAAATGACCCATAAAATCAATAGCAAACGTCAAAAATTTCCACAACCAAGATAGGTTGGAGTGGTATCTCATTTTTTTGAGAAATCCGACCCGTGTGTTGATACCGTGGACAAGTTTTGCAATGATCAAATACATCTTTGAATAATGTAGGCCAGTAAAAACCACATTGCAAAACTTTCTCCACCGTTTTACATGGACCAAAGTGACCACCACATGCCTGATCATGACAGAAAGACAAAACACTCTTGAATTCATCATTAGGGACACATCTGCGAATGATTTAGTCGGGACAATCCTTAAACAAATAAGGTTCATCCCAGTAAAAATGCTTTACTCGGGATAGAAATCGATGATTGTCTTGTTTAGACCATTCACTGGGAATAAGTCCCGTTGCAAGATAATTCACAATATCCACGAACCAAGGTTCGCAGGATACGGTCAAGAGCTGTTCGTCAGGGAAAGAGTCGTTTATTGGCAAGGTCATAGTAGGTGAAGAAGAGATGTGTGAAAGATGGTTGGCTACTACGTTTTCACATCCTCTCTTATCTTGTATGAAAATATCGAATTCTGGTAATAACAGGATCCAACGTATTAACTTGGTCTTAGCATCCTTCTTTGATAAAAGATGTTTTAGGGCGGAGTGATCGGTGTAAACCATAATCGGTGAGCCAATCAAGTAAGGACTTTTTCTAATGCAAATACAGCTGCCAAGAGTTCTTTCTCGGTAGTTGTATAATTAATTTGGGCATCATTCAAGGTCTTACTTGCATAATAAATCGCATGTGGTATCTTATCAATGTGTTGTCCTAAGACTGCACCAATAGCAAAATTTGATGTATCACACATTAGCTCAAACGGGTGGTTCCAATCAGGAGATGATAGAACATGGGCTGTAGTGAGAGATCTTTTAAGTGATTCAAAAGCAGCTTCACAATCCGAATCGAAGTGAAATGTAGTATCCTTTGCCAAGAGAAGAGTTAAAGGTCTAGCAATTTTGCTAAAATCCTTAATGAATCTCCTATAAAATCCTGCGTGACCAAGGAAAGGCCGTATATCTTTGACGCATTTGGGATGAGGAAGGTTATGGATGACATCTATTTTAGCTCTGTCTACCTCAATGCCTTTTCGTGAAATGACATGTCCAAGCACGATACCTTCTTGGACCATGAAATGGCATTTTTCCCAATCCAAAGTTAAGTTCTTATCCTTACAGCGGGTAAGAACTGCGTCAAGATGACGTAGGCAATCCTCAAATGAGTTCCCAAATATAGAAAAACCGTCTATGAAAATCTCCAGAAAATTCTCTACCATGTCTAAGAATATCTCCATCATACACTGCTGAAATGTAACGGGAGCATTGCATAACCCAACGGGCATGCGTCTATAAGCAAATGTACCGAAAGGACAAGTAAATGTTGTTTTATCTTGATCCTTTTCGGTGATAGGGACCTGGTTATAGCCAAAGTATCCGTCCATGAAAAAATAATATTCATGTCCAGCTAATCGTTCCAACATCTGGTCAATGAAAGGTATAGGGAAGTGATCTTTCCTCGTTGCGGCATTGAGTTTTCTATAATCAATACATACACGCTACCCAGTTTGGGTGCGTGTTTTGATCAACTCATTAGCTTCATTAGTTATGACCGTGATGCCAGACTTTTTAGGGACCACATGAATAGGACCTACCCATTGGCTATCAGAGATTGGGTAAATTATACCACTATCTAGGCACTTGACGATTTCTTTCTTTACCGCCTCCTTCATGATGGGATTTAACAGTCTTTGTTAGTCTCGGGTTGGTTTGGCTTCATCCATCAAATGTATATGATGTTCAACAATTAAGGGACTAATCCCTTTGATGTCTGCCATTGTCCAACCAAAAGCTTGCCGATTTGATCTCAAGACCATCAAAAAAGCGTTCTTTTGCTCTAAAGCTAGAAAAGTGGATATGATCACGGGCGAAGACTCATTCTCACCTAAATATACATATTTAAGATGAGAAGGTAACAGTTTGAGATCTAATGTCGGCGGAGAGACAATAGAAGGTGGGGTAAGGGAATGATATTCGGATTCCCTAAGAAGTTCATAACTTGCATAGGATATTGACTCGGAAAGCGCTACTGACTTTTGTGATGAGTCAAAAGGTTCAAACTCGGGGGTGGACTCGTCAAAGGTATCCTCGCTATAATAATGTGCTAGATCAAGTAATGATGTACTAATGTCATTGAGATCATTATAGCAAAGTTCATCAACCTTGTAACTTTCGGAAGCTATCTCGTGGACAGAACAGACATCAAGTAAATGAGCAGAAGGTTCATATGGTTGACTTCTTAGCTTGTCAATGTTAAGCTCAATTGTCATTTTCCCAAAGGTTAGGTTCATAGAACCGTTACGACAATTAATGACAGCATTGGAAGTGGCTAAAAAGGGTTGACCGAGAATCACCGGAATTTGGTTCCGTGGGTTCGCTACAGGTTGTGTATCTAAAACAATAAAGTCCACAGGGAATATAAATTCCCTGAATTTTATCAACACATCCTCAAGCTCACCCTTAGCTTTGGTGATAGATCGATCCGCCATCTGGAGAGTGCAGTGGGCAGGTTTCAACTCTCCAATACCTAACTGCTCGTAGACAGAGTAAGGAAGCAGGTTAACGATAGCGCCAAGGTCGAGTAGAGCACAATTAATATTTTTACCCCCAATAGAAATAGAGATTGTAGGATAGCCAGGGTCCTTACGTTTCTTTGGTAATTGCTGGGTAAAAGCTGTGCTAACATTACTCGTCATGAACACCTTTTTCGGCACTTGAGTTCTTCTCTTCCTAGTGCACAAGTCCTTAAGTATTTTCGCATAAGCCAGAACTTGTTGGATAGCATCTAGGAGAGGGATATTTATGTTAACTTGTTTAAACATTTCCATAATCTTCTCCATTTGTGTGTTAGGTTTGTTGGCCCTCAACCTATTTGGATAAGGAGCTTTATCAATAATAGTTGGGTCTAACATTTGTGGAGAAGTTCGTGTGGGTAGAACGGATTCCAGAATTGGAGTGGGGATCGTTTCAGGTTGACTCAAAGAGGTGGGCGGAGGGTTCGAGCCTAGGGGAAAACGAAGAATCGGCTCGGAAGAAGATGGACTAGATGAAATAGGGTCAGAAGTGGAAGTGGAAGCCGGGGTGTCATTGATTGATTCATCCTTATCAACCTGTTCACCGACTTGGTTATTCAGTACTCTTCTAGATCTCACGTGGTAATGACATTCATATTATGATATTGTGAGTGTCCAGGATTCGGTAAAGGTTGAGATGGAAGTTTCCCTTTCTCTCTAACACTCATTGTGGCATTTAATTGTGCAATTTGTGCTTCTATCGATTTTATACTCTCACCGTAGGAGGCGGAGTCCTTCTTTATGGTATCGATAGAAGAACTTATATCAGCCGACATTTGCATGGAATGCTTCATAAACAAATCCAAGGTTCGTTCGAGTGAAGGGGAGTTTTCGGTACCGGCCGTTTGGAAAGAATTATTATAAGGTGCAGAATTGTTGGCAGGATTTTGAAAAGTTTGTGGTTGAAAGGGGTGCTGACTCTGTGGTGGTTGCTGTTGCTGTGGAGGAACTCTTTGATAATTATTTTGGTTTGGAATCGTATTTTGAGATTGGTGTTGGTTCCAAGCAAAATTAGGGTGGTTCCTCCAACCCTGATTATATGTGGAAGAATAAGGATTGTTTCTAGGTCGTTGCTGAAAAGCAGCATTAGTGTGTTCTTGACCTTGAAACGGAGAATTCAAAGGACATTCTTCCGTCAGATGTGATGGATCGGAACAGCATCCACACACGGTTTTAGGGAGCGTCACCTGGTTTAGGGAGGCTAATAAAAATTTGTTTTCCATATCTTCGAGTTTCTTTTGCATTGCTGCCATTTCGGCTATTACTACTATGGAAACATCAAGTTGATGGATACCTCCTATAGATGATGGTGGACTAACGCTTTCCCATTACAAAGTGTTTTCAGCAAAATCTTTCAAGAATTTCCAGGCTTCACCATCGTCTTTAGACATGAAATTGCCTTGACATATGGTTTCAAGTATCTGTTTTGCCGTTGGATTAATACCCTCATATATAATTCGGTACAGATCCCATCTATGGATTCCCTGATAAGGACATTGGATAAGCAGATCCTTGAACCGTTCAAAGTATTTCCAAAATGGTTCATTGGGAAGCTGTGTAAACTGGTTGATTTTACTTCGAACACGGTCGGTCTTATGATTGGGATAAAATTTCTTAAGGAATGCTATAACGAATTCATCAATTGGAAATAGAGTGTACGGTTGTGTTATAAAGCCATTTTTCGACTAAATCGCACAAAGTAAACGGGAGAAGAAGTAAACGCATAGTATCCACAGAAAGTTATGAAATGCCCATCATAGCACATGCGTTTTCAAATTTGGTGATAAAAATATATGCTTCTTCAGACTCTAGACCGTGGAATTTAGGCAAAAGATTGATAAAGTGTGGTTTGATTTCAAAATTATCTCCATTGGCTAGTGGAATAGAAAGACAAGTAGAAAGAGGATCACGTATAGGATAGCTTCTCTCTTGGAGAGATATACGCAGTAGATTCTGTGCACCTGTGGGTGGTGGCAGAGTGGTGTTATTAAAATTTGATGGAGAACCGTCCATCTGTTAGTGATATGTATGCCCTAGAGGCCATTACTGTACATACAATGTATATTGTAGTGGATTCTTGGACATATATATGGAGGACTTTCTTGCTTGACATGATAGTATACTATTTGGTTGCTCTTTATCTTAACATGTACTCTGATTGTCTCTATGTTAAATGTTGATAAAGCCCTTAGGATGAGTACTTGACTACCAGGACTATGATGTAGATCATACTAGTGGGGACAGAGTAGTCGCTAAGTACATCTTTCAAATGTTCCTACTCGTAGGTGTATCGAGACAGGGCATCGATATACCAGAGTAGACTAGCGTATAGCATCTCGATCCATGTAGATGGGCGATGGATGATCCCATATCCATTGGTGTTTGACATCAGAGACAGTATATGGGTGCTCAGTGGAGACTGGATACACTGGACGGACTCGCCGAGAACTCCCAGATGGTATTATACCTCACGTCAGATGGAAGTTCTCTGGTGACACTGGTACAGGTTAGTCTGTAGACTCGAGATCGTCATAAAGTCTTGTGTGATTCCCACTGTGCTTTGATTTCCACCTTACCACGTTCAAGAGAACATGCAAAACGGTGGCTTTTGGGTACAGTCCTGAATCACATGGAGGCAATGAGCGATAGGAGGGGTTTCGTCTCTCTCGGTATTGGGAGTTGATGTTGCGCTGTGATCGATTGGCTGTAACTGTAAATCCCTAGCCAGGGTTGCTGAGATTTACTGGTAAGTGTTATCAGTAGTTTCTCGAACTGTTATGGACCTCATATCGACACAACTTATCGGTTACTGGGGTCTGACGTTTACCACCCCTAGACTGGATATGCGACATATCAGACGAAGAGACCGGACTGTACGGGAGTGTTACTGATTGGATTCACAGGAGAATGTAGAGGCTTGCTTGTTGATCTTCTGATCGCTCAATACCTGGGTGGCTGTTACGTTTAGCTGACCGCTTGCAGCTTGTAGGTGTTTGATATGATCATCACCTACTGCCGGCGTATTGATGATTCTGTAGAGTCCAACACAGAGGTTTTCTGGCTCAGGCAAAACGGAGTAGGAGCACATATGTGATATGTACGGGACCGAGAATAATACGTGTATGTGATACCGTATTAGATTCTCGCAATATGTGATATCGGCCGGGTATATGTGATATAGCCGGGTCATCGGATCAAGTATTAATTCGATGAACTGATACATTTTATATTAGTCGGTTATTTGTGAAATAGCCGAATTATTGGATCAAGTATTGATTCGATATTTTAATGATATATTACATTATATTAATTAACATAAGCTCACTTAAAAATTCTTTTTCACACATGATGATACATTGATATATATGTGATATATGTTAATTGTATTATTTTATTTTGTTACAAAATATTGTATATGTGATATATAATATTGTAACATATTAGGGTTACAAATTCAATTAGGGTTTTGAGATTAAACCATGTTAGGGTTTGAATTAGGGTTATTGTTTTCGATGAGCTTTGTGGAAGCTTCTTGAAGCTTTGACTTTGTCCTCACTCTTTGATATTTTCTATAGATATTTATTAGCCCAATCCTAACCTTAACCTAGGGTTTATTCTCCATAAGGATTAAGCATGACATGCTTAACCCTAGGTTGCAATTGTAACCACAACAATAATTCATTCATTCAACACAAAAAGGATTTTCTTCTTCTTCTTCTTCCTCTCTTGAAAAAGCTTCACAAGCTTTTCATTTGTGATGGATGTTTTGTGAGAAATTGAAAACAAAAGAGAGCAAAATTCCTACTTCATCATTCTCATCTATTCTAGCCACTTAGATTAGGGTGTTTGATTTACTAATACTTGATTAGTGAAGCAAGAGATTGGGTTTGAGTTTCTTCAAGGTAAATCATCTTAGTTTTTGAAGATTAGAAGCAATGTTGCATCATTCTCTTTATGGAGCCTCTCTAGAGTCCGGGTACATGATGATCGCAGCGAAGGGACCTCGACTCGGAGTTTATGAAGAGAAGGAACGGACTACACAAGTTGTAATCCCTAACTCTTAGATGTTAAAGTGTTAATATGCTAGTTTTTGTTTGATTCTCTAGTTAATGATCTAGGTTTAGGGTTATCTATAATGGCAAAATTTGAAATTGGCATGAGATGCCACCCGAAACCTTGCTGCCGTTGTAGGTAACCCAACAGTGGTATCAGAGCCTAGCTATAGAATTAGACGGATAAGTGTAGGATTACGAAACCGAAACAACTCCGAAACACCCGATGCAAAACCCTAGTTTCTGTCGAATTATTTCTGGTGTCAAATAATTTTTCAAACAGTTGAAGAATGTTGTATGGGATACAATATAAACACACCCCAAAACCAAACCCCCTGCTCGGAATTTGGCCATCCTGAAGGCCAATAAATCCAGCCTGCTCGGATTTTTGGGGACTCTGGGGTTTGTGTTTTGGGTGGTGTTTTCTTCTCTAGGGTTTGGTACTTCAGGTGTTGTTTATTTTTGCTAAATTTGCATGAGATGTTTATTTACTATAAAGGTAATTCGGAGTGTTTCGTATTCGCAATTCTAGCTTTGTTTCGGTTTGTTTAGACAGTGTTAAAAACTTCGAACGGATATCAATAACTCACTTTTTCCCCTACCGGAAAATTTCCAAGTGTTGGATTTTTCCTTAGTTAATGAACATTCAAATATCGTGCAAGTAACGCGGTGGACCCTCTAGAAGAACGAAACCTTAACTCGATTATGTGACCGTCAGAACCGCCTTTAAACCCTAAGGTTTGTGGCAGTTCCGCGTTGCCACATGTGAGGCGTTGGTTTGACCCTTCTACGGCTGGTCCATTGGTACTGCGGCATGTGATGGATGCTTTTAAACTAAGTTCAAGTGTTGAGCAAATAGGGAAATTTTGGGTGTTTGTTGATTCGATCGGAATGTTTAACGTCGTCTAACTTTTTCTGTAATGTGATACAATATTTGGAATCCACATATAGTTATGAGATAACTATTTTTAATTTTATAAATCTAGCAGTTTAGTCTCACTTGATCGGTTGCCATGGGATTTTGATGCGATCAAAAGTCTATCGCAATCACGTAGCGTACGCGGATACTCGCCGGGTAAACTTAATAGATAGCCACTCCCCATAGCCCCGACCAAGTGACTGTAGGAGAACCCCGTCGCCAAAAGCATCCGTTCGGGTGCTCGTGGCAGCAGTGTTCCGCTTTAGTGCACTTCGTCGACGGCATCGGGGATGCGGCCGTCTACTAAAGTTTCCGACGAGCATTCGATCAGAATGTCGGGAATCTTGTTGAATTTCCCGACTAGATATTGAAAAGTGTTTTCGAGATCGAGACTAAAATGCGCGGTTTATAATTGTTAGGCATGCGATGTCTAAGGAATTCATTTGGTTAGGCATGTGATGTCTAAAGAGGTTGCAGATTCCAACTGTTGTAGTTTTACACTTTCTTTTCTGCGACCGTAAGTGTAATATGTGGTGTATCGCCGGTTTCATTACTATACATCAACGACAATTGGGATACGCATATTTACTTACGTTGATGACATGTGATGTTATGCGTTGCTGTGATATGTTATATTAGATCGTCGTGTTTTGAATAGACGGTTTTTTTTTATGTGAGATGAGATTTTTTATTTTCATTCATGTAAAATTCATTGTATGTAATATTCTTTTATTGGGGCACTTCCGGGTTGAGGATGATGTCACCATTGTATATTATTTACTTTTCCACATTAGGATAGACCCAAGGCGGGGAGCACAAGTAACCGGGTTCTAGGGTCCAGTGGGAGACCATCTCGAGGAGTCGAGACCGGGTGTCCTAACTCTAGAATAGGCAGGGTTGCTTTCCACTCTCGTAGGGGTCTAGGGGTGTGGGATTGGCTATTCATCGCGACCGTGGAATCCGTGTTTTATACAGGCTCGTAATAAAACACGGACCTTCTAGTATATCCAATATTTCATATGTTTATTCTGCTGCGATATCTGTGATGTGATCATTTAATATGTTGAGATAGATACTGGATATAGTATATGTGATATATTATATAGACGTTACTTATGTTTTACACCCGCGCTAGCACTGCCCCGCTCTGCATTTAGTTGCCTAACCTAACGGTGTACGAGGGGACATCGAGGCGAATGCGGATGGCATAAGCGTACGTTGTATTTATCTGTGAAGTTTAGGTAACTTAAAATGATGGGACTTCATTATGAGATTAATGAAATAAAAGAAACCTAAAAATGTTGTGGAATCGAATTTTCAAAAACAGGTAGTTCTAGTTCTTGTTTTGCATAGCGGTATTCCTTATAGAATATCCAGCACCTTATTCGATAAGGAAAGAGCCGAGATCCCTTCACCGGGAGTGACCTCTTTAGCAATAACTGACAGATGCTACAACCCTCGGTTTTGTCTTTTGATTGCTTTTCTAGTTCTTGCTTTGCACAGCGGTATTTGTGAAATATCCTTCACCTTATTCGATAAGGAAAGAGCCGAGATCCCTTCACCGAGAGTGACCTCTTTAGCAAAACTAGTAAAAGCCTAAAAAACACTCCATTTTAAATCACTCGATTCTACGACGATATCAAGTTCATTACGCAAAGGGTTTTCTTAAAATCCTGTCGTAGCCCTCCGTCATTTCAGATAAGTAATTCATAGTATTCGTGCTACGTTTGTTGGCCTGTGTCAAGACGTAGTGTGCGATAGCTATTTATGCTTATCTGCTAAAGCATATGATGCGATTGAGTTAGGGTAGTCGTGCGACTTTGTTGGCCTACGTCAAGGGTCGTGCGGGTGGGTTTAATTCAATCGAGAAATGTACAGGTTGAACTTGACTAGCGGACTATGGTTTGTTGGCCTGCATCAAGGTCATAGGACGTTAGGAGCAAAATATTATTGGAAATTTCAAGTGTTGAAATTTGCAATGAGATTGCATACCTCCTATGAGATAGTTAGATCCCGATACCCGCTGCGAGTAGGAGTTACTCCTGGGAAAGTTTTACACATTACAATTAGCCGATCAAGTAGGTGTCTAGAAAGGTGTCAACGGGGTTACGTCCCTGGGAAACGAGATTTATTTTAATTAGGTCCGTGCGAAAGCATGAGAAACCTCCCTCAAAGTACTGGTACTGGCCTGGCTGAAAGATTGGAGAACTTGTAGGGTGTAATTAATCCCGGTTAGTCTTTCCTTTTAGGGTTTAAAGGAAGATTTGACTAAAACGGTGGGAGCCATCCTGATTAGATATATTAATAACCAATCTAATCTTGCAAGAGTATACGCTGAGTGTTTTCTTCTCTCTCTCTCCAGGTAGCGACCATGTCACACCTTAATCAAGATAATAATACGGATGTATTGACCGAACCCGCTTGTTATACTTAGCTAGGGAACGTTGGTCCCGCTCCAACTTATAATTGTTATAAGACCGAACAGGAAATTGGGGATTACCAGAATTCCCATGCCGTACAAACGAAGAAAGTGCATGCTGATGCATCTTCTTCGGGTGTGTTCATTACAGAGAACTGTTTCTTAGTATCCTTTACGTCCTGGGTATGAGATACCAGATCAGGATCCCGCATATGTAATAAGTTACATGGGCTACAGATAGGTAGAGAACCGAGAAAGGGCGATAAGTTTTAAGAGATAAAAATAGTGCAAGTGTTGCAGTCAAGTATGTTGGCTGTTATCACCCTGTATTACCAAATATATTGATTCTGAATAAATGTTATTAGATACCGAACCTGATATACAATATCATATCAGTCTCTTTATTGGTAAAGAAGGATATAATTTTGTAGTGTTGGATAATGTTTTGAACATTTTCCTATATCAAGAGTTGATCGGTTCAGGCACGTTATCTAAAAGCATATACGTTCTAAATCAAACCACGGTTCTTAACGTACAAAACACACACAAGAGGAAGAGTTCTTCTTGAGGCATTGTAGACTAGGTCATATCAATACGACCCGACTAGCTAAGTTACATAGAGATGCATATTTAAATCTGTTAGAATTTAAATCTTGTGAAACTTGCCAGTCATGTCACAAAGATAAGATGGCCATAGTTCCATTTATTGGAAACATAGAAAGAGTTAGTGAACTCTTGGGATTGATACATGATGATTTATGTAAGGTCCCTTGTCTACACATGCCAGGACCGGTTCTTTGTACTTCATTACATTCACTGATGATCTCTCAAGATTCGAACATATGTTCCTGTTGAAACACAAATCTGAAGTTTTTGAGAAATTCAATGAATATAAGTTAGAAGTAAAGAACCAAAATGGGTAAAAGTATTATGTCCTTTGATGTGATCAAGGAGGAGAATACTTGAGCACAGAATTCCTGGACTATTCTAAAGGAAAATGAGATTCTCTCTCAGCATTACTCCTCCGTATACACCACAGCACGTCGTTGCATCGGGGCGGGGCAATCGCACCCTATGTGATATGGTGTGCTCTATGATGAGTACTACTGAGTTGCCCATTTCCTTTTGGGGATATGCACTTGAGATGCTGCATACCTATTGAATAGGGTTCCAACCAAATCAGGTGCCTGCTACTCCATATGCGATATGGTATGGGAAGAGCCCATCTCTTAAGTAAGTTAAGATTTGGGGTTGTCCGGCCTATGTCTAAAAGCAAAATCTGGACAAACTCAAGGCAGGTCAGTTCTGTGGAAGTTTGTTGGATATCCCAAGCATTGGCAAGGGAATATCTTCTACCGAACCGAGGAACAAAAGGTGTTTTATTTCTCGGCATGCCACCTTTTTGAGAAAAAGGGAATTTCTTATGAAGAAATTAGTGGTCATGAAGGTAGAACTGGAAGGAGTTCCAGCTATACAAACTGTAGCTGATGATTTGGTAGAACCGAAGGATTCAATAGTTCCCAACGAATCTCAGCCTCTCCGCCGATCTGGTAGGGTTCCTCACCCACCTGAGAGATACTTCGGTTTTCTCTATGACAATAGGAGCGAGGATTGAATCATGAGATGATGACCCAACTAGTTTCGACCAGGCCATCAAGAGTGGGGACTCTGTGAGTGGCTGGATGCTGAGCGATCTAAGATGGAATCCATATACACCAACAAAGTATGGACTTTGGTTGCTTTATCTGAAGGGTTAAATCTCCATCAGGAGCAAGTATATCTTGAGAAGATTACTAGGTGTACATGGAGAAGTTGCGACTTTCAAAGCTATGCTTAAATTCATCCAGATCCTACTTGCCTCTGCTACATACCATGACTACGATATCTGGCGGTTGGGTGTCATGACTGCTTTTCTAAATAGTGATTTAGAAGAGAGCGTCAATAAGTACACAGCCAGAGGGCTTTG
Source organism: Agapanthus africanus (assembly GCA_030015575.1). Taxonomy (NCBI): domain Eukaryota; kingdom Viridiplantae; phylum Streptophyta; class Magnoliopsida; order Asparagales; family Amaryllidaceae; genus Agapanthus; species Agapanthus africanus. The sequence goes on along the minus strand of JASDDO010000026.1, from coordinate 151,329,733 downwards.
TAGACAGTGGGAGCAGCGGAAACGTGTGCAAGTTGCTTTATGGGTTAAAGCAGGCATCGCGGAGTTGGAACATCTATTTTGATGTAGTAGTCAAAGAGTTTAACTTCATCAAAATGGTAGATGAACCTAATATATACATAAAGGTAGTAGGAAATATGGTGGTGATCCTCGTATAGTACATAGATGGCATACTCTTGATAGGGAAGGAGTTTCCTATGCTACGCTCGGTCAATCTTCTCTTATCACAAGGATTCTCCATATAAGATCAAGGTGATACCTCCTAAATCCTGGGTTTTAGATCTATGAGATAGATCTAAATGGATGTTAGGGTTCTCACTATGTGTAGTGAGATGGTATCAATTGATCCTGGGGAGAATCACTGGAATGCTTTCAGGGTGGTAAGGTCAACTGAATGTCAGTCACAGGCATTGTATTTGCCCTCAGTGGAGAGACGGTATGTTGGAAGAGTTCTAAGCTAGATACCATGACACACTAGACGATAAAGGCTAGATACATCATTACCTAGGATTCTACCAAAGAAGCAGTCTGGATATATATAAGTTCATGAGATGAACTTCGTTCCTACCATTGTGTGACAATGGAGTTGTGGCTTATGCCTAGGAACCCCCGTCCTATCAGAGATCTAGTCATATTCTTAGGCAGTATCACCTGATCATGGAGATGGTTGATCTCCAGGGAGATCGAGATAGGAGAGTAGATACAGAGGACAACAGCGCGGATCCACTCACAAATGCCTATTTCCCAGTAGAGACTTTTATGGGATGGTTGAGTATGAGACACTTTAACCACAGCTGATTGTTGGGTATGAGATACTACAATAGAAAGCCCTAGTGCAAGTGGGAGATTGTTAGTGATATGTATGCCCTAGAGGCCATTAATGTACATACGATGTATATTGTAGTGGATGCTTGGACATATATATGGAGGACTTTCTTGCTCGACATGATAGTATGCTATCTGGTTGCTCTTTATCTTAACGTGTATTCTGATTGTCTCTATGTTACATGTTGATAAAGCCCTTAGGATGAGTACTTGATTACCAGGATTATGATGCAGATCATACTAGTGGGGACAGAGTAGTCGCTAAGTACATCCTTCAAATGTTCCTAGTCGTAGGTGTATCGAGATAGGACATCGACATACCAGAGTAGACTGGCGTATAACTTCTCGACCCATGTAGATGGGCGATGTTTGATCCCATATCCATTGGTGTTTGACATCAGAGACAGTATACGGGTGCTCAGTGGAGACTGGGTACACTGGACAGACTAGCCGAGAACTTCCAAATGGTATTATACCTCACATCAGATGGCAGTTCTCTAGTGACACTGGTACAGGTTAGTCTGTAGACCCGAGATTGTCATAGAGTCTTGTGTGATTCCTACCGTGCTTTGATTTCCACCTTACCACGTTCAAGAGAACATGCAAAACAGTGGCTTTTGGGTACAATCTCGAATCACATGGAGGCAATGAGCGATAGGAGTAGTTTCGTCTCTCCCGGTATTGGGAGTTGATGTTGCGCTGTGATCGATTGGCTATAACTGGAAATCCCTGGCCAGGGTTGCTGAGATTTACTGGTAAGTGTTATCAGTAGTTTCTCGAACTGTTATGGACCTCATATCGACATGACTTATCGGTTATTGGGGTCTGACGTTTACCACCCCTGGATTGGATATGCGACATATCAGACGAAGAGACCGGACTGTACGGGAGTGTTACTGATTGGATTCACAGGAGAATGTACAGGCTTGCTTGTTGATCTTCTGATCGCTCAATACCTGGGTGGCTGTTACGTTTAGCTGACCGCTTGCAACTTGTGGGTGTTTGATATGATCATCATCTACTGCCGGCGTATTGACGATTCTTTAGAGTCTTACACAGAGGTTTCCTGGCTCAGGCAAAATGGAGTAGGAGCACATATGTGATATGTGCGGGACCGAGAATAATACGTGTATGTGATACCGTATTAGATTCTCGCGATATGTGATATCGGCCGGGTATATGTGATATAGCCGGGTCATCGGATCATGTGTTGATTCGATGAACTGATACATTTTATATTAGTCGGTTATTTATGAAATAGCCGGATTATCGGATCAAGTGTTGATTCGATAATTTAATGTATAATTATATATTTGATATATTACATTATATTAACTAATATAAGCTCACTTAAAGATTCTTTTTCTTATATGATGATACATTGATATATATGTGATATATGTTAATTGTATTATTTTCTTTTGTTACAAAATATTGTATATGTGATATATAATATTGTAACATGTTAGGGTTACAAATGCAACTAGGGTTTTGAGATTAAACCATGTTAGGGTTTGGATTAGGGTTATTGTTTTGGATGAGCTTTGTGGAAGCTTCTTGAAGCTTTGACTTTGTCCTCACTCTTTTATATTTTCTTTAGATATTTGTTAGCCCAATCCTAACCTTAACCTAGGGTTTATTCTCTACAAGGGTTAAGCATGACATGCTTAACCCTAGGTTGCAATTGTAACCACAACAATAATTCATTCACTCATCACAAACAGGATTTTCTTCTTCTTCTTCCTCTCTTGAAAAAGCTTCACTAGATTTTCATTTGTGATGGATGTTTTGTGAGAAATTGAAAACAAAAGAGAGCAAAATTCCTACTTCATCATCCTCATTTATTCTAGCCACTTAGATTAGGGTGTTTGCTTTACTAATACTTGAGTAGTGAAGCAAGAGCTTGGGTTTGAGTTTCTTCAAGGTAGATCGTCTTAGTTTTTGAAGATTAGAAGTAAGATTGCATCATTCTCCTCATAGAGCCTCTCTAGAGTCCGGGTACATGATGATCGCAGCGAAGGGACTTCAACTCGGAGCTTATGAAGCGAAGGAACAGACAACAAAGGTTGTAATCCCTAACTCTTAGATGTTAAAGTGTTAACATGCTAGTTTTTGTTTGATTCTTTAGTTAATGATCTAGGTTTAGGGTTATGTATAATGCCAAAATTTGAAATTGGCATGAGAGATGCCACTCGAAATCTTGCTGCCGTTGTAGGTAACCCAACACCATCTCGGTGGATGTTGTGGGTGGTGAGGAAAAAGAAGATGAAGAAATACCGACTTTGGAATCGATAGAAGAAACGCGGACAAGACAGGCACTAGAATCCCGTGTCTAGCCGAGCATGCACTAAGCGGGTTTAGCTCAAGTGGCAGTGTTAAAATTTATTTATTTTTTATTTTTTTAAGGAAAAGTTTGTTTTGAAAAAGACGGATTTAGACAAACCATAAAAATGCACAATCAACTCTAAATCTAAGGTCACCTAGGTTAAGTCACTAGACCGCTCTTAGACTTCCAGAAGACAAATCGCAGGATCAATTCTCTACCATCTCTTTATTCTTCTTGTGGCCAGATAAGTGCCACGTAAGTGGGAGGTATCCGCTATGTAAATAGCGGGCCTAATTAAGTAACCACTTGCCTTAGACACACTTGCCAAGACAGCACAAAAGAAATGCGGATAAACAGTAGATTATCTATGACCTTCCTTTGTCCTAATTGAGCGCGACGGTACTTAGAGTCTTGGTCTAGATATTTTTTAATTAATGAAAGGTGATGCAGATGCTAGTTTTGTGATTTGTGGGGCTTTGGAAGGGTAATGAAATCCCCACCTAATCTGAATTTGGTCTTTACCCCTTAATTTTCCGTATTACAATATGCACAAACAATCAATATCAAAACACACAATAAGAATTCTTTTAAGTGGCGAATTTTTGCAAAGAATTCTGCAGAAAAATTGTTATTGGATTTTTCAGAGGAGAGAGAAGAAGATAGAAATTATACCACAGAGAGATGAAACCCTAGATCGTCCAAGATGCCGCGGTTCCGCCGCAAGAACGTGCCTATTGCCGCGGTTCCGCCGCCATGTTGAGAGTTCTTGGACTTTGTTTTCCTAAAGTTGCTTCACTTGCTTCTCTGGTCTTGATGAAATGATCTGAATCTTTATCTTCCTGCTACAATGATTCCAGATTCCCTTGCAAAAATTCACACACTAATCGTTAAGCACACGATGCGTTCTTGATTTATATTTCGATAGAATAATAATACTTCAACCCAAATAGCAAGAAAGAACAAATTACGCACGTATCCCCGGCAATGGCGCCATTTGATTGATGCTCAAAAAATGATTGATTCTTCTTTTGATTAAAAGAAAAGTACAGGAAGTAAAGAAGAGATGTTTTAGTAGTAAAGTAACCGCAATCAATAATGGTGTCGCATGTAGCTAGAGCTTTAGTGAGTACGGGTCATCCTCTGGGATTCGTGGAATTTTATCGTTTTTCCTTTAGATCGGTTGAAATAAATAGTAAATAAAATCAAGAAAATGGTTCAAGGTTTAGTTGAAATAATAGTTTCAAGAAAATCAAGAAATTGTCTTCAAGAAAGGAAATCATGAAAATATTCAAGGTCTAATTATCAAGAAAATATGAAGAAGGCTTGTAGGATTCAATTGGATTTAGTAGCCATGGATGACTAATAAAGGCGACTCATCTTATCTATTGACAGTTTAACACCAGATTGGTGGCGATGAATGCGAATTAGGATTTTTTAGGAAGAAACTAGGGTTTCTTCACTATAGTCCCTTGTCCTTTCATTGATCCCATTCATTTTCTAGTCCTTCACAAAAAGATCGTCAATCTTATCTCAAATCATGGTCAAGATTATTAAGAATTTGATATCGCGCCTGATGAGGATGTTAACGATTTTTTTGCGAAGGTTTGTAAACTTCATAAGACAAAAAAAAGTATAGAATTTTATCATCCATTGATCCACCCTAATCCTACGAATCCTATCAAGCGGAGATTTACTCGCTCATTATGAAAATCGAAGAAAGATTAGAAAAAGAACTCATAATGCGGAAATTAAAAGAAAGCGAAATTGAAACTAATTATCACCTTTATTATTCAACTTCAAGTTACAACTTCTTCAATCCGAGATTACAAGAAGAATTGCACTCGATCACTCCTTTGAAGAGCTAATTTTTTCGTCGATCTTCACGTCGCTCGATCACCGTGAGTCTTAGACCTGTCATGGATCGCGTGCTCGTTGATGATGATCGTCTTCATATAAAGAAGTCTTGAATGATTTCGCTTGATGAATTTCTCAATGATTCTTGATCTTGGATTTTGGATTTGTTGAATTTGTTGGTTCCTTTCTTGATTTGATTTGATCAAGAACTAGGATCAAATTGGAAAAGAAATTGGAATTAAAAGTTGGAACTGTTAGTTTACGAAACCGAAACGACTCCGAAACTTGAAACAAAATAATCCAGTTTCTGTCGAATTTTTAATGGCCTCAAAATTTTTTTTAAACAACTGCAGATATTGTATGAGATATAACATGAACACTGTGAAAATTTGAAGCATTTTGGGCTCAACGTGGCCGACCACATCACCCATAAAACTGGTGAACTCGGTCTATTTTGGGAATTTAGGGTTCAAATTTTCATGGTGTTCCAGTCTCTGGGTTTTGGCGTTTCAGGTGTTGTTTGTTTTTGCTAAATTTTCATGTGATGTTAACTTTCTGCAAAGGCAACTCGGAGTGTTTCGTAATCATAATTCTAACATGTATTCGAGTTATTTAGACGACGTTAAAATGTTCGAACGGATATCAATAACCCAATTTTTCCCCGCTGAAAATTTTCCAAGAGTTGGATTTTTTCCGAGTTTAAAATTTTCGGAAAATCATGCAAGCGATTCTGTGGACATTCTAGAAGAACGATACCCAAACTCGACTTTTTGGATCGCAGAACTGTGGTAATACCTTAGGGTTTGCCGGATTCTCATGGTGACATGAGTGAGGCATGGGTCGGCCCTTCTACGGATGGTTCATAGGAGCTGTGGCATGTTCTGGGTACATTTTTGAACTCAGCTCAAGTGTTGAGCTCTTTGGGAAAGTTTGGGTGCTTGTTTATTCGATCGAAATGTTTAACATCTTCTAGCTATCTGTGATTATGATACAATATTTGGAATCCACATAATTAGTTATGAGATAACTAGTTTTAATTTTATAAATCTACCAAGTTAGTCTCATTTTATCGGTTGCCACGGGATTTTGATGTTGATCAAAAGTCCGTCTCAATTACGTAGCATACGCGGATACTTGCCGTGTAACCTTAATAGATAGCCACGTTTCATAGCACCGACTATGTGACTGTAGGAGAACCCCGTTGCCAAAAGCATCCGTTCAGGTGCTCGCGGCCGCGGTGTTCCGCCTTAGTGCACTTCGTCGACGGCATCGGGGGTCCGGCCGTCTACTAAAGTTTTCGACGAGCATTCGATTGGCTTATCGGGAATCTTGTTGAATTACCCGACAGGTTATTGGAAAGTGTTTTCAATATCGAGACTAAAATGCGGGGTTTATAATTGTTAGGCATGCGATGTCTAAGAAATTCATTTGGTTAGGCTTGAAATCCAAAGTATATGATACATTGGGTTTATGATGTCTGAGGTGGTTGCGGATTCCAATTGTTGTAGTTTTTCACTTTCTTTTCTGCGACCGTAAGTGTATTATGTGGTGTATCGCCGGTTTCGTTGCTAGACGTCAACGATAATTGGGATACGCATATTTACTTACGTTGATGACATGTGATGTTATGTGTTGCTGGGATATATTATATTGGATCGTCGTGTTTGAATAGCCGAGGTTTTTTATGTGAGATGAGAGTTTTTTATTTTCATTCATGTAAAATCTTGTATGTGATATTCTTTTATTAGGGAACTTCTGGGTTGAGGATGATGTCACCATTGATGTATATTATTTACTTTTCCGCATTAGGATAGACCCAAGGAGGGGAGCACAAGTAACCGGGTTCTAAGGTTCAGTAGGAGACCATCTCGAGGAGTCGAGACCGGGTCTCCTAACTCTAGAATTGGTAGGGTTGCTTGCCGCTCTCGTAGGGGTCTAGGGATGTGGTTTTAGCTATTCATCGCGACCGTGGAATCCATTTTTTATACAGGCTTAATATAAAACCCGGAAATCCTGGTATATCCAATATTTCATATGTTGATTTCTGCTGCTGATATTCTGTGATGTGATCACTTTATATATTCTGAGACGAATGCTTATATATTATATATATGATATATAATTAATATTGATGCTTTCGTTTCTTCTATGATGTTTAGGAAGCATAAATGATGGGACTTCATTAATGAGATTAATGAAATAAAATAAACCTAAAGATGTTGTGGAATCGAATTTTCCAAAACAGGTAGCTCTAGTTGTTGCTTTGCATAGCGGTATTCGTTATAGAATATTCTGCACCTTATTCGATAAAAAAAGAGCCGAGATCCCTTCACCGGGAGTGACTTCTTTAGCAATAACTGGTAGATGCTACAACCCTCGGTTTGTCTTTTGATTGCTTCTATAGTTTTGCTTCGCATAGTGGTATTTATGAAATATCCTGCACCTTATTCAGTAAGGAAATAGCCGAAAACCCTTCACCGGGAGTGACCTCTTTAGCGAAACTAGTAAAAGCCTAAAAAACACTCCATTTTAAATCATTTAATTCTATAACGATATCAAGTTCATTACGCAAAAGGTTTTCTTAAAAACCTGTCGTAGCCCTCCGTCATTTCAGAAAAGTCTTATTTTAGTATTCGTGCTACGGTAGTTTGGCCTGCATCAAGGCGTAGTGTACGGTAGCTAAATTAGTACTTATCTGCAGCATGAGATGTGATTGGATTAGGGTATTCGTACGGCGTAGTTTGGCCTGCATCAAGGGTCGTACGGATGGGTTTAATTTAATCAAGAAATGTACGGGTTGAATTTGACTAGCGGACTATGGGTAGTTTGGCCTGCGTCAAGGTCATAGCCACGCTAGGGGCAAAATTATCGGGAATTTCAAGTGTTGAAATTTTCAATGAGATTGTATACCTTCTATGAGATAGTTGGATCCCGATACCCACCGCGAGTAATTATTACTCCTGAGAGAGTTTTGCACTTTACAACTAGCCGATCAAGTAGGTGTCTAGAAAGGTGTCAACGGGGTTACGCCCCTGGGAAAACGAGGTTTATTTTAATTAGGTCCGTGCGAAAGCACGGGGAACCTCCCTCAAAGTACCGACACTAGCCTGGCTGAAAAATTGGCGAACTTGTAGAGTGTAATTAATCCCGGCTAGTCTTTCCTTTTAGGGTTTGGAGGAAGATTTGATAAAAATAGTGGGAGCCATCCTGATTAGATAAAATAATAACCAATCTGATCTTACAAGAGCATACTCTGAGTGTTTTCTTCTCTCTCTCTCTCCTGGTAGCGACCATGTCATGCCTTAACCAAGATAATAATATAGATGCATTGACTGAACCTTCTTATTATACTGAGCTGGGGAACGTTGGTCCCGCTCCAACTTATAATTGTTATAAGACCGAACAGGAAATAGGGGAATACCAAGATTCCCGTACCGCCCAAACGAAGAAAGTGCATGATGATGCATCTTCTTCGGGTATGTTCGTTATAGAGAACTGTTTCTCAGTATCCTCTACGTCCTGGGTATGAGATACCGGATCAGGATCCCGTTAATGTAATCTCTTACATGGGCTATAGATATGTAGAAAACTGAGAATGGGTGATAAGTTTCATGAGTTGGAAACGGTGCAATTGTTGCAGCCAAGATGTTGGCAGTTATCACTCTGTATTACCAAATACATTGATTCTGAACGAATGTTATTAGATACCGAACCTGATATACAACATCATATCAGTCTCTTTATTATGTAAAGAAGGATATAATTTTGTATTGTTGGATAATGTTTTGAACATTTCCTATATCAAGAGTTGATCGGTTCAGGCACATTATCTAAAAGCATATACGTTCTAAATCAAACTACAGTTCTTAACGTACAGGAACACACACAACAGGAAGAGTTCAGAAATGAACGAATCCTTCTTGATGCATTGTAGACTAGGTCATATCAATGCGACCTGACTAGCAAAGTTACATTAAGATGCATATTTAAATCAGTTTGAATTTACATCTTGTGAAACTTTCGAGTCATGTCACAAAGATAAAATGACCACAACTCTGTTTACTGGAAACAGAGAAAGAGTTAATGAACACTTAGGATTAATACATGATGATGTATGAGGTCCCCTGTCTACACATGCCAGGACCGGTTCATTGTACTTCATTACATTCTCTGATGATCTCTCAGGATTCGGACATATGTTCCTGTTGAAACACAAGTATGAAGCTTTTGAGAAATTCATAGAATATAAGTCAGAAGTAGAGAACCAAAATGGGTATAAGTATTATGTCCTTTGATGTGATCAGGGAGGAGAATACTTGAGAACGGTATTCGTGGACTATTCTAAAGGAGAATGAGATTCTTTCTCAGCATTACTCCTCCGTATACATCATAACACGTCAGTGTATCGGGGCGGAGCTATCACACCTTATGAGATATGGTGCGCTCTATGATGAGTACTACTGAGTTGCCTATTTTCTTTAGGGTTATGCACTTGAGAAGCTGCATACCTATTGAATTGGGTTCCAACCAAATCGGGTGCCCACCACTCCATATGCGATATGGTATGGGAAGAGCCCATCTCTTAAATAAGTTAAGATTTGGGGTTGTTCGACTTATGTCTAAAAGCAAAATTCGGACAAGCTCGAGGCAAGGTCAGTTCTGTGGAAGTTTGTTGGATATCTCAAGCATTCGCAAGTGAATATCTTCTACCACACCGAGGAACAAAAGATGTTTTATTTCTCGGCATGCCACCTTTATAGAAAAGGAATTTTTTATAGAAGAAATTAATGGTCATGAGGTAGAACTGGAATAAGTTCCAGCTATACAAACTACAGCTGATAATTTGGTAGAACCGGAGGATTCAATAGCTCCAAACGAATCTCAGCCTCTCCGCTGATCTGGTAGGGTTCCTCATCCGCCTGAGAGATACTTCGGTTTTCTCAATGACAGTGGGAGCGAGGATTGCATCATGAGATGATGACCTAACTAAGTTTCGAACAGGCCATCAAGAGTGGGGACTCTATAAGAATGGCTGGATGCTAAGCGATCTGAGATGGAATCTATATACACCAACAAAGTATGGACTTTGGTTGCTATATCTGAAGGGTTAAACCCCCATCAGAAGCAAATATATCTTGAGAAGATTATTTGGTGTAGATGGAAAAGTTGAGACTTTCAAAGCTAAACTTATTGTAAAAGGTTTTCGTCATCGACCAGGTGTGGATTATGATGAAACCTTTTCTCCAGTGGCTATGCTTAAATCCATCCGGATCCTACTTGACATTGTTACATACCATGACTACGATATCCGGTGGTTGTGTGTTATGACTGCTTTTCTAAATAGCGATTTAGAAGAGAGCGTCTATAAGTACACAATCGGAAGGCTTCATAGACAGTGGGAGCAGCGGAAACGTGTGCAAGTTGCTTTATAGGTTAAAGCAGGCATCGCGGAGTTGGAACATCTATTTTGATGTGGTAGTCAAAAAGTTTGACTTCATCAAAATGGTAGATGAACCTTATATATACAAAAAGGTAGTAGAGAGTAAGGTGGTCTTCCTCGTATTGTATGTGGATGACAAACTCTTGTTAGGAAAGAAGTTTCCTATGTTACATTCGGTCAATCTCCTCTTATCACATTGATTCTCCCTATAGGATCAAGGTGATACCTTCTAAATCTTGGGTTTTGGATCTATGAGATAGATCTAAGTGGATGTTAGGATTCTCACTAGGCGTAGTGAGATGGTATCAATAGATCTTGGGGAGAATCATTGGATAGCTTCCAGAGTGGTAAGGTCGACTGAAAGTCGGTCACATGCATTGTCTTTACCCTCAGTGGAGGGATGGTATGTTGGAAGAGTTCCAAATTAGATACTATGGCAAACTAGATGATAAAGGCTGAATATATCGTTACCAATGATACTACCAAAGAGGCAGTCTGGGTGTATATTTGTTCATGAGATGAACTTGGTTCCTACCATTGTATGACAATGGAGTTGTGGCTTTGGCCTAGGAACCCTCGTCCTATCAGTAATCCAGACATATTCTAAGGCAGTATCATCTGATCATGGAGATGGTTGATCTCAAGGGGATCGAGGTAAGGAGAGTAGACTTAGAGGACAACACGGCGGATCCATTCATAAAGGCCTTTTCCCAAGAGAGATTTTTATGGGATGGTTGAGTATGGGATACTACAACCATTGTTATATGATGGCCCTAGTGCAAGTGGGAGATTGTTAGTTATATGTATGCCCTAGAGGCCATTATTGTACATATGATGTATATTATAGTGGATGCTTGGACATACATAGGGAGGACTTTCTTGCTCGACATGATAGTATGCTATCTGGTTACTCTTTATCTTAACATGTACACTGATTGTCTCTCTGTTATATGTTGATAAAGCCCTTAGGATGTTTACTTGACTATATAGATTGTGATGCAGATCATACTAGTAGGACAAAGGTAGTCCGTGAGTACATCCTTTAATGTCCCTAGTCGTGGGCGTATCGAGACGGGGCATCGATATACCAGAGTAGACTAGCGTATACCTTCTCGACCCATGTAGATGGGCGATGGATGGTCCCATATCCATTGGTGTTTGACATCAGAGATGATATAAGGGTGCTCAGTAGAGACTGGGTACACTGGACGGACTCGTCGAGAACTCCTAGATGGTATTATACCTCACATCAGGTGGCAGTTCTCTGGTGACACTGGTACAGTTTAGTCTGTCGACCCGAGATCGTCATAGAGTCTTGTGTGATTCCCATTGTGCTTTGATTTCCACCTTACCACGTTCAAGAGAACGTGGAAAACGGTGGTTTTTAGGTACACCCCGAGTCACATGGAGGCAATGAACGATAGGAGAGGATTTCGTCTCTTCCGGTATTGGGGGTTGATGTTGCGCTGTGCTCGATTGGCCATAACAAGAAGCCCCTAGCCATGTCTGTTTATGAGATTTACCGGTAAGTGTTATCAGTAGTTTTTCGACCCGTTATGAGCCTCATATCGGCATGAATTATCGAGTTATTGGGGTCTGACGTTTACCACCCCCAGACGAGATATGCGACATATCAGACGAAGAGACCGGACTATACGGTAGTGTTACTGATTAGATCAGCAGAAGTATGAGCAGACTTGCTTGTTGATATTCTGATCACTCAATACCCGGGTGGCCGTTATATTTAGCAGGCCGCTTGCGGCTTGTTGGTGTTTGATATGATCATCACCTACTGCCCGCGTATTGATGAGTCTTCAGAGTCCTACACAGAGGTTTCCTGGTTCATACGAAACGAAGTAGGAGCACATATGTGATATGTGCGGGACCGAAATTAATGTGTGTATGTGATACCGCATTCTATTATCGTGATATGTGATATCGGTCGGTTATATGTGATATAGCCGGGTTATCGGATCAAGTGTTGATTCGATAAGTTGTTGGATTTGATATTAGTTGGTTGTATGTGATATAACCAGATTATTAAATCAAGTGTTGATTTAATAATTTAATGTATAATTGTATATTTGATATACTAGATTGCATTAACTAATAGTAGCTCACTTAAACTTTTCTTTTTCTCACAAGTGTGCATTAGAATATATCTGATATATATTAGTGTACATTTTATTGTGCCATGCTTGATGCCACATGCTACATGGGTGTATGAGACTCACACCATACTAATAATAATGTAAGGGTTTATATTTATTTAAGTAAATCAAAATTAGTGTTAATTAGTCACATGCTTGGAAGCTTGAAGAAGCTTGTAGCATCTTTGACTAAGTCCACTCCTTTTGTTTTACTTGTAGATATTTATTAAGCTAACCATTATTGTTAGCCATGGTTTAATCTCTACATGGGTTAGTGTATGACACTAACTCACCCATGTTTGTTATTCTCACCTCATTAGTTCATTCTCATTTCTTCTCTTCATCTTCTTCATCCTTGAGAAAAAGCTTTCTAGCTTTTGGAAAAGTGAGAAAATATTGTGAGAAAAATAAATCTAAAGTGAGCCCATTTCCTACTTTATCATCCTCTACTACTTTTCATTTAGTTTAGGGTGTTTGTTTCACTAATTTCATAATTAGTGAAGAGGTAGCATGAGCTTGAGTCTCTTCGACGTAGATCATCTTTGGTCTCGAAGACTTCGAGCAAGCTTGTCATTTCTCCGGGAGAACCCTTTCTAGAGTTCGGGAGATCACAACTCGCAGCAAAGGGACTACTACACGGAGCTTTAGAAGTGATGGACCGGTCTACAAAGCTTGTATTCCTCATTCACTAAGATGTAAAGTTATTTACATGTTGTTTTGTCGCATTTTCTAGTAACGATTCTAAGGTTAGGGTTAGCTAGAATGACAAAATTTTGAAATTTGGCATGGACGATGTCTCCCGAAACCTTGCTGCTGTGCTAGGGAACCCTACAGGAACCCCTTTCAATGTAGCTTTAGGTCCTTTTTATAGCCCCTAATCAAGCTTCCCCAACAAGCTAGATTGTTACAATGAAGCTTCCAGAACAAGTTAGGTTGTTACAAAGAAGCGTCCTCAACAAGCTAGGTTGTCACAAAGAAGCTTCCAGAGAACTCCCGAACCCTAAGTCCCTGAATCGGCCGCGGATCTGTGGCGACTCGGCTTGACTCGGCCGCGGTTCCGTGGCTTATTGGTGAGCTCGTTGCTTCAAAATTCTGTGGTCTTATTTTGTTGATCTTTGGGTCTTTATGTGATATATGTAATCTTCTTATCTTTTCTGAATTTCTGCCAGTATTTGATTCTTCTACTTTTTTATATTTTATCAGCAAATTCCTGATTCCCGAAATCTGACCTGAGCTAATCTTGCACAAGATATCAATGAAGAATGTAAGATACAAAATATTATACGTAAAAATATTAAACATACAATTTCCTTCATAATATTGATTATAATGTATAACACATGGTAAATGATATTTTGCAGATGAACTTCTAATATGTGTTATTTTTATAGAAATACCTTTAGATGATTAAGAAAAGTAAGAAAATTGTCATGTTAAAAGTGCAGTATTTTTGATTGAACAGCACCCTTCTGGGGTGGAATGACATCCAATGGTCTTTAGGCTTGCCATCAAGATCTGATGCTAGGAATATGCCGTCACTTTGATTTTTCATTGATGATATCGTGCCAATTCTTCGCTGAAGTAGGATAAACATCCATATGACCTCTAGGCCATATATATCGCCATCGATGTCTGGAGCAAGGATTTTGCCGTCACTCCACTTTTGCTTACCCTTTGGTCCATATTGATGCTGCATTGGCGCCCTGCTGGAATGAGAAGAATGTGGAGACGATCTCTAGGCTGTATATGTTGCTATCAAGATCTGGAGGGAGGAATATGGCGTCACTCCACTTTTTCTTTTATCCTTTAGTCCTTGTTGACATCGCATTTGCACTGAGAAGGAACTTCGAGGTGGAGCTAGGATTTTTCCATTACTCCTCTTTTATTTGACCCTTGGGTCTTTTATGACGTTGCATCTGTACCCTACTTGAATGAGAAGAAACGTCGAGATGATCTCTAGGCTATAGATGTTGCCATCGAGATCTGAAGTTAGGAATATGCTGTCACTCCACTTTTGTTCGACCTTTGGGTCCTTGTTGATGTCGCATCTGTACCGAGAAGGAACGTCTGTTGGGTTACATTAATGCCCTGGCCATCAACCGAGACCGATTGCGGAACAAAAATTTTACAACGATTCAAAACTGGCGCTAGAATAACCCTAAATCGGTTCTACCATAAACCTAACTAGTATAACTAGAGAAGCTATCTACTATGAAAGAAGTTTATACCAAGAGGCGCAAATCCTTCGGGTCTTCACTCTTCTCCTTTAGTGTGCTCCTAGTGGCCTCCATGATCGAGCTTGATCGTCCGTCTCCTTGCGTCAAAGATGATCCACCCGAGAGTGTCTATTTTGAGCTCCTACCTTTAAACCAAGGTAACTAGGTTACTTAGTATGCTAATCTAAGTAGCCTAGAGGATGTAGAGAGTGATGATGGATTAATTAGTCTCAAGATACCCAAGGTTTCTCAACATATGAGACATTTAGGGTTTGAGGTAGAAGAAGAGAGCTTGGAGGAGATGAGAGTGTTGTAGTGAGCATAGAAATGAAGAATGGCTAAGTGTTGTAGATAATAATGCAAACAAAAAATTATCTACACAAAATATCAACCATGAATCAATAGTAAACCATGAGTCACTACATGAGTCACCAAGTAGCCATGCTTCATTCAATGAATGATAACACCTCACCCTCCACCTCATTAACCATTTAACTAAATGGTTAAAATAAATAATGAGGTGTCTTCTTCTAGAATCACCCTTGTAACAAATTACAAGAATACCCCTCACCGTACATACATACCCGTATCCGTATTCCAAAAAATACGAATACAAAAAGACGAAAATAATCCAGCAATAAAATACTAGGATGCGGCTTAAGCCAAAGCCCGCTAGTATTATCCGCCCGAACATCATACGTGCATAACTACACGTATGTGATTGAACCCTGCCGTAAAACCATACAGCCTCTACATCGTTTCACCCGAAGCAGAGAAACCCTCGGTGCGGGACTCTAAAGACTCGACAGTATGCCGGCAGTGCGTTACTGGATAAATCCATAACCACAAGCACGTCAGCGGCACTAGCAGTACATAACGGCTACCCGGGTACCTGTTGGAAAGGAAAGCTGACGAGAAAACTCATACAAATCCCAACTGAGCCCATCCGTGACAATTTCCGTATAGTCCGGTCTCTTCTTCTAAGAGTATCACATACCGGGTCTAGGGGTGGTAAACGTCAGACCCTAATAACCCAATAATTCGTGCTGATAAGGCTCAGGACCAATCTTGGAAACTACTGATCAACCTATCAGTAAATCCTAACTTCCTTAGCCAAGGTCTTATGGTCCTAGCCAATCAAACACGGTGCGATATCGACTCCCAATACTTGGAGAGACGAATCCTTGACAATCAATCACTGCTTCAATGTGGCTCGGGACTGCACCCAACTAAAACCTATTTGCACGACTCGGTAGAGCTGTGGTAGGGTAGTGATCAAAGCACAGTGGGAACTCACACGAGACAAATGACGATCTCAGGTCCAAAGACTAACTTATACACATGTCACAAGAGAACCGCTATCTTACGATAGGTATAATACTATCTAGAGGTTCTCGTCGAGTCCGTCCAGTGTACTCAACCCAGTGAGCACCCGTATACAATCTTAGGTGATCACACTAATGGTTGTGGGACCAACCACTGCCCCTCATCGGGGTCTAGAAACGTATACGCAAGTCTACTCTGGATTATTGATGCCCGATCTCGATACTCCTGCGACTTGGGACTTTTAAGGATGTTCTTATAGACTACCAAGCTCCCACAAGTATGATCGCCATCATAACGCTGGTAGTCAAGCAAGATCCTACGGGCTTTATCAACATGTGGTCGACATATATAACATATGCACATTATAAGATAAAGTCAAATCATAATAGTATACTACTGTATCGAGTCTTTATCAATATGTGCAAGCAACATAAAGCATCATAAGAAAGAAATACAAATATCCTGATAAAGACAACTCAAATAATATACTATATAACTGAGCAAGATTGTCCTGTACATACATATCCCCAGCATCCACATGTATACATATACAATAATGGCCTCTAAGGCATAGGTATCCAACAATCTCCCACTTGCACTAAAGGCCAGTAATTGGCGTACCGAATACCCAACGTCTGCACTAAGGCCAGCTGCTAACGTACCGCATACCCAACATCTCAAAAAGTCGCTCGAACTATGCTTGAGGGAGGGCCTTTGTAAATGGTTCCGCTGTGTTCTCTTTTGTATCCACTCTCCGGACCTCGATCTCTTGGCGATCTATGATCTCCTTGATCAGGTGATACCGTCTTAAGATGTGTCTTGATTTCTGATGGGACCGTGGTTCCTTCGCTAAAGCTATAGCCCCATTGTTATCGTAATACAAAGGTATCGGATCGATAATGGACAGAACTACCTAAAATTCAGTAATGAACTTCTTCATCCAGACCGGTTCTTTTGCGACATTGTTTGCAGCAATGTATTCAGCCTCCATCGTCGAGTCTGCGACCGTGTCCTGTTTAGAGCTCCTCCAACACACCACCCGTCCATTGAGGGTAAACACAAAACCCGAGACAGATTTGCTGTCATCCTTGTCACTCTGGAAGCTTGAATCGGTAAAGGACTCGACCTTTAGGTCTCCATTACCGAAAAACAAGAACATCTCCTTAGTCCTTCTCAGGTACTTGAGAATGTTCTTCACTTCTGTCCAGTGGTTCTCATATGGGTTCGACTGATACCGGCTCACCACGCTTAGCGCGTAAGCTACATCTAGTCTTGTACATAGTATCACATACATCATAGGTCCTACCCCCAAAGCGTAGGGTATTGTGCTCATGCGAACCCTCTCCTCATCAGTCTAGGAAGACATCTCTTTGGAGAGGGTGATTCCGTGCAATGCGGGTATGTTACCGTGCTTGGAATCTTTCATACTAAATCTCTTTAGTACGGTCTCTATGTACCTGGACTGTGAAAGTCCTAATAATCGCTTGGATCTATCTCTGTAGATCTTGATCCGTAGAATGTACGAGGCATCACCCATGTCCTTCATGGAGAATCTTTGTGACAAGAACAACTTAACCGATTGTAGCATAGGAATATCATTTCCTATCAAAAGAATGTCATCCACGTACAAGACTAGGAATACGACAGTTCGTTCTACAATCTTCTTATAAATACATGGCTCATTCTCGTTCTTGATGAAGTCAAAGTCCTTGACCATTTCATCAAAACAGATGTTCCAGCTCCGCGATGCCTGCTTCAATCCATAAATGGATTTGAGCAACTTGCACAGCTTCCCGCTGTTCCCACTGTCTACAAAATCTTCTGACTGATCCATATAAACGCACTCTTCCAAACTTCTATTTAGAAAAGCCGTTTTTAAGTCTATTTGCCGGATTTCATAGTCATGGAAGGCAGCAATGGCAAGTAGGATCCGAATGGATTTAAGCATAGCCACTGGAGAAATGGTTTCGTCATAGTCCAATCCTGGTCTTTGACGAAAACCTTTTCCAACAAGTCTAGCCTTATAGGCTTCCACCTGTCCATCTACACCAATCTTCTTTTTGTAGATCCATTTGCATTCAACGGGTCTTACCCCAGGTGGAATAATTTCCAAGGTCTACACTTTATTGGTGTATATGGACTCCATTTCGGATTGCATAGCATCCGGCCACTTATCAGAGTCCCTACTGATAATGGCCTTACTGAAACTAGTAGGATCATCTTCTTCCAAGATGCAATCCTCTCGATCCCCGTCTATGAGAAAACCGTAGTATCTCTCGGGCAGATGAGAAATCCTACTAGATCTGCGGAGTGGCTGAGGTTTTTCTGGGATTACTGAATCTAGTGGTTCCACCAAATCTTCAGTTACATTTTGCGCTTCAGAAGTTTCTTCCAGTTCTACCGTACTCCCACTAACTTCTTTCGCAAGAAGTTCCTTTTCTAAAAATGTGGCGTGGCGAGATACAAACACCTTCTATTCTTCAGTGTGGTAGAATAGATATCCTAGTGAACCCTTATGACATCCCATAAATTTACATAGAACTGATCGTGTCTCTAGTTTGTCCAGTTTCTGTGTTTTAACATATGCCGGACAACCCCACGTCTTAATGAATTTAAGACATGGTCTTTTACCACTCCATATTTCATATGGTGTCTTAGACACAGATTTGGAAGGAACCTGATTCAAAAGGTTTGCCGCTGTTTGCAGTGCATGTCCCCAGAATGAAAGAGGTAACTCAGCACTACTCATCATGGAGTGAACTATGTCCAATAGGGTACGGATCCTCCACTCCAATACACCATTGTGCTGTGGTGTATACAGAGGAGTAAGCTGAGAGAGAATTCCATTCTCTTTTAGGTAATCTAGGAATTCCGTGTTCAAGTACTCCTTTCCTCTATCAGACCGGAGGATCTTGATACTTTTGCCAGTCTGGTTCTCTACTTCGTTTCTGAATTCTTTGAATTTCTCAAAAACTTCAGATTTGTGTTTCATGAGATACACATATCCAAACCTAGAGAGATCGTCAGTGAATATAATAAAGTACGAGATCCCATCCTTTGCATGTATAGACATCGGACCACACACATCACTGTGCATGAGTCCTAAGAGCATTGCTGCTCTTTCTCCGTGTCCGGTGAACGGAGATTTGGTCATCTTTCCCTTGAGACAAGACTGACAAGTTTCATAAGATGAAAATTCGAACGTATTCAAATATCCATCCTTATGCAACTTACTTAGTCTTTTCTCTCCGATATGATCAAGTCTACAATGCCACAAGTAGGATTCGTTCGTATCTGAACTCTTCCTCTTGCGTGTGTTTTGTATATTGAAAACTGTGTTTTGATTTAGAACATAGATACCATTACACAGTGTACCTTCTACAACCAATACCTGATTAAGATAAATGTTCATGATATTTCTATCAAGAACAAACTTATATCCATCTTTATCAAGTAAAGAAACTGATATGATGTTGCAAACCATGGAAGGTAGATAGTAGCAATTGTTCAAAATCATAGTATTGCTTTTTGGCAACATAAGGTGATATTCACCGATGGCAGCAGCATCAACTTGTGCCCCGTTCCCTATTCTGAGGGACATAGCACCAGGTCCAACCATCCTACTTTTTCTCTGTCCCTGCAATAAATTACAGATATGAGATCCTGATCCAGTATTTAGTACCCAGGAGGTAGGACTGGCCGAAAAACAGTCCTCAATAACAAAAACACCTAAAGGAGATGCAACAGTATGCTTCTTCTTCGTTCGGGTCATCAAGGAATTCATGCAATCCTCTTTCCCTTGCTCGCACTCATGACCGCCCTCATAAGTTAGAGAAAAACTGACATTCCCCAGCCCCGAATAAGAATTCAGATCGGTCAAGCGATACATTTTATTATCTTGATTAGGGCGTGAAATGGTTGCTACCTGGAGAGAAAGAAAATAAACACTTATTGTGCGCTCTTGCAAGATTAGATTTGTTATTAGTTTATCTAATCAGGATGGCTCCCACTGTTTCCTCGAATTCTCCATCAAACCTTAAAAGGAGAACTAGTCGGGAATAATCGCACGTCACAATACTTGCTTAACCTTTAAGCAAGGCTAGTGTCGGTACTTCGAGGGAGGTTTTCCAACGCTTTCGTGAAGTTCCTTAATTATGTAACCACTTTTCCCAAGAGGCGTAGCCCCGCTAATACCGTTCTAGACACCTACTTGGTTTATAGCATTGATTGTTAAGTGAAATAATCTCTCAAGAGTAATCCTACTCATCAGTGGGATCAGGATCCATCTATCATTATGTGATGACCTAGATGGAATCCACTCTAGTCACCACACTCCAGAAGGTATGCTAAATCTACAAGTTTTCTGTATATTTGAAACTCCCGATGTGGTTTTTGCCCCTAGGACCCAAGTGACCTTGACGAATAATCAACAAATCAAAAGGTCCTAGTCAAGTTCAACCCGTCGTTATCCAGGGTTGCATTAGACCCACCCACATGATCCTTGACGAATAATCAACATAATCATACACTGTCCTAACCAATCGCATTTATCTACAGAGAATCATTACTCAGCTACAGTTCACTGCGCCTTGACGAATAATCAACAAACACAGCACGAATACTAAGTATTGATTTTCTGAAACGACGGAGGGCTATGGCTGGGTTTTTGGCGAAAAACCCTTGAACGTAATGAACTTGATATCGTTGTGTTGGATATGTATGGACTAGAGGCCATTATTGTAATGTAAACAAATGGATGCTGGGGATATGTATGTACAGGATAATCTTGCTCAGTTATATAGTATGTTATTTGAGTTGTCTTTATCAGGATGTGTGTATTTCTTTCCTATGATACCTTATGTTGTATGCTCATATTGATAAAGACTCGATACAATAGTATACTATTATGGTTTGACTTTATCTTATAATGTGCATATGTTATATTCGCTATTACATATATCGACCACATGTTGATAAAGCCCGTAGGATCTTGCTTGACTACTAGCGTTATGATGGCAATCATACTTGTTGGAGCTGGGTAGTCTATAAGCACATCCTTAGATGTCCCAAGTCGCAGGAGTATCAAGATCGGGCATCGATACTCCAGAATAGACTTGCGTATACGTTTCTAGACCCCGACGAGAGGCGGTGGTTGGTCCCACAACCATTAGTGTGCTCACCTAAGATTGTATACGGGTGCTCACTAGGGTGAGTACACTGGACGGACTCGCCGAGAAGCTCTAGATGGTATTATACCTATGGTCAGATAGCGGTTCTCTTGTGACTTGTGTACAGGTTAGTCTTTAGATTTGAGATCGTCATTTGTCTCGTGTGAGTTCTCATTGTGCTTTGATCACTACCCTACCATGGCTCTACTGAGTCGTGCAAACAGGTTTTAGTTGGGTGCAGTCCCGAGCCACATGGAGGCAGTGAGTGATTGTCAGGGATTTGTCTCTCCAGGTATTGGGAGTTGATATCGCACTGTGTTCGATTGGCCAGGACCATAAGACCTTGGCCAAGACAGTTCGGATTTACTGATAGGTTGATCATTAATTTCCCAGATTGGTCCTGAGCCGCATCAACATAAATTATCGGGTTATTAGGGTCTGACGCTTACCACCCCTAGATCCGGTACGCGATACTCTTAGACGAAGAGACCAGACTATACGGAGATTGTCACGGATAGGCTCAGTTAGGATCCGGATGAGTTTGCTCGTCGGCTTTCCTTTTCGACAGGTACCCGGGTAGCCGTTACGTACAGCTAGTGCCGCTGGCGTGCTTGTAGTTATAGATTTATCTAGTAATGCACTGCCGGCGTACTGTCAAGTCTTTAGAGTCCCACACAGAGGGTTTCCCTGCTTCGGGTGAAATGATGTAGAGGCCGTATGGTTTTACGACAGAGTTTGATCATATACGTGTACTTATGCACGTATGATGTGTTGGCTATAGTGCCCTCAAGTCAATTATTGGATCACAGGCACGTGATTGCAATGATTGAGAGAGGACCTATACCGGTAGAATAGTCTTACTCGAGATGATAGTATGCTATCTGGTTTGTCTTTATCATCGTGTACATGCTTCAAGTGACATTACAGATTTCTATTACATGTTGATAAAGCCCTTAGGATTCATGCTTGACTACCAGCAGTATGATGGCGATCATATACATGAGAGTTTGGTGGTCTATAAGCACATCCTTAAAGTGTCCCTAGTCGTGAGAGTTTCGAGACAGGGCATCGGTACTCAAAGAGTAGACTAGTGTATACGGATCGAGACCCCAAAGAGGGACGGTGGCCGGTCTCACAAGCTATTGGTGTCAGTTGGTTCACCTAAGATGTATACATGTGCTCATTGGGTTATGAGTACACCGGACGGACTCGCCGGGGACATACTAGTTGGTATTATACCTATTGTCAGATAGCAGTTCCCTGGTGACATGTATACAAGTTAGTCTATCGACCTGAGATCATCATTTGTCTCGTGTGAGTTCCCACTGTGCTTTGATTACTATCCTACAATGGCTCAAAGGAGTTGTTCAAACAGGTTTTAGTTGGGTACAGTTCCGAGCCACATGGAGGCAGTGAGCGAATCGTCAGGGGATTCGTCTCTCCCGATGTTGGGGGTTGATGTCGCGGAGTGCACGGATGGCCAACATCAGAAATCCTCTGCCAGGGTATACGAGAATTACCGATTTAGGATCGGTAGTTTCTCAGGTGGTGATAGGTTTCATGCCGACATTAAATGTCAAGTTATTAGGGGTCTAACTTTATCCACCCCCTTTGAGTTGATATGCGATACTCATAGACGAACAGACCGGACTGTACGGATAATTCCACTGTCAGGCTCAGTAGGGGTTTCACGATGAGTTTGCTCGTCGGCCTCCCTTTCGCTCAATACTTGGGTAGCCGTTACGTACAGCTAGTGCCACTGATGGCTTGTGGTTAATCCCACTGCCAGCGTATTGACGAGTCTTTAGAGTCCTACACAGAGGGTTTCCCTGGTTCGGGCGAAACATTATAAAGGCCGTATGGTTTTATGACAGGGTTCGATCATATAGGTGCACTTGTGCACGGATCATGATCAGACGGATAATACCAGTGGGCTTTGGTTTAAGCCGGATCTTAGTATTATATTGTTGGATTATTTTTGTCTCGTTGTATTCATATTCAGTCGGAATACGGATGCGGGTATGTATATACAGATGATGGGTATTCTTATAATTCGTTACAAGTTTACTTTAGGGTTTGCCATTTCTATTTGTGGATTAAACATTTAGTTTAAATGTTTAATATTGTTTTGATGGAAATTGTGAGTGCAAGTCTTGGAATTTGGCATTGAATGGTGCATGTGCACTTGGTGACTCATGGTGTTGGGTCTTGTGAGATATTATTGAGAGATGGCAGATCTTTTATGGCTAAGGATTTTTCTTGAGTTGCTAGCACATAATAATAACTCACAAGACACAACACTTTAAACACAAGAAAAACACAACAAAAGAAAAAGTCAGAGAACACTTTCTTTAGTTTCTTAGCATATTTTCTTCATTGCTTTTTTCATTGAGCTCACATTTTTCTTCACTTGGCAACTTCTTCAACCTCCACCCATACCCTCTCATGAGTTGAGAATCCTTAGATGTTTTGAGACAAACTAATCACATATACACTCTAC
The DNA here is from genome assembly GCA_030015575.1 of Agapanthus africanus. Taxonomy (NCBI): domain Eukaryota; kingdom Viridiplantae; phylum Streptophyta; class Magnoliopsida; order Asparagales; family Amaryllidaceae; genus Agapanthus; species Agapanthus africanus. The sequence goes on along the minus strand of JASDDO010000026.1, from coordinate 151,305,910 downwards.
TTCATCTTGGGTATCTAGGCTAGAAAACTGGATGCTCGAGTTGCTTCGGTTTTGATGTGGGAGCCATATTACTAATCCTCGATGTGGATCGTCTTCGATGTCGGGAGACCGGAGAGTGAACTTGATCGAGGAAGCCGCGAGGAGCATAGGATAGAGGTTGAAAACCGAAGGACACGGATCGATTGGTATAACCTCTCTAAACACTTTTCGTAGAACTAGTATAGGGTTAATGGTACGATCCGTCGATTAGGGTTCCATTAGCGCCGACTTTTAAAAGTTTTTATTCTGCGTTTGGCCACGGATTTATGGCCGGGGCGCTGCCGTAACCCTACATGGTATCAGAGCCAACCCATTAACCACATAATAGTTGGTTTAGACGATGTTAGAGTATCGAAACCGATACAATACCTGATATATTCTAGTTTCTGTCATTTTTTTTCTGTGTCTTCTAAAATTCTTTTAGCAACTGCAGAAGACTACTCTGATGACCACAAGACTACACCCCAAATACAAACCAATTCCACCCGTTTTCACCCGGCCACATCATGTGAAAATCCGGCCTGGCCGGTCCTGCATTCATGTTTGGGTTTCGTATTTTGGGTGTATGCTAGTCTATGGAATATTGGTTTATTGGTATTGCTAGTTTAGCCTAGTTTGGATATGGTTTTATCTAGTTGTTTGGGGCTATTCGGGGTTATTTTGAAGTCGATATTTCTAACACTATTTAAAGTTTACAGTACTTGCATTACTATCTGCGACCGTGAATGTCATTAGAGCGGTACAGCTTGTCTATTTGCTATAGTTCTTTTAGACGGGTTTGCGAATGTGACATTCACGTTGATGTTCTGTGTTGTACTATATTGGATCGGATTACCCCGCGATGGAGTGCATGGATAGACGGGTTCTGGAGAGCAACGGGTCTGCATCTCATGGCGTTGAGATGGAGGGGGCCTCACTATAGAATTGGCAGGCTATTCGCCGCACTCGTAGGGGGTACATGTTGACCCAAGGCGGGGTACTCAAGTTACCGGATTTATTGAAGTGCTGGGTGGCCCATTCACTTTGATGAAGTGGGCTTCCTCGCTTCTGGTTTTGGCGGGTAACTTGCCGCCCTCGTAGGGGTCTATATTCTCATTGCACAGGCTATCCACATGACCAGGGGAACGTCAGGTTTCACTTGCGGCTCAAAGAAAACCCGGGGCTCCCAGTTTATCTTTATTGTTCTGTGATACTTATTGCTTATCTGTGATGTTGCATTTATCACGCATAGAGCGATTATTATATATTGCTATATATATACTAGTAGATATTGTATATGTTTTTCACCCGCGCTAGACCAGCCCCCATTCTGTCGTTAGTTAAGTAACCTACCGAGTGATGACGGGGCCCAGTGGTGAATGTGGATGGCATATACGTACAACATATTTTCGTTCTTTTTTGGTGTGATTAATTGATGGGACTGCGTTGATTCAGATCAATGCAAAGAAAACAGACTTAATCGATGTTGTTGGAACAATTTTCAAAAGCTGTTATTACAAGGACGTTTTCCTTTTGTTTTGCACAGTGGTATTCGGTTATGAATATCCAGCACCTCATTCCACGAGGCAAGAGACGAGATCCCCATACCGGGAGTGACCTCTTGGGCAGAAGTTTGCGTTAGGGAAATAACTTCACTATAGTCGATTACTTTTTGCTTTGAATCATGGTATTCAGTTTGGAATATCCTGCACCTCATTCTACGAGGAAAGAGCCGAGATCTCTTCACAGGGAGTGACCTCTTTAACAAAGGTTTTCGCCACTATATATTTATAAAAAGCTATCCGGTTCTTTCAACGATATCAAGTTCACTACATTAAAGGTTTTTCACCAAAAACCATCCGTAGCCCTCCGTCATTTCAGACGGGCAGCACTTAGTATTCATGCTATGTTTGTTGGCCTTCATCACGGCGTAGTATATGGTAGCTATTTGTTACTTATCTTTTGCATAGATAGATGCGTTGGTTTGGGACAGTCGTACTACTATTTTGGCCTTCGTCAAGGGTATGTACGGGTGGGTTCAAATTAACCTGGACAATGACGGGTAGATCTTGACATGTGACTTATAATATGTTGGCCTTCGTCAAGGTCATAAAAGCATGGGGTAAAAATCATATCGGGGGTTTCAAACATACAAGAAACTTGCCAGACATGCGCATACCTTCTGGAGTGTGATAACTTGAGTGGATTCCATCAGGTTATCATGCGATGATAGTTGGATCCCGATTCCCACTGATGAGTTGGTTTAATCCTCTGGTGATTTTAGATGATCCCGACTAATTCTTCTTTCAGGTTTGGAGGAGAATTTGAGGAAACAGTGGAAGACATCCTGATTAGATAAAGTGATTGACCATTCTGATCTAAATTAGATTGCATGCTGAGTGTTTCTTTTCTCTCTCTCTTTGGCGGCGACCATGTCCCGACCCTAGACTATAACTATGCAACTTTGACTTTTGGATTGTCAAAGTTGCATACTTCATTGGCACTCCTACTTTTACCCTTTTCTTTTTTCCGGAACATTCCGTATCACTACGAAGATCCATATTTATTGGATATGACCATCGTATAGTTACATACGAACTCGAAGAAACTTTTTTCAGATTCGAGAATGGTTTCCGGTTCTGGAGAAAATGAATAGGACTATTCAGTTGTCTTTTCCTTTTACCTTCTCTTAGGTTTTGAGGGCTCCTAGGATTAGGAGAGGGTACACCTATTGCGCTTATTGGATAGTTTTATTCTAAACCATAGGCAGGTGCTGAAAGGTGGGGAAGGAAGAAAACCAATTAGTCTAAGTGTGGTGTACAGAAGGTAATAAGTAATGACAAATAAAGGGATTAGAAAGAGGGCAAAGTAAATTGCGACTGCTATCATTCATGACCAAACCGCGTATATCATCGCCACTCCTACTTCACCTTTGAATTTCTCCAGAACACCTCATATCACTATGAAGATCCACATTTATTGGATAATCCATCGTATAGTTATATACGAATTCAAAGGAACTTGTTCCGGTTCGAGAATGGATTCTGGTTTAGGAGAAATAGAATAAGGTTTATTCAGTTGTATTTTATCTTTACCTACTCTCAAGTTGCGAGTACTCCTAGGATTAGGAGAGTACACCTATTACGCTTATTGGATAGTCTTCTTCCAAACCATAGGTTGGTGCCGAACAGTAGAGAAGGAAGAAAACCATTTAGCTTAAGGATGGTGTACAGAAGGTAATGAGTAAAGACAAATAAAAGGATTTGGAGAGATAGCAAAGAAATATACGGTTACAGTTATGAATATGGATAATGGAAGAGGCATTACTAGGAATACCCGTCCACCCCTTCGAAACATTTTCATGTTTCAGTTTCACTATGCATTGTTAATTGAAAACTGATTTCCCAATTAGATCCTTACTCCAGGGTATGTATTTACCAGGTTTGATTCTCACAATACTATATGGTTTTACAGATGATGAGTGCGAGTAAGTTATTGGAAATTAGGTGATTATATCCTCATTATATCGGAATTCGTTGTAATTGGTGATATTTGAGTAAATCGCCTGGGGTTTCGCCTGACGACAAATATTTGGTTTTGAATATCCGTTGTTATACACCAATTTCAAACTGATATATCTGTACGTTTATTTCATAAAGTGAGATATAACTTTTTAAAATTATGTCCATGACATTTATCCTTACCTAATCACTAATTGATATCTGCTCGAGAGGTACTTCGGTATCCTCAAAGACGGTGACAGAGAGGTTCTTGTTTACCTAGACTTGCCATTACTGCTATTCTAGACTATGAGACCCAGCAGGAGGATGAGTATAACGTCGTTCTAAACTAGTTTTAGAAGTGCACGTGTATATGACTCTGCCAGAGGGTTGTTGTAGTCAATGGGAGCAGCGAAAGCATAGTGGACAAGCAGCTTATGTCTATTTATAGACTAAAGCGGGTTTAGCAGAGATAGATCATCTATTTTTGATGTGACAGTCATAGGCTTTGACTTCATCAAAATAGGAGATGGATCTGTTAAGAAGGTAGTAGGGTGTGATGTCATGGTATTTAGTTGATATACACTTTATAGGAAGTGAAATTCCTATACTACGATCGGTTATACCGTGGTTGTCATACAGTGGTTTCTCCACATAGGATTTGGATATTATATCTGTCATTCTGGTAACTAGATCTATGGTTTTAGATCTAGATTTGAGTAGTTTCCCAATCTGGGTACTTAGACGGTATTCTAAAGGTGTTTTATAATGGAAGACTCTTGGCATGGTAATGTACCTGCAGGTGATGGAGTCACCCCCTCTAAAGGTGTCTTACAGACTAAAGGGGAGAGGGATGTACGTGATTGGCATATCACTTGCTTAGACAATCGAGTCAATCATGAGATATCAAGTACCACACCAGATATTGTTTTTTGCACTAGATGCAATAAGTTGATATATTATTCCAATCCCGGAGAAACGTTCGGAATCAGTTTATGAACATAAGTAGATGTTCTAAGGAATAAATAAATCATTCAAATTACGAGGGCCAGTAGTTTGGACAGGTGGTCCAAGCGGATACTGAGGGAGGCATGGCACATGATACTGATTAAATTCAGTTGATGATACAGTCTAAGAAGTTTACTGGATTTGGAGTTCATTTGTGAACTGGGTCCCATCAGATATCCAGACATATTCTAAGACAGGTATTGCTCATTTCGGGAGATGGCTTTCTCCGCGAACTTGAGATAAAGAGAGACATAGAAAGAAATATTGGAGCGGATCCACTCACTGATGCTATTTCTCGAATGCAATAGTTTTACAAACGAGCTTTGTGAAACTGATTAGTAGAGAAATTGGGTGTTCGATATCACACGGGCTGTGAGTATGCGACACTGCAATAATTAGCCTTAAGTGCAAGTGGGAGATTGTTGGCTATAGTGCCTTCAAGTCAATTATTGGATCACAGGCACGTGATTGCAATGATTGAGAGAGGACCTATACCGGTAGAATAGTCTTACTCGAGATGATAGTATGCTATCTGGTTTGTCTTTATCATCGTGTATATGCTTCAGGTGACATTACAGATTTCTATTACATGTTGATAAAGCCCTTAGGATTCATGCTTGACTACCAGCAGTATGATGGCGATCATATACATGAGAGTTTGGTGGTCTATAAGTACATCCTTAAAGTGTCCCTAGTCATGAGAGTTTCGAGACAGGGCATCGATACTCAAAGAGTAGACTAGTGTATACGGATCGAGACCCCAAAAAGGGACGGTGGCCGGTCTCACAAGCCATTGGTGTCAGTTGGTTCACCTAAGATGTATACAGGTGCTCATTGGGTTATGAGTACACCGGACGGACTCGCTGGGAACATACTAGTTGGTATTATACCTATTGTCAGATAGCAGTTCCCTGGTGATGTGTGTAAGGTTAGTCTATCGACCTGAGATCGTCATTTGTCTCGTGAGTTCCCACCGTGCTTTGATTACTACCCTATCACGGCTCAAAAGAGTCGTGCAAACGGGTTTTAGTTGGGTATAGTCCCGAGCCACATGGAGGCAGTGAGCGGATCCTCAAGGGATTCGTCTCTTACGGTATTAGTGGTACAGTTGAGATTCATTTGTACATTTATTATTGCGGGGCGAGCTTCCGATATGTGGACAACCGTTACTGCCTGTTGTATATTATTTGATTGGGGTACGACCGGGTTGAGGTCAATGCCACCATTGTACATATTTTTTTTCATTTCCTGTACTAGGATTACCACATGGTGGAGTGCACGAATAGTCGGGTTCTAGAAGGCAACAAGCTCGCATCTCATGGCGTTGAGACAGAGGGGGCTTCACTCTAGAATTAGTGTGCTATTCTTCACACTCGTAGGGTGTATAGGATGACTCATGGAGGGGCGCTCAAGTTACCGGATCCCGTGGAGTGCTGGGTGGCCCAATCACTTTGTTGATTGGGTTTGCCTCACTTCTAGGATTGGCGGGTAACTTGCCGCACTCGTAGGGGTCCAGGTTTTCATTGCATAGGCTATCCACACGACCGGGAACGTCGGGTTTTATTTACGGCTCAAGTGAAACCCGAGACTCCAAGATTATCCGCCATTCTGTGTTACTTGCTGAGATTTTGTGATGTTGATTATATCATGCCTGGGATGAATGTTATATATATATTTATATATATACTAGTAGATATTATATATGTTTTGCACCCGCGCTAGTCCAGTCCCCGCTCTGCCGTTAGTTAAGTAACCTAACGGTGCATGACGGGGCCCCGTGGCGAATACAGATGGCATATACATACATTGTATTTTTGTTCTTTTCTGGTGTGATAGGTTAATTGATGGGACTACATTAATTTTGATTAATGCAAGAAAAGAAACCTAAAAGGATATTATTAGAACAAATTTCGAAAAACTATAGTTATATTTTTTCGCTTTGCATAGTGGTATTCGCTCGTGAATATCCAGCACCTCATTCCAGGAGGTAAGAGCCGAGATCCCTTCGCAGGGAGTGACGTCTTGAGCAAAAGTTTATACTATAGATTACTCAGTTTTCTTCAAAACCAGCAGTTTTCTTCAAAACCAGAAGTTTTCAAAAGCGGAGCTTAAATCACTCCTTTTCAAAATTGCTCAGGTTCCTTCAACGATATCAAGTTCATTACGTTAAAGGGTTTTTCGCCAAAAACCTAGCCGTAGCCCTCAGTCCTTTCAGATGGGTACCACCTAGTATCCATACTATGTTTATTGGCAAACGTCAAGACATAGTGAGTGGTAGCTGAGTGATATTTATCTGTTGTATGGATATGCGATTAATCGAGACAGTCGTACAGCATTGTTGCCAAGCGTCGAGAGTTTGTGCGGGTGGGTTTGAGTTAATCCAGGACAATGATGGTTTGAACTTGACTAGTGGCCTATAACTTGTTGTCAAGCGTCAAGGTTATAGGTCGTTAGGGGAAAAAACCACATCAGGAGTTTCTAATATACAGGAAACTTGCCGTTTTTGGCATACCTTCTGAAGTGTGGTGACTAGAGTGGATTCCATCTAGGTCATCACACAATGATAGTTGGATCCCGATAACACCGATGAGTAGGATTGCTCTTGGTCGATTATTTTACTTAACAATCAATTCTATAAACCAAGTAGGTGTCTAGAATGGAGTTAGCGGGGCCACGCCTCCAGGGAAAAGAGGTTACATGATTAAGGAACTTCGCGAAAGCGTTGGAAAACCTCCCTTGAAGTACTGACACTAGCCTGGACGAAAGGTTAAGCAAGTATTTTGACGTGCGATTAATCCTGACTAGTTCTTCTTTTTAGGGTTTGAAGAAGAATTTGAGGAAACAGTGGGAGCCATCATGATTAGATAAATTAATAAGTAATCTAATCTTGCAAGAGCACACGCTATGTGTTTCGTTTCTCTCTTTCAAGGTACCAACCATTTCACGCCCTCATCAAGATAATAAAATGTATCGTTTGACCGATCCGAATTCTTATTCGGGGTTGGGGAACGTCTGTTCGGCTCTAAACTATGACAACTGTCATGGGTATGAGCAAGGAAAATAGGATTGCATAAATTCCTTGATGACCACAACGAAGAAGAAGCATACTATTGCATCTTCCTCAGACGTTCTTGTTATTGAGAACTGTTTTTCGGTCAGTCCTACCTCCTGGGTACTAGATACCGGATCAAGATCTTGTTGGAGATAGTGCCCTCAGAGTCAATTATTGGATCACAGGCACGTGATTGCAATGATTGAGGGAGGACCTATCCCGGTAGGACAGTCTTACTCAAGATGATAGTATGCTATCTGGTTTATCTTTATCATCGTGTACTGCTTTAGGTGACCTTACAGGTCGCTATTGCACGTTGATAAAGCCCCTACGATTCTTGCTTGACTGCCAGCAGTATGAGGGCGATCATATACGTGGGAGCTGGTAGTCTATAAGCACATCCTTAAAAGGTCCCTAGTCGTGGGAGTTTCGAGACAGGGCATCGATACTTCAGAGTATACTAGTGTATACAGTCGAGACCCCGACGAGGGGCGGTGGCCGGCCTTACAGGCCGCTGGTGTCAGTTGGTTCACCTAAGATGTATACAGGTGCTCATTGGGTTATGAGTACACTGGACAGGACTCGCCGGGAACATGCTAGTTGGTCTTATACCTGACGTCAGATAGCAGTTCCCTGGTGACATGTGTACAGGTTAGTTCATCGACCTGAGAATCTTCATTTGTCTCGTGTGAGTTCCCACTGTACTTTGATTACTACCCTACCATACTCAAAGGAGACGTGCAAACAGGTTTTAGTTGGGTACAGTCCCGAGCCACATGGAGGCAGTGAGCGGATCTTCAGGGGTTCGTCTCTCCCGGTATTGGGGGTGAGGTCGCGCTGTGTCTAGGAGAGCCCTTACACGAAGTCCTTGGCCAAGGCAGGAGATTTACTGGTAGGTATTCCAGTAGTATCTCTGGGTGTTCTGGGCTACAATCCGACATGACTTGTACCGCTTTTGGGGGTCTGACTTTTACCACCCCCCTAGGCCCGCCATGCGATGCTCATAGACGAACGGACTGGACTGTACGGATATTGTCACTGAAAGGCTCAGTAGGGTGTCAGGATGAGTTCGCTCATCGATGTCCCTTTTGGTCAATAGCTGGTAGCCCGTTACGTATGGCTAATACCTCTGACGTGCTAGTGGTTAAATCCACAGCCATAGTATTGACGAGTCTTTAGAGTCCCCCCCACACAGTTACTCAAGTTTCGGGCGAAACACTGTAGAGGCCGTATGGAGATATGGCAGGGTTCGATCAGATATATGCGATATTGCACGGATCATGATTGGACGGATTATACTAGCGGGCTTTGGCTTAAACCGGATCCTAGTATTGTACAGTGTAGATTTTGTCTCTTTGCATTTGTATTCGGCCGGAATACAAATGCGGGTATGTATATACAGTAGAGGGGTTTTCCTGTAATTTATTACGGGATCAGTTTTTTGGAGTTGCCAGTTTGCTTTCCGTTTCGGCCATTTTCCTTCGTATCTTTCATTGGTTGAAGTTTGGTGGAGGAGAGCTTATTTGCATTTGTGCAAATTAGCATTATGGAGGGTGGTCTTTGCATATTGTTGTGTCATGATAGTTCCACCATCACATTGACTTCTTGACTTCTTCATGGCTTGACCTTTGTAGTTATGATTGGTTGATGGAGTGTGGGTTTTTATTTGTGATCATTTCTTTTCTCATGATAACCCTTTCTCTCTCTCTTTCATTATTGGCTCACCTCATTTCACACTCTCCTCTCATTCTCATCATGGAAGGCCGGCCACTTTGAGGGAGGGGCTGTCCCAATTTTGAGAGTGGGGTTTTTGATCTCCTTTGCTTGCTAAAAACTCATTAGCCACCACCAAAGTTCATATCTCTTTTCCTCCACTAAAAGGGCAACTTCCATACAACCCCAAATGAGACATAAGTTCTACAGTTAACCTACAGTATCCTTGGGCACGTCGACTCGCCAACTTCGTGCCCGAGTTGCCTCAGTCCAGAGGTGGGAGCCCGTAAAAGAAGCCAGCGATGTGGTGCCCTTCCGGCGACGTGGTGGAGATCGGACATTCCGCGGGAGAACGGGACGACGACGAGAAGACCGAAGGACACGGATCGCTCGGTATATCTCTCTACCCGTTCTTTAGTTAGCTAGGATTAGATTAATGGCCCGATCCGGGATTTTAGTGCGCGGTGGTGCATGTTTAACAGTTAAAGTAAATCATCGTTTCCGCATTTTGGCCTCGGATTGACGGCTGGGGCGCCGCCGTGCACTTACACTGGTATCAGAGCCAGGCCATTACTCTTTTCTAGCTTGCTCTAGTATGTTTAAAGTTTCGATCGAACAAATATTCCAAAACCGTGTTTTTCCATGCATCAGTTCTCTGTCGAAATTTTTTTGGCTCTAAAAATTTTTCAGTGTATTGCAGAAGTACATGCAGGGCATTATAAGCAATCTGTAAAAATTTGGTCTCGTGAACTTACTACCCCACCGCGGAACCGCGGCCAAACCCATGCTTGGGCCGCGGTTCCGCCGCTACTTTCACTATTCATGGCACCAAAATTTTGCAGAGAGCTCCTAAGTGGAAAATGGGGTTTCTGGAATGTTATTTTTGAGCCCAGAATTTCTTTAAGTGCTACAGTAATGCTTGGGGCCTACTTGGTAAAATTTGATCGATCGAAAATTTTAAACACATTAATTCACAGTATTTACATTATATCTGCGACCGTGAATGTCACTTGATCGGTAAATCCTGTCTAACTGCTATAGCTTGGTTAGACGGATTTGCGAACGTGACATTCACGTTGATGTTCTGTGTATTGCTGTGATGTTGCGGATTGGTCGTGGGGATAGCCTGGTTGCAGTGGTAGTACGGTTTTGTTTTATATGTACATTTGATATTGCTGGGCGAGCGTCCGACATGTGGACTGCCGTCCCTGCCTGTTTGTATATTATTCTTTTGGGGCACGATCGGGTCGAGGTCGATGTACCCGTTGTATGTATATTTTACTTTTTGTACTACGATTACCCCGCGGAGGGGTTCACGGATAGCCGGGTTCTAGAGAGCGACGGGCCCGCATCTCATGGCATTGAGACAGAGGGGGCTTTACTCTAGAATTGACGGGCTATTCGCCGCACTCGTAGGGGGTACAGGTTGACCCAGGAGGGGTGCCTAAGTTACCGGATTCCATGAAGTGCTGGGTGGTCCATTCACGTTGCTGAAGGGGGCTGCCTCGCTTCAGGTTTTGGCGGGTAACTTGCCGCGCCCGTAGGGGTCTAGGATTTCATTGCACAGGCTATCCACACGACCAGGGGAACGTCGGGTTTCAGCAGCGGCTCTGTGAAACCCGGGGTCCCAGATATCTGTATTGTTCTGTGATGTTTATTACATTTCTATGATGTTGCATTTTATCACGCCTTGAGCGAAAATTATATATTGATATATATATACTAGTAGATGTTGTATATGTTTTGCATCCGTGCTAGTCCAGTCCCCGCTCTGTCGTTAGTTAACTAACCTAACGGGTAATGACGGGACCCAGTGGCGAATGCGGATGACATATACGTACGTCATTATTTTCGTTCTTTATTGGTGTGATCAATTGATGGGACTGCATTGATTCGGATCAATGCAAACTAAACAAAGCTATTGGATGTTGTTGGAACAATTTTTCAAAAAGCTGTTATTGCAAGGACGTTCTCTTTTGTTTTGCACAGTGGTATTCGGTTATGAATATCCAGCACCTCAGTCGACGAGGCAAGGGCTGAGATCCCTTCACCGGGAGTGACCCCTTGGACAGAAGTTTGCGTCAGGGCAATAACTTCACCATAGCCGATTACTTTTGCTTTGCATCGTGGTATTCAGTTGGAATATCCTGCACTTCATTCTACAGGGAAAGAGCCGAGATCCCTTCGCCGGGAGTGACCTCTTTAGCAAAGGTTTTTGCCACTATATTTTCATAAAAGCTATCCAGTTCCTTCAACGATATCAAGTTCATTACGTTAAAGGTTTTTCGCCAGAAACCATTCATAGACCTCCGTCGTTTCATATGGGTAGTCAATAGTATTCAAGCTATGTTTGTTGGCCAAAGTCAAGGCACAGTGTTTGGTAGCTGTTGGGTATTCATATGCAGCATGGATAGATGCGTTGGTTTGGGACAGTCGTACTACCTTGTTGGCCAAAGTCAGGGGTATGTACGGGTGGGTTCAAATTAACCTGGAGAATGACGGGTAGAACTTGACATGTGACTTATGATTTGTTGGCCAAAGTCAAGGTCATAAGAGCATGGGGCAAAAATCACATCGGGAGTTTCTAAAGAAACTGAAACTTGCCAGATATGCGCATACCTTCTGGAGTGCGATAACGTGAACGAAGTCCGTCACGTTATCATGCGATGATAGTTGGATCCCGATTCCCACTGATGAGTTGGTTTACTCCTCGGGTGATCCCGACTAATTCTTCTTTCAGGTTTGGAGGAGAAATTGACGGTACAGTGGGAGGTTTCCAGATTAGATAAATTGGTAACCATTCTGATCTAGGTTAGAGTGCACGCTGAGTGTTTCTTTTCTCTCTCTCTTTGGCAACGACCATTGCCCGACCCTAGACTATGACTCAGTGACCAAAATTAACTGAACCTTCTTAAACACTGGCTTTTGGATTGTCAGAGTTGCAAACCTCATTGCCACTCCTACTTTTACCCTTTTCTCCAGGACACCCCGTATTACTACGAATGTCCACTTCCATTGGACAAAACCATTGTATGGTTATATACAAACTCGAAAGAATTTATTCGAGAATGGTTTCTGGTTCTGGAGAAAACGAATAGGACTATTCAGTTGTCTTTTCCTTTTACCTTCTCTCAGGTTGTGAGTGCCCCTTAGATTAGGGGATAGTACACCTATTATGCAAATTGGATAGTCTTCTTCCAAACCATAGGCAGGTGCCGACCGGTAGGGAATGAAGAAAACCAATTAGCTTAACGATGGTGTACAGAAGGTATTATGTAAAGACAAAGAAAGGGATTAGAAGGAGGGCAAAGTAAATTGCGATTGCTATTCACGACCAAACCAAGTATTTCATTACCACTCCCACATCACCTTTGTATTTCTCCAGGACACTCCGTATCACTACGAAGATCCACAGTTTATTGGATATTCCATCGTATGGTTATATACGAACTCGAAAGGAACTTGTTCCAGTTCGGGGATGGATTCTGGTTCAGGAGAAATAGGAATAAGGTTTATTCAGTTGTCTTTTATTTTCACCTTCTCTCGCATTGTGAGTGCTCCTAGGATTAGGACAGTACACCCATTATGTCACGACCCAAAATTGGCCCGTGACGGCCCTAATACTACGCAACACCAAAAGACGTAACGCAGTAAAAGAAAGCCAAAACCCAGAAATCTAAACCAAGAAAATACGGAAAAGATAATATAAGTTTTTGAAACATTTGAAATCACAACCCAAATTCTTTAAAAGTCCCACTTTCTTTCTTTAAAATTTTGGCAACACCCCCTTTTTGTAAAAACTAGCCAAGAAGAATACAATACAAATATACGACGCCGTAGCGAAGAAATAAAGACAATAGGAAGGAAACTGTATATAAAAGGCAACAATCCACAAATAATATACAAAAGCGTCCTCACCAAGTCTCTAAGTCAACAATACAATAGTAGATGGAGAGTACAAAATACAACGAATGTACAATATGAAATACAGATAATCATCTAACCCACCTAAGCAAAATGGTGTACTGTGAGCTGATGCTGTATCTGTAGCAAAAGATGATAGATGAGAAGCTGAATAGCCTGCCTCGACTACTCTGGGGAAAAACCTGAAACACCTGTGGCACAACGGGGGTGAGTTGCCAACTCGTGAATAGTAGATAACATATGCAGGTAATCGCAGGAATGTACGTACAGCATGAATCTAAGATATACAATTTACAGTAATAACAGGTCATGTGAAAGCAATGTAATGGAGATGTACACTAGCAGGTACAATCAATATATGAAGCAATGATGACATGATAATAGTATGCAATAACTATGCAATAGGGATACGAGAAAGCTAATATGCAACTATCATAAGGGTACGCTAACAGGTACAACCAATATATGAAGCAATGCAAAGAATAGATAAGTGTGAGGTATGGGGTGGAATATGTCATTTCCACGGAAACCTGACATCGTGGCCGGATCACAATCCATCAAGACACTCAAATCCCAAATCCTCAAATCAGCCCCCAAACTGGGCTCTCACATCATATAAGTCTCGCATCTCCTCAATGTACAATATCGAATAGATCTCCTATATCCCGAATGTATAAATCACCAATCTCTTTCATATCCAGTATCCAATCTCAATGAATCACCTATATCTCAAGTCGAACCTCAAAATAATTTCTAACATCCTAAATATATATATATATGCAAGAAATAAATATGATGGGGGCAATACACATATATTAGCATCCCATTCCACTAATATTGGTGTAAGGGTATATATAACAACGGCTAAATCCCCTGTTATATATACAAAGGTATTAAAAGAAATATCATGAAAACCAATGTGCCAAGTATCGACACAGAAATCCTGATCACGTATCATACGCTATCCCGAAAGCACGAGTGCCTAGCTCTGACCCTCGCCTTCCGACGTATGCATACGTACATGACTCCCAGCGGTGTCTCCGTGATCCCCCGCCGAGTCATGGGTACTGTCACCGGTAGGTACTCGCCCGCCTCCAGGCTCAATCGGCAAAGTCCATCGATCTTCTTGCCGAGGGGAACCATACCGGGCCCCACCATGTACTCTCATACAGCAACCACACCTCGTATGGAGTATATAATCAGCACCGATAAAACTCATGGTGGACGCGCAAATATCATCTCAAGGAAACCGGGTTTTTCAATGTATGCATAATTTCATGAACTCCCACGGTTCCCAAATCCAGAAAACACCATGTAAAATCCAAATAAACAATGAGCAAATCCAGGAACAAATAAATACGATATATCTAAATATGAGCATATAAATGAGAACAGGTAGCTGAAACCAGATGTATGCGAAATCAATAAGGTACAGCTAAGTATAGGTATCTACCTATAAATAAAAGATGTCGTATACCCCCCTGGGTATAAGAAAATATGAGTAGGGTATACCTGCAGATGTATCGTAAAGGGTATGTGTACCTATCACTAATGGTACGATACTCTATAGGTATATAGGTATGGTAATGTCATATGTGATAAGCAATAGAATCTATAAAGGGTTGTGTGTGACATGGCAATTATTGACGGTGTGTGTGTAGCATACAATCCGTGCTCGTGCAACATAAACCGTCAATAATATGTGCAGTGTCCTACGGCTGCTAGTCACAGTATAACTATATCAAGGAAATAAAGTAAAGGCGCAATTCTAATAATGACGTAGAATGTGCGACAGGTATTTGAATCCTAGCCCAGACGCATAACGCCATGCGGGCGATTCCCCTGTAGATGTTAAATCTACTCACCTACGCCCCACGCTAGGTGAATCCTACCATCTGCTCCCCCCTGTAGCCGTGTCCGTAGTCCCTGCCTGCAAACCTGTAAATAAGACATGGAAATTATATATAAGCCAAATATTCCGCGAAACGCGATATCGAACCAAAACGAGAAACTCGCGTCGCGAACTAAACGCGCGTGTGCACGATACGCTGAAACGTGTATGTATGCGTCTAAAACCATCGCGACATGCCGCGATACGCTGGATCACAGAACCCTCTCACGTATCGCGCGTATCGCGCAAGCACAACAAACTAGAAATACGATATATTGTCCCAGATTTTCCTACATGTCAAATCTTACAAAACTAGACATGCCAAGGCACTAGACAACACTGCAGAGTACCCTACCCAAAACCCCAAGACCCTACCCTTCTTCCTGGCCGCAAATTGCAGCCAGATTGATTAAACCGGCGGCCATAATTGGGAGTGGAGGGTTCGTATTCTGGTGGTGTGTTCTAGACCTAATAAGTATGCTCCAGTATTCTCAAATTTAACCTGAAGGCCCCGGGTCAATAGCAGATCACAGAATGTCACAATATCGCTAAAAAAACGCTAATTTTGCACAAAACACAAACCCTATGGTATTTTAGTGTAATCCAGGGTTAAACTCAGTTAAGGTGACCCTAACAACACTTAAATAAACTAAGGTAGCTAACACAATCAACAATTTACCACCACATCTCACAAATCACGCAACTAGCACCAAACTAGCTAATTAACACTAACCGAAGCTAATAAACACATAAGTTAATCAACTAGGGGATTGGGTTCAGAAATATACCCTGTAGAACCCTAGAGAGCAGGAGAAGAAGTGAATGGGGGAAGAAGAGAGCTTGCTACAACTGCTGGGCTTCTGCTGCTGCTGCCAGAGCTGCTGCTGATGCAGTTGCTGCCACTGCTGCTGTTGATATTGTTGTTGTTGCTGCTTTTGGGGCTGCTGCTGCTACTGCTGTTGTTTGTTGCTGCTGGAGCTGAAGCAGGTAAGTGTGTGTGTGTGTGTGTTTTGTGAGAGAATGAGAGGATGAGTGAAAAGAGAGGTGATAATGAGAGACAAAGTCAAAATCCCTCCTCTCTCTCTCTTCATTTAATGAAGCATGGCAAAGCCATCATGCCTCATTCTCACTCTCTCTCTCTCTCTCTCTCTCTCACCAAGGTCAACATTCAAACCATTTAAAAACCCTTTTTAAATTCATTTCATTTTAAAAACAACCATATACAAATAAAAACCCAAAAGCACCTAATACAATATAAAACTAGATTAGGGAATGGTTAGTTCACCATGTTGCTAATCATGGTTAAACCCCCAAAACAACCCTAGTTATCATGCACAAGTATGTGCAAGCCTAGGAAAAATCTAATAAAATACTCAATAAATAGGATAAAATATTTAAAAACCAAATTGGTAAACTTTTTAGTAAAAACCATGTATAAAAATATAATTAGCTACAAAACAAATTCTAAGGTGTTACACATTATGCTTATTGGATAGTCTTCTTCCAAACCATAGGCTGGTGCCGAACGGTAGGGAAGGAAGAAAATCATTTGGCCTAAAGGGGTGTACAGAAGGTAATGACTAAAGACTTATGAAGGGGTTTGGAGAGATGGAAAAAAAATATACGGTTACAGTTGTGAATCTGGATGATGGAAGAGGCATTACTAAGAATACCCAGGATACCCCATCGAAACATTTCAATGTTTCAGTTTCACTGTGTACTGTTAAAAGAAAACTGATTTCCCAATTAAACACTTGCTCCAGGGTATGTATTTACCAGGTATGATTCTCAAATTTGTATGGTTTTACAAATGATGAGTGGGAGTAACTTATTGGGAATTAGGTGATCATCCTCATTATATCGGAATTCCTTGTAATTGGTGATATTTGAGGAAATCACCTGGGTTGTTTGCCGGACGGCAAATATTTGGTTTTGAATATCCGTTGTTATGCACAAATTTCAAATTGATATATCTGTATGTCTATTTTTTATAGAGTGAGATATACCTTTTTGAAATTATGTCTATTACATTTACCTATATCAGTGGATGGTTAGGTAAGGAGCATTAAACAGCGGTGTAATTCTTCTTAACCATAAGTACAGTTTTCAACCTACGACACACAGGGATTGAGTTATCAGACTGAAGGGACTTATACAGAGTATTGTTGTCCAGTGTCCATAAGGACAGAGGGGTTGGTCCTCGTACTATATTCGGTTTACCTATGACTTCTCTAGTTCTTAGATAAGTATTTCGTAGAAACACAAGGTCCAAGTTTTGAGAAGTTATAGGTATATGAATAAAGTAGAGAACCAAGTATTGCAAGTATCAGGATATTTCAAGGTGATCGAAGATGTAGATACTTATGTGTGGTATTCAGTTGATGGTAATGATTAAGAGAACTTGCTTCTCTTTCAGGTTACTCATAATTGGAAGCATTCCTAAGTTGAGTAATGCTGATCGGCCTCCTTCCATTTAGTTGACATGTGCTGGAGACAGCTGCATGATTTGAATCTGGTTTAATTAAATCAGTGCCTCTGTTTCTATATTGGATATAGAACAGTTCGTATCTTACCGATGTTAAGGTACGGGGAGTTGTCCGGCTTATGCTTAAAACCAGACTCTGGATAACTCAAGGCACGTTTCAGTAATGGCTGTTTGTGGGTTGACCCAGGCTATGACGAGGGTTGACTTTCTACCATCTGGAAGATCAATAGTGATATTGTTCTTGACTCACCACAGTTTTAACAAAAATGGATTTTTTCAGAAAACAGAAGTGGGAGTATGGTAGAACTGGAAGTGATTCCAGAACCGCAAACGATTACTGAAGATTTGATAAGAACCTAAAAATTCAATTTGGTTTGACATTCCATTGGCCACTCCGCAGATTTGTTGGGTAACCTCAAGCACTCGAGAGGTACTTCGGTATGCTCATGGACGGTGACAGGGAGGTTCTTGTTTACCCAGACTAGCCATTGCTGTTGTTCCAAGCTGCGAGACCCGGCAGGAGGATGAGTATAGCGTCGTTCTAAACTAGCTTTAGAAGTGTACGTCTATATGACTCTGCCAGAGGGTTGTCGTAGTCAGTGGGAGCAGTGGAAGCATTGGTGGACATGTGGCTTATGTCTATTTATAAACTAAAGCAGATATAGCGGAGATAGATCATCGACATGACAGTCATAGGTTTGACTTCATCAGAATAGGGGATGGATCTGTTAAGAAGGTAGTAGGGTGTGATGTCCTGGTATTTGGATGACATACACAGAGTAGGGAAAGAAACTCCTATACTACGATCGGTTATACTTTGGTCGTCACACAGTGGTTTCTCCACATGGGACTTGGATATAAGATCAAGACATTCTGGTTACTAGATATTTAGATATAGATTTAGGTGGTTTCCCAATCAGGGTACTTAGACAGCATTCTAAAGGTGTTTTAGAATGGACGACTCCTGGCACGGTAGTGTACCTGCAGGTGATGGAGTCACCCTCTCTAAAGGTGTCTTACAGACTAAAGTAGAGAGGGATGTACATGATTGGCAGATCACTTGCTTAGGCAATTGAGTCAATCATGAGATGTCAAGTACCACACCAGATGTTGTTTTTGCAGTAAATGCAAGAAGTTGACATTAATCCAATCCTGGAGAAACAATCGGAAGAAGTTTTAGAACATAGGTGAATGTTCTAGGGATATGATAACAACAGCCTCATTCGGGAGACAGTTATCATTCCAGGCTTCCAAGGTGACCTGGATGACAGAGAGGTTGTCAGAGTTATAGTTTTCCCTCTGAAGAGGGGCAGTGTTTTGGACAGGTGATCCAAGCAGATACTGAGGGAGGCATGACACAGGATACTGATTAAGTTCAGTTGACGATACAGTCTAAGAAGTTTGGATTTGGAGTTCATTTATGAACTAGATCCCATTAGATATCCAGACACATTCTAAGACATGTATTGCTCATTTCGGGAGATGGGTTTCTCCGCGAACTTGAGATTTAGAGAGACATAGAAAGAAACGTCAAGGCGGATCCACTCACTGAGGCTATTCCTCGAACGCAATAGTTTCGCAAACGGGTTTTGTGAGACTGACTAGTAGAGGAGTTGGGTGTTCGGTATCACACGGGCTGTGAGTATGCGACATCGCAATAATTAGCCTTGAGTGCAAGTGGGAGATTGTTGGAGATAGTGCCCTCAGAGTCAATTATTGGATCACAGGCACGTGATTGCAATGATTGAGGGAGGACCTATCCTGGTAGGACAGTCTTACTCAAGATGATAGTATGCTATCTGGTTTATCTTTATCATCGTTTTACTGCTTTAGGTGACCTTACAGGTCGCTATTGCACGTTGATAAAGCCCCTAGGATTCTTGCTTGACTGCCAGCAGTATGAGGGCGATCATATACGTGGGAGCTGGTAGTCTATAAGCACATCCTTAAAAGGTCCCTAGTCGTGGGAGTTTCGAGACAGGGCATCGATACTCCAGAGTAGACTAGTGTATACAGTCGAAACCCCGACGAGGGGTGGTGGCCGGTCTCACAGGCCACTGGTGTCAGTTGGTTCACCTAAGATGTATACAGGTGCTCATTGGGTTATGAGTACACCGGACAGGACTCGCCGGGAACATGCTAGTTGGTCTTATACCTGACGTCAGATAGCAGTTCCTTGGTGACATGTGTACAGGTTAGTTCATCGACCTGAGAATCTTCATTTGTCTCGTGTGAGTTCCCACTGTACTTTGATTACTACCCTACCACGCTCAAAGAAGACGTGCAAACAGGTTTTAGTTGGGTACAGTCCCGAGCCACATGGAGGCAGTGAGCGGATCTTCAGGGGTTCGTCTCTCCCGGTATTGGGGGTGAGGTCGCGCTGTGTCTAGGAGAGCCCTTACACGAAGTCCTTGGCCAAGGCAGGAGATTTACTGGCAGGTATTCCAGTAGTATCTCTGGGTGTTCTGGGCTACACTCCGACACGACTTGTACCGCTTTTGGGGTCTGACTTTTACCAACCCCCTAGGCCCGCCATGCGATGCTCAAAGACGAACGGACCGGACTGTACGGATATTGTCACTGACAGGCTCTGTAGGGTGTCAGGATGAGTTCGCTCATCGACGTCCCTTTTGGTCAATAGCTGGTAGCCCGTTACGTATGGCTAATACCTCTGACGTGCTAGTGGTTAAATTCACAGCCATAGTATTGACGAGTCTTTAGAGTCCCCCACACACAGTTACTCAAGTTTCGGGCGAACCGCTGTAGAGGCCGTATGGAGATATGGCAGGGTTCGATCAGATATTTGCGGTATTGCACGGATCATGATTGGACGGATTATACTAGCGGGCTTTGGTTTAAGCCGGATCCTAGTATTGTACAGTGTAGATTTTGTCTCTTTGCATTTGTATTCGGTCGGAATACAAATGCGGGTATGTATATACAGTAGCAGGGTTTTCCTGTAATTTATTACGGGATCAGTATTTTAGAGTTGCCAGTTTGCTTTCCGTTTCGGCCATTTTCCTTTGTATCTTTCATTAGCTGAAGTTTGGTGGAGGAGTTGCATTTGTGCAAATTAGCATTGTGGAGGGTGGTCTTTGCATATTGTTGTGTCATGATAGTTCCACCATCACATTGACTTCTTGACCTCATCATGGCTTGACCTTTGTAGTTATGATTGGTTGATGGAGTGTGGGTTTTTATTTGTGATCATTTCTTTTCTCATGATAACCCTTTTTCTCTCTCTTTCATTATTGGCTCCCCTCATTTCACACTTTCCTCTCATTCTCATCATGGAAGGCCGGCCACTTTGAGGGAGAGGCTGTCCCAATTTTGAGAGTGGGGTTTTTGATCTCCTTTGCTTGCTAAAAACTCATTAGCCACCACTAAAGTTCATATCTCTTTTCCTCCACTAAAAGGGCAACTTCCATACAACCCCAAATGAGACATAAGTTCTACAGTTAACCTACAGTATCCTTGGGCACGTCGACTCGCCAACTTCGTGCCCGAGTTGCCTCGGTCCAGAGGTAGGAGCCCGTAAAAGAAGCCGGCGATGTGGTGCCCTTCCGGCGACGTGGTGGAGACCGGACATTCCGCGGGAGATCGGGACGACGACGAGAAGACCGAAGGACACGGATCGCTCGGTATATCTCTCTACCCGTTCTTTAGTTAGCTAGGATTAGATTAATAGCCCGATCCGGGATTTTAGTGCGCGGTGGTGCCGGTTTAACAGTTAAAGTAAATCATCGTTTCCGCATTTTGGCCTCGGATTGACGGCCGGGGCGCCGCCGTGCACTTAAAGATCTCATATCTGTAATTTATTGCAGGGACTGAGAAAAAGTAAGATAGTTGGACCTAGTGATATCTCCTTCAGAGTAGGGAACGGAGCACAAGTTGATGCTGCTGCCGTCGGTGAATATCACCTACTGTTGCCAAAGGACAATACTATGATTTTGAACAATTGCTACTATATACCTTCCATTGTTTGCACCATCATATCAGTTTCTTTACTTGATAAAGATGGATATAAGTTTGTTCTTGATAGAAATATCATGAACATTTACCTTAATCAGGTATTGGTTGCAGAAGGTATACCGTGTAATGGTATCTATGTTCTAAATCAAAACACAATTTTCCATGTACGAAACACACGCAAGAGGAAGAGTTCAGATACGAACGAATCCTACTTGTGGCATTGAAGACTTGGTCATATCGGTAAGAAAAGACTGAGTAAATTGCATAAGGATGGATATTTGAATACGTTCGAATTTTCATCTTATGAAACTTTTCAGTCCTGTCTCAAAGGAAAAATGACCAAATCCACATTCACCGGACACGGAGAAGGAGCAGAGCTCTTAGGACTCATACACAGTGATGTATGTGATCCGATGTCTATACATGCAAGGGATGGGTTCTTGTACTTCATTACATTCACTGATGATCTCTCTAGATTCGGGTATGTGTATCTTATGAAACACAAATCTAAAGTTTTTGAGAAATTCAAAGAATTCAGAAAGGAATTAGAGAACCAGACTGGCAAAAGTATCAAGATCCTCCGGTCTGATAGAGGAGGGGAGTACTTGAGCACGGAATTCAGGAACTTTCTAAAAGAGAATGGTATCCTCTCTCAGCTTACTCCTCCGTATACACCACAGCACAACGGTGTATCGGAGCAGAGGAACCGTACCCTATTGGACATGGTTCGCTCCATAATGAGTAATGTCGAGTTGCCTCTTTCATTCTGGGGATATGCCCTTGAAACATATATATATGTATTGAATAGGGTTTCTACCAAAACTGTGCCTACTACTCCTCATGATATGTGGGAGAGGAAGAGGCCACACCTTAATTTTATTAAGATACGGGGTTTCCCGGCGTATGTTAAAAAACAAAATCCGGATAAGCTAGAGGCACGCTCAGTTTTTTGTAAGTTTGTAGCATATCCTAAACATTCAAAAGGATATCTTTTCTACCACTCCAATGAACAGAAGGTGTTTGTTGCTCGCCACGCCATCTTTTTAGAGAAGGGATTTCTTGCAAAAGAAATTTGTGGGAGCATGGTAGAACTGGAAGAAATTCCAGAGACACAAACTAGAACTGAAGATTTGGTAGAACCAGAGAATTCAATAGTCCCAGACGAGCTTCAGCCACTCATAGATCTAGTACGATTTCTCATCCACCCGAGAGATACTACGGTTTTTTTATTGACGGAGATTGGGATGATTCTATCTTGGAAGAAGATGATCCTACTAGTTTCAGGCAGACCATTATCAGTAGGGACTCTGATAAGTGGCTGGATGCTATGCAATCCGAAATGGAGTCCATGTACGCCAATAAAGTGTAGACCTTGGAAATTTCTCCACCTGAGGTAAAACCCGTTGGATGAAAATGGATCTACAAAATGAAGATTGGTGTAGATGGGAAGGTGGAAACCTATAAGGCTAGACTTGTTGCAAAAGATTTTCGTCAAAGACTAGGATTGGACTATGATGAAACTTTTTCTCCAGTGGCTATGCTCAAATACATTTGGATCCTACTTACCATTGCTGCCTTCCATGACTATGAAATCTGGTAGATGGACGTAAAAACGGTTTTTCTAAACGGAAGTTTGGAAGAGTACGTTTATATAGATCGGTCAGAAGGTTTTGTAGATAGTGGGAGTAGAGGGAAGGTGTGCAAGTTGCTCAAATCCATTTATGGATTGAAGCAGGCATTGCGGAGCTGGAACATCTATTTTGATGAAACAGTCAAGGATTTTGACTTCATCAAGAATGAGAATGAGCCATGTATTTATAAGAAAATTGTAGGATGAACTGTCGTATTCCTAGTCTTGTACGTGGGAAGACATTCTTTTGATAGGAAACGATATTCCTATGCTACAATCAGTCAAGCTGTTCTTGTCACAAAGGTTCTCCATGAAGGATCTGGGTGATGCCTCATACATTCTGGGGATCAAGATCTACAGAGATAGATCCAAAAGATTATTGGGACTTTCGCAGTCCAGGTACATAGAGACCGTACTAAAGAGATTTAGTATGGAAGATTCCAAGCACGGTAACATACCTACACTGCACGGAATCACTCTCTCCAAAGAGATGTTTCCCAAGACTGATGAAAAGAGCGTTCGCATGAGCACTATACCCTACGCTTCGGCGGTAGGATCTATAATGTATGCGATACTATGTACAAGACCAGATGTAGCTTACGCGCTTAGTGTGGTGAGCCGGTATCATTTAAACCCAGGTGAGAACCACTGGACAGAAGTGAAGAACATTCTCAAGTACCTGAGAAGGACTAAGGAGATGTTCTTGGTTTTCGGTAATGGAGACCTTAAGGTCGAGTCTTATACTGATTCAAGCTTCCAGAGTGACAAGGATGACCGCAAATCTGTCTCGGGTTTTGTGTTTACCCTCAACGGAGGGGTGGTGTGTTAGAGTAGTTCCAAACAGGACACTGTTGTAGACTCGACGATAGAGTCTGAATACATTGCTTCAAACGATACCGCAAAGGAAGCGGTCTGGATGAAGAAGTTCATTACTGAACTTTAGGTATTTCCGTCCATTGTTGATCCGATACCTTTGTATTGCGATAACAATGGGGCTATAACTTTAGCGAAGAAACCACGGTCCCATCAGAAATCCAGACACATTTTAAGGCGGTATCATCTGATCAAGGAGATCATAGATCGCCAGAAGATTGAGGTACGGAGAGTGGATACAAAAGAGAACACGACGGGTCCATTTACAAAGGCCCTCCCTCAAGTACGGTTCGAGCGACTTTTTGAGATGTTGGGTATGCGGTACGCCAGCAGCTGGCCTTAGAGCAGACGTTGGGTATTCGGTACGGCAATAACTGGCTTTTAGTGCAAGTGGATGATTGTTGGATATGTATGTACATGTGGATGCTGGGGATATGTATGTACAGGACAATCTTGCTCAGTTATATATTATATTATTTGAGTTGTCTTTATCAGGATGTGTGTATTTCTTTCTTATGATGTTTTATGTTGCATGCACATATTGATAAAGACTCGATACAGTAGTTTACTATTATGGTTTGACTTTATCTTAACATGTGCATATGTTATACTCGCTATTACATATGTCGACCATATGTTGATAATGCCCGTAGGATATTGCTTGACTACCAGCGTTATGATGCCGATCATACTTGTGGGAGCTGGGTAGTCTATAAACACATCCTTAAACGTCCCAAGTTGCAGGAGTATCGAGATCGGGCATCGATACTCCAGAGTAGACTTGCGTATATGTTTCTAGACCCTGACGAGGGGCGGTGGTAAGTCCTGCAACCATTGGTGTGATCACCTAAGATTGTATACGAGTGCTCACTGGGGTGAGTACACTGGACGGACTCGTCGAGAACCTCTAGATTGTGTTATAGTTATCGTCAGATAGCGGTTCTCTTATGACATGTGTAAAGGTTAGTCTTTAGACCCGAGATCGTTATTTATCTCGTGTGAGTTCCCACTGTGCTTTGATCACTACCCTACCATGGCTCTACCGAGTCATGCAAACAGGTTTTGGTTGGGTGTAGTCCCGAGCCACATGGAGGCAGTGTGTGATTGTCAGGGATTCGTCTCTCCAGGTATTGGGAGTTGAAATTGCACTGTGTTCGATTGGCCAGGACCATAAGACCTTGGCCAAGACAGTTTGGATTTACTGATAGGTTGATTAGTAGTTTCCCGGATTGGTCCTGAGCCGAATCAGCATGAATTATCGTGTTATTAGGGTCTGGCACTTACCACCCTTAGATCCGGTATTCGATACTCTTAGACGAAGACACCGGACTGTACGGAGATTTTCATGGATATGCTCAGTTTGGATCCGGATGAGTTTGCTCGTCCGCTTTCCTTTTCGACAGGTACCCGGGTAGCCGTTATGTACAGCTAGTGCCGCTGATGTGCTTGTGGTTATGGATTTATCCAGTAACGTATTGCCGGCGTACTGTCGAGTCTTTAGAGTCCCACACAGAGGGTTTCCCTGCTTCAGGCGAAATGATATAGAGGTCGTATGGTTTTACCGCAGGGTTCAATCACATACGTGTACTTGTGCACGCATGATGTTCTGGCGGATAATACTATCGGGTTTTGGTTTAAGCCAGATCCTAGTATTATATTGTTGGATTATTTTCGTCTCTTTTGTATTCGTATTTTTCGTAATACGGATACGGGTATGTATATAAGGTTGAGGGGTATTCTTGTAATTTTTGACAAGAATGCTTCTATAAGAAGACACCTCATTTGTTATTTAATCTATTTGATTAAATGTTAAATGATGTGGAGGTATGAGGTGTTAACTTTCATTAGATGAAGCATGGCTACTTGATGATGTTGGATATAGTGCCCTCAGAGTCAATTATTGGATCGCAGGCATGTGATTGCAATGATTGAGGGGGGACTTATACCGGTAGGACAGTCTTACTCAAGATGATAGTATGCTATCTAGTTTTTCTTTATCATCGTGTATTGCTTTAGGTGACCTTACAGGTCGCTATTACACGTTGATAGAGCCCTTAGGATTCTTGCTTGACCACCAGCAGTATGATGGCGATCATATACATGGGAGCTGGGGTCTATAAGCACATCCTTAAAAGGTCCCTAGTCGTGGGAGTTTTCGAGACAGGGCATTAATGCTCAAGAGTAGACTAGTGTATACAGTCGAGACCCCGACGAGGGACGGTGGCCGGTCTCACAATCCATTGGTGTCAGTTGGATCACCTAAGATGTATACAGGTGCTCATTGGGTTATGAGTACACCGGACAGGACTCGCCGGGAACATACTAGTTGGTATTATACCTGACGTCAGATAGCAGTTCCCTGGTGACATGTGTATAGGTTATTCATCGACCTGAGATCGTCATTTGTCTCATGTGAGTTCCCACTGTGATTTGATTACTACCCTACCACGACTCAAAGGAGTCGTGCAAACAGGTTTTAGTTGGGTATAGTCCCGAGCCACATGGAGGCAGTGAGCGGATCGGCAGGGGTTTCGTCTCTCCTGGTATTGGGGGTGAGATCGCGCTGTGTCTAGGAGAGCCATTACACAAAGCCCTCGGCCGAGGCTGGAGATTTACTGGTAGGTATTCCGGTAGTATCTCAGTGTGTTCTGGGCTACACTCCGACACGACTTGTACCGCTTTTGGGGGTCTGACTTTTACCAACCCCCTAGGCCCGCCATAAGATGCTTATAGACGAACGGACCGGACTGTATGGATATTGTCACTGACAGGATCAGTAGGGTGTCAGGATGAGTTCGCTCATCGACCTCCCTTTTGGTAAATACCTGGTAGCCCATCACGTACGGCTAATACCTATGACGTGCTAGTGGTTAAATCCATAGCCAAACTATTGACGAGTTTTTAGAGTCCCCCACAGATAGTTTCTCGAGTTTCGAGCGAAACGTTGTAGAGGCCGTATGATATATGGAAGGGTTCGATCATATACGTGTGGTATTGCACGGATCATGATCGGACGGATCATACTAGTGGGCTTTGGTTTAAGTCGGATCCTAGTATTAGATTTGTTGGATTATTTTAGTCTCATCACATTCGCATTCGGTCAGAATGCGGATGCAGGTATGTATATACAGGTGAGGGGTATCCTTGTGATCCGTCACGAGTTTACTTTAGATATTGCCGTATCTTTTTGTTGCGGCAAACATTTAGATTAATGTTTGCATTTGGAAATAATGAGCTAGATTTCATCATGACATGCATTTAATGTGACATGGACATATTAGGTGACTCATGGTCTCTTTTTTAGCACTTATGTCACATTATTTGATTGATGAGTGGATGAAATAAGAGGGAGAGAGAAAGTGGGCTGCTATATGATAAGTTTTGGTATTGTATTTTTCATGCTAGCTCGCTCACTCTCATTTGATCACATAGCAACACAAAAAGAAAAGAGCTCCTTCTTCTTCTTCCTCTTCTAGATCATTATATCCATTAATGGCAACACCTTCAACCTCTATCCAAGCAATGGATGCAAGAGGCAAAGTGATCACAAACATTCTCTACAACACCTTGGACATGTCGGCTAGCACACTTCGTGCCCGAGTTGCTTCGGATGAAGCGGGAGCCCGTAAAAAGACTCGTAGATGTGGTGCCTTTTCCGACGAGGAGATCAAGACCGGAGATGCCGCGAGGAGCTTGGGATGGTGGCCAAAGACCGAAGGACACGGATCGATCGGTAGAGCCTTTCTATCTCTTCTCTAGATAGCTAGTAATAGGTTAATGGTTCGATCCGGGTTTTAAGCATACGATAGCGCCGGTTTTCAAGTTAAGAAAAATTTTCGTTTCCGCAATTTGGCCTTGGAAAGACTGCCGGGGCGCTACCGTAGTCTTACATGGTATCAGAGCCACGCCATTAACCTTTTCTAGCTTGCTCTAACGTGTTTAGAACTTTGATCGAACAAAAATTCCAAAAACCGCATTATCAAGCATCAGTTTCTGTCGTAATTTTTTTGTTGTCAAAAAATTATTTGGTATATTGCAGAAATACGTGCAGGGTTTTTTAAGAAATTTGGAAAAATTTTGTAGCAAGATGCTACAGTATAGCTGCGGAACCGCGGCCATACCCATGTTTTGGCCGCGGTTCCGCCGCCATTTAGTGGCCTCTCTGCTTCAAAATTTCTACAGTGATCTTAATCATGGAAATGTGGTTTCTGGAATATTCTGTTTGGGCCCAGATTTATTTTGAGTACTGGGTATTGTGCTTGGGGCCCACTTCGGGAAATTTAGTCGGTCTAAAATTTTAAACATGTTAGTTCACAGTATTTACATTATATCTGCGACCGTGAATGTCATTTGATCGGTAAATCCTGTCTAATTGCTATAGCTCTTTTAGACGGATTTGCGAACGTGACATTTACGTTGATGTTCTGTGTTGTGCTGTGATGTTGCGGATTTGTCGTGGTGGATAGCCTGGATGCAATGTTAGTACAATTTGGTTGTATATGTAGATTTGATATTGTGGGGCGAGCGTCCGACATGTGGACTGCCGTCACTGCCTGTTTGTATATTATTCTTTTAGGGCACGACCGGGCTGAGGTCGATGTACCCGTTGTATGTATTTTTTACTTTCTGTACTAGGATTACCCCGCGGAGGGGTGCACGGGTAGCCGGGTTTTAGAGGGCAACGGGCCCGCATCTCATGGCTTTGAGACGGAGGGGGATTCACTCTAGAATTTGCGGGCTATTCGCCACACTCGTAGGGGGTACAGGTTGACCCAAGGAGGGGTGCCCAAGTTACCGGATTCCGTGAAGTGCTGGGTGGTCCATTCACGTTGTTGAAGGGGGCTGCCTCGCTTATGGTTTTTGCGGGTAACTTGCTGCGCCCGTAGGGGTCTAGGATTTCATTGTACAGGCTATCCACACGACCAGGGGAACGTCGGGTTTCAGTAGCGGCTCTATGAAACCCGGGGATCCCAGATTATCTGTATTGTTCTGAGATGCTTATTAAATTTCTGTGATGTTGCATTTTATCACGCCTTGAGCGAATATTATATATTGATATATATACTAGTAGATGTTGTATATGTTTTACACCCGCGCTAGTCCAGTCCCCGCTCTGTCGTTAGTTAAGTAACCTAACGGGTGATGACGGGACCCAGTGGCGAATGCGGATGGCATATACGTGCAACATATTTTCGTTCTTTTGCGGTGTGATTAATTGATGGGACTGCTTTGATTCGGATCAATGCAAGCTAAACAAACCTAATCTGATGTTGTTGGAACATTTTTCAAAAAAAAAAGGCTGTTATTGAAAGGACGTTCTCTTTTGTTTTGCACAGTGGTATTCGGTTATGAATATCCAGCACCTCAGTCACCGAGGCAAGGGCCGAGATCCCTTCACCGGGAGTGACCCCTTGGACAGAAGTTTGCGTCAGGGTAATAACTTCACTATAGTCGATTACTTTATGCTTTGCATCGTGGTATTCAGTTGGAATATCCTGCACCTCATTCTACGGGGAAAGAGCCGAGATCCCTTTACCGGGAGTGACCTCTTTAGCAAAGGTTTTCGCCACTATATTTTTATAAAAAAGCTATCCGGTTCCTTCAACGATATCAAGTTCATTATGTAAAAGTTTTTCGCCAAAAACCTGCCGTAGCCCTCCGTCATTTCAGATTAGTATTGCTTAGTATTCGTGCTACGTATGTCGTGCATTGCCGAGGCGTGGTGTTCGGTAGCTCTGTAAGGCTTTTCTGTCGCATGGATATGTGGATTGGTTAGGACAGTCGTACGGTTATGTTGGCATTGTCAAGGACTCGTATGGGTGGGTTTAACGCGATCAAGATAATGACGTGTTAAACTTGACTAGGACTCTTTGATATGTTGGCATTGTCAAGGTCACTTGGATCCTAGGGGTAAAAACATACATCGGGAGTTTCTAAAGAAACTGAAACTTGCCAGGCATGCGCATACCTTCTGGAGTGTGATAACGTGAGTGGATTTCGTCACGTTATCATGCGATGATAGTTGGATCCCGATTCCTACTGATGAGTTGGTTTACTACTCGGGTGATCCCGACTAATTCTTCTTTCAGGTTTGGAGGAGAATTTGAGGTTACAGTGCGAGGTTTTCTGATTAGATAAATTGATAACCATTCTGATCTAGGTTAGAGTGCACGCTGAGTGTTTCTTTTCTCTCTCTCTTTAGCAGCGATCATGACTCGACCCTTGACTATGACTCAGTGACCAAGATTAACCGAACCTTCTTAAAACACTGGCTTTTGGATTGTCAGAGTTGCAAATCTCATTGCCACTCCTACTTTTACCCTTTTCTCCAGAACACCCCGTATTACTATGAACATCCACTTCCATTGGATAAAACCATCGTATGGTTATATACGAACTCGAAGGAACTTGTTCCAGATTCGAGGATGGTTTCCGGTTCTGGAGAAAATGAATAGGACTATCCAGTTGTCTTTTCCTTTTACCTTCTCTCAGGTTGCGAGTGCTCCTTGGATTAGGACCGTACACCTATTACGCTTATTGGATAGTCTTCTTCCAAACTATAGGCAGATGCCGAACGGTAGGGAATGAAGAAAACCAATTAGCCTAACGATGGTGTACAGAAGGTAATAAGTTAAGACAAATAAAGAGATTAGTAAGAGGGCAAAGTAAATTGCGACTGCTATTCACGACCAAACCAAATATTTCTTCGCCAATCCTATATCACCTTTGTATTTCTCCAGAACACTCCGTATCACTACGAAGATCCACAGTTATTTGGACACTCCATCGTATGGTTATATACGAACTCGAAGAAACTTATTCCAGTTCGGAGATGGATTCTGCTTCAGGAGAAATAGGAATAAGGTTTTATTCAGATGTCTTTTATCTTTACCTTCTCTCGGGTTGCGAGTACTCCTAGGATTAGGAGAGTACACCCATTATGCTTATTGGATAGTCTTCTTCCAAACTATAGGCTGGTGCCGAACGGTAGGGAAGGAAGAAAACCATTTAGCCTAAAGGGGTGTACAGAAGGTAATGACTAAAGACATATAAAGGGATTTAGAGAGATGGCAGAGAAATATACGGTTACAGTTATGAATTTGATAATGGAAGAGACATTACTAAGAATACCCGGATACCGCTTCGAAACATTTACATGTTTCAGTTTCACTGTGTATTGTTAATAGAAAACTGATTTCCCAATTGGTCCTTACTCCAGGGTATGTATTTACCAGGTTTGATTCTCACATCTGTATGGTTTTATAGATGATGAGTGGGAGTAAGTTATTGGGAATTAGGTGATCATCTTCATTATATCGGAATCCGTTGTAATTTGTGATATTTGAGGAAATCGCCTGGGTTGTTTGCCGGACGACAAATATTTTGGTTTTGAATATCCGTTGTTATGCACCAATTTCAAATTGATATATCTGTACGTTTATTTTTATAAAGTGAGATATAACATTTTGAAATTATGTCTATGACATTTACCTAAATCAGTGGATGGTTAGGTAAGGAGCATTAAACAGCGGTGTAATTCTTCTTAACAATAAGTACAGTTTTCAACCTACGACACATAGGGAATGAGTTATTAGACTCAAGGGACTTATACAGAGTATTGTATGTTGTCCAGTGTCCATTAGGACAGAGGGGTTGGTCCTCGTACTTATTCGGTTTACTTATGACTTCTCTAGTTTTTAGACAAGTGTTTCGTAGAAACACAAGGTCCAAGTTTTGAGAAGTTATAGGTATATGGATAAAGTAGAGAACCAGGTGTTGCAAGTATCGGGATTCTTCAAGGTGATCGAAAATATAGATACTTTTGTATGGTATTCAGTTGATAGTAATGGTTTTGAGAACTTGCATCTCTTTCAGGTTACTCATATCTGGATGTATTCCTAAGTTGAGTAATGCTGATCGGCCTCTCTCCATTTAGTTGACATGCACTGGAGACAGCTGCATGATTTGAATC
Organism: Agapanthus africanus; assembly: GCA_030015575.1. Taxonomy (NCBI): domain Eukaryota; kingdom Viridiplantae; phylum Streptophyta; class Magnoliopsida; order Asparagales; family Amaryllidaceae; genus Agapanthus; species Agapanthus africanus. Next base: position 151,273,872 of record JASDDO010000026.1, on the reverse strand, counting down.
TGGTTCCAATTAAATCAGTGCCTCTGTTTCTATATTGGTATAGAATAGTTCATATCTTAACATTCTTAAGGTACGGGGAGTTGTCCGTCTTATGCTTAAAACCAGACTCTGGATAACTCAAGGCACGTTTCTGTAATGGCTGTTTGTGGGTTGACCCGGGCTATGACGAGGGTTGACTTTCTACCATATGGAAGATCAATAGTGATATTGTTCTTGACTCACCACAGTTTTGATAAAAATGGATTTTTTCAGAAAATAGTAGTGGGAGTATGGTAGAACTGGAAGTGATTCCAAAACCGCAAACGATTACTGAAAATTTGATAAGAACCTAAAGATTCAATCTGGTTTGACATTCCATTGGCCACTCCGCAGATATGGTGGGTAACCTCAGGCACCCGAGAGGTACTCCGGTAGCCTCAAGGACGGTGACAGGGAGTTCTTGTTTACCCAGACTTGACACAACTGTTGTTCCAGACTATGAGACCCGGCAGGAGGATGAGTATAGCATCATTCTAAAATAGCTTTAGAAGTGCACGTGTATATTATTCTGCCAGAGGGTTGTCGTAGTCAGTGGGAGCAGCGGAAGCATAGTGGACAAATTTCTTATGTCTATTTATGGACTAAAGCAGATATAGCGGAGATAGATCATCTATTTCTGATGTGACAGTCATAGGTTTGACTTCATTAGAATAGGGGATGGATCTGTTAAGAAGGTAGTAGGGTGTGATGTCCTGGTATTTGGATGACATACACAGAGTAGGAAGTGAAATTCCTATACTACGATCGGTTATACTTTGGTTGTCACACAGTGGTTTCTCCATATAGGACATGGATATTATATCAGATATTCTGGTTACTAGATCTACGGTTTTAGATCTAGATTTGGGTAGTTTCCCAATCTGGGTACTTAGACAGCATTCTACAGGTGTTTTAGAATGGACGACTCCTGGCACGGTAGTGTACCTGCAGGTGATGGAGTCACCCTCTCTAAAGGTGTCTTACAGACTAAAGGGGAGAGGGAAGTGCATGATCGGCAGATCACTTGCTTAGGCAATTGAGTCAATCATGAGATTTCAAGTACCACACCAGATATTGTTTTTGCACGAGATGCGATAAGTTGTGATATCAATCCTGTCCTGGAGAAACATTCGGAAGCAGTTTTAGAACATAAGTGGATATTCTAGGGATATGATAACAACAGCCTCTTTTAGGAGACAGTTATCATTCCAGGCTTCCAAGGTGACCTGGATGACAGAGTGGCTGTCGGAGTTATAGTTTTCCCTATGACGAAGGGCAGTATTTTGGACAGGTGGTCCAAGCGGATACTGAGGGAGGAATGGCGCAGGATACTGATTGGTTTCAGTTGACGATACAGTCTAAGAAGTTTGGATTTGGAGTTCATTTATGAACTAGGTCCCATCAGATATCCAGACATATTCTAAGACAGGTATTGCTCATTTCGGGAGATAGGTTTCTCCGCGAACTTGAGATTAAGAGAGACATAGAAGGAAACATCAGGGTGGATCCACTAGCTGAGGCTATTTCTCGAACACAATAGTTTCTCAAACGGGTTTTGTGAGACTGATTAGTAGAGGAGTTGGGTGTTCGGTATCACACGGGCTGTGAGTATGTGTCATCACAATAATTAGCCTTGAGTGCAAGTGGGAGATTGTTGGATATAGTTCCCTTAGAGTCAATTATTGGATCGCAGGCACGTGATTGCAATGATTGAGGGAGGACCTATACCGGTAGGACAGTCTTAGTCAAGATGATAGTATGCTATCTGGTTTATCTTTATCATCGTGTACTGCTTTAGGTGACCTTACAGGTCGCTATTACACGTTGATAGTGCCCTTAGGATTCTTGCTTGACTACTAGCAGTATGATGGCGATCATATACGTGGGAGCTGGGGTCTATAAGCACATCCTTAAAAGGTCCCTAGTCGTGGGAGTTTTCGAGACAGGGCATCGATACTCCAGAGTAGACTAGTGTATACAGTCGAGACCCCGACGAGTGGCGGTGGCCGGTCTCACAAGCCATTAGTGTCAGTTAGATTACCTAAGATGTATACAGGTGCTCATTGGGTTATGAGTACACCGGACAGGACTCGCCGGGAACATGCTAGTTGGTATTATACCTGACATCAGATAGCAGTTCCCTGGTGACATGTGTACAGGTTAGTTCATCGACCTGAGATCGTAATTTGTCTTGTGTGAGTTCCCACTGTGCTTTGATTACTACCCTACCACGGCTCAAAGGAGTCGTGCAAACAGGTTTTAGTTGGGTACAGTCCCGAGCCACATGGAGGCAGTGAGCGGATCGGCAGGGGTTTCGTTTCTCCCGGTATTGGGGGTGAGATCGCGCTGTGTCTAGGAGAGCCATTACACAAAGCCCTCGGCCGAGGCAGGAGATTTACTGGTAGTTATTCCAGTAGTATCTCAGGGTGTTCTGGGTTACACTCCGACACGACTTGTACCGCTTTTAGGGTCTGATTTTTACCAACCCCTAGGCCCGCCATGCGATGCTCATAGACGAACGGACCGGACTGTATGGATATTGTCACTGACAGGCTCAGTAGGGTGTCAGGATGAGTTCGCTCATCGACCTCCCTTTTGGTCAATACCCGGTAGCCCGTCACGTACGGCTAATACCTATGACGTGCTAGTGGTTAAATCCATAGCCAAAGTATTGACGAGTCTTTAGAGTCCCCCACAGATAGTTTCTCAAGTTTCGAGCGAAACGTTGTAGAGGCCGTATGATATATGGAAGGGTTCGATCATATACGTGCGGTATTGTACGGATCATGATCGGACGGATCATACTAGTGGTTTTTGGTTTAAGCCGGATCCTAGTATTAGATTTGTTAGATTACTTTAGTCTCATCGCATTCGCATTCGGTCGGAATGCGGATGCAAGTATGTATATACAGGTGAGGGGTATCCTTGTGATCCGTCACGAGTTTACTTTAGATGTTGCCGTATCTTTTTGTTGTGGCAAACATTTGGATTAATGTTTGCATTTGGAAATAATGAGCTAGATTTCATCATGACATGCATTTAATGTGACATGGACATATTAGGTGACTCATGGTCTCTTTTTTAGCACTTATGTCACATTATTTGATTGATTAGTGGATGAAATGAGAGGGAGAGAGAAAGTGGGCTGCCATATGATAAGTTTTGGTATTGTATTTTTCATGCTAGCTCACTCACTCTCATTTGATCACATAGCAACACAAAAAGAAAAGAGCTCCTTCTTCTTCTTCCACCTCTAGCTCATTATATCCATTAATGGCAACACCTTCAACCTCCATCCAAGCAATGGATGCAAGAGGCAAACTGATCACAAACATTCTTTACAACACCTTGGACACGTCGGCTAGCACACTTCATGCCCGAGTAGCTTCGGATGAAGCGGGAGCCCGTAAAAAGACTCATAGATGTGGTGCCCTTTCTGACGAGGAGATCAAGACCGGAGATGCCTCAAGGAGCTTGGGATGGTTGCCAAAGACCGAAGGACACGGATCGATCGGTATAGCCTTTCTATCCCTTCTCTAGATAGTTAGTAGTAGGTTAATGGTTCGATCCGGGTTTTAAGCATACGATAGCACCGGTTTTCAAGTTAAGAAAAATTTTTGTTTCCGCATTTTGGCCTCGGAAAGACAGCCGGGGCGCTACCGTAGTCTTACAGATGACTCACATAGTGAGTCATGGATTACTATTGAGGCAAGGTGGCATCTAGATATTTTATGGGAAATATCTAGATTTTTTGTTGATATTTTGAGCATGCTAGATATTTTGTGTTTGTTTTATTAGTCACAACACTTAGCCATTCTTCATTCTATTATGCTCACCTCAACACTCTTATCTCCTCCTAGCTTCTCTTCTTCTACCTCAAACCCTGATAGTATCATGTGTTGAGAAACCTAGGGTTTTTGAGACAAATCAATCCATCATCACTTTCTTCATCATCTAGGGTACTTAGATTAGCATACTAAGTAACTTAGTTACCTCGGTTTAGATGTAGAAGCTCAAAGTAGACACTCTCGGGTGGATCATCTTTGATGTGAGGAAGCCGTCGATCAACCTCGATCATGGAGGCCACTAGGAGCATGCTAAAGGAGAGTAGTGAAGACCCGAAGGACTTGAGCCTCTTGGTATAAACTCTTTTCATAGTAGATAGCTTCTGAAGTTATGCTAGTTAGATTTATAGTAGATCCGGTTTATGGTTATTCTAGCACCAGCTTTGAATCGTTGTAAAATTTTTGTTCCGCAATCGGCCTCTGTTGATGGCCAGGGTGTTAGTGTAACCTTTCAGGTTGAAGGAACCTGAGCAGTTTTGAAAAGGAGTAGTTTAGGCTCTGCTTTTGAAAACTTTTGGTTTTGAAAAAACCGAGTAATCTACAGTAAAACTTTTTGCTCAAGAGGTCACTCCCCGCGAAGGGATCTCGGCTCTTGCCTCGTGGAATGAGGTGCTGGATATTCACAACCGAATACCACTATGCAAAGCGAAAGAATATAACTATAGTTTTTCGAAATTTGTTCCAACAAAATCTTTTTAGGTTTCTTTTCTTGCATTAATCAAAATTATTGCGGTCCCATTAATTAACCTATCATACCAGAAAAGAACGAAAATACAATGTACGTATATGCCATTCACATTAGCCACGGGACCTCGTTATGCACCGTTAGGTTACTTAACTAACGGCAGAGCGGGGGCTGGACTAGCGCGGGTGCAAAACATATTCAATATCTACTAGTATATATATAAATATATATAACATTCGTCCCAGGAATGATAATAAGCAACACTACATAATCTCAGTAAGCAACACAGAATGGTGGATAAACTTGGTGCCTCGGGTTTCATTTGAGCCACAAATAAAACCCGACGTTCCCGGTCGTGTGGATAGCCTGTGCAATGAAAACCTGGACCCCTACGAGCGCGGAAAGTTACCCACCAATCCCAAAAACGAGGCAACCCCAATCAACAAAGTGAATGGACCACCCAACACTCCACGGGATTCGGTAACTTGAGCACCCCTCCGTGGGTCATACTATATCCCCTACGAGTGCGGAGAATAGTTCGCCAATTCTAGAGTGATCCCCTTCCGTCTCAACGCCATGAGATGCAGGCTTATTGCTTTCTAGAGCCCGGCTATTCGTGCACTCCATCGCGGGGTAATCCTAGTACAGAAAATGAATATATATGTACAATTATGACATTGACCTCAACCTGGTCGTGCCCTAATCAAATAATATATAACCCAGCAAAGACGGCAGTCTACATGTCGGACGCTCGCCTCGCAATATGAATATACAAATGAATCTTAACTGTACTACTAAAATTGCACCGCAAGCTATCCACCACGACAATCCAACCACAACCAGAGCACAAACACAGAACATCATCGTGAATGTCATGTTCGTAAACCCGTCTAATAGAACATATAGCAGTTAGACCGGTTATACCGCTCAAATGACATTCACGGTCGCATATAGAAGTGTATGTACAGAAACTATTAAACAGTGTTAAAATAACGACTTTGAAATACTCCGAATTGGCCCATAAAACAAAGATAACAGAATATCCAACATGGGAAAAAACAAACATATCCTGAAACCCTAAATCCAAGAGATATAGAGCACCAAACAAAAACGAGAATTTTTCACCACAGAAAAACCGGCCAGGCCGGTCTAAAACCAATTCTCGCCTGCCAATTTGAAAAATTATTTCCTTGTTTTTCTCTGGTGTTCTAGTTGTAGCATAAAGAGTACTCTGCAGTTGCTTAAAAAATTTTTAGAAACTCTGCAAAATATGACAGAAACATGAATATTGGGTTTCGTATTTCGGAGTTGTTTCGGTTTCGTTACTTTAACATCGTTTAAAACTTCTAGTATAGGTTTTTTGGGTTGGCTCTGATACCATGTTGGGTTACACTAATGCCCTGGCCATCAACCGAGGCCGATTACGAAACAAAAATTTTACAACGATTCAAAACTGGTGCTAGAATAACCCTAAACCGGTTCTACCATAAACCTAACTAGCATAACTATTGAAGCTATCTACTATGAAAGAAGTTTATACGAAGAGGCTCAAGTACTTCGGGTCTTCACTCCTCTCCTTTAGTGTATTCCTAGTGGCCTCCATGATCGAGCTTGATCTTCCGTCTCCTCGCGTCAAAGATGATCCACCCGGGAGTGTCTACTTTGAGCTCCTACCTTTAAACCAAGGTAATTAGGTTACTTAGTATGCTAATCTATGTAGCCTAGAGGATGTAGAGATTGATGATGGATTAATTAGTCTCAAGATACTCTAGGTTTCTCAACACAAGAGACATTTAGGGTTTGAGGTAGAAGAAGAGAGCTTGGAGGAGATGAGAGTGTTATAGTGAGCATAGGAATGAAGAATGGCTAAGTGTTGTAGATAATAATGCAAACACAAAAATATCTACACAAAATATCAACTATGAATCAATAGTAAACCATGAGTCACTACATGAGTCACCAAGTAGCCATGCTTCATTCAATGATTGATAACACCTCACCTTCCACCTCATTAACCATTTATCTAAATGGTTAAAACAAAAATGAGGTGTCTTCTTGTAGAAGCACCCTTGTAACAAATTACAAGAATACCCCTCACCGTATATACATACCCATATCCGTATTCCGAAAAATGCGAATACAAAGAGACGAAAATAATCCAATAATATAATATTAGGATCCGGCTTAAACCAAAGCCCGCTGGTATTATCCGCCCGAACATCATACAAGCACAAGTACACGTATGTGATCGAACCCTACCGTAAAACCATACGACCTTTACATCGTTTCACCCGAAGCAGAGAAATCCTTTATGTGGGACTCTAAAAACTCGACAGTACGCCGGTAGTGCATTACTAGATAAATCCATAACCACAAGCATGTCAGCGACAATTGCTGTATGTAACGGCTATCCGGGTATCTGTTGAAAAGGAAAGTCGATGAGCAAACTCATATGGATCCCAACTGAGCCTATCCGTGACAATATCAGTACACTCCGGTCTCTTCGTCTAAGAGTATCGCATACCGGGTCTAGGAGGTGGTAAACATCAGACCCTAATAACCCGATAATTCATGCTGATGCGGCTCAGGACCAATCCAGAAAACTACTGATCAACTTATCAGTAAATCCCAACTGCTTTAGCCAAGGTCTTATGGTCCCGGCCAATCGAACACAGTGTGATATCGACTCCCAATACCTGGAGAGACGAATCCATGAAAATCACTCACTTCCTCCATATGGCTCGGGACTGCATCCAACCAAAACCTGTTTGCATGACTCAGTAGAGCCGTGCTAGGGTAGTGATCAAAGCACAATAGGAACTCACACGAGACAAATGATGATCTCAGGTCGAAAGACTAATCTGTACACATGTCACAAGAGAACCGCTATCTGACGATAGGTATAATACCATCTAGAGCTTCTCGGCGACTCCGTCCAGTGTACTCACCCCTGTGAGCAGCCATATACAATCTTAGGATCACACCAATGGTTGTGGGACCAACCACCGCCCCTCGTCGGGGTCTAGAAATGTATACGCAAGTCTACTCTGGAGCATCGATGCCCGATCTCGATACTTTTGCGACTTGGGACTTTTAAGGATGTGCTTATAGACAACCCAGCTCCCACAAGTATGATCGCTATCATAACGCTGGTAGTCAAGCAAGATCCTACGGGTTTTATCAACATGTGGTCGACATATATAACATATGCACATGTTAAGATAAAGTCAAACCATAATAGTATACTACTGTATCGAGTCTTTATCAATATGTGCAAGCAACATAAAGCATCATAAGAATGAAATTCACATATCCTAATAAAGACAACTCAAATAATATACTATATAACCGAGTAAGATTGTCCTGTCCATAAATATTCCTAGCATCCACATATATACATATACAATAATGGTCACTAGAGCATACATATCCAACAACGTCGAGCTGGAGCTAGGATTTTACCATTACTCCATTTTGATTTGGCTCCTTGGAGCTTTTTTGACACCACGTCTGGACTTTGTTGGAGTGAGAGAGATGTTCAAATAGTCTCTAGGCTGTAGATGTGCCATCAAGACTTGGTTCTTCTTCTGACGAAACATGATGGGAAAAATATGGTTCCCTTTCTTTCATTTGTGCCCATGGATTGTATACAACAGTCAGTATGAACCTACTTGCAGGGCAAAATATTATTTTTTAAAAATTTCCACGATGCTCTATCATTTCAATTTTTCATACCGCAAAAGTCGCGATTGCCTACTCATTTCGGCTATTTTTCCGCAGTTCCCAATCATTTTGGCTATATCATATTTTTTATTCGCTATTTTTTATTACGAGTTGCCCAAACATTTTGGCTGTTTCATATGCTTTTTTTGCTCGCTAATTTTTTTGCAAGTCGGGGACTTGGGTCCTGATACCAATCTTGGCATCTACATTGCTACAAGTGGAATATTGCCAGGAGCGAATCATCATTTGCTGTGAGAGAACTTGGAATTTCATACCTGTTTAGACATCGACATCACTACAACTGGGATATTGCCAGGAGTGAATCATCATTTGCTTTTGTTAATTTGAATAAAGGTGGCTTTGCAAACTGGGTTAGTATCCTGTCGACTAAGGCATTTGACTTTATGAGCCGTAAGGGTCTCATAAAGGTATTTTTTTCTATGAGTCGAGTGGACCTCGTAGGTGTATTTTCTCTCAGGAATCGTGAGTATTCCTAAGAGGTATTTTCCCCTTGCAAGTCGTAATGATCTTACCAGAGAGTTTTCTCTTTATAAGTCGAAAGGACTTACATGTGTCGTTCACCACATAGGGATATTTCTCGCTATCGGTGGAACTTTATGGGAACTTATTTTGTTCGTGCCCGTAGTTCATATACAAGCGTCAGTATTGAAATAATTATAGGGAAGCTTGGGGGATATATTGAGTTATGAACAGGTTTAGATTCCTATAAGCCAAGACTTTTGAATCCCATGAGCCGTGAGGGTCTCATAGCGAGAATTCTCCTTACGAGTCGTGAGAATCTCGCAAGTGCATTTTCTCCTTAGGAATCGTATGGATTCCTAAGTGTGTTGCTCCTTTATGAGTCGTAAGGATCTCATGCAAGTATTTTCTCTTCACAAGGTTGAGAGGACCTTGCAAGTGCATATATTTTTTATTTAACGGGTTTGCGCCCTCTCGAGTTTTCACAAATTCCCCGGCAGTCCTGCAGTTTTTACTCATGGCACACTTTCAGGTTTTCATCCATGCCCATTTCGCTTGTGGACATACCTTTTTTTCTGCGAATGGTAAAACTCTCGAAAGTAGTTTCGCCGCAGGTGACATATATATTTGCCGGTAGGACTTGGGGGTGGCTTCATCGCTGGAGTAGCAGTATAACCGGTGGGACTTGAGTTGCAATCTTTGCCAGTGGGACTACAATTGCAATATCGATTGCAAAGAGTATATTAGTTTAGGGACATTACAGTCCATTATCCCCGTGTTCTGGGCGACGCATTAGTTTAGGGACATTTCGGTTCATTATTCCCGTGTTTGGGACAAAGTGCTAGTTTAAGGACATTTCGGTCCAACATCTCCGTGTTCGGAGCGGAATGCTAGTTTATGGACTTTTCGTTCCAACATCTCCATGTTCGGAGCAAAATGCTAGTTTAGGGACGTTTCGGTCCATTATTTATCATTCGGTCAGGGGGTTATGTAACTCATCCTTTCCAACACTTGCTTGCTTAGGCGCTGTTGCCTGTCCTTTGCTTGCATGGACACTTCACACCTTAAACTATCTTCACCTTCTTGGACTACTTATTTTACCATCGCAGCAATCGGGTTGTTTTGCGAGAAATATTGGGCACTTTACACAACATCTGCCCGCTACTCATCAATGTTGACTTCTGATGGAGCATCTTCTTCATATTCGAAGGAACGAGATATCATGTTACTCCTTTTGCTGAGTCTTCTTCTCCTTTAGAAGAATGAACTTGATTTTGGGGCTTTTTCCTTCATCATCTGATTCGGAGTGGGGCATGGAATCCATATCCCTTCCGTGGTTTTTAGTTTAAGCGGGCTACTCCACTTGATTGCAGGACCCACTTATAAGTCGCTTAACATCCTTTCTATTCTTTGAAGAAAGGACTATCTCGTGTAGAGATTCGTCCACCGGCAACCAATATGCCTGTTCGCCACGATTTATTACATTTTAATACCAATTATTTTCTATCATTTTGTCAATAAACAGTGCTATCTAATCTGTGTCTGCTCATTGGTACAGATTACAGGTACACAGGCAAAAACACTGGAGACGGTATACAATTTACACTGAAACGACGGTTTTTAGCCGGAACTGCAAACGGGACACATAACAGATCAAGTCATTGAGTTTTGCAAACAAATTAAGTTGTGTACAATAAAAAATTGGTTTTAGTCAAACATGATCATGTGTGAACAAGTATTGGATCATATGCACCAAGGGGGCATGAACCATCACCAAGTGGGCAAACATCATCATTGTGCCTTGCAAGTGGATACACAAGCGGATGTGCAAGTGGATTATTTGGAAAAGAATTGATTTGAGGTATGAACACTGCACATACCTACTTGACCCCTTCCTTGTTCATTACTCTAGATTGCATCCAAGTTGGAATTAAAATAAATTGCAATTACAGAGAGATGTTCTTGATGATAGAAAACTACTGTACCAAGGTGGGCCCCAGAATCCAAAATTGGGCTGCAAATTTATTCATCTTGGCCGCAATTTGCGGCCAAGTCTTAGTCATTTTGGCTCGTGCTTCTTCTGTGGGTCCCTAGTGGTCTTGTCAGTCCATTATTATATGCAATTTTTAATATTTAGTTGCCTATATATAGCAGGTCTCAAATTATGTTCTCGGTTGGTTTTTTGAGTGAGAATAGTGTGTATTATTTGATAGCTTCTTCTTCTTCTCTCTTTGATCTCTCACTTGAGTGCTCCACTAAGGATGTTGAAGTTACTATCTATCTCAAGCCCTCCATTTTGTTAATAAAGAACTTGCACTTTTTTTTACTTTAACTCTTTGTTCTTGTGTTTTCTTATGTTTTTCTTATCTTGTGTTTCATTTTCTATTTTGTGATGTTTTTGTAATTCTGTAACGACTCTAAAATCTTTGTACGGAAATATTCTGTTAATATACAAGAAACGAGTTTTACAGCCTGAGTTTGAGTGATAAGTCACTTTTGTGAAATAACAGCAATAAACAACTTGTAGCTCACTGTTAAAGCCCATTCATTGCTGTGACATGGCCTCTGTGTTTGATTCCTATCAGAAACAATTATTTTTTCTGATTTTTCTTTTAAACTTTTTGGAAGCCCAAAGATTGCACATGCAAATCACGGGGAAATGAAAAGTTCAGAAAAATTAAACATGTGGAAAATTGAGTAAACATGGATTTAATCAAGTGGTACGAATCTCGAGGCATTTACCTCGAGATCGACCAGCCAAACTTGCAATAAAACCGGCGGGGGCGGTCAGATCAGGCCCAATGATGCTCGTGCTCTGCATACATGACTCTTCAGCTACCCCTAACCCCTCTGCACTTTTTGATTTCCCTGCAATCAAACAGAGACCATTCATTTCACAATTTAACATAATTTTAATGCTTTTTAATCCATAATTTTAATTCCCAAACCCTAATTCTCCACTATAAATACCACCTCATAGTTTAGCTCAGCACCATTCTGAAAATTCTAACCAAAACTCTCTAAAAAGTTTCTAAGTGCAAGTGGAGTAAAGTGGAGTTAGCGAGCAAGTTAGTTCCGGCGAAGATCGAAGACAATTCTGGAGCTCCCGCAACTACCCGAAGCATCTCACTTCTTCTTAACTCTTCATTTCACGTATTCAAATCGTAAGTCCTTCCTAATTCTCCTCATTCTCATTGATACTCATTTTAAATCAATTATCGGTAAAAGTGGAGTTATTACCGATATCATCTTTTCTAAAATTTATAACTCCATTTTCTTTTATCATCTGGTCAAACCAATTTTAATACTTCACTTGTAATCTTAATACCAATGTTTAGAATAAATTTTAACCAAGAATCTAATGTTAAACAACCATAATTGAAATTTTACATTAAAATACCTTGAACTTTGTTATCACAACTTTTCGACTAATCGTTTAAACAATACTTACAATACTTTTAGGAAAAACTTCATGGGATAACGACCTACCCCATACGCACAATTGGTTTCATACAACGATGTCTAATTGTATGTATTTTTGGTTCGAAAATAGTATTTACAATAAAATACCACATAATTTAAAACCGGGTTTCTTTTAAAACAATATTTCATACTCCTTTGCAATTATTCATATACAACCCTCTTTAGGGGGCCCGCTAATGGATGGTGTGGATTATCGCATATCCTGAAAATAGTAGAGCGAGATGCAAGCCTCCTTATGGAGCATTCGATCTCGAAAGGATATAAATATGGTTATTAAGAGAAATGAATTTCTAAATAAAAACTAATTTTTAAATTATATAAAATTATAAATCCTTATTTTCAAAATATAATGAACCTATATTTTTTCTAAAAATGAAAGATTAACAATTGCTAATAAAATACCATCAAGATACCAAAAGACAAGTTTTTCAATAAAATACCATAAACTTTCCAAAGCTAAGTAATTATCACTAAAATATCCCAATACTTAAAATCCATGCTCATGAAAACCCTAAGTAATACTAATCACCCTCGATATTTACTTTTAAACTATATTAAAAATTTTCATAAAGCCCTCTTGAGATATATATAAACTCTATTTTAAGGATTCTAGTAAATATGGGTTTAAGCGGGATCAATTCTCTTGAGCTCTAGAGAGCCGGAGAAAGTGAGTACTTGCCTATTCAGGTTAGAAAGCTAAACATGAGTTATCAATGACAATTGTCTTGGAAAAAGACACAAATCTTGCCGTCCATGTGCAGCAGTTGTCGATGACTCCCGAACCTAAGAATTCCAGAGTTAAAATCTGTATAAGTGTCTGACTCAGTCTGAGTCCAATTCAAACCTGAATCCAAAATCTAACATGAATACTTTTTCATGAACATGAATACTTGAATTCAAACATTAATATCAAACATGTATACTTGACTTGACTTGACCGAACCATGGTTATAACTTTACTTGACCGTGACAAAACTACTTGAATACATGACTACATCCTAAACATGAATACTTGAACATTTTTATCCTTGGTTTCGGCAATACTTGTAACTATAACCTATACAAAACATTACGCGGGGATAAAGGGGTAGATTGGTACGGAACATATATCGTAGCACGAAAGGTCACTTAAAAGACACCTACATGAATTCTCATGCCGTTGTCCTGTGGGTTATGACAGGGCCTTGTACTACATGTTACCATAGTCCACGGGGTAAGATGGACTCCTCTCGTATACATGAATACCTTCTTTACGAAACTACGAACAACCACGTTATAATAACTATCGTATACCAGTAATTAGTCATATACACTTTACCGTTCATTTAATATACTATCTTCTCTTTCTTATTTTAGGACTTACCGAGCGTTAGTTCGCTGATGACATTCTTTTCTATTTCTTTTTTTGGAATGTTCATTAGGAGGACCAGCTTACCGCTCAGCCTGACTTCTAGTTCTTTTGCACTTACTTTCCTATATGCCATTGTTTAGGCACTGCTTTACTCATTGTATCTTTTATTTTCAAACAGTTGTATGTAAAGATGAATGTTAATAAATTTACTGTTTATTTTTTTACTCTTGTCATTCATGTTCATTTTTATATATTGCTTAATTACGCTTAACGTATTTATTTCTTAGTAAATACGTTGCGGCCTTCCACGTCACCGTATCGGTCTACTAAGAAGCGGGGCGTGACAGGTTCTGCATGAAATCGCAAGCAATATATCACTAGAATTATAAGAATCAGCACTATATACATTCCTTACATTTCTAATTTCTTGAATCTATCCTGATCATTCCTTTTCTATCAAGGTAATGGATTCTCCGAACAACATCAGCACGAACGTCAACGGTAATACCCCACCGCCTGCTCTACCACCACCATCTACCGTGACAGCTCCTATCAATGAGCAAATGGTACTGCTTGAGGCTATTAAGTGCCTATTGGAGGGTCAGCAGCAGCAGACTGCTATCTTCATGAACCGCCTCGAAGCCGAGGCACCCGGAGTCAAACAATTTCGGACACTGCATCCAAAACACTTCTCGGGGAAAGAGATCCCACTAGAGGCAGAAGAATGGACTCAATCGATCGAAGATGATCTGGCAGAAGCTTAAGTGCCAAATATTTCCTGGGTGAGAGTTGCTAAGCTGCAACTGACAGACAATACCAGAGTCTGGTGGAAGGCTGAGAAAAGCCGTCTCACCCAACCTATCGAGTTGAAGACGTTTCGCGATTTTTTCGATGCGAATTACTTCCCTGAGACTGTTCGTTTCAACATGGATCAGCAGTTCATCGATCTACAAAAAGGCTCGATGTGGTTCAAGTCTGTGGATGAATATGATGCTAAGTTTACCATGTTTAGCAGGTACGATAGTGTCTCAAATTCAAATTCCTGATCTCACTCACTACACTGCTAACACATGGTCGTAACAGGTTCGCTGCACATTTTAGTCCTACTGCTGAGATCCGGACACAACGATTTCAGCAAGGGTTGGACCCAGAAATCCAAGCTGCACTCGTTACAAAGGATTTCCTAACCCATGAACTTGCTTTGAAGGCTGCCCGACGCTATGAGGCAGTTCTGAAGAATAAGGGCAGGCCACAGACTGCCGGTGTGAAACTTCCTGCACACAGATGACAGAAGGAGCCTCTTCTAGGCTGACCTTTGTACCCAGGAGACCGGGAGGATCATTTAACCGGTCCAGTCCATACTTTTGTTTCAACTGCAAGAGGACTGGACACATGGCGAAGGAATGCAGGCGTGCAAATAGACTGTGTTTGGTTTATGGTGCATCCACTCACAGCCTCCTTACCTGCTCTAGCACTCTTCGACACTGGAGCATCACATTGCTTTATGTCGCAACGGTTCATCCGAACTCATGCGATTCCAGTTAAACCGCTCGTATCTAGCTGGAATTTCAGTTTAGGGAATGACGTTCTAAAAGCAACTTTGGGATACGATCTGTGTCCAGTGGTCTTCTACAGTAGAGAATTTTATGCGAACTTCAAGGTGCTGGACATATCGAATTTCGACGTAGTCTTGGGAATGGACTGGCTGGGAACTTTCTTTTCTACCATCGACTGTAGGCAAATGAGGGTAGTGTTCGAAATACCAGATCATCCAGTGTTCTATTTCATGTGTGGAGACCGTACCTTGGAACCTAGCGTCTACAAAGAAAAACTAAAGAAGGCAGTGGTTGCAGCGTTGCAAGCGGAAGAATCGAAGCCAGAGGTAGTTCGGGTGTTTAAGGATGTATTCCCGGAAGATATATCAGGTTTGCCTCCCGGTTGAGCTCTTGAATTCAGCATTGATTTACAACTTGGTGCACAACCTGTAATCAAAGCTCCGTACCGGTTAAGTCTAGAAGGATTGAAGGAGATCCACATTCGGTTGGACGAACTACTGAAGAAAGGTTGGATTCGTCCCCGTACTTCAAGCTTGAGATCTCCGGTATTACTAGTGAAGAATAAAGGAGGTTCATACAGGTTGTGTGTGGATTATCGAACTCTGAACGAAATGACGATTAAGAACAAGTATCCACTACCGTGCATCGATGATCTTTACAATCAGCTAAGTGGGTCATGTGTATTTTCGAAGTTAGATCTTCGTTCAGGTTATCATCAGGCGAAGGTCAAAGAGTCCGACATTCTGAAGACGGCGTTTAGGACTCTCTATGGTCATTATGAATATCTCGTAATGCCATTTAGAGTGACCAATGCACCTTCCATCTTTATGAATCCGATGAACCAAGTTTTCCGAGAGTACTTAAACAGGTTCGTTGTTATCTTCATCGACAACATCCTGGTGTATTCAAGAATCGGAAAGAACACGCCGAGAACTTACGGATTATCCTGGAGACATTGCGACAACATCAGCTCTATGCCAAGTACAACATGTATGAATTTTGGCTAGATCAAGTCAGATTTCTTGGACATATCGTTTCAGGCGAAGGAATCTCAATAGATCCAGCTAAGGTGTCAACTATCAGCGAGTGGCCGACACCAAAGACGGTGAAAAATATACGAAGTTTCTTAGGATTAGCAGGATACTACTGACGATTCATTGAAGGCTTCTCAAAGATTGTAGCACCCTTGACCAAGCTCACACGTAAAGATGAAGCATTCGTGTGGTCAGAAGCATGTGAAAAAGCTTTTGTAGAACTCAAGTCAAGATTAACTTCTTCTCCTATTCTTATAATACTGGATCAATCTGGAGGATTAGTTGTGCATTGTGATGCGTCTGGTAAAGGAATAGGATGTGTTCTACACTAGCATGGAAAAGTTGTGGGTTTTGCATCAAGACAACTAAAGATTCATGGGCGCAACTATCCAACACATGATCTGGAGTTGGCAGCCGTCATCTTCACACTTAAGATTTGGCTCCACTACCTCTTGAGAGAACGAGTGGATATATACACCGACCATAAGAGTCTGAAGTATGTATTTACTCAAAAGGAACTAAATATGCGGCAGAGAAGATGGCTAGAACTCATGACGGACTTCGACATCAACCTATAGTATCATCCTGGGAAGGTAAACGTAGTTCCTGATGCACTTAGCCGCCAGCTATTAGCAATGAACCTCACCGCTCAGTGGAAGCTACAGAAAGAATTGCATGGATTGGCGATCGAAGTAGTTATGCCAGGTAACGCTTCATATTTGATGAACTTACAAGTCCAGTCCACTCTTGTCAATCAGATCAAGGCAGCTCAAGCAAATGATGCCAACCTACAAAAGATCCGAGAACAAGTAGAAAGTGGACTTCGAACTGATTTCATCATCCACGAAGATGGATCCTTGAGATAGGGAAGTCAATTATGTGTACCTATTGGCTCAGTTCGAGAAGAGTTGATGAAAGAATCTCACAGCTCTCCTTATTCTGTGCACCCCGGTGGTACAAAGATATACAAGGATCTACGGCAACACTACTGGTGGAATGGAATGAAGCGAGAAATATCTAGAAGCGTAGCCAAGTGTTAGGTGTGTCAACAAGTGAAGGCTGAACATCACAGAACTGCTGGTCTACTTCAGTCGTTACCAATCCTAGAATGGAAATGGTATGACATTACAATGGACTTCATGACTTCCCTTCCTCGCAGCACGAAGGGTAATGACACAATATGGGTTATTGTGGATCGACTTACCAAGTCGGCTCACTTTATTCCATTTCGAGTTGGCCAGTCAACCGAGACGTTAGCAAAGAAGTACATGGAGGCAATCATAAATCTAAAGTAAGATTTAAACCTTCAAGATGTACCATATTTGATACCTATGAGCTCATGCAGGAGATCGTGAGATTACATGGAGTACTTGTTTGCATCGTCTCCGATCATAATACAAGGTTCTGATCACAATTTTGGCAGAGTTTGAAAGCTAGCTTGAGAACGAGTCTGAATTTCAGCACGGCTTATCATCTACAAATGGACGGACAGTCCGAGCGAACAATTAAGATTCTGGAGGACATGTTAAGAACTTGTATGTTAGACTTCGGAGGTTCGTGGTAAGATCACCTACACCTTATGGAGTTTTCATACAACAACAGCTATCAGGAAAGCATTGGAATGGCACCATTCACAATACTCTACGGATGGAAGTGTTGTTCACCGC
Source organism: Agapanthus africanus (assembly GCA_030015575.1). Taxonomy (NCBI): domain Eukaryota; kingdom Viridiplantae; phylum Streptophyta; class Magnoliopsida; order Asparagales; family Amaryllidaceae; genus Agapanthus; species Agapanthus africanus. Next base: position 151,256,030 of record JASDDO010000026.1, on the reverse strand, counting down.
TAAGTTGGGATGACGTCGAAGATCGTGAACTTCCTGGAACAGAGATGATTGTGGCAACTATGGACGTAGTTCGCTCGATCAAGGAAAGAATGCGCATAGCGTAAGATCGACAGAAATATTGGGCAGATGGAAAGCGTCGATATCTGGAGTTCCAACCTGAAGACCATGTATTCCTGAATATCTCTCCAAATAGAGGAGTGATCCATTTTGGAAAGAGGGGTAAGCTAAGTCCAAGATACATAGGACCGTTCGACATACTCGAACAAGTTGGAGAAGTGGAATACCGTTTTGCACTTCCACCCTCATTGGAAGGTGTGCACAACGTGTTTCACATATCCCAGCTACAACGATATGCGAGTGACCCCTGCCACATCCTTGATCACTCAGAGCTCACAGTACAGACTGTTTCCCCCAATCAGAGCAAAGCTCTGTTTGAAATTTAAATTTTGAAATGAAGCAACGCTTCAGATGCAGCGCTAAGTGTGCTGCGCCCTAAGCAGCGCATCACGTGTAAAGCACGTGTGTGCTAGCGCTAGGTGCACTGCGCTCTAAGCAGCGCACTACGTGTAAGACACGGACGCGCTAGTGCTAAGTGCGCTGCGCTTTGAGCACGGGTGCGCTAGAGCTAGGTGCGCTGCGCTCGAAGCGGCGCACCACGTGCAAAGCACGGGTGCGCTAGCGCTGGAACTAAAAGCTCCCCACCGTTAGATCAAAGATCTAATAATAATGATAAATCATTAATTGATCAGAATTAAATTTTGTTAAGAAAAGATTTCTCAAAATCTTTCCAAATGACAAGATTGTGCTCTTTAAATCAGAGCACCGTTAGATCAATGATCCAATGGTGATTAAAAAATCACTAAAAATACAGAATAAATTCTGTTTAGAAGATTTCCCAATCTTTGCTAAAAACAAGAAGATTACCTTCTATAAATCAGAAGCCCTTCTGGGAAAATTCCCAAATCAATTAGAGAAAAGATCTCTTCAACTGATTGAACCGATCAGCTTGCCCTATATAAAGGCCCCTAAACTTCAAGTCTCAGATACAGAAGCATAAAGAGAAACCTCCCCATAAACTTTGAGAAATTCAAAGAAAAAGAGCAAGCTCTCAGAAGAAGATTTTCTTTCTTCAAGGTAAAAAAGAAGAAGAATGGTGATGAACAGAGAGATGAAATCATCTCGTAATTTAAAAAGAAGGATTCACTTCTTTAAAAGAACATAGATCTACAAAGACCAAAGTCTTTTCAAAAGAGATCAAAAGTTCTCATCATAAAATAAAAGAAGAATTTACTTCTTTTTCACAGATCATAGATCCAAAAGGGCAAAGCCTTTCATCAAAATAAGAGGTTGAAGAACTTTTGTTCTTAGAATCTTGAGACAAAGTCTCTTTTTAGATCACAAAATTGATCATATGCGCTTTGCGCTTTTGAACTGCGCCTCTGCGCTTTTAGACTGGCGCTCTGCGCCAAGTGTGCCACGTGTCAATCACGTATGCGCTACTTAATAACTAGCGCTACTTAATAACTAGCGCTTTGCGCTCTTGAAATAGCACACTGCGCTCATGGGCTGGCGCTCAGCGCCAGGCGCACCACGTGTCAATCACGTGTGCGTCGTTAAACTAATAGCGCTCTGCGCTCATAAACTGGCGCAATGCGCCCATCGTCTGGCGCTTAGCGCCAAGCGCAACACGTGTCCTTCACGTGTATGCTATTCGGCAGACGCGCACTGCGCCCATCATCTGGCGCTTAGCGCCAAGCGCAACACGTGTCCTTCACGTGTGCGCTATTCGGCAGAACCGCATTGCGCTCTTTGACTGGCGCAAAGCGTCAAGAGCGCCATGTGTTGCGCTGATAGAACATAAATTGTTCTGTAATAAGCCCAAGGCTATGAGGAATGCTCAGCATTCAGTAAAAGACAAAAAACACTGTCAAGGCCAAGCCTAAATAAAGGCTCAACAGCCCCAAATAAAATGTTAAAATTTTTAACTTGATTGGACTTAGCCCAAGATTGGCCATAAGTCCTCAACTCATATTAATTGAGCCCATCTGCTCATAATATTTTAACAGATCTTAGTCCAAATTGGACTATAGCTCTCTCAACCCACATCGGTTTAAGGGTACATCTTTTCACTCCCCTGATATTTGTCGTTGTAATCCTTCAACATCTTCGGAGAGGTGACGGGTCCCGACAACCATACATTTCATGGACTATGATGTCCTTAACCTTGACTGTGAGGTCTTTAAACTCACGGACTATGATGTCCTTAACCTTGACTGTAAGGTCTTTAAACTCACGTACTATGATGTCCTTAATCTTGGACCGAGATGTCCTTAAACTAACATTGGACCACCATGTCCTTAAACTGGTAATCGACCGCAATGTCCCCAAACTAAACAGTAGAGCCCAAATGCTCTTTTGTTTGATCTAAACGATCCCGTTAAGTTGATCTTAGTCTGCAATTAGACTAACGTATCCTTAACAAACGTTTAAGTTGATCTTAGTTCTAAATGAGGCTAACGTATCCTTAAACCCAACCCCAAACCAAAATCTAAGAAGATACGGATTTGGACTAATCCACGCCCTACGGGCGACAACATAAATTAGTCTCCGTATACAATCCACGGGCAACCAAAAACAAAACAAACACACATGACACGAAGTGACTATCTGGAGAAGGAGAAAGTGGTTACCACGATGCGGTAGCGTAATTAACTGCAGGGGCTTGCGCTCACAGGGAAGAACGTCCCCACAATCAAAACCCCCTCAAATGAGGGGGAATCTGACGAAGTCTGCTACATCGGTCGCATCCGTTTAAACCTTCGATACATGGTGTCATAAATCAACTTGGCATCTTCGGAGAGGTGGATGGCTAGCACCAATTAGCATCTGCCCCCAAATTCGGGCAAGACGAACCTACGTGGTCGCGTCCCTGTATTCGGTAGAGAATAGATTCCGGCACGCCCGGTGGGACCTTTTCCTCTTTCCACTCCACACTTCATGTGTCATGTTCGCGAACGAATCGCGGTCTGATATGGTTGCCCTTGGGTTCAAGGTACTAAAATTTGGTTTTGCTCCCGTGCAGAAAACAGAACATCAATGGCATCTAACTGCTCCAGCTACAACTGCAACTCCCGTTCTGCCTCATCTGGATGTGTAACCTACGGACCCCAAGCGGCCTCCCTGTTCAAGATGCCGGTGGAGCAAGTAACTCAGGCTACCACTGGACTATTCTTTGGGACCATGCTCCCACCCATGAACTTCAATACCCCGCTGTCGTTGCAGGAAGCCCCAAAGAAGTCGGTCTTTGATCGACTTACCACTGCCACGGCCCCTCTCAACGGGTCGCCTAAATTCAATGCCTCGGTTTTCAACAGACTGGGCCAGAACGCCAACAAGCCCGCGATACCTGAAATAGCCATCCCAAAGCGGATAGCCATCCCGGCTCAAGCAGGCGAAATCATCGGAGAGGCTTCTCCTGTCAAGAAGTCAGTCTTCACAAGGCTGGCCATTCTGTCTCCTGCTCCAGGCGAAGTCCCTAAAGCTGCTTCCCTGATCTGTCTTTGACAGATTGGACATTGCTTCTCAACGGAAATCGGTCTTCAAGAGGTTGACGCCGGCGATAACCCTTCACCAGAACAGGGGGCATGAGGAAGTCACCCCTACAGCTGAGACAATACCAACGGCTCGACACGCTCGACGTCGCTACTGGCGCAAAGTAAGGAAGGCTGGGGGCAACTCTCCTTCTGGATTGACTCCGCCAGCTCCAACGGTGGAGATCGATGCCGCTGTTCCAACTGGAAACAGGTTTGAACCGCTAAGGAGGGTCTGCAAGAACTCTCCAACTGCCATACTGAAAAGATCCCCTCCACCCATGGAGAAAGCCCCAAAGGCGAAGATGGAGCAGCCCCCTCAGCGGCTGTCCTCCAAAATTTATAAATTTTGGAGACAGGTCAAGGAATCGGTGATTGACCAGGACTACTCTCGCCGATCAAAGAAGCTTAAAGCTCGACAAGAAAAGTGCCATCCCGTGGTACCACAGAAGATGTCATCCGTCTGGGTTCCCGCTGCAACGGCTCCCTTAACGTCAACCGCTCACAAGAGAAGGAGGCCAGAGAAAGCCCCTATGACTGCAGCGAACCGCAAGGATGCTGAATCTAAACGCCCCAAGTCTGGGGGTATGGTAACACATACCGTTTATATAGCTTCTAGAAAAGAAGAAAGTCGTGCTTCTACGGGTCATCGACCGCTTACCCGATCAATAACAAAGGCTCAGGAGAAGCAGCAACAGAAACTTCAGGAGATGATAACTGCAATGGACGCACTCACTGGGCCGAAAGAAAATCCGAAGACCTCGGAGCAGCGTTAGGAACAAGAAACTGATGCTGATTTCCTCTGAAGAATGCTTGAGAGGAAAGAAAATGAGGCCGCGGAACAGGCGGCCAACATAAAACGAATGGCTCTTTTGTTTCAAGACATGGCTGGGATGATGTTACAGTCAGAACCTCCAGCTGAAGATCCTCCGATTATCATTGAAGATGACAGAGGAGAGACATCGAACCCTCCACCGGCTCTTTCAGCAGCCAAAGAGGAGACCATCTCCAAGGTTGCTCTGGATGATTACATTGCTCAGCAAATACGAGCTCACCAGGCGAATGAAGCGGCTGGGCAGATCGTTAAGACTGGACGACCCTATCCGGGCTGGTATGACCAAATAAGGTACCCACCGGGATATACGATCCCCAAATTCCACGTATATAAGAGGACGGGAAATCTGCATCATTTCATAGCCATAATATGCTGCTATGGTTAACAGGATTCTAATGGATTTTAACATCACAACAGGATAAATTTTTTCCTCATAATCAATTCCTGCATTTTGAGTATAACCTTTTACCACCAAGCGAGCTTTAAATGTCTCTACATTTCCATCAGCTCTACATTTTGCTTTTATATATCAACTTGCATCCAATAGGTTTTATCCCATTAGGTGGATCTACCAAGGTCCAAACCTGGTTATGATACATGGAATCCATTTCCGCTTTCATGGTGTTCATATCAAAATTTTGCACTTTTATACCACCCATTCTTGATCGCATTGCATTTAGATAGATATTTTTGATATGTTTTCGCTCAATAAGTGCAGTAAAACAGGTACTGGAGCAATTGAGGGACTTGTGAGCTTAAAATGAAGCAATTTGGACTAGTCAAAATCAACAAGTTAATGGTTAAACCTTGGAGATACCGATGAAGCCCAAATAAAAATATCAATTGCCTAAAAACCCAGAAATATAGCCAAAAGATCACTGAAGAAATGGGGGCCTAAATCCACAGTAGAGCGGCAGAACAACCATGACCACAGTACAATGTGCAGCGAAACAGCCGCACGTTCGGCGCCGCACACTCCGAAATTTTAGGCGTCGCCTGGTCTTTTCAAAATGGGTCTTCTCATTGCTACATTTATCTATTCCAGCTCCTGTATATACTCCAGATCTGAAGCAAACCATCCATGTATTATTTTCCTTTAAAATAGTATAGTTTTCTTCCTCTTCTTCTTCATCTTTCCTCCATTAAAATTGTAGTGAGAGAATTCGAGTGGGTGATAAATGAAGATTGAGAGTTATTTCTTGTATTGTCTCATTTAGTAACTTTTTTGTATTTATTGCTTTGTTGTTTTCTTCGATAAGTAGTTGTTGATTTTTATTGCCTTCTTCTTCTTCGCATTTCTTTTATCGTTACAAACTATGATGCTCAAGTGTGATCCTTGCATAGGTGAGGTCTCAAGTAGCTAGTTTCTCTTTTCTACCTTCTTTCTTTTCTATCTTCTTCTCTACGTCTTGTTTTCTTTTCTTTTTAAACATGAGTGAGTAGTTTTATCACTTATTAGAGTAGGATAAGAAAAGTTTGAGAGAAGAAAATCTCTCTCACTTTTCCCTTTGTCCAACAACATAAATTGAACTCCCGTCAAAGAATCCACAATCCGCTCCCAACGGTACCCTATCCTCTATGATAGTGGTGACACCCTAGTGAGACCGGTTGTAGTTGGGTTGACCGAAGGTTATGGCTAAGAGCCAAGAACAGATGGATAAGGACCAAAGGGAAGGGACTAAGTGTTGGAAAGCCTAGTTTATACTCGCAAGTACCCTTCCTAGTCATGCAAATCCCCGTCGTTGCCGATTACCATAACATCAATATCAAGAGAAGTAAATGGAAGAAGTGAGCGAACTCCTAACTCAAACTAAGCTAATTCTAACCCTAACAAGCTTTCTTTACATACATATCCGAACACATAGTTAGCATTGAACAAACTTGGACGAACTTGACTTAACTCGTTAAAACTTAAAGAAAAAGACTCCCATCTCTTTGTGGATCGATCCGTACCCAACCGGCTAGCTACCAAGAGAACTCGTCTAAATTATGAAATAGGAATTTAAAAATGTGGTGAAAACCTTTCAATCAAATGGCGTCGTTGCCGGGGAGACGGTAGTTTATTTCTTTTTGTAGTTTCGGGTTAATTTATGAATATTAAAAAAACTATAAACATTCATCTTTTTATTATTTGATTCTTTTTGTGCCAGTGTGAAGGATAGGGAGAAAAGAAAATTTAGTGCCAAAGTCATGGGAAGTTAGACCCACATCTCGTGGCTACACCGCGGCTGATCAAGGTAAAACCGCGGCTAACCGTACCAAAATATGGACCAAATATAGTGATCAAATCAAGAACCAGAGGCTGAAAACTAGAATAACAGAACAACTGTAGTGTACCGAGGAAATTTGGAGACCTAATTCACAAAAGCCACTATGGACCGCGGACCCGAAGAAGTGTTTGACCGTGGATCCACGGCCTAAATATTATTGTAGAGCCCAATTTTTTTTGTGTGTACTTCTCTATTTCAGAAACCCCCTCTGAGCTCCACTGAATTGCCTTTTCTACAGTATTCTTTGCGCAACTTCTCTTCCCTTTTCTAATAAACTGTTTTTGTGCAGGATTCTTTGTGCCGCCAGATAAAATTTTTTGCAAGTGTTTTAAATTTTGATTGTTATTGTTTTGCAGAAATAATACAGATTTTAAGGGGCTATAACACCAATTCAGATTGGGTGGAGTTTTCATCACCCTTCCAAAGATCCCAAAAATTAAAAACAAAAAATATACGCATCACCATTGAGCCTAATTAAAAAATATCTAGACTCACCCAATTAAGGACTTGTCACACTCAATAGGACAAGTGAAGGTTGCGGGGAATATGTCGTTTATCTAAACTTGAATTTGTGGTGCCTAGGTTAGACAAGCAAGGAGATAATTTTAAAAGGCCCGTCGGATCCCTCCTTACCTCAATTGTGGTTACCTGGTCACAATTGACAGTGAAGAGGCGATTCGAGAGTTATCCTGCAACTTGTCGCTTGGAAGTCTAGGAGCAGTATACTTAGATTTTGAGGACCTTAGCTCTTGGTGTGATTGTGCATCTTTTGATTGTCATTGTTTGAAGTTGTTTCCTTAATTCCGTATTTTTCAAAACTCTATAAAAATAAAAAATTCTAAAATTTCCATAAAAAATTCCATTTTTCACCGACCTTTCACCTACATTTCTCATAGTCATTTTCTTACCCTCACATTCTACCAAACACGGTTTGAAAACACCAAACGTGTTTAGTGTATGTCCGCTTAGACTCAGTGTAAGTCGATGTACAACACCCCACGACTTGCGGGGAGACGGAATAATGAAAAACAATCTTGTTTAAAGCGTAAACATCGACTAACCGAGAATCTTTGCATAAACAATAACTAACATCAAACATAGGAGTTAACAACTACTATGAAAAGTGATTATACCTAAAGATCTGAGTCCTTCGTCTTGTCGTTCTCCACGTCCTCTCCGGCCTTCTCTAAGTAGTAGAAGATCCACCCGAGAGCTTTACTACAAGCTTCACCTCAAATTAGAGGTAACTAGGTTTCTTTAAGTGCTAATCAAAGTACCTAGATGATATAGAGAGAGGGTTATGGTTTAATTAGTCTAACCAATCCTTGTACTCAACACATGAGAGGGGAGGATTAGGGTTTGAAGAGAGAGAGAGCTTGAGGAGAGAGAAGATGAACATAATAATGAAATGAGAAAATGAGCTATCATAATATATATCAAGCATTATTGTTTTTCAAGAAAAGAAAATAAAATGATTTACAACCATGCTTGATAAATATCTAATGGTGATTCATCTCCATGAGTCATTAAGCATTTATGATGCATTAATGACATGGATGAATCATCCATATGACTCACTAATCTCATTCAATGTATATGCCACCTAAACCTCCTTAGTCACCATCTTCTAGAAGCTTCTCGGGCAATTACGAGAATGCCCCTCCTATTCGTGAAAACACGGAAAAACTTTAGACTGTATAAATCCAATAACCGGATACTAGTAACTGGCTTAAACCAAAGCCGACTAGTAAAAACTGTTCGAAAGTCGTACGTGCGTAAACACACGTATGCGTCCGAACCCTTGTCGTAAAACCATACGACCTCTATATCGTTTCGCCTGGAGTAGGGAAACTCTCTGTGTGGGACTCTAGAGACTCGACTACTACGCTGGCAGTGGGTTTAACCACAGACCGCAAACGGCACTAGCTGTACGTAACGGTCCCCAGGTAGATGTCGATAAGAAGGCCGATGAGGAAACCCATCCGAACACCTACTGAGTCTGATGTGATAATCTCCATACAGTCCGGTCCGTTCGTCTAAGACTATCGCATATCGGGCCTAGGGGGCGGCAAGCGTCAGTCCCCTAATAGCGGTATAAGTCATGTCGGAGCGAAGCCCATTACACCCTGAGAAACTACTGGAACCTACCAGCAAATCTCGCTTGCCCTGGCCAGGGACTTTGCGTAATGGCTCTCTGATACAGCGCGATATCAACCCCCAATACCGGGAGAGACGAATCCTGTCTAACCGCCACTGCCTCCAAGTGCTCGGGACTGCACCCAACTGCTACCTGTTTGCACGACTCCTTTGAGCCGTGGTAGGGTAGCAATCTAAGAACAGTGGGACACACTCGAGGCGAAGTAGCAGTGTCAAGTCTGCGGACTATGCTGTACTCATGTCACCTGGGAACTGTTAACTGACGACTGGTATAAAACCAACCAACAGTTCCCTGTGAGTCCTGTCCGGTGTACCCGTAACCCAACGAGCACCTGCATACTATCTCCAGTACGACGTACTGACGGCTGTGGGACAGACCATCTCCCTAACTGGGATGAGAAGCGTACATACTAGTCTACTCCGGAGTATCGATGCCCTGTCTCGATAATCCAACGACTAGGGATCTGAATAAGGATGTGCTTGTAGACTACCCCCCACTAGTGTGACTGCCATCACAACGCTGGTAGTCAAGCAAGATCCTAAGAGCTCTATTAATACGTATACTCACATATTAAGATAGAAAAAACCAAGTAGCATACTACCATTTTTAGCAAGACTGTTATATACATGTGAATATCCCAAGCTTCCATTAAGTAATATACAAACTAGTATGATACAATAATGGCCCCTAGGGCATATACACTAACAATCTCCCACTTGCACTAGGGCCATGTACTGGTATATCGAAGACCGATGATCTCGAGTAGCCTCTCGAACTGAATCTGAAGTAGGGCCTTTGTGAATGGATCAGCAATGTTCTCTTTAGTAGCAACTCTCCGAACCTCGATCTCCTGACGATCAATGATCTCCCTGATCAGGTGATACCGCCTTAAGATGTGTTTGGACTTCTGATGGGATCTTGGTTCCTTCGCTAAAGCTATAGCTCCGTTGTTGTCGCAATACAGAAGTATTAGATCAACAATGGTAGGAACCACCTGAAGTTCTGTTAGGAACTTCTTCATCCAGACTGCTTCTTTTGCGGCATCGCAAGCAGCTATATACTCCGCTTCCATCGTCGAGTCAGCAACGGTGTCCTGCTTGGAGCTCTTCCAACACACCGCCCCTCCATTGAGGGTGAAGACATAACCTGACATGGACTTGGAATCGTCCTTATCACTCTGGAAGCCGGAATCAGCATAGGCCTCCAACCTGAGGTCTTTTGCGCCGTAAACCAAGAACATCTCCTTAGTCCCCCTCAGCTACTTGAGAATGTTCTTTACTGCTATCCAGTGCTTCTTCCCTGGGTCTGACTGATACCGGCTTACCACGCTCAGTGCGTAAGCTACATCTGGTCTGGTGCACAACATCGCATACATTATAGAGCCTACCGCAGAAGCGTAGGGTATAATAGACATGCGTTCCCTTTTCAAATCAGTCTTGGGAGACATCTCTTTGGATAGGGTGATTCCGTGACAAGACGGTAGATTACCGCGTTTGGAATCTTCCATACTGAATCTTTTCAGTACAGTGTCGATATACCTGGACTGCGAAAGTCCCAACATCCTCTTGGATCTATCACGATAGATCCGGATCCCCAGAATGTAAGAGGCATCACCCAGGTCTTTCATGGAGAACCTGTGTGACAAGAATTTTTTGACAGATTGTAGCATAGGAATGTCATTTCCTATCAATAGAATGTCATCCACGTACAAGACGAGGAATACGACACTTCTGGCTACAACTTTACTATATATGCATGGTTCATCTGGATTTTTGATAAAGTCATATTCTTTGACTGTCTCATCAAAACAGATGTTCCAACTCCGCGATGCCTGCTTCAATCCATAAATGGACTTAAGCAACTTGCATACTTTCCCGCTGCTCCCACTCTGATTGAAACCCTTTGGCTGATCCATATAGATGCACTCTTCTAAATTACCATTCAGAAAAGCCATTTTTACGTCCATCTGCCAGATTTCATAATCATGGAAGGCAGCAATAGCAAGAAGGACCCGAATGGATTTGAGCATAGCCACTGGAGAAAAAGTCTCGTCATAGTCCAAACCAGGTCTTTGACGAAAACTCGTTGCAACAAGTCTAGCCTTATAGGTTTCCACCTGTCCATCTACACCAATCTTTTTCTTAAAGATCCATTTGCATCCTATGGGTTTTACCCCATCTGGAGCAAAGTCCAAAGTCCATACTTTGTTGGTGTACATGGACTCCATTTCGGTCCGCATTGCATCTAGCCATCGTACCGAGTCGCCGCTCTGGATGGCCTGCTGGAAGTCAGTAGGTTCATCATCATCTATGATGTAATCCTCTCTATCCCCATCTATGAGAAAACTGTAGTATCTCTCAGGCGGATGAGACGGCCTACTACTCCTGCGGAGGGGTGCGGGAATGTCTTGTTCTTCTTGAACTACCGGTTCTACCAAACTTTCAGTATTAGTTTGTGGTTATGGAATTTTTTCCAGTTCTATTTCGCTCCCATTTATTTCCTTTTCTAAAAACTGATATTCTAGAAAATGGACATTACGAGAAACAAACACCTTTTGTTCCTCTGCGTAATAGAATAGATACCCCTTGGAGTTCTTTGGATATCCCACAAACTTACACTTTACTGATCGTGCCTCGAGCTTGTCCACATGCTGCTTTTTAACAAAAGCTGGACATCCCCATATTTTTAGATACTGAAGATAGGGTTTCTTCCCACTCCACATCTGATATGGCGTGGTAGGCACAGTCTTGGTAGGAACCATGTTCAAAGGATATGCCGTTGACTCTAGCGCATAACCCCAGAAAGATCGCGGCAACTCAGCATTACTCATCATGGATCGTACCATATCTAATAGGGTTCGATTCCGTCTCTCCGATACACCGTTATGCTGTGGAGTGTATGGAGGAGTAAGCTGAGAGAGAATTCCTTTCTCTTTTAGGTAACCTAGGAACTCGGCACTTAAGTATTCACCACCTCGATCAGATCTTAGTGTCTTAATACTTTTGCCGGTTTAGTTTTCTACTTCATTCTTATACTCCTGGAATTTTTCAAAAGCCTCGGATATATGTTTCATCAGATAAATGAATCCGTATCTTGAATAATCATCCGTGAAAGTAATGAAATAGGAAAAACCACCTCTTGCATGTGTAGACATTGGACCAAATACATCGCTGTGTATGAGTCCTAAGAGCTCGCTCGCTCTTACTCCATGTCCAGTAAATAGAGTCTTTGTCATCTTTCCTTTGAGACAAAATTGACAAGTGTCATAAGATTGATATTCGAACGAGTCCAAATATCCTTCTCTATGCAACTTAGTCAACCTTCTCTCATTGATGTGACCCAGTCTACAATGCCATAAGAAAGCTTTATTTAAATCTGGAGACTTTCTTTTTAGTGTGTTCTGGACATTGAAAATTTGGAGTTGGTTTAACACACATATACCGTTTTCCAGTGTACCGGACCCAATCAAACTATGATTAAGGTAGATGTTAACAACACCACTTCCAAACGTGAAATCATAACCTTTATTTGATAACAAGGAAACAGATATGATATTACACGTTAAGCTGGGTACACAAAAACAGTTATGTAAAACCAAAATGTGTCCACTCGTCAATCCCAGGTGATAATCCCCTACGGACACAGCTCCCACGCTAGCTCCGTTAGCAACCATCAGGGTCATATCACCTTCCTTCAGCACTCTACGGTTTCTCAGTTCCTGCAATGAATTGCAAATATGAGATCCTGATCCGGTATCCAATACCTAGGAAGTAGAGTTGATTGATAGACAATTCTCAATTGCAAACACACTTGAAGTCGAAGCCACAGCTTGCTTCGGTTCCTGGTTCTTGGCGTTCCACGCCTTGCAATCTTTCTTCCAGTGCCCTTTCCTGTGATAATGGAAGCACTCATCCTGGCCCACTACCGATACCGCAAACTTTTTCTTTCCCTGCCCTCCCACCTTACTAACACCTCCTCTAGGTTTGGTGGCGGCCTTCTTCTTCCTTCCTTTGGCCCTAGCCTTGGACCCGGAAGAAGATGCACCGCTAACAAACATAGCGGGTGTTTCCCTTGCTTTCTGCAAGGTGCCCTCTGCACTCCTTAACATGTTCAGGAGTTCCGGAAGTTCAACTTCTTTTCTTTGAATGTTGAAGTTCAGGATAAACTGGGCGTAGGTGGAAGGAAGGGACTGGAGAATAAGGTCTGTATAGAGCTCATTATCTAAAGTCGTCCCAAGGTCAGCGAGCTCTTCTATATAGCCGATCATCTTTAGGACATGTTCTCCTACCGATGACCTGACAGCCAACCTCGCTTGAAACAAGTTCTTAGAGGTCTCGTATCTTGCTATACGAGATTGCTCTCCATAAACTTCCTTTGTATGGAGAAATATGGCATCTAGTTCCATATCCTCGTGCCTCCTCTGATGTTCATTGTTCATTGAGGCAAGCACGATGCACTTGGCTTTCGCGCAATCGAAATCCTAGGTTTTGCGGATTTCCTTATCCACATTACTGGATTTGGGACCAGGGACAGCAGGTGCCGTAGCGGTGAGGACGTACCCCAATTTGTCATAGGTGAAAGCCATTTTGACATTCCGCAGCCAATCTTTATAGTTTGGCCCTGTCAGTATATTTTTCTCTAAAAGTAACTTAAGTCCAGTCATTTTCAGGGTCGCTGCAATTAGGAGAGAGAGAAGAAAACTCTTTAGCATGATGCTCTTGCAAGTTTAGAGTGGTTTCTAGTTTATCTAAACTGGATGGCTCCCACTGTTTCTCAAATCCTTCCCCAAACCATAAAAGAAGAATTAGCCAGGACTATTCTCACCGTACAATACTTGCTTAACCGTTCAGCCAGGCTAGTGTCGATATTTCGAGGGAGGTTTTCCAACGCTTTCGCGAAGTTCCTTAATTAAATAACCTCTTTTCTCTGGGGGCGTAACCCCGCTGACACCTTTCTTGACACCTACTTGGTTTATAGCATTGATCATTAAGTAACGAATATCCTGATGAGTAGCATATACTCACAGTAGGATCGGGATCCAAATATCATTGTATGATAATGTTGAAGGAATCCTACCAACATTCATCAAACTCCAAATGGTATGCAACTCTTTGCAAATTTCAGTTTCTTTAGAAATTCCCGATATATGTTTTTGCCCCATGCTCTTATGACCTTGGCGTTGGTCAAAATGTCATAAGTGACATGCCAAGTTCTACCCATCATTATCTTGTTAATTTGAACCCATCCGTACATATCCTTGACGTTGGCCAAAATGATCATACGACTGTCCCAAACTAACTCATCTATCTATGCAACAAATGAATACCCAGCAGCTACCAAACACTATGCCTTGGCGTTGGTCAAAATACATAGCTTGAATACTACTGAATACCTAAATCAAATGACGGAGGGCTACGAATGGTTTTGGTGAAACCGTGAACGTAGTGAATTTGATATAACCGAAGGAACCTGATAGCTTTTTAAAAGGAGTGGTTAAAGCTCCGCAATTTAAAAATATCATCTGTTTAAAAATAACCGAGTGGTTTCTTTTAAATTGTTCCAACGATTAAACTTTTGGTTTATTTTCTTTGCATTATAAATAATGCGTCCCATCATTAACCTATCATTGCAGAAAATAACGAAAATACAACGTCCTCTTATGCCATCCGCATTCGCCTCTGGGTCCCGTCATCACCCGTTAGGTTACTTAACTAACGACAGAGCGGGGGCTGGGCTAGCGCGGGTGTAAAACATAAGTGACGTCTAAATAGCTATCATATATATAGATATTTTGCATTCATCGGACGCAATAATATTCATTCCAGATCACAGATGAACTTTATTGGATTTGCAAGCAATCCGTGTTTGTTTAAAGCCTGCAACAAAAGACGGATTACACAGTTGTGATGAATAGACATTACCCCACCCTAGACCCCTACGGGTACGGCAAACTACCCACCCGGTAGTTTGTGCACCCCACCTTAGGTCTGTCCTAGGAGCAAAAACAGTAAAATGAAATAATACAACGGTGGCTACAACCGCAACCTGGATGTGCCCCGCAAAATAATATTACAACAAATTACATTTACATCAAATGAATTAAATAATAACCCATCACATACCCCGGCTAATCATCACAACAGTCCAATACAGTTCACATCCACAAACAGATAAAATCCATTACAGAAATGTGCAACCCCCTGCCAACCGACATACTAGCAGTTAGGGGAGGTTTACGAACACATTATACAATCACAGATATAATCATATTAGCAAACATCGTAAAATTTCGATCGAGCAAAACACTTTAGATTCTACTGCAAAACTTCTCTGTGCACCTGAGATCTTAGCAGAAAATAAAACATCCCAGAAACATCACTGTTAACACCTAGGAGTTACTGAATAAATTTGGGCCGACCCGGCCTCAATTCGGCCGCGGATCCGCGGCGGATCGCATGGATCCGCCGCGGTTCCGCGGTGATATGGCCGAGTTAGGAGTCCAAATTTCTTCAGTAGCCCTAGTTTTTCCTGTCTGAAGCACCCTGAAAAATTTTTAGAGCCAGTTTAAAATTCGACAGCAAGTGTGATAATCGACGATGTTTCCGGTTCCTTTTTGTGTTCGAAATTCTTACGACTTTGCTAATGAGTTATTTATTGTTTAGCGAGGCTCTGATACCACTGTAAGTCGATGTACAACACCCCACGACTTGCGGGGAGGCGGAATAATGAAAAACAATCTTGTTTAAAGCGTAAGCATCGACTAACCGAGAATCTTTGCATAAACAATAACTAACATCAAACATAGGAGTTAACAACTGCTATGAAAAGTGATTATACTTAAAGATCCGAGTCCTTCGTCTTGTCGTTCTCCACGTCCTCTCCGGCCTTCTCTAAGTAGTAGAAGATCCACCCGAGAGCTTTACTACAAGCTTCACCTCAAACTAGAGGTAACTAGGTTTCTTTAAGTGCTAATCAAAGTACCTAGATGATATAGAGAGAGGGTTATGGTTTAATTAGTCTAACCAATCCTTGTACTCAACACATGAGAGGGGAGGATTAGGGTTTGAAGAGAGAGATCTTGAGGAGAGAGAAGATGAACATAATAATGAAATGAGAAAATGAGCTATCATAATATATATCAAGCATTATTGTTTTTCAAGAAAAGAAAATAAAATGATTTACAACCATGCTTGATAAATATCTAATGGTGATTCATCTCCATGAGTCATTAAGCATTTATGATGCATTAATGACATGGATGAATCATCCATATGACTCACTAATCTCCATGACTCACTAATCTCATTTAGAAGCTTCTTGCGCAATTTCGAGAATGCCCCTCCTATCCGTGAAAATACGGAAAAACTTTAGACTGTATAAATCCAATAACCGGATACTAGTAACTGGCTTAAACCAAAGCCAACTAGTAAAAACTGTCCGAAAGTCGTACGCGCGTAAACACACGTATGCGTCCGAACCCTTGTCGTAAAACCATACGACCTCTATATCGTTTCTCCTGGAGTAGGGAAACTCTCTGTGTGGGACTCTAGAGACTCGACTACTACGCTGGCAGTGGGTTTAACCACAGACCGCAAGCGGCACTAGCTGTACGTAACGGTCCCCAGGTAGATGTCGATAAGAAGGCCAATGAGGAAACCCATCCGAACTCCTACTGAGTCTGATGTGACAATCTCCATACAGTCCGGTCCGTTCATCTAAGACTATCACATATCGGGCCTAGTGGGGCGGCAAGTGTCAGTCCCCTAATAGCGGTATAAGTCGTGTCGGAGCGAAACCCATTACACCCTGAGAAACTACTGGAACCTACCAGCAAATCTCGCTTGCCTTGGCCAGGGACTTTGCGTAATGGCTCTCTGACACAGCGCGATATCAACCCCCAATACCGCGAGAGACGAATCCTGTCTAACCGCCACTGCCTCCAAGTGCTCGGGACTGCACCCAACTGCTACCTGTTTGCACGACTCCTTTGAGCCGTTGTAGGGTAGCAATCTAAGAACAGTGGGACACACTCGAGGCGAAGTAGCAGTGTCAAGTCTGCAGACTATGCTGTACTCATATCACCTGGGAACTGTTAACTGACGACTGGTATAAAACCAACCAACAGTTCCCTATGAGTCTTGTCCGGTGTACCCATAACCCAACGAGCACCTGCATACTATCTCCAGTACGACGTACTGACGGCTGTGGGACAGACCATCTCCCCAACTGGGATGAGAAGCGTACGCACTAGTCTACTCCGGAGTATCGATGCCCTGTCTCGATAATCCAACGACTAGGGACCTGAATAAGGATGTGCTTGTAGACTACCCAGCCCCTACTAGTGTGACTGCCATCACAACGCTGGTAGTCAAGCAAGATCCTAAGAGCTCTATCAATACGTATACTCACATATTAAGATAGAAAAAACCAAGTAGCATACTACCATTTTTAGCAAGACTGTTATATACATGTGAATATCCCAAGCTTCCATTAAGTAATATACAAACTAGTATGATACAATAATGGCCCCTAGGGCATATACACTAACACTCAGGACACTAGTGCCCGTTTAGTCCGCATGTCGCTAGTCCCTACCGACTACACGGTCGACTACGAAGTCAATTCTTCTTCCTACATGCATCGTTCACCTTTACTTTTGCCGGTCAACTCCGACGTTGACCGAGATTCCGTTCATACATCTTCACCTTCTTTTTCCCATACCTTTTCTCGTGAAATGTCGGGACCTCCATATTTTCTCGACCAAAACAATCCCGCATTTCCCAACATGATTGCACCACCCCTTGGTACGAATAATCTGCCACCTCCGGGAATGATTCCACCTCCTCTTAGTGCGAATAATCTACCACCTCCCATAGGAGCACGGCCACGCATCGCATTACAAGACTGATGCTATCATATCTGTACAGCTCTTCCGACGTGCTATTTTATACCACCAGTCAATGGGGATAATTTTTATATTAAATCCTATTTTCTCAACATTCTGCCCAAATTTCATAGGCTTGATTCTGATGACCCATACGTCTTCATCAGCAAATTTCAGTAAGTTTGCCAGATGATAAAAACAACCTAACTTTATGATGATATGATCTGCTTAAGGATGATCCCTTTCATCCTTTACGATTTAGCAGAAAAATGCGTTTATTCCACCACATCTCATTCCATATCCAGTTGGGATGTGTTTGTAAAAGACTTTTTACAGAAATTTATCCAAATCATAAAATTGTGCGCATCAGGACTAAGATCAATCAATTCACGCAGCTTCCTAATGAACCATTTTGGAAGTGTTTTGAACGGTATAAGGATCTCCTTGTGTAGTGTTCTCATCATGGTTTTGAAAAATGGCAACTTTACTGTACTTTATACGATGGCCTGCTTCTAGAAACAAGACAGTTACTAGAAACCATTTGACAAGCCCACTTCCTATCTAAATCCTCTAAATCCGACGAGGAAGCCTGACCATTTTTGGAAGATCTCGCTGAGAAAACACTGTAATGGGAAAGCACTTGACCGATCGCCTCATCTTCTACATCTTCTGTCGGTTAATCTAGGGCAAGAGTTCATCATCTGGACGTTTCAATTGCGATGAAAGCCGAACTGGCCTCAATCACACGAAAACTCGAAGCGATTGAAAGCAAATTTTCATCTCCTACCCCTAACCATGTTGCTCCCCTCCGCATCATTTTTTCTTGTTGTTCGAATCCGCCACACTTGACAGAAGAGTGTTCTTATAATCCACCATCTCAAGGACAGGATCAAGTTAATGCTGCATTTCAGCAAAGACCAAGGAATGATCCATACTCTTCCACATATAATCCCGGTTGGAGGAATCACCATAATTTTTCCCGAAACCAGAATCAAAAGTGTAGGGTGTTTTTCGCTATCCCATTGAGATGGGAATACGCGCGCGCTTGTCAAGCACATACAGATTCCCCCTGCCTAAGGTAGACTGGGGTTTATTAATTGTGGGGATCTGAATCCCCGGCAACCGCGGACTAAGCTGTCGTTAATTACCCCTCGCCTATGGAGCGAAGGAAACTCCGATTGACGGGTCAACTAGTCAAGCGAACTCAGTATGCAGTGTGCGTGTGTTATGTTTTGAAACGGTATTGAATATATCGGGGGCCCCGCAGAGTTTTTACGGGGGAGGAATTTTTAGTGTGGAGTGTATATAAAATAAGGGGGAAATGGCGTCCAAAGGACGCGTGGGTGCCAGCTCCTTACGTGCCTAGCACGCAGGCGATGGCGCCTCACATGCCCGGCATGTGGGCGCTGCACGCTTGAGCGCGAGCGCCTCACATGCCCGGCACGTGGGTGCTGGGCGCTTGAGCGCCGGCGAAAAGAAGGGGCTTTTAACCTCGGAAATAGGAGTTAAACATCAAAAGAGGATTTTGAGTGGAGTTAAACTCCAAAAGATTTAGATTTGGAGTTAAACTCCTAAAGGATTTGAATTAGGAGTTAAACTCCTTTAAGGATTTAGGTCTTGGAGTTGAACTTCCCAAAGATCTTCAGAGATGGTCAAAGGAGATCCCTTTCTTCTCTCTTAATCCTTGGATCTTCTCTTGAGCCTTGGATCTTTTCCAAAGTGGGATTTTCAGAGATGGGTCTCCTTCTTCCTCCTCTATGTTGGCCAGATCTTGGAGGAAAGGGGGTGTGATTCAAAATCTCCCCTTTTTGAGATCTGATGGAAGATCTGAGTTCCCCTTTAAGGGTTTGATGGTAAAAAACTGTTTATTTTTAGAAAAGGAAAAGTTAAACTCTTGATTTAATTCAAAAAAAGAGAAGAAGGTTTTAGAACCTTGAGGAATGAGAAGGAGGCATAGACCCTAATTTTTTAGGGAGAAAAAAGTTGTTTAGATATTTTTATCATATTTACCTTTATAGGCTACACACTTTACATATAGCCCCTTGGGCTTTACAAAATGGCATTTTGCCTATCCCATACCTCATGTGCTCATTTTTTTTGCACACGAGCCATGGGTTTTACAAAAATTTGGCTTTATGCCCATTTTTCTTACATTTATTCATAAAATAAAAAAAGAAATACACCAAAATTATTTATTACAAAATTTTTATTTTGGCATGGGGGAGGCCGGCCGCTTCATGTTTGGGCTCGACCTAGGCATTGGCCCACTTGACCTGAGCTTGGGCCTACTTGGCTTGGGGTTGACTTTGATTTTGACTTGGTCAACCAGGGTGTAAATTTTGACCCAAACAAATTGACCCCATCAATAAATGCACACCACATATGTGGGTTGTGTGCATGAAATTGATGGATTTTCTTTCGCATGGAGGTTGATTTATTTGGTTCCCATTTGATGACGTAGAGGTCGTTTCTGCCATTTTAGCAACGTAGACGGTCGGTTCTGCTCTTTTTGCGATTTGGACGGTCAGTGCTGCCATTTTTGCGACATGGACGGTCGGTGCTGCCCCTTTTACGACGTGGACGGTCGGTGCTGACCTTTTAGCGTCTTGGACGGTCGGTGCTACCCTTTTTGCGACCTGGACGGTCGGTGCTACCATTTTTGGGCTTGG
This sequence comes from Agapanthus africanus, assembly GCA_030015575.1. Classification (NCBI taxonomy): domain Eukaryota; kingdom Viridiplantae; phylum Streptophyta; class Magnoliopsida; order Asparagales; family Amaryllidaceae; genus Agapanthus; species Agapanthus africanus. The sequence goes on along the minus strand of JASDDO010000026.1, from coordinate 151,235,624 downwards.
ACGGTCAGTGCTACCATTTTAGAGATGTGGATGGTCGGTTCTACCCTATTAGCGACTTGGACTGTCGGTGACTTTTTTCGCTTCTTACGGTGTCAGGATTTGATTTGACTTGCTCCGCTTTCTGTGGTGTCAAGGTTGATGTTGATTTGCTCTGCTTCTTGCAGTGTCGGGGTTTGAAGTTGACTTTCTTCCGATGTGGAGCTTGATTCCGCCAGGGAAGTTGTTGGTTGTCTTGCTGATTGTGATTCGGGTTGACATCAGCATCGCTACACTGGAATATAGTAGCAGGAGTGAATCATCATCTGCCATGAAAGGATTTGGGGATTTTGGTTTTGGTTTGGCATCAGCACCGCTACACTGGAATATGGTACTAGGAGAGAATCATCATTTGCTATGAGGGGATTTCCCTCGTTCCCAGTTTAACGATTTAGGGGTCATCTGTTCCCAGTTTAACGACTTAGGAGTCATCTATTCCCAGTTTAAAGACTTAAGGGTCTATTGGATTGGAGTTTGGGATTTTGGGGTTAGGGTAGGCACCAGTGTTGCTAACACTGAAGCACATGTGCCAAGAGCAAATCATCATTTGCCCCGGAAGGACTTGGGATTTGGTTTTTGGGTCAGCATCAGCACCGCTAACACTAAAGCAATGCCAGGAACGACTCATCATTTGCCATTGGAAAAACTTGGGATTTAGGTTTTGGGTCGGCATCAGCACCGCTAACACTGAAGCAATGCCAGGAGCGACTCATCATTTGCCGTTGCCCGTTGGGGATCGATGGCTTAGGAGACAGGTTTAGAATTGTATCACCTAAGGCTTTTCAATTTTATGAGCCGTAAGGGTCTCATAAAAACATTTTCTCCCTACGAGTCGAGAGGATCTCGCAGTTGTATGTTCTCCTTAGGAATCATGAGGATTCCTAAGTGTGTTACTCCTTTGTGAGTCGTAAGGATCTCACGCGGGGATTTTCTCCTCAAAAGGTCAAGAGGACTTTGCGAGTGTACTTCATCTCTTTTTTTACGAGTTTGCGCCCTTTCGGGTTTTCACAAACTCGCCGGCAATCCTGCTGTTTTTACTCACGGAGCCCTTTCGGGTTTTCATCCGTGCCCGTTTTGCTAGTGGACATACCGATTTTTTTAAGGCCGGTGGGACTTTAAATGTAGTTTCTCCGGTAGGACTTTGGAGAGACAGGGGCCGTTTATGCCCGTGGATTGTATATGGTTTTACAGGATGTATGATCCATACCGTAGGGCCGGTATACTCAATTCTCCTGCGACTTGGAGCAATCACGTGTAATATTTCTTGAGATATCGGCCATTGATAAGTGGCATAAGCCTTTCTCCCTCGGCATTTATAAGCTGGTCAAACACTTTCTCGATGACGTATGGTCCTTCCCAGTTTGGCTCGAATTTTCTCTTAGCATGTCAATTGGGAATGATCGGTCTTTTGAGGACCAACACCAATTCACCTTTCTTGAAAGCGCGGAGACGGGTTATCTTGTCATAGTCTTATGACATCTGGGCTCGGTACAGCTCCAGATTTTGCTGTACGACGAGCCTCTTTTCTTCGAGGGCGTCGAGATCTTTAAGCCGAAGGAGCACATTTTCATCCTCTGTCAACTCATGCAGAATGACCATTCTTAGGCTTGGAGCTTCGACTTCGAGCGGGAGGATTTCTTCCACTCCGAAGGGTAGTGAGTATGGAGTGGACTGAGTTGGAGTGCGGTGTGTGATACGATATGCCCACAATGCCTCGTGAAGTTTGAGATTCCGGTCTCTCTTGTTCGCTGAAGCAATTTTCCTCAGGAGTTTGCATAGAGTTTTATTGAAGGCTTCAGCTAGTCTATTGGCCCTTGGATTATAGATGGCAGAATATCTCCAGTCTATTTTGTGCTGAGTAGCAAACCTTGAGATTTTGAAGTTCTTGAAAGAAGGTCCATTGTCAGAAATGATCCTTCTTGGTGTACCGAAGCGGTATAGAATATTATGTCTGAAGAACGTCAGAATATCTTCTGTTTTGACTTCTTTTAGCGGGACAGGTTCAGCCCATCTGGAGAAGTAGTCTATCACAGCCAATATGAACCGGTGGTCTTTGGATGACGGAGGATCAATCGGGCCAATTATGTCGGTGCCCCAAACTTCGAAGGGCCACGACGCCACCGTAGGATGCAACGGATTGGGATGCTTGTGAATGAAATCACCGTGAATTTGGCAGAGATGGCATTTCTTTGCATGCTCTTCGCAATCCCTTATCATGGTGGGCCAGTAATATCCAAGACGTTTGATCTGAAGCCGCATTTTTGGGCTAGACTGGTGTGCCCCGCAGATGCCCGAGTGAACTTCTTTCATGTCTTTTTGGGCTTCGGCCAATGACAGGCACCTGAGCTAGAATTGGTCATATGATCTGCGGTATAGCGTATTATTTACAAACACGTATCAAAGAGCTCTCTTCTTCAGCTGAATCCCCGCAGATTTTTCTTCGGGCAGCTTGTCGTATTGGAGGTACTCTATGAAGGGTCCTCTCCAATCGAGCTCATCTTAAATGATCGAAGTTTCTTCGGCAAGATTGTTCTCTTGTTCTATGCTTTCTTCTTTACGCAAAGAGACTAGAGGCAGAATTTACCAGCTTCTGACTGTGATTAGAATTTTTTCCATGTCAGGATCATCTAGCTCTTTAGCTAGGCGAGCGAGTATGTCGGCCTTTCTGTTCAACGCTCTAGGGACTCTTATTAGTTCAATGTGAGTGAACCGTTTCATGAGTTCCACCACTCGTCTTCTATATCAAGCTAACTCGGGATTCCTATCGAGATTTGGAGATGCTTAGGAGAAATAGGCGTTAAATGGCTGACAGATCTGGTTAATAAGATATGGCAGACAAAAAAGATGCCAAATGAATGGAGGAAAAGTATCCTTGTACCTATCTACAAGAACAAGGGTGACATTCAAAGTTGCTCAAACAACCGTGGAATAAAACTTATTTGTCACACCATGAAACTTTAGGAGAGAGTGATTGAATACAAGCTAAGGAAGGATATTATGATAACAGAGACCAGTTTGGGTTCATGCCTGGACGATCGACGACAGAGGCTATTCATTTGCTTCGTCAACTTATCAAGCGTTTTCGAGAGAGGAGAAGATATTTGCATATGATATTTATTGATTTAGAAAAAGCGTATGACAAGGTACCTAGAGAGGTATTATGGGGGACAATGATGAAGAAGGGGGTCCCCGTCAAGTATATTGACATAATCAAGGATATGTACGATGGAGTAGTGGCAAATGTCAGAACTTGCGGTGGCTTAACGAGTGATTTTCCGATTACAATTGGTTTACATCAAGGATCTGCATAAAGTCCATTCCTGTTTACCATCGTAATGGATGAGCTTACTAGAACTATCCAAGATGAGGTACCTTGGTGTATGCTATTTGCTGATGATATTATTCTAGTAAATGAGACGAAAGCAGGGGTTAATGCCAAATTGGAATTATGGAGGCAAACATTGGAATCTCGGGGATTCAGATTGAGTAGGTCCAAGATAGCATTTATGCATTGCAAATTTAGTAACCAGAGAAGTCAAAACCATATTGGTATAACATTGGAAGGGCAAAAGATATCATCGAGCGACCAGTCTAGATATCTAGGTTCCATCGTCTAAAAGAATGGGGAGATCGATAGTGATGTTAATCAAAGGATCCAAGCTAGTTGGTTGAAATGGAGGAGTGCAACAGGGATTTTGTGTGATCGTAACTTTCCGTTAAAATTGAAAGGGAAGTTTTATCGGAGCGCTATTCGGCCTGCCTTATTATATGGTACAGAATGTTGGGCTCCTAAGAAGCATCATACACAGAAGATGCACGAAGCGGAGATGCGCATACTTCGTTGGATGTGCGGTAATACTAGAAAAGATAAGGTGCGAAATGAGGATATTCGTGCAAAAGTTGGTGTAGCACCTGTGGAGGAGAAGATGCGGAAAAACCGGCTAAGATGGTTTGGTCATGTGCGACGCAGACCTATGGAAGCACCGGTTCGACGAATAGATACTCTCGATATGGGAAATGGTAAAAGGGCAAAAGGGAGACTGAAGAAAACATGGATGGAGGTGATACGAAACGATATGGTTGCCAAAGGACTCAATGAAAGTATATTGTTCGATAGGAGTGAGTGGAGGCGGAGGATTCATATGCTGGACCCAGCATGTTTCTCTTGTTGGTTCATGTAGCCTACCTCATATGCTTGGGATAAAAGGCTCAGTTGTTGTTGTTGTTGTATAGTCACTGCTTACTTGGTTGACGACACGCTGGGAGTCACCGTAAACCCCTAGCCGAAGGATTTCCATTTCTATAGCGAGCTCCAGACCGGCTATCAGAGATTTGTACTCAGCCTCATTGCTTGTGCGAGGCTCGGTGAGAGCAAAAGAACGTCGTAGGGTTTCCATCGATGGAGTGATGAACACCAATCCTATCACTGCTTTTATCTGTGGGATGCTTGATTTGCGGGATGGCTTGGGCCCACTTGGCTTGGGGTTGACTTTGATTTTGACTTAGTCAACCGGGGTGTAAATTTTGACCCTAACAAAAAGTAAAACCAGTTCCAAGACCAAAATAACTTTCAGGGCCCTCCACAACAACAACAATTTCAGCAACATTTCCAACCACAACCTTTCAAAACCCGACGAACAATGTAGCTCCGTGCAACAATTCATTCCCTCAGAACAACAATTTTGCTACGTCCGGTATTGATAAGGTTTCTGCTCTAGAACGAAGTATGGAAGCTTTTGTTAAGCTATCCATACAATCCACCTCAAATATCCAATCTTCGATCCAATCGCTTGTACAACACACAACTTCTCATGGACAGAGCATAAAATCCATCGAGAGCCAGATTGCATAACTAAACGCTGCGATGAGAGAGAAGGAGAAAGGAAAGCTCCCATCTCAACCTTTACCAAATCCCGGTCACCCACATAATGCACATGTTGTTCTTGAACAGCAGAACCATAATATGAATGCTGTTACTATGTAGAGATTAGGGAGACTGCTGAACAACCGCATTGATGCCTCAATTGCTGATGATGATACCCCGGCTGCTTCTTCTTCTATCCCACTTTCTTCTTCTGAGCCCATTCTCCATAATTCATCGCGTTCTTCTCACAAATCTGCTACTTGGAACGGACCCACATTTCACTCAACTCAAACTATAGTTTTGGTTTCTATTCTGTATCCACAACCTTCGACCGGGGTATTGGACTCAACCAATTTAAACAAGCTCCTTTTCCAAACCGGTTGAGACCCAATAAACCTTGTCTACAAATGGAGAAGGTTGTGGAGCTGTTCAAACAAAATAACATCAACTTCTCTCTTTTAGAAGCGATCCAATAAGTCCTTTAATACACGAAAATTCTTAAGGATCTGTGCACTAAGAAAAGAAAATCTCACGTACCGAAGAATAAGGTTTTCTTGGCTATTAATGTGTGCGGTGTTCTTACCCTTGATCTGCCGAAAAAACGGAAGGACCCTGGTTGTCCTACCATCTCAATTACCATCGGGGATAAGAATATCAATCGAGCTCTTCTAGATCTCGGTGCCAGTATTAACTTACTTCCATATTTTGTCTACGAACAACTCAGTGTAGGAGAACTGAAACCCATACACTGTACATTGCAAATGGCCGACCGATCCATCACTCATCCTAAGGGTGAGTTAGAGAATGTGTTGATTAAAGTCAGGGACTTCATATTCTCCATGGACTTTATAGTCTTAGACACAACCTGTGGCTAACCCCCGGAATCAAATTCTGGTGATCTTCGGTCGTCCATTTCTGGGCACCTCAAATGCTGGAATCGATTGTCGCAATTGTTCTATGAATCTATCATTCAGAAAAATGACAATTGAGCTCAATATTTTTAGGTTGAGAAATCAGCCCTCTGACCCCAGTGCTCATGTTCTGGATTTCTGTTCCAACAAGAGATCGATCCTGAAGATTACGAGTTTGAGGAATTTCTTGTCAATCCTGATTATCTCGACGCCACTAGTGCGTATCTTTTTAATTCCAATGCTTCCGGGACGGACAGAGAATACGATTGTTTCACTTTTGCTGATATTCATGAAAAATCTCCCGAGTTTGAATCCTTCGCGTTTATGGATGAATCTGTTGAATCAACTGAGTCCGACGCTTACACTCGCTTTGAGCCACTTATGGAGTCTTTTGAGTTCAAAAATCGGTCTCCTACTTTACCATCAATCATTTCTTCACGGTTCTCGAACTCAAACCCTTGTCGTATCATCTTAAATATGCTTAATTAGGTAAGAACGAGACGCTGCTCGAAATCATCTCTGATTCTCTAGCTTTAGAGCAGGAGAAAGCACTTCTTTCGGTCTTGCAAAACAATCGGCAAGCTTTCGGCTGGACTATGGCTCACATCAAAGGGATTAGTCGCTTAATCGTTGAACATCATATTAATCTGATAGATGAACCCAAGCCAGCTAGGGACCCACAAAGGCGGTTGAACCCCGTCATGAAAGAGATTGTCAAGAAAGAAATCGTTAAATGTCTGGATAACGGTATCATTTTCCCGATATTCGACAGCCAGTGGGTATGTCCAATCCATTTCGTTCCTAAGAAGTTAGGTATCACGGTCATCACCAAAGAAGAAAAATGAGTTAATTCTGACTCGCACCCAAACGGGGTGGTGAGTTTGTATCGATTACCGGAAACTCAACGCTGCTACACGGAAAGATCACTTCTTGCTTCCATTTATTGACCAGATGCTTGAGCGCTTAGCTGGACACGAGTTTTACTGTTTCTTAGACAGTTACTTAGGGTACAACCAAGTTCCCATCGCTGAAAATGACCAGGACAAAACCAGTTTTACTTGTCCTTTCGGCACGTTCTCATACATACACATGCCCTTCGGCTTATGCAATACTCTCGCTACCTTCCAGTAGTGTATGATGGACATCTTTTCTGATATGGTTGAGATCTTTCTGGAAATTTTCATGGACGATTTCTCAATCTATGGAGATTCTTTCAACGAGTGTTTAAAACACCTTGACGTTGTTCTTACCCGATGTAAGGAAAGGAACTTAACTCAAAACTGGGAGAAATTCCATTTTATTGTTTGTGAAACTATTGTCTTAGGACATATTATTTCACAAAGTGGCATTGAAGTCGATAAGGCTAAAGTCGACGTCATTTCCAATCTGTCTGCTTCCAACTGCATCAAAGACATCCGTTCCTTTCTTGGCCTTGCCGGTTTTTACAGACAGTTCATCAAGGATTTTAGCAAATTTGCTAGACCCTTGAATCTTTTACTGGTCAAGGACTCGACATTCCATTTCAACTCAGAATATTTTGCCGCCTTCAACTCGCTAAAACAGTCACTCACTACTGCTCCTGTTTTATCATCCCCCGACTGGAACCACCCGTTCGAAATTGTGTGTGATGATTCCGAGTTTATCATCGGTGCTATTTTAGGACAGCATATCAATAAGAACCTACACGTAATTTTTTACGCGAACCATACCCTGAATGACGTCCAATTGAAATATACGGCGACTTAGAAGGAATTCTTGGCTGTTGTATTTGCTTTAGAGAAATTCAGGCCATACCTTATCGCCTCCCTAGTCGTCTGTTACACAGACCATTCATCTCTGAGGCATCTTTTCGCTAAAAAAGATGACAAATCTCGGTTAATACGTTGGATTCTCTTGTTACAAGAATTCGATCTTGTAATCAAAAACAAAAGTGGATGTGAAAATGTTGTCACCGACCATCTTTCTCGACTCACTTCTCCGCCATCGCCTATCATGCCAATCAACGATTCATTCCCTGATGAAAAACTCTTGACAATATCATGCGAACCTTGGTCGCGGATATTGTAAATTACCTTACTACTGGACTTGCACCAAGAGAATGGTCAAGTCAGGACAAACATCGTTTTCTTTCATAAGTAAAACACTTTTACTGGAAAGAACCATATCTGTTCAAGTATTGTATTGATTAAATCGATTGCTGGTGCATGCCCCACACTGAATTTCAGAGTGTTCTATTTTCTGCCATGATCAAGCATGGGGCGGTCATTTCGGCCCTAAAAAAATTGCGGAAAAGGTCTTGCAGTGCGGCTTTTACTGGCCAACGCTGTTCAAAGATTCAAAAGAATATTGCATGACCTGCTCTAAATGCCAGCACATGGGCTAAATTTTGGGAAGAAATCAAATGCCACTCCAACCAATCTTGGTTGTTGAGATTTTCGACATCTGGGGTATTAACTTCATGGGCCCGTTTCCTAACTCATATGGGAACCTATACATTCTTCTTGTGGTTGATTATATCTCGAAATAGGTTAAGGCCGTCCCAGGCCAAACTAATAACAACAAGGTTGTCGTTAATTTTCTAAAAGAAAACATCTTCTCTCGGTTTGGGCACTCTCGAGCTATTATCAGTGATAACGGGTCGCACTTCTGCAATCGGTCTTTCGAGACTGTAATGCGGAAATATCGAATCAACCACAAGATCTCTATGCCCTATCATCCCTAAACGTGCGGGCAAACCGAGGTCTCCAATCAGCAAATTAAGCAGATTCTGGAGAAGATGGTTTCTACAAACCGTAAAGATTGGTCATTGAAATTGACTGATACCCTTGGGCATTTTGAAATGCATATGAGACCAATCTTGACATATCTCCGTATCTTCTTGTCTTTGGTAAGGCTTGCCACCTCCCGATTGAGAACGAGCATTAAGCTATTTGGATGATCAAGGCACTTAACGTCGATCTTTCTCAAGCTAGTAGCTTTTGAAAGCTACAAATGAACGAGTTGAACGAGCTTCGAGATGAAGTATACGATAACGCGGTTATCGTGAAGAATAGGACGAAAGTGTTTCATGATAAACACCTTGTATGAAAAAAGTTCACGCCAGGACAACAAGTCCTTCTCTACGATATCCGACTGCATTTTCAACCAGGTAAGTTGTGATCTCGTTAGACGGGACCTTTCTTCGTGCGGTATGTATACCCGCACGGTGCGGTGGATTTGGAAAATTCAAAGGATGGTTCACTATTCAAAATAAACTGACACAGATTAAAACCATTTTTTACTGCTAAACCATCGAAAGAGCTCCTGATGTTGCAGGAGCCAGTTTACCTTGCCTGATCTTCCTCTGTTTACCACTAAACTTCGTTTATCTAGCCATAAATAGTGGAAACGCTGTTTCAAATAAATTTGGGGTATGTATATACTATCTTGTGTGTGTGTGTGTGTACAGATATTCTTATCCGGTGCGTATCCATTTTTTGTTCTTCTGACGAGCTTCCTTGTCTGGCAATGCTCGGTTTTGTGAGTCGGGATATTTCTTGCCTGGTGAATTTCCCTTTTGAAAAAAAAGAAAAAGAAAAAAAATAATACATGTGATTCTCCGAGATTTTGTGCCTTCTAACAATTTTAGTTTATTTCTTGACATGACAGTACGGACACTGTCCAATTTAAGTTTAAAGGTATGCTCAGTGAGCATTTTTTCTATTCATTGCATCATGCATCATGTTTATATTTCCACATTGCATTGATATATTTTTTTCAAAACCCATAAAAAATTGAATTTTTTCCCCAAAAATAAAATAAAATTTTTGAAATCAAGTTGGCTACTTTGACTCTAGTTTGATATGATAGTTGATCAGTTAGAAATAACTAAATTCTAGGTTTACAAATGAGAAACCGAAAAGATAACCCTCATTAATCTCAATTTTAGCTCGTATACCTTTTTGCAACAGACTACACGCGTTCTCAGTCACGAGATTTAAATAATAAGCCCTATAAGAAAAGTTAAATAAAGAAAAACACATAGAAATCTTTTCTTTAAAAAAGACAAGTGAGGTCGAAAATGAAGGGAAATTATTGAAATCTTGTAATGGAGACTAAGTCTGAAAGATAACCCATCTCGAGCTGGCTGGAACTATCACACACATTTTGCTACACACACGCCTTTTTGGATGAGCTAAAAAGAGTTATCTCCATTGTGATATGCATTTTTCCACAAACTAGGTTCGAGGGTACATATCGAGAAAAAGTTCTTGAATAGTACCTACCAAGAACGTGTTCATCCAAACTCAAAAATCCGTGGAGAATAATCGTGACTAAGAACTGGTTTGAGACAGTTTGAGCTCCATATATATGTATTGTACGATCACAAAGGTGTGTGGGAATTAAAACCAGTGAAAAGTGGAGTGAAAAATAAGGCTTGGTTCTTTGTTAAAGATGAAAGAAATTCTGGATTTACGACCAAGCTATAGAATGAACATAGAGCTTCCAAATCTGACGCGATGATTCTTCATTCTGTTTGGAGAAAATGGTGAGCGGTTAAGTTAAATTCTTGGGAGGAAACAACGCTATCGCACGAGCACGCAGGACGTATATGGGCTTAAATTAAGTGAAAGTGAGGAGTGAAAAATATGGGTTGGGAGTTTTTTGCTGAAGGTGATAGAATTCTAGCTCTGATGCTAAACTATAGGATTAGAGTCGACGGCTAACTTGACAGGATTTTGTAGGTAGTATCCGTTGAAAACCCCCAGGAGACAAAACTCCTCCTCTAGGGTAACCTAGGGGTTTAACGGCTTATTGCACATGCTAAGTGCAACCGTGATACCTACGAAAGTGAGCTAGGACTTTTTGAAAATAAAACGGTTTGCACGAGATGAGCAAAAGATAAGTTTAGGGGTATTTATTCATATCAAAAATTCTCACTTTTATACCACCCATTCTTGAACGCAATTCATTTAGATAGGTATTTTTGATATGTGTTTGCTCAATAAGTGCAGGAAAATAGGTACTGGAGCAATTGATAGACTTGTGAGCTTAAAATGGAGTAATTTAGACTAGTCAAAATCAACAAGTCAATAGTCCAACCCTGAAGATAGCGATGAAGCCCAAATAAAAATATCAGTAGCCCAAATATCCAGAAATATAGCCAAAAGATCACTGAAGAAAAATGGGAGCCCAAATCCATAGTATCGCGGCGGAACAGCCGTGGCTGTAGTACAATGTGCGGCGGAACAGCCGCACGTTCGGCGCCACGCACTCCAGAATTTCAGGCGCCACTTGGTCTTTTCAAAATGGGTCTCCTCATTGCTACAGTTCTCCATTCTAGCTCGTATATATATTCCATATCTGAAGCAAACCATCAATGTATTATTTTTTCCTTTAAAATAGTGATAAAATAGTATAGTTTTCTTCATCTTTATCATCTTTCCTCCATTAAAATTGTCGTGAAAGAATTTGAGTGTATGATAAATGAAAATTGGGAGTTATTTCTTATCTTGTCTCATTTAGTAATTTAGTTGTATTTAGTGCTTTATTATTTTCTTTGATAAGTAGTTGTTGGTTTTTATTGCTTTCTTCTTCTCTTTTCTTTTATCCTTGCAAACTATGATGCTCAAATGTGATCTTTGCCTAGGTGAGATCCCAAGTAGCTAGTTGCTCTTTTCTACCTTGTTTCTTTTCTATCTTCTTCTCTACTTCTTGTTTTCTTTTCTTTTTAAACAAGAGTAAGTAGTTTTCTCACTTATTAGGGTAGGATAAGGAAAGTTTGAGAGAAGAAAATCTCCCTCACTCTTTTCTTTGCCCAACAACTTGAGTTGAATTCGCGTCAAAGGATCCACAATTCGCTCCCTATAAAACCATGTCCTCTATGATAGTGGTAACACACTAGTGAGACCGGTTGTGGTTGGGTTGATCGAAGCTTATGGCTAAGAGCTAAAAACGGACGGATAAGAACCAAAGGAAAGTGACTAAGAGTTGGAAAGCCTAGTTTATACTCGCAAGTACCCTTTCTAGTCGTGCTAATCTCCGTTGTTGTCGATTACCGTAACATCAATATCAAGAGAGGCAAATGGAAGAAGTGAGCGAATTTCTAACTCAAACTAACCTAATCCTAACCCTAACAAGCTTTCTTTACATACATATCCGAACACATAGTTAGCATTGAACAAACTTGGACAAACTTGACTTAACTCGTTAAAACATAAAGAAAAATACTCCCATCTCTCCGTGGATCGACCCGTACTCAACCGGCTAGATACCAAGCGAACCCGTCTTGATTGCAGAATAGGACTTTAAAAATGTCATGAAAACCTTTCAATCACATGACATCAATCCATTTACTAGAATTCACATCTGACATGGATTCACTGTAAGTTCTTGGATCCTCATCCCCGTCGACACTTTCTATCAAATATGCTCTATTATCAAGTCTGTACTTTACAGGAGGACGAATGATCCAAGTTGGTCTTCTTGTTGCAACATGTACATCAACAACATTTTCTAGTAGTGAATCTCTATCTCCACTAACATTTATACCTCCCACTAAATTTGTAGAATCTCTTAACAAATTAGGATTTTATCTCACGGGAATTGAGGACTCTCCTAATGGAGAAGATGAATCTTCATCAAGAGCTATACCTCCTTGACCAACAATTTGATCTTCCAAAATGAATATGTTTCTATTTACGGTGATTGTGTGATCACTAGGATTATAAACATAATACCCAATGCTATACTTAGGGTAGCCTACAAATAAATATCTATCTTTCCTAAATTCCAATTTATCCATCATTTATTTTCTAATATAAGTTGGACAATCTCAAATCTTCAAGTTTCTTACACTTGATTTTCTTCCTTTCTATATCTCACATGGAGTAGAAAAAATAAATTTGGTAGGAACTCTATTTAACAGATAATTCGCAGTCTCTACTGCAAAACCCCATATAAGAATAGAGGAAGCTCTGAATGATCAATCATCGATCTAACCATATATAATAAGGTTATGTTTCTTCTTTCAGAAACATCGTTCTGTTGTGGAGAGCCAGGAGGTGTCAAGTAATAAACAATTCCATTTTCTTTTAAGAACCTTTTAAACTCATCTGATAAATACTCTTCGCCATGATCTGATCGGATGGCCTTGATACTTCTATCAAGCTCTTTCTCAACTTCGGTTTTATATTCTTTGAATTTTTCAAAGCATTCAGATTTATACCACATTAAGTAAATATAATCATATCTAAATGTGTTATCTGTAAATGTCACAAAATATGAATATCCACCTCATACTTTGATACTTAAAGGTCCGCATATATCTATATGTATGATATCAAGGGTACCTAATAATCTAGAACGTTTTCTTGTGAAAGGTAATTTGTTCATCTTGCCTCTAAGGCCATGCACACAAGTTGGAAGGTTTTCTAGCTTTAGAAAATCTAAAGGGCTGTCCTTTACCAACTTGTTGATCATATCAATATTAACATGACATAATCTTATGTGCCAAAAATAAGTTAGATCACTTTGATCCATTTTACGTTTTGAAGATTTATCAGACTCAATCACATTTATATAAGAATAATTGGCAGTATCAATACAATATATTCCATTATCAATCACACATTGAGCAATAATATAATTACCAAACTTAATAGAAGTTTTACTGCTACATAAAATAAAGTAACCATTACTACAAAGTTTCGAAACAGAAATCAAATGTCTCCTAATTTGAGGAACATAAAGACAATCTTTAAATTCCATTACATGCCCTTTATTTAAATGCAAATAATAAGTTTCTCAAAACACAACAGAAACTACGACTTCATTTCTCATTGTCAAATTAATCTCCCCATCTCTAAACTTTTGTTTTTCCTTGAACCCATGCAAGTAATTACAAACATGGAAAGAAGAACCTGAGTCAGTACACTAAGTATAAGAGAAATAACTCACAACATTAGTCTCTACTAAGAAGTAAGATAACATACCTTCTGAAGGTTTCTTCTTCTTCAAGGAGGCAATGTAATTTTTAAAATTTCTCTTCCAATGAACTTTCTTTTGACTGTAATGACATTCATCACTAGATTAATCTCTTTTTCTATTCTTGGAAATCTGTTTTCTTTTAGTAATCTTAGGCAATTTTTCAGCAGTAATGACAATCATCGAATTCATTATCCAATCAATGTAATTTTGTCCAATCAGTTTATAGTCATCAAGTAATTTCCCAAACAGGCTATATTTAGCCATCTACACATAAAAGAGGACAAAATTATAATTAACTCAATTCATATACTTATAATTACACAATCATTACTATGGTTTATTTTAAATAATGTTTTCACTATCAGTGCTTCTCTCATGCGTCTATTAGTGAACAGCAAATCCAAATTCATTCGTACTTTTCCATATTGCCAAGATAAAGAAAGAATAAATAAGGTAGGATACTACATATCTAATAATCTATATAACTTTCTTTTTATATTCGGATTATTGATGTGTAACATTACTCCACTATTGTAGTGAGATTATTACGTCAACAATCAAGTATGGACCCATCATTTCGACTCCGTACGTAAAATATGTTGCACCTCTTATTGTAGCCAAATGGTCCTATTAAACATGACGAATCTAACATCATTATCCAAGATATAAGTAAGTCAAGTATTTTAACAAATCTTATCCTGTCAAATTTCGAATAAGTTAAAATATCTTTCTTAAATACATCCATACGATGGAAAGCCTTTAGATTTAAATTTTGTAAATAATAAATCTATCTACACTTGTATACAACTATTATAAAATTAATTGAGAGAACATTTAATTTATAATTTGAAAATAATTTTAATTATTATTATGATGTTATCGTTTTAATTCGTAATTAAACACATGGTAGAACACATCATAAACCATAACAATTTATGGAGTTTTGAAACTTATTCCATACATACAATTTATCAAATATAAATTTTATGAAACCGATGCAATATCATATGAAGTATAGTAACAAACTACTTACATAATTAGTTCAAGCCTTTTCCATTAAAGAACCATATATAAATCTAATTTATATCATAAAGTGAGTAACATGTAATTTCAGAATTTAATAGGGGCCTACAGATAATTATCTAACCCTTTATTCACATAATAAAGGTTTTTAAATGATTTAATAATTATTTAGGGATCTCTGTAATAGTTTAATCATATTAATAGTGGTTCTGAAACAATTTAATAGTAATTCAGGGACCTGGAAATAATTTTCCAGATCCCATCACATGCCCAGTCACGGGTCGGGTTTATTCAAAAACCAACCAGCTAAGGCTTTAAACATTGCGGAGGCAGCAAGTATTGCTGCCTCCATCACTTGTGGTTTGGCTTTGGGCCCTACCGCTAGTCTAAGCACCGGTGGGTTCGCCGCCGACCACCAAGGTTGCTGGTGAACAGCAAATTAATATTGCTTTAAAAAACAAAACTTTGATTTCAAAAAAAGTTAATAAAAAAAATCCATCATTATAAATTTCATTATAATTTTGATTTGATTTCAAAATTCAAAACTTTAACAGAAAAATATAATTTTGATTTTCAAAATCTATCAACATAGATTTCACGCATATCAATTATAATCTTCATAGATCTTACAAAAATATTTTTTTTATCTAATCTATTTATTTAATATCATTAAATAATATAGATCTAATAATTTTAGATTTATGAAAATATAGTTATTATGAAATCTAGGGTTTTAATATTTTCAAAAACTTAATTAAAAATCTATCAACATAGATTTCATGTATAACAATTATAATCTTAATATATCTAACAAAAAGAATATTTTTATATTATCTATCTAACTTATTTAATCTCATTAAATAAATTAGATCTAATAATTTTAGATCTATGAAATTACAATTACTATGAGATTTAGGACTTTAATTAAAAAATCTAAAGCCTAAAAGAGCAACAGTGTGCTCCGATAAGAATTGAAGGAAATCATACGCGTAAAGCAGCAAAAGCGATGCATATGATTTCCGGTTATTCATCAATATGAATGATAAAAAAATATATCTTTACAGATCTGAATATCTATTACTAAAAGAATATTCTCTTATAGTTATCACAATCACAGAAACCTCAAATCAAGTTCACCATATTACATAGGAGGAAAATAAAAAATTGGACCAATAGAATTCCTTCTATTATAAGAGGAGAAGTTTTTAAATAATTCTCAATTATTTTTTTCTTATCTGTATGGACTACTAGAGCCATTTTTTTATAGGGTTGTGATACATTGCCTTTTCTTTATTTTATCAATATGGGACTAAACCATGTCACGCCCCGGTTTCCAGAGTACGCTAAGGTAGGCACATGACATAGCCAACCATGTTATTTGTGGATAGGAATTATCCTTCTACAGTCACATTACGGCTGTAGAGATATCAAGAACAATAATAAACTATCTAACACATGTCCATAAGCCAAATAAAACGAGTCAAGAATAAAAATAGTGCGGAAGCAAAAGATCCAATACAAGAATAACTGGACTGTATGTCCCATAATGCGGGCTCACATCAGGAATGAAAATACTGAAAATAAAAGAACTAACTACTAACGAGTCCTCACTGCTCAGCCTGCTGACTGGAGTACTCCTGCTCGGACTGCAGCAAAGGTAAGGAATTTGGGCCATGCAAAACCCAGACGTCAGCGCGTCATAATATCAAGCAATAATATTAATAGGGGTAGTAAGACATGCAGGTATGAGTATGAGCAAGAATATAATGAGAATATATAACAGTGAATGTGTCAGTACAAGTGACGTGCAGAGATATCTAAACTGTGCTACGGGGTTATCTATTCTAAGTCTTCGAAACCATGTAATGTAATCCTCATCGTAACTCGTCGGTGATTATTCCGTAACGCCCGGAAAGACGGCAAACAATAGGTATTCTGTAACTCCCGGAAAAACGGCAAACAATGGGTATTCCGTAACCCCCGGAAAAATGGCAAACAATAGGATGGCCCTTTGAGTTACGTTCGCTTACAATACTGATTTCCTCATACCCCCAAGTTATATACGTTCAAGTCAAGTATTAAATAATCTAGCACTAATGCCAACACATGATCAGGTAGGTACAGGTTTGTCTGGATAGACAACAGGAACGGTCCGTGAGGACTACATGACAGGTTTGTTGGCATTAGACACAAGATCAGGTAACAGGTAAAGCCATGGTACGTCAGGTCAAGCCTGGTAGTGTATATAAGTGTTATGTCATATCAAGAGTCGTACGGTACCATGTCGTGTCAAGTAATAGGTGTAACAAGTTATGTCAGGGTGTACAAGATATCATATGGGTGCTCATAATCAAACTAGCATAAACATGGTATACAGAACAAGTATGTGTACTAATATAATCAACAACCTGGAACTTGTAATGTGAAATGCAATCAAGTACAAAGTAAGGTATGTAGGTGCACAGTTATCAGTTTGGGTTTAAGGGATAGTTTCAATATTTCATGAATACAGTAAAACGAATGTGGATGATAAAATCATGTTAATATGTATTAAGTAATCTAGAGATGCAATGATATGTATAATATGTTTAATGGATGCAATTATAACTAAAACAGGTTAAAGGTGCACACGAGTGTCCAATAGAATAAACTATAGAAAGGGTAGCATAGGCTATGTAAATATTTATTATGTGATTAAAATATAAATGTGGTTACTAGGTTTAGTAAAGTAAATGCAACGGGTAGGTTTCAATTTTTGAATCTAAAATGATATAACGTGACATCGAACTGTAAAATGGGAATCATGGTATTAAATTTAAACTACAGGTTTAATGTGCAATCAAATGAGTATATAATAAATTAAGTAGCATGTAGCAAGTTTTACTTGCCTCGACGGGTCGCGAAGCGGTATACGGAACGTCACGCATCGGCAGGAAAAGTCGCGACGCGCGCACGGTATACGGAACAGATCCAAACAACGTACAAGGGGATCATACGGGTCAGGCACGCTCGCTGGGTCGTCGGGATCGTCGTCGGCATGATCGGATTCCGGTAATCACAAGACCAGTGAACATTAAAAGAAAAGAAACTTAAAGAAAGAAGGAAGAAGGAAAGAATGGAAGGAAGAAAAGAATGAGAAGGGGAAGAGTTGCTCACTGGATATGCAGAGGAGTGATGGCATCGACGGTGATGATCGAAGGAACTCCGGCAAGGTTAGGGTTTAGTTTTAGAGGAGTTAGGGTTAGGCTAGGGTTTAGGGTGATGGTGCTCGGGTGTGCAGGGGTGAGTGAGAAGAGGAGAATTGCAGAGGAGAGGGAGAGGAGGAGAGGAGAATGGTGACGACGAGGTCTTAGGGATCGCCGGCGGTGAGGTGAGGGTGGTGGTTGCTCGGGTTCTGTTGGGTGTTGGGTGTGCAGGTGAGGGCTCGGGAATGGAGGAAGAAGGGAAAGAAGATGGTGAGGAGGAGGAGGAGGCTTGGTTGAAGGGGAGTTGTGATGAGGTGTTGGAGTTTTTAGGGTTAGGGTTCGAGGAAGGAAGAGGGTTGATGGGTTCTCGTGGCTCCGGGGTTTTAAAGAGAAGAGGAGAGAAAAATAAGAGGGAGGTGACGAGATCGCACGAGCGGTGACCAGAGTCGAGGAGCGAACAGTGTTCGCGAGAGGAGAGAGAGAGAGAGCGTGAGAGGAGAGAGAAAGAAGAAAGAGAGAGAGAGCTGCGGCGGAGGAGAGAGAAGGAGAAAGGGAAAGGATGAGAGGGGATTTGTGTGGGGCACAGCGACAATAAAAATTTGTGATTGGCTGAGAAAATAAAAGAGAGAAGAGAGATAAAGGAGAGATGGGGCCCAGTGAACGAAAATGAAGATTTCTGATTGGTTAATGAGAAAAATGATGGGATAGAGGAAAATCTGTGCAGTTAAAGAAAAATTGTAAAAGATTTAAAATTTAGTTTTAGAAAATCTTATGGACTGAGAAAAATATTTAGAAGTTAAATTTAAAATTCCAACAATTGAATTTTAGCGGGATGTAAAATAATTTAGAAAAGCGCCTGGGTCGGATCCAAAAATTTGGATTTGAAATATGAAAATAATTAGCAAGTTCCAAAAATTGAAATGAATGATTATGTAATGAAAAAGCATACCCCCAAGAACGGACGCTCGCACGTGCGCGTAGCCATCCTAACACGCCCGTTCCACTGAACGGGACGAGAACACGATGCAAGGACGCTACCACAGGGTTAGGGGTATCATGCAGGCCATGTCATGTATTTTTAAATTATTTTACGTGACTTAATTTTTTATATGCAAAAATAAGTAATGTTAGGGTAATCTATAATTAGGAAACAACAAGCTCAGGTAAGCGGGTCGAATATAAAGTAACTGCCATTCACAACCAAACATGATAAATGAAATAAATACCACAAACTACACATACGGCAACAGAGATTGGTATAATTGGACTCAGTTGTTAAATTATACCCAACTACAAAAAGAATTTCGTCCTCGAAATTCCAAAACAAGAAAGGATAACCAATCAATCCAACAACGAGAATAGATGCGGAAACTTCTGCCGGATTTCATCTTCTCGTTCCCAAGTTGACTCTCCAAGTGAGCGATTAACCCAAGAAACAAGTACAAAAAGGGATAACCCTGTTCTTAAGAACCTTTTCCCTTCGATCCACAATTGCAATCGGTAGCTCTTCAAAAGTCAAGTCTTCTCGTACAGTCAGCTCCGAATGATCCAACACATGTGTTTCATCTCGAACATACTTACGGAGTTGAGATACGTGAAACACGTCATGAACATTCGCCAAGGATTATGGTAACGCCAATCGATACGCTACCTCACCAACACGATCCAAAATCTCAAAGGGTCCGACGACTCGAGGACTGAGTTTTCCTCGACTTCCGAAACGACTCACCCCTCTAGTCGGTGATATCTTCAAAAATACTAAATCACCACGGCGAACTCTAGAGGTCTTCTCGACATATTTGTCCAACTCTTTCGTCGGTCTTGTGCTGTTTTCATATAATTCCGGATAGCGTTAACTTCCTCAACTGTCTGCACAACCAAATCTGGTCCTAACAATCTTCGTTCACCGACATTGTCCTAACAGACAGGTGAACGACACTTGCGACCATATAAAGCTTCGAATGGAGCCATCTGAATCATCGCCTGAAAACTGTTGTCGTAAGAAAACTCCACTAAATGTAGATGATCCTCCCATGAACCCTTGAGGCCCAACATGCAAGCTCTCAACATATCTTCAAGAGTTTGGATCGTTCTCTCCGACTGGCCATCTGTTTGAAGATGATAAGCTGTGCTAAACTTCAATCGAGTCCCCAAACTTTCCTGTAAGCTCCTCCAGAAGTGTGATAAGAACCGAGTGTCACGGTCGGACACGATACTTACCGGTACTCCATGCAGTCTTACAATCTCCTGCATGTACCGTTCTGCCAAAGTTTCTGTTGATTGACCAACCCGAAAAGGAACGAAATGAGCTGCCTTAGTCAAACGATCAACAATCACCCAAACTGCATTGTTGTCTTTTAGACTCCGCGGTAGAGCTGTCACGAAATCCATGGTTATAAGTTCCCACTTCCATTGAGGGATCGGAAGTGGTTGCAATAAACTAGCACCCTTTGATATTCAGCCTTAACTTGCTGACACACCTAGCACTTTGCTACAAAAATGAGCAATCTCCCGTTTCATGCCTTCCCACCAGAAATGCTGTCGTAAATCTCGGTACATCTTCATGCCTCCTTCATAAGTTCTTCACGAATATCTATAATACCCGGCAAGTCCAGAAAGCTTCTGATCTCTGCAACGTTCTTCGGAATTGGCCAATCCTGAACTGCTGCAATCTTCCCTAGATAAAGGGCGATTCCATCTCCAGCTATGATATTCCCCAAAAACTTCACTTCTTCAAGCCAAAACTCGCACTTACTCATCTTTGCATACAATCTTTCTTTCCTCACTATCCGCAGTGCAATCTTCAAGTGTTCAGCATGCTCTTCAATACTCTTTTGAGTGGACCAAATTAAACACCACTATAAATTGGTCCAAGAATGGTGAAAAGGTTCAGCTCATCAAGTCCCTAAATTTCGCCGGTGCATTCGTTACTCCGAAGGGCATCACTAATACTCATAATGTCCATACCGAGTTCGGAACACAGTCTTGCAAATATCCCCTGGTTTAACTCGGACCTGATGATATCCGGACCGCAAATCCAGCTTCGAGAATACCCTCGCGCCACTAAGCTGCTCGAACAATTCGCCAATGCGAGGGATCGGGTACTTGTTCTTAATGGTCACCCGGTTTAATTCTTGATAATCGATGCACATCCTCCTTGTGCCATCCTTCTTCTTTACTAGAAGAACTGGAGCTCCCCAAGGTGAGTTACTGCTGCGAATCCAACCTTTCTCAAGTAATTCAGTAACCTACTTCATAACTTCTTCCAACTCCACTGTTGCCATTGGATAGTACGCCCTTGAGATTGGCGCTGCATCAGGAGCAAGATCAATTGCGAACTCCACGTCTTGCCTCGGAGGTAAACCTGATATGTCTTCAAACACATCTATGAAATCTCGAACAACAGCTGGCGCTTCACTTTTATCAACCTCCATCGACGAAAGAACACTGTTTGTCGGCCTAGACTCAAACTCGACTGGCCCGACAGAATTTCTTCCTCCAGACAACCTCTGGATGTCCGAGAATCTGGGAAATTCGCTTCCTTTGCTCTACACTCAATGTGAGCGTGGAAAGTGCCGAAAATCCATTCCCAAAGCGACTTCATACCGCCGGTAACAATCATCAAGGAATCTACACTAGCTCTCGTCCGCCAACAACAACAGAACAATCCTTACCCCTCTATTAGTTATGATTTTCCCATTCCCAGTGTGTATGTCCCAATAACTAAACAGGGTCATGCCAGTCATCGAGTGTATAGTAATAAACTTGGACGACATAAATCACTGGGATGCACTAGAGCTGAAAAACGCTAATGCGAGAAAACCATGAACAAGTAAAGTACCTGAAACGACTTTCTCTGGAGCTTTAGCCTCTTCAGCTGTCAGGGTAAAGGCTCGAGCTTGATTGGGTCCCAGGCAAAACTGGCTTCTTCATTGGTACAACTCCACGCCTGTCCACCGGAATACCTTTGCGTCCATGTGCTCGATTCGGTGCAAAAGCCGGCTTCCGTGCTGTAACTGCTGGCTGCGGTGTACTCCCGGTCTTCATAGATAGACTCTGCTACTCTCGGGCTGCTGTAAGTACTTGTGAGAAAGTGGTCAAACCCAGGGAGACAATCTGCCTCTGGATGTCCACATCCAAACTGCGCATGAACCTTCTTGCCCTATCAGCATTGCTGGCAACCAAAGGTCTAGCGAATCTACTGAGCCGCGTCCACTGAGCTGCATGTACATCTACAGGTGCGCCGTTCTGTTTTAAACCGACAAATTTTTCCTCCATTTCCTCCCGTGCAGTCCGCGGGAAGAACTTCTCCAAGAAACTCTTTAAAAAATCCGCCCACTTGATCGGCTTGGGCAAGCGGGTCTCTTCCACAAGCCACCATTCACGGGCGTAATCCACGAGCTGGATGCGTACCACATCCACTCTCTTATCATCTGGGATCTGTACTGCAACGAGTAAATTCTCCGTATCAACCAGCCACTGCTCCGCTGGCAACGGCTCCTCCAGGCCAGTAAAGACAGACGGACCCAGTCTCCTGAAATGCGCCACGGTACCCACACGATCCACTGGTCTGACCACAACATTGCTCACGGACTTCTGAACGGTCCGCAAACCTTCCAGAAAAGATTCAGCTTGCTGCTGAATCAGCTCGGTCTGTCGCTTTTGGTTTTCCAACATCCCACGGATTACTCCAAGTATAGAGGCTTCGTCAACATGCCTTTGGTACGTCTTCAGATTCTTGTCTGCCATATTCCTGAAACCAAAACACCCAAGGATTAGCATGATAACAGATTCAAAATGTAGATCAAGGCTAGAACTCCGAGTTACTTAAATAGAGTACCGCATTATAACTATGCCGCGGTATTATAGCTACAATTACATAACTCCACCCAAGTTGCCAAAGTTCTAGAGATAAACAAGGAATCAGGTTTTGAGTCGATATGCAAGGGAGGTCTGCGAACGGTGCCAAGCTGTCCACCGTCGGATTTGCCTTGAAGTTCACGAGATTCGAACCGTTTTTTGACCCCTATAAAAAGGGTCGCACCCCTTCTCTGAAGTGCATCATTTTAATTTTCACTTGTGCACTTTAAGAACTGTTCTTTTTGCGCACTTGTCGCTCCAATGACTACGCACTTGTTCGAAACTTTTTCTTCCTTTCAGAAGCCTTTGTTACTTTAAATTTTGAGCGGTAAGTGCATTGCATATCTCTGCCCTTAATCCATTTGCTTAGTGCGCACTTATGGGTTGCGCACTTGCCCTTAGCTTGTCATTTGCGCACTTGTTTTGGATGCACATTTGTTGACAATTGGACTTAGGCTTTAGTTTAAGTACTTTAAAGAAGCTTAAACACTTTACTATAAGTATTTTAAAGAAACTTTAGACAATTTTGCCCCTTGTGGAGTTTCATAATTTCGTGGTTAAGAATCCCACTGTTTGTCATTCACGGGATACTCAATGATTGCGATTTTAACACCCCCCCTTTTCTTCTTCTTCTCCTTCTTCATGTACAAAGGCATATCCATCAGACTTTGATTATGAGCGTCAGGAGAATTTGCGTCTGGATAAACTGACAGACCAAAAGATCTTTCAAATGATACGAGTTTATGATGCTCTACAACAATATCTACATCTATAGGTTGGATGGTATAACCAAATAGTCCAGGGCCAAGTTAGCTTTCAATGTGAGGCACCCTCTGATCCTTTGGAGCCTATCCAGTACACAGAGATTTCACTGACTGCTTTCACGGCGAAGGTGGAAGATTGGACAGCTAGTAATATGTTGTATCCATCTACAGAAGGAGTGATGAAACCGACACCAGTATATCATCTGGGACGTCGAATGAGCCAGGATGAAGCCAGACCGTAGAGAATACCTTACCATGTAGGTATGATCCTGAAATATTTGGCCGGCTATGTCGGCTGGGCTAGCTTCAACCTGTCGACGGAGAGGACTCTATTAGGGCGTGCCGGGCTTTATGGAGAGGTCTATGCTTCACTGTTCGAGTACCCCAAGACCGGGCCTTGGTGGGTGAAGTCCTTCTCTGAACAGTGGAACGTGCAGACAAGCACCTTTATGATGTCCGACAGGGAGGCATCTATCTCTTTATTGGAATTCCAGCATATATCTG
Source organism: Agapanthus africanus (assembly GCA_030015575.1). Taxonomy (NCBI): domain Eukaryota; kingdom Viridiplantae; phylum Streptophyta; class Magnoliopsida; order Asparagales; family Amaryllidaceae; genus Agapanthus; species Agapanthus africanus. Next base: position 151,211,509 of record JASDDO010000026.1, on the reverse strand, counting down.
GGCTGCCAATCTTAGGGGAACATTACGAGGAGGTAGTGCGCCATGATGAATTTGTCTTTGCTGTGGATTTGACGGTTGGCAATGCAATAGCTTTCCTGAGACCGGGTCATAAGAAGGTGCTAATCATTTTTGAGGAGATGCACAAGGCTTCTAGAGGAAAATGGATTACTTTTGAAGCCTTTATCGCTAAATTTGTGCACCCAAATGTCCTTAGGGCCGATATCGACAGGCATGTAGACATGAGAAATCCCTTTAGTCTACGCATGCAGGGAAAAGATTCCGCGGTGATGGAGGACTACTTCCGTCCTAGCGCATCCTCTTATGAGTTTAAGGACATTTCCGCTCCGAAGATCGATCGGAACTCCATCTTTATAGCTTTCATAGGCCTATAGTTGAGCTAGTTCACGATCCCTGTTCACCTTAGACTAACGCGGACCTCTGTTTTCTACCCCGCCGATCGCATAGCTTCCGATGCAAGGCTGGCCATCGGTATCTCCGGGTTATCGTTCCTCTGTCAGGGTCTCTCAGAATTGGCCACCTCAGATGACCCAGGGGAAGAGCATATGTATATGCCGCTGATCTATTTTCGGCACATGGATTCACCTGCATGTAAACGAGGCGTACAGTGAGTCTATACAACCGATGTTCTTTAACACAGGTTTATTTCCCATGGTGATGAAACTCGTCAAGGGTGCAGGGATCAAGCCAAACAGAGACATCTGCCGGCTGTGCCTCAACCCCTTCAATCTCCGAGAGAAGAGGAAAATCTATTTCGATGATTAGGTGCATGTGAAGCCTCATCCCACTGGTCAACCCCTGCTAGATATATTAAGAGATGGTAATTTGAGCTTGTCAAATAGGGACATTGCGTATCTTTATTCGATCCGACCCGGTTCCTAGTGTACCAATGGAGCAACGATGTCGCCTACAGGTCATATAGCCCTCACCGCTTCTCCCGGCAATTTGGGTAGGACCAAGGCGTTTTGCTTCAGGCTTTCCATTGCAAACCCACTTTTACGAAGGAGTCAGCGAAGAACACCATTCACTATTTTATGAGGCTGAACACCGGATCCTGCATCGCGATTCCCGATCTAGAATATGTTCCTCGACTATTATCGGCTTTCCGATCATGGTATTCATCGTCTATGGATAGGGTCATCGACCACGAGAAGCATGTATTCCTTGGTCATCGAGGTGCGATGAAGGCATCGAAACCTGGCTTTCCTTTGAGACCAAGGTCTGTCATTCTTCCTTCCCTGCCACGAGAAGGGACGCCGGCAGTTTCTCCCGCTGTCCGGGAACTCAGGATAGCTCGGGCTTTTGGAGGCGTTCAACCAGAACCTGGTCCTGGCACCAGGAAGAGGATAGTCGCCGGTAGGTAGTGAGCTCCATCGCCTATTGCCTCTAGATCTTCCGGAAGGTCATGTCATACTAGCGGTGTTTTGCCTGGTGATAGTCCTATCCCTGAACCAGAAGCAAGGTCACCTTTCGGAGATGTCACCGCAGCTGATTCACCCTCCGATTCAGAAATCGGGAAGCGCCGGCTGAAGGCACTGTTTAGAAAGAAGAGGGTCCTTAAAGCTGTCACCTGCTCCCGCAAGAAGCGAAAGACCGTGTCTTGCTAGGACGGCCAAGTCTCTATAACGAACGACATTTCAGAGCACGGGACGAACATAGATACCATATTCCCAGAAGCATAAGTTGCAGAAGATGTTGATATTGTGGTGGCCATGATAGAGCCAGCAGCCGAGGATGATGATGCTATTCTTCGGGCGGCGCTATCTGCCTCCGAACAGTTGGCTGAAAGGGAAGCGGAGAGGATATAGGCGTTCGCAGCGACCAATATATTTCCTCCACTCTTATTCATGCATTTTTCATGAAAAATGATATTATTTATCTCATTATCTTTCTTTTTTCACAGCAATTTTTACCAGGGAAGTCGTCTAAGCGTCTTTTGACTCGTATCGAGAAGAAATACACAGGAGGCAACGAGCCATTCACGATCGCGGCAGAATCCATTCTCCTAATACTTCTTATTTATGATGCACAATTTATCTCGTACACTTATTGATTTCTTCTTTCTGTGATTTCCTTAATAGATGCTAGTAAACGACCATCTGGTATTCATACATCAAATATCCCTCCCCGAACAACTGCGCGTACTTTAGGATTGCCGACTCTTGTTCATGGCCCTTTCCGGTTATTGCAGGAAAAAGCACTTAAATAGCCTATGCCAGCCGCTTTTAACATCGAACCTATTGATGACAAAGAGGACTAACTAGTTCATGCCTATAGAAGATCTCTTCGGACGGCTCATGCGGAGGAAGCACGATATCTCCGTGAGGAAGCCGAACTTCATGCTTCTTCAGGTATATATAAAAACAAATCTTTTTTATTTTTTTATTTTGGTTCGAGTGATTACTTTATTAACCTCTTGGTATATGTTCTTACAGCTGGCGGTAGCTCTAGCAATCAGGCTCCTGTTAACATCTCCGAAGAAGGTGAGATACCTTCGGCTGAGGTCGTCGTGCTACCTGCAGAACCGACAAATGATGACGACCAAGGAGACCTTTGGCATTACGTCGATGAGCTTGACTATTCCGGTTCTGACATGCACGATCCTGTTATCGACCATTCAGTGGATGCGAACATTTCTCCTGATGTTACAGCTTCTGATAGCGGTTCTCAGATATCTGCTAGGGTAGCTAGCATGGAGACAACAACTGTTGATCCAGCGGCCATAGATTCTTCTTTCGATTCTACCTTTTCTATAGGTGCAAGCCAGTCTATTGAGGCAGACACTGAAGCCAGCAGTGCATAAGTAGCACCTGTAGCTCCTGCTCCAATGACTCCCACGAAATTTATTGGTATTTCTTATTGCATTGAGTTTGTATTTATTTTCATCTTTTACCTAACATATCTGCTCATACTTTCCTTGTTTCAGGTATAGGTACACCGATTGGTGTATCACATGTGACATTGGCGGTTACTGCTTCCATGACTTTTGGCGATCCACAAACCGTTGTCGCTCATTTTACCTCCTCTGCGCTTCTATAGATGAAGGCAGAAGGTATCTTTCCTTCTGATTTTAGTATTTATCACCTTTTGTATTGACTTAATTCTTATGTCAACCGTTTAAAGTTTCAGAAATGGGCTTGATGACTTCGCGACTCACCGGAGTCATTTTGGAGAGGCTAGGTCACAGTTCAACCCTACGTCCAGCTCTTAAGTCCGGTGTTGGTAAGTTTATCTTTTACCCATTCTTTTCCGGTCTCCTTCATAAAATAATATTCATAATGGGAGTAATTTCTTATTGCAGTTTTGGAACTTATAGAGGATGAGAACCTAAAGGAGCCTGCTACACTTCCCAGCTTATCACTCATAACAGCTCCGGAGGGCTCAGTTCCTTTTGAATCCCACGTTCTCATGCCTGTGGGACCCTTCGCCCGACACGTGTCTCCCATGTTGGTGACGAATAGTGAATAGTCATTAAGAGCTCTCGTCGTAGAACTTAACGCCGATGCCTTATATTCCATACGAGAATTTGCCGAAGTGGTCAATCTCATGTTGAGTACTTTCAGCATCTATCATGAAGAAAACCTGGTCTATACTTAGGTTGACTACTGTCGGCAAATTGAAGCCTACCTCCATGAGCTCATGTCTATCCATTCTGCCCCAGAAGCACCGTTGCTGAGGACTGAACTGAATGAGCAAGTCAAACGGTGCACCGCCCTTGTCGAGTCTGAAGAGTGAAGGCTGATCCGAAAAAAGTCGGAGGGTGAACCAGCTTCCCGAAAACTTGGGCGTATAAGAAGGCAGCGGATAACCACTGCTAACAAGGTGCACGCTCTTCGCAGAGCATTTGTCCAAGTTGTGGCCAGAGGATTAGCCTTGGATTCTGAAGTCGCGGCTATGGAAGCGGTGGTGCAAAACTACGTTGCTGAGAAGCACACAATCGATGACAAGCTTGCTGAACGTCGCCGCTAGAAGGAAGAGGCTGAAACCCTGCTAACTGTCTTGGAGGAGAGAGAAAGGGAGCTTGAGGACAAGAGCAAACGCTTTGCTAGTTTTCTGGGAGCACCACCATCTTGATTGATGATTTTTTTCTATACTTCCCCTTTTTTGTTTTGCACAAACCGTGTCTTTCATCAATTTTGACTTGTAAACGAAAGACACTTCCCCTTTTTTTTACAAGCTGTATTCTTCATTTTGACAAATAAAAGAACAACTTTCTTTTAGGTTGCACTTTTATCACTGTACCAAGATGACCTGGCTTAGTTTATGTAATTGTTTCGGAGTGTTCAGTTTACCCTTCTCTTAGGCTTATAGGTAAATGCTTCCTAACATTAAATATACATAACCCCTATAGACATAAGTCCGTTAGGTTTGTGGAACTGGATTAAGTCCATCGTACCATCGCGTTGGCCGATATTCTCCCGACATGCAATCCCTTAGGTTGCGGTTCGAGTAACCACGCGATTGTCGTGTCTGTGATCCCTTCTGAGGCTGAACACGATGTCTTCAAGTAGTCTTCTTAGGTTGGAATATCTCTACTATTATCGAAAGATCCAGCATTAGGTATTGCCATAGCGCTTTACTTGAGATTAGGCTCGATTTGAAGCCCCGATGAGTCATGATCGCACCCTTCTGGGGTGGGATGACATCCAATGGTCTTTAGGTCTTGTATGTACTGCCATCAAGACCCAAAGTTAGGAATATGCCGTCACTTTGATTCATTTCGACCATTGGGTCTGTTAACGACGTCGCATTCGCCTTTCACCGAAGTTAGTCGGGTGTTCATGTAGTCTCTGTGATATACCGTCAAGACTCAGTTATCCATTTGACGGAGCGTGGGGAGACACGTTGCTACTCTCATTCTTGAACCGCCTACAGGAGTCGGGATTCGAACTACCCGCAGAGCAGAAAAGTTTCATTTTTACCATTTTCTTTTTCTTTTTATTTTCCATGATGTTCTATCCTTTCAGCTTTTCATATCACGAAAGTCCCGATTGCCCAATCATTTTGGCTATTTACTCGCGGCGCCTAATCATTTCGATGTATTTTTTTATTTTCACTCGCCGTTTTTTATTGCGTGTTGCCCAATCAATTCTTCTATTTTTTTTATATACACATCAATTTTTTTATGAGTCGGAGACTTGGGGTTTGATACCAGCTTCGACATTAGTATCGCTAATGTTGGCTATAGTGCCCTCAAGTCAATTATTATAAACGTAGACACACGATTAGATGATTGAGGGAGGACCTATACAGGTAGAACAGTCTTACTCAAGATGATAGTATGCTATCTGGTTTATCTTTATCATCATGTACATGCTTTAGGTAACATTACAGTTCACTATTACATGTTGATGGAGCCTATAAGATTCCTGCTTGACTACCAATATTATGATGGCGATCATATAAGTAGGAGAAGGGTGGTCTATAAGCATATCCTTTAATGTCCCTAGTCGTGAGAGTATCGAGACTGGGCATCGATACACCAGTGTAGATTAGTGTATACTGATCGAGACCCCGATGAGGGGCGTTGGCTGGTCTCACAAGCCATTGGTGTTAGTTTATTCACCTAAGATAGTATACATGTGCTCATTGGGGTTATGAGTACACTGGACGGACTCACTGGGAATCTGCTAGTTGGTATTATACCTATTGTCAGATAGCAGTTCCCTGGTGACGTATGTACAGATTAATCTGTTGACCTGAGATCATCATTTGTCTCCACAGCTCAAAGGAGTCGTGCAAACATATTTTAGCTGGGTACAGTCCCGAGCCACATGGAGGCAGTGAGCGGATCATTAAGGACTCGTCTCTCCCGGTATTGGGGGTTGATGTCGCGTTGTGCACGGGTGGCCATCACCAGAAATCCTTGATCAAGGCAGTCGAGAATTACTGATTTGGATCAGTAGTTTCTCAGTTTGTGATGGGTTTCATACCGACACGAAATGTCGCGTTATTAGGGGTCTGACTTTATCCACCCTCCTATACTCGATATATGATACTCTTAGACGAACAGATCGTACTGTATAGATATTGTCACCGACAGGCTCAGTAGGGGCCAGGATGAGTTTGCTCGTCGGCCTTCCTTTCGCTCAATACTTGGGTAGCCGTTTCGTATAGCTAGTGCCGCTGACGTGCTTATGGTTAAACCCGCTGCTTGTGTATTGATGAGTTTTTAGAGTCCCACAAAGAGAGTTTCCCTGCTTCGGACGAAATGATGTAGAGGCTGTATAGTTTTATGGCAGGGTTCGATCAGACACGTGCACTTGTTCACGTATTATGATTCGGACAGATAATACTAGTGGTCTTTGGTTTAAGCCGGATCCTAGTATTATATTGTTGGATTTTTTTGTCTCATTGTATTCGTATTTTTTGGAATATGGATGCGGGTATATATATACCGATGAGAGGCATTCTTGTAATTTATTGCAAAGATTGTTTCTAGAAGAAAACACCTCATTTTGTTTATTAACCATTTTAGTTTAAATGGTTAATTGAGGTGAGAGATGAGTGTGCTTAGCTTAATTCAAGCATGCTTTATTTAGTGACTCATGGGTGTGACCTATAGAAACACTATTGAATCATGCTTGATGTTTTGTTTGTATTGTGAGATATTTTACTTGACTTGAGATATTTTAGTTGACTTAAGATATTTTCCTTGAGTTGATAATTCCACTCTCACATGCTCACAAGACCAAGCCATATTCTTTCTTGAGTTGCTAAGCTTCATACTCTCATCTCACATGGCTTCTTCTTCCTCCTCCACATTAACCCTCTCATGTATTGAGAAACCTAGGGTGTTTAGAGACAAATTAATCCTTCATTAGACTCTACATCTTCTAGGCTATCAAGTTTAGAAAACTAGATACCCTAGTTACTTCGGTTATGAAGTAGGAGCTCGATTCATAGACTCTCGGGTGGATCATCTTCGATGGAGGGAGACCGACGACCAAACTCGATCACGGTGGCCACTAGGAGCTTGGGAAGAGGTTAAAGACCGAAGGACATGGATCATTCGGTATAATATTCTAAACTCTTTTAGATAGCTTGCTAGATTTAGGGTTAATGGTTGATCCGTTTTCGAGGGTTGTAGTAGCGCCGGTTTAGAAATTTTTTGTTCCGCATTCGGCCACGATTTAATGGCTAGGGCGTTGCCGTAACCAAAAATCTACAATTAGGATATTTCCAGGAGTGACTCATCATATGCCATCACCAATTTTCGGCCAATGGTGGCTTAGGTAACATGTTTAGATCTCTTCTAACTAAGGCTTTTTGGACTTTACGAGCCGTAAGGGTCTTATAAAGGTATTTCTCCCTATGAATTATGAGGATCTCATATGTGTATTTTCTCCTTAGGAGTCGTGAGGGCTCCTAAGTGTATTTTACTCTTATAAGTCGTAAGGATCTTACATGAGTATTTTCTCCTTGCCGGTTGGGGGAACTCATAAGTGTCGTTCACCATGTCAAGCAATGTTTCCCTCCTTTGATGGGATTTGATTAGGAAAATATTTATTTGCGCCCGTGGATTGTATACAAGAGTCGATATCGGACCACCTATAGGGCATAAATTTATGTGGTTATGATGGCTTAAGAATATAAGTTTAGATCCCTGTAACTTAATACTTTTGAATTCCATAAGCCGTGAGGGTCTTACAAAGGGTATATTCTCCTTACGAGTCGTAAGGATCTCGTAAGTGTATTTTCTCCATAGGAATCGTATTCCTAAGTGTGTTGCTCTTTTACAAGTCATAAGGATCTTACGCAGGTGTTTTCTCCTTACGAAATCGAGAGGACTTTGCAAGTGTATCTTTTCTTTTCTTTTAATGAGTCCGCACCCTCCTGGGTTTTGACAAGCTCGCCGGTAGCCCTATCTTTTTTACTCACAGAGACTTTTCAGGTTTTCATCCATGCTCGTTTTTCTCGTGGACATACCATTTTTTTTGAAGATTGTATCATTAGTAGAGCTACCCAACTGGTGGGGACTTCATGCATAGCCTTGCCGATGGGACCCGAGAGAGATATGGATCATTTATACATGTAGATTGTATGCGTCCAGTTATATGCCCTGTACCATAGGGCCAAATATATTAGTTTAGGGATATTTCGGTCTAACATTAGTTTAGGGACATTTCGGTTTAATACCAGTTTAAGGACGTAGCGGTCCATCATTAGTTTAAGAACGTTTCGGTTCAATACCAGTTTAAGAATGTAGCGGTCCATTATTATCATGTACTGGATGACATATTAGTTTAAGGACATTTCTGTCCAACATTTCTAATTTCAGGACGAAAGGATAGTTTAAGAAAATTTCGGTCTGATACTAGTTTAAGGACATAGTGGTCCATCATTGCATAATGGGGAGCATACGACTTTTAGAGTTTTGACTCAAGAAGATAGCGAGCGGACATATGCGTCTTCATCTATCATTGACCTAAACCGCGACTCTTCAAGCGTAGTATTTTTTTAGGAGTCGGCCGTTTATTGGTCGAAATGGCCTTTCTCCAAGCATATCCATGAGCAAGTAAGCTCCACCTTGGTAGACCTTATCTATGATGTATGGGTCTTTATAGTTTGGCTCGAACATCCCCTGTTTTGCACGATTGAGGATCATTGGACTTTTGACAACCAGCACGAGTTCGCCTTGGCGGAATTTCTCGTCCTGGTTAGTCTTTCATATGATCACGTCATCCTTACCATATAAGCTTCTAGATTTTGTTGTGATACAAGACGGGTTTCATCGAGAGCATCGAGCTCCTCGAGCCTAAGATAAGCATTTTCTTCATCCGTTAACTCATATTGAACTGGCGCTCATAATGAAGGGAGTTCTATCTCCAGTGGGAGCACTGCTTCAGTGTCAAACACCAATGCATATGGTGTTGTATTTGTAGCCGTCTTGAACGTTGTTTGGTATGCCTAAAGAGCTTCATGCAGTCTCTCGTGCCAATCTTTAATGTTCTTAAACACTGTCTTCTTTATAATCTTATTGAATACTTCAGCTAGACCACTGGCATGATGATTATAGACAGAGGAGTATCTCTAGTTTATCTTGTATTGCTGTGCGAAACGGCTTATTTTGTGGCTTCTATAGGCTAGTCTATTATTCAAGATTATCCGTCGCGGAGTTTCGAACCGGTAGATGACAGGGATTTTGAAGAAGTGGAGGATATTCTTTGTCTTCACCTCCCTTAGCGGTACTGCTTCTGCCCACTTAGAGAATTAATCGCAAGTTGCTAGTATAAACTGATGTCCTATGGATGACACTGGTTCGATAGGTCCGATTATATCCATTTCCCGCATCTCGAACATCTAATTAGCTACTGTCGGATGCAGCGAATTCGGATGCTGATGTATGAAGTCCCCGTATATTTGGCATGAGTGACACAGCTTCGTATATTCGTGGCAGTCTTGGATCATCGTGGGCCAGTAATAGGCCATCCTTTTTATCTTCAGCTTCATCTTTGGACCTTCTTGATGGGAACCGCAAAGCCCATCATGCACTTCTTCGACGACTTTCTTTGCTTCCTTCGTCCCTAAGCTTCTTAACCATATGAAGTCGAATGATCTGTTGTATAGAGTATCGTTGACGAAGGTGAACGACAGAGCTCATTTCATGAGCTGATGTCTAGTTGACGCATCTTCAGGTTGCATTGGGACTTGAAGTAGTCTATATAAACTCCCCTCCAGTCCTCAACTTCTTCCTCATTTTCTGTTTGGAAAGAATCTTTTTCGATTGCTCCCTTTTCTTCAGGTAGTTCCATCATAACTTCCGGAGGTATATCTACTGGCGCTAGGATCCTGCGGCTTTGGACAATGATCTTTACGTCATCAAGGTCTTCGTCGGCCTATTCTTTAGCCAACTTGGCTAACGCATCCGCCATGCTATTTTCTGCTCATGGTACGCTTTCAAGGGTATATGAAGGTATTTGGGTCAGCAGCTGCTGCACTCTTTCGCCATACCTTATTAGCTCTGGTTTGCATGTCTTGTAGTCACCATTTACTTGACTTACAATTAGCTGAGAATCTCTGTATAGTAGGAGATACTTGATTCCTATATCGATAGCGATATCAAAACCGGCTATCAAAGCATCGTATTTGGCCTCATTATTAGTCCTATGCTCCGTCAAGGATAAAGCTTAACGCAATATTCCCCTTTGCGGGTTCACAAAAATAAGGCTCACCCCAATTTTGATTATAGGCGTGTTCTTCATTCACTGCTTTATGGAAGATACTCTATCATAATAGAGCTCCCATCGAAACTCATTTTCTTCTTTCTCCTCTTTGACTACGTTGAACGCGTGTTCATTCGGAAACTCGCAGTTTAGAAGAGAATCGGCTGGTATCGGATGTTCCGCAAGAAAGTCTGTGATGACTTGTCCTTTCACCGCTTTGAGTGGTCGATATGTTATCGAGAATTCCTTCAGCAGGAGGGCCCATTTGGCGAGCCTTCCTGTCAGTATGGCCTTTGACACCAGATACTTCAGAGGATCCACCTTTGATATGAGATGGACCTCATGCGCCAAAGCGCAGTGTCTGATCTTCGTTACTGCGAAGATCGGCGCCAAACAGTGCTTTTCGATGAGGGAGTAGTTTCTTTCTGCCCCAAGGAGAACTTGACTTAGATAGTAAAAAGCTCTCTCTTTTCTTTGATCATTCTCTTTTGCCCACAGCGCACCTAGAGAACCTTTAAAGGCCGTTGTATATAAGATAAGGAGCTTTCCCTTAACGGGAGCGACCAATATTGGTGGATTTTGTAGGTATTGTTTGATTTCCTCCAATGCGTTTTGGCATTTCTAATCCCAGACGAACGGGGTCCCCTTCTTCATTAGATGGCTATAGAGGCAACATTTTCCGGAGAGGTTGTCTATGAACCGCCGGATATATGCGAGCTTACCTTGGAGAAAACGCAATAGTTTGAGGGTTCTTGGCTAGGGCTTCTCCATAATTACCTTGATCTTTGAGAGATCAATTTCGATACCTCAGTGGCGGATGATGAAACCTAGGAATTTGTCTGACGAGACTCCAAACACGCACTTTAAAGGATTCATCTTCAGATCATATTACCGAAGACGCTTGAACATGATCCTTAGATGCTCCCAGTGCTCCTCATGAGATATTCCTTTAACCATGAGGTCATCGATGTAGCATTTGACGATCTTGTGTATGGGGTCATCGAATAACTTTGTCATGGCCCTTTGGTACATAGCTCTGGTGTTCTTGAAACCGAAAAGCATTATCTTATAGAAGAATACGCCCAACGGTGCCCGGAAGGCGGTATGCTTTTGGTCTTCCGGGTATATCTTTATTTGGTTGTATTCTAAAGATCCATCCAAAGAGGAGAAGATTTCATGGGTGGATGTATTATCGATCATTAGCTTGGTAACGGGCACTGGGAAGTCATCTTTCGGGCATGCCTTATTGAGGTCCCAAAAGTCCACGCAGATCCGAACCGTCCTATTTTTCTTCATCACCGGAACGATATTAGCGATCCAGTCAGGATATTGAACTTCTTGGATGAAGTTGAAGTCGATTAATTTTTTGACTTCGGCATTGACACCCATCTCGAGTTCAAGCCACATTCTTGGTGCCTGCTTAACCAGCTATATCTCTGGTGATGTGGCCAACTTATGTACTGCCACCTTTGGATCTAAACCCAAATTTTTTTGTTTTTATGTTATTTTGTACTGTACAATTCCTTTGTTTGTGATTCAGAGTAGTTCCAAGCGAAGCAATCTTTGTATTGCATAAGCACATCTTTTAATGTGGCTACATGTTTTTTGAATAGCAGCTCACCGACAAATGTCAGTCTTGGATCATTCTCCGTTCCCAAGTCGGTTTTCCTTAGGTTGTCCACCGCGGTATGTATCCCATCCTCCAACTCTTTAGTGCCGGTGGAAATTCTACATTCTCCTCTTCATCGTCTTTGTTTGCGAAGCATCCGAAGAGGTCTGTCATATTCTCGTCAGCTCTCTCTTTTGAGAATGTTACCATATGGTAGGTATAAGTACACTTTCGTTTCATCAGTTGAGCGGGTCCTAGTCTAATGGCATAAGTTTTCTTTGGCTCATACTTTTGTGGCAGGCTTATCTTCCAGCTATCAGATAGAATGAACCTGCCTTGTTGATATTGGTCTTCCACGCAGTTCTTGTCACACCCTGCTTCCCAATATACGGAGAAGTAGACGTGACGGGCCGCGATGTATTTACTCAGAAGTAAACACGTTAAGCGTAAATAAGCAATATAAATGAATACACAAGAATAACAAAAGATGTAATAAAAACAGCAACTTTTATTAATATCATTTCTTTACATTACAACTGATTTCAAAAGGAAATGTATAATGAAGAAAGCAATGCCTAAATAGTGGCATACAAAAGAAAAGGTTTGTACAAATAAAAACTAAAAGTCTGGCTCCTTTGTGAACTGATCCAAGTCCTCCTGGCTGGACTCTGTCTCCTGAGAGTCGGGTCCTCCTGACGAACATTCCAAAGAGAGAAAGAGACAGGAATGTCGTCAGCGAATTAGCGCTCGGTAAGTCCCAAAAGTAAAAGCGGAACAGATCAAGTAAAGAGGAGAGAACTGGTAATATAAACAGATATATCTTTGTTATACTAATGTAGTTGTTTATAGCTTGGTACAGAATATATTAGTATATACGAGATGAGTCCAACTATCCCGTGGACTATGGTAATATGTAAGTACAAGGCCCCGTCAAAACCTACGGAACAACTGCACATGATCATGTAGGTGTCTTTTAGTGTCCATTATCGTGTCACTTTTAACACATTCCGTACCATTCTACCATTTTAAACTCCGTAATGAATTATATTGATTATAGTTTATAGTTATCAGACTTGCCGATACCATGGATACAAGTTGTTCATGTAATCAGGTTCAGGATGTGTCAAGTAGGCATGTAATCAAGTCAAGATATAACCATGGTTCGGTCAAGTCAAGTCATGTTTGCATGTTGATATTGTTCGGATATTCAGGTTCAGGTTCAAGTATACATGTTGGTTTAGATTCGGATTGATTTGGACTCATACTTGAGTAAGACATTTAGAATTGATTTGAATCCTGAATTAGGTTTAAGAGTTATCGGTAACTGCAGCATATGGACGGCAGGATTTGTGTTTTTTCCAAGACAATTACCATTGATAACTTTGTTTTAGTTTTTCTATTTTAAATAGGCAAGCACTCACTTTCTCCGGCGCCGTGAGGCTCAAGAGAATTAATCCCGCTTAAACCTATATTTACTAAGGTCCTTAATGTAATTTTTTATAACTCGAGGGGGTTTTATGAAAAATATTTTATATACTTTCAAAATAAACCTCGAGTAAGATTTGAGGTATTTTAGTGAACATTAACTTAGCTTGAATAGTTCATGGTATTTAAATGAAATACGTGTCTTGTATTAATACTTGATGGTATTTTGGTGAAACTTGTCATTCTTTTACCTTTTTAGAAAACATGAAATTTTATTATATCTTGAAAATATGTGGTTTTAATAATATTTATATATTTATAAAAATTAATTTTATTATTAAATAGAAAATATCGTTTTTCTTAAAAATCGTATTAAAAATCTTTCGAGACCGAATGCTCCATGAGGAGGTCTGCATCTCACTCTACTAGCCCAAAGATGTACAATAATCCACACCATCCAATAGAGAATCCCCTAAAAAGGGTTGTAGAGATATAATCGTAAAGAATTTTGATAATACAATTCAAAGAAAACCGGGTTTTTATAGTTTATGGTATTTTGATGAAATGTTATAATCGCCACAAAAAAGGTTTCCAAGAGTATCATGCTATGTCAATATGTTTTTCTGAGGGGTAGGTCATTATCCCGTGAAGTTTTCTAGAGATAATAGTTATTAAAAGAACTAAAAGATGAATATATGAAGTTCATGGTATTTTCATGTAAAAACTAGGTTAAAGTTATATAACATGACTTTTTAAGGTGAAAATTGATTTTAATTATCAATTTTCATGATTAATAAGCATGGTGTAGGAATATACATGAAGAAAATGTAAGAAAGTGGAATTATAAGGTTTTAAAAGAAGATATCGGTGTTAACCCCACTTCCGACATGTTTTATAAAAAGAGACTTTTTATGTAAAAAGAGAAGAAGGGATGGGACTTATAAATGAACTAGGATAGAGAAAGGTTGAAGAAACTATATTGGCGGTTGTGGCGTCGCGGGGTCGCCGGAACTTGCGTAGATCCTCGCCGGAAGTTGACCTTGGGCTAACTCCACTTCTACTTAGAAAAATTTGATAATTTTGGTGAGGGATTTCAGAATGAGGAGGGGCTAGGGTATGGGGTTGTATTTATAGTGTGGAATTAGGGTTTTGGAATTGAAAGAATGAATTAAAATGCATTTAAAAGTGGATTAATTAGGAAATTGAATTCTTTGTTAAATTGCAGAGAAAACAAACAGTGCAGGAATGATGGGGGTAGGCCAATCGACAAGTGTGCAAAGCTCTGGCACTTTTGCCCACGGGCCACCCATCGCCGCCGGCTCTTTAGCCCATCTCGCCGGCCATCCGTGTGAAGGAAGCCGTCGGATCATCGCAACGTGCCCATCTCAGTTCATACAACATTTTGCACATGTTTGTTTTTTTCTGTCTTTTCATTTCTTATGTGCAGTGCACGTGTAAAATTTTGGGCTTCCAAAAAGTTTAAAAGAAAAATTCAGAAAAATAATATGTGGCTGATGTGATTCGAACACAGGGGCTATGTCACAGCAGTGTAGAGACTTTACCAATGAGCTACAAGTTGCTTCTTGCTGTTCTTAAACAAAAACAACCTTTAAAGTTTACTCAAGCTTGCAAACTCCATTCTGTATATTAACTTAAAAAATTTTGTACAGTAAAATCAGAGTTTTTATGGTTCTTGAACGTGAAACGGTCTTCAAGGGGGTGACCTATTGCTCGGTGATAGAAGCAATATTCCAGATGATGGACTTCATAAATCTGTTCGGTGAGCCGTGACTCCGGAAGCATAATCATCTAGTGTTTCATGACAAGGTTGAATATCTTCCCTATCTTATCTTGAGGGAACGAATACTTCCGACCCATCTTCTTTAAAAGGGACGGGCTCCAACTGAACTTTTCTCGATTGGAGAATGTCTTGTACTTGCTTTGTTTTCCTTGCACATTCCTCACTATATTCTTGTCTCTGCTTCAAGATTTTCCTTCTTCGCGAGAGTACACAGGGAGTTGTGGATGAAGCACGTCGCGACCCACTTCTTCCCCAGATTGCTCACTGAGCTGCTTCCATCTGGCCTTTGCCGATATGGCAATTTCACTATTGTTGTTGTCTCGGCCCGCTTGACAAGCTTCCTTTATTAACTTTTCAATTTGTTCTTCAAGCGACGGACATGAGGTTCTTCGAGCGAGACTTCTCTCATTCGGCGACATAGCCACTTGTAGAAACATCTTCTTCTCCATTCAAGCTGTTTATAGTATGGCAGTTGTAGATTTTCAACCATTTCTTCGACCGAACATATCCCAGCCCAGTTATTTCCATCTTCCCGTTGGGCTTCCTGGGGACATCCTAAATCAATTTGTAGAATTGGGCTTGCCGAACAGTTTGTTCTAGAGGCACACCTTGGCAGTTTAATAGCTCTTTTAGTCCCTCTGCATAATATCTTAGCATACGGATAGCTGAAACTTGTCAAGAGTCTGATCGGCCCCATGCCAGACTTCTTTTTCAACCTTGGTCTCCTTGAATTTATAAAAGAGAATTGCATTTTCACCTTTTTGCCTAGGAGGCACGTAGAAAGTTTCCAACTCTTGCACGCTATATGTATTGAGCGCATCAAGTTCCTTATATAGACGAGGTGGAACCATCATAATATGTAGACTCTGATCCTCTTCGGCAAGAGTCTGTGTCAATGGGCGAATCGAGAACACTGCATTAGTCTCGTCTTTCGAGTCGCTGCCAAAAACCAGGAAAGTGGTCGAGGGCCCGATTTTATTGTTCTCTCTCTGAGGCTATCCCGAGTAGACTATTTGTTCATCTTCTTCAGTATCACTTACGAAGACCAGGATAGTGGACACGGATTTTTGCTTATTTTCTAGCTTGTGGCACCATTCAGTATCCTCGAAATCCGGCTGAAAATATTTTGCATCCTCATACTTTCGCACCTCATTCACCAAGAAAGGATTGAGTTGTCCCATGACGATGTACTCCAAGCCATCTTCGAAATACTTCATACACTGATGTTGTGCAGAAAAGATGATGTTGTACTCGTGTAGCCAAGGCCTGCCGAGTAGAGCATTCTAATAGGTCTAGGCGTCAATGACATGGAATTTGATATCAGTGACGAGCTGCCTGAAGCGGAGCATAAATATTACGGACCTAAGTGTCCATAACGACTATGAGTCAAACCCCGAGATAGTTATCTTATCTTGGGCAAGGTGCCGAACATTCATACATATCTCTTTCAGCACTCTCACATTGTGGAGGTTGATGGAGGATCCATTACCGATAAGAATTTTCCCTATGTTGATGTCGTGGCACTATCGGTAACATAGAGTGGTCTATTATGCTTGCATGTACCAAGGAGTAGATCTTCCTCGCTGAAGGTAATGTCAGCTGTATGGGCATCTGCGAGTTCATCCTTCATTTTATTTTCCGTGAGGAAAGCTTGGAACTGATCAGGTTCTTTTAAGGATTTGATCAAGGAGTCTCATGCCTCTTTAGACAAGAGTAAAACATCCAATATGCTCAACTATGAAGGTATCTTTCTCAAATGTGTAAGGACATTATAATCCACCTTGGTTTTCTTAGACAAGTCCTTTGCGGTGAGTTCTCTGGCGACTTCCACATCAAGGGCGATCTCTTTAGGAATTTCCCTCTTTCCTTTATTTTTTTATTCGAACCCCTGTTTGCGGGTCCGAGATACTTTTCAGGCAGAGTGCGGTTGCACAACTGGATGTTCTCGCAATCCTTTTCCTTCACTTTTTTCCAAAGGTGGAGCTCTCGAAGGGAGAGTGGAGAGGCATTTCATCTTCCGAATCACTCCCGAACGTGAGAACCAGAGATTTTTCCCTTTTTGAACCGGTACCAACCATATGATAGCTGCCAGTTGCTTCTTTAAGCACTACTGTCTCGCTGCTCTCATATCGACGAGTGTGACCCTCACACTTCCCCTTCTTGAAGTGTTTCCTATGGGCAATATATCATTGCCACCACTACTTGAAGGCGTTGCTTTCTTCGATGGGATGAGCGATCTTTCAGTGATACGAGCAGTATTTTGGGTGTCTCTCATCACCATCGAAATATGGGACCCCAAAAGTGTACATAATGAGTGGCGGTTGTTTCATCCCAAAGGTTAGCGCCTTTGTAAACCTTTTTCTCAGTTTTGTTCCTGCTCTTATTCTTTGCAGGAAAGCTTTCGTTTGGTCGGAGAGCTTCATAACTAGTCTTTGCCATGGCTTTTTTTTCAAACATTGTTGTTTGGCTTTTCCATATATGGCCGTCTTACATTCCTGATCATCCTTGCTCTTTTTGAAAAGCTTCTTTCAACAGGCTTTCAATTGAGTCTTCTTTTGGCAGTTCCGGGATTTTAGATGCCGATTATGTCCCTAGTTCGTCTCTGTCACTTTCCGACGCTGGCGGAGCTTCTTCATCATATATGGATGAATGAGAGACTATGTGGCAGCTTTCCACATGTTCTTCCGCTTCCTCCGATGAGTTATCGTTAACACTATCCGTATCCCCGAGAATATGCTGGAGGAACTCTTCAAGTGTGACCGATATTCGCGCTTTCTGATTTTACTCTTCCAGCGCGTCTATATACTTTTGGAGGTCTGTACGCCTATCTACATACTCAGCAGGCTGCACAGGTTTCTTAGTCTTCTTCTTTTTTTAATAAGACTTCGAAGGCTTGACTTGGGGGCTTTTCTCTTTGTCAGTGATTTTCGATGCAGGACACGGTTTCAGCATCCCTTCAATAATATTGGGCTCAACCGAGCTTTTCCACTTGATTGCCGGGCATGTTTGCAGATCCTTCAGCATTCTTTTAGTTTTTTCCGAAAGAAATACTGTCCATGGAGCTTCCTCCATGAGTGAGCAGGATGCCCCTTGCGTATCAACTTTCTTGGGGACATGCTTTTGAGGCGGATCTACCTTCAAATTGTCTGACAGTGCGAATTTTCCCTGTTAGTATTGGTCTTCTATCCAATTTTTGAAGACGTAGCAGTCTTCAATTTGGTAGCTTACTAGCCGGTGATAGGGGCAGCAGCCGGGGTTATTGACATCACCAGATTGTGCTCGTCGCCGCGGTTTTGGAAATATAATCAGATTATTTCGCATAGCTAGCTCGAACAATCTCCTCGTCTTATCACGAGAGAATGAATATGCACGTCCTATCCTTTCTTCTAAGGTTGGGCACGTACGCTGTTGTTTTGGCTGGCAGCTGCTTTCAGACCGCTTAGCTGTTGTTGTGTATTGGCAACAAAGGTTGTTTTTTCCTTGCCTTTATTATTTTGGGGATTCTTGTCTGAAGAGGAAGGACCAAGACCCATCTAATCCATCTGGGCCAGTTTATTAATCAGCGTCTGGAATGTGGTGGGCTTGAAGAAGGTCATAAATTGAGACACGGTCGATTGGG
Source organism: Agapanthus africanus (assembly GCA_030015575.1). NCBI lineage: Eukaryota > Viridiplantae > Streptophyta > Magnoliopsida > Asparagales > Amaryllidaceae > Agapanthus > Agapanthus africanus. The sequence goes on along the minus strand of JASDDO010000026.1, from coordinate 151,192,871 downwards.
GATCGGTAGTCCCAATGAACGTCCCTATGATTGGGGACTCTTCAATGCGTTGTTCACATTTGGACTAAAAATTTTGCCATCGGATCACGTATTGGACCCATGTTTCCCTTGGCTTGACCTTGGAATTGATTAGCGCAGTGATTAGAGTGCGCTCACTCGCGCAGGCAAAGCTTTCAGTGAATAGCAGCTCCATCTCAGATAAGGTCTTTACGGAGTCATTTGGAAGCTTCGAGTGCCATTCGAAAGCCAACGCTGATAAGCTTCAGACGAATTAACGAAACGGCAATTTATCATCGGCCCATGTATTGCCACACAGAGCTTTGAATTGTGCAACGTGTTGATGGGGATTACATGTTCCTTTATATACGTGGAACTTCAGGATCGTATATCCTGATGGGTATTTCATTTGGTCATACCAAGACGTATATGGTCGACCAATTTTGCCGAGCTGATTACAGCTTCACTGGGTTGATGGGCTCTGATTTTTTGAGCGATATAGTCCAACGCTGCCTTCAAGATCGTTTCCTCTTTGGCCGTTGATAGGGCCTGTGAAAGATTTGGCGTTTCCCTTTTATCGTCTTCGATAATCACCGGTGGTTCTTCAGCCGGTAGTTCTGGTTGGATCATCATTCCAACCATGTTTTGAAATAGAAGAGCCATCTACTTTATATTAGTAGCCTGCTCTGCCGCTTCCCTATCCCTTTTTTCAATCACTTGTCGGAAGAACTCGGTATCGGTTTCCTGTTCTTAGCGCACTTCTATTTCTTAATCCGAACTTTCTTTAGGATCGGTAAGCGCTGCCATCTTAGCAAGCTTATCTTGGAGCTCCTCATGTTACTATTAAGCTTTCGTTAGTGACGGTCTATGATTAACGGAAGCGCGGCTCTCCTCCTTACTACCATTCATATTGACTGTGTGTATGGTTGCCCTCGGACTTAGGACGTTTGGAGCTCTCACGTTTAGATTTTGCCTTCGGCGCTAAAATTTTCTCTGGCCTCAATCTTTTGTGAGAAGCTATAGTAGGAGGAACCGTTATGACAGGCACCTCCTTTCGAGAAGCCCCCCGCTGTATGGCAGAGGAATAATCGTTCTCTTGTCGAACCTTAGATTTCTTCGGTCAACAAGAATAATTTTCGTCAAGAACAGAGTTCTAGACTTTTCTCCAAACTCTGTGAATCTATGAAGAGAGCCGCTAATAAGACTGCTCCGTCTTTGGATGCATTGGAGCTTCTGAAAGAGGAGGCGATCTCTTCAATATTATAGTGGGGGAGTTTTTTTGAACCCTTCTAAGCGATTCAAAACTGTTCCCGATTGAAACAACAGCATTAACAGCCACCACAGAAGCTGGTGGGATAAGTCTGGAAGGGGAAATAGCCCTAACTTATTTCACTCGGTGCCAATGGCGGCGTCGAGAATGTCTTGCAATAGGAACCGTATCAGCATCAGAGGCTCCTTCATCATGCCTCTTGTGTTGCTTGGGGGTTTTGCTCAGTGTCAGCCTATGAAAGAATGATATCCATGATTGAGCCGGAGAAAAGGTGGCCAGTTTGTTGAATATAGACTGCCTTGATGGTGAAGCACTCTTGTTTGCATCACGCAGAGCAGGAGCAGGGAGAGCCAGCCATTTTGGGCCAACCTCCTCGGGGATCATAGGCTTTTTGATGGGGCCTATGGAGCTTTTCTTCAGCCTGTTGAAAATTGAAACTTCAGAGTTGGACGACTTGTTAGTAGGGGCGCCGCGGTAGCTGGTCGATCGAAGACCGACTTCTGTGGAGCTTCTTCTTTAGGCGTTGGGACATCAATGTTCAGGGATAGGAACATAGTCCCAAAGAATAGTCCAGTGGTCGCTTGGGAGACCTACCCTGTCGGCATGGAGAATATGGAGGCCGTATTGGGCCCGTAAGCGACTCCTCCGGATAGGATGGAGTGAGAGTTGTTGTTACAGGAGGTGCAGTTGAAGGCCATTAAGTCTGCACAGAGGTGAAACACCAAATTTTAGTATCTTAAATCCAAGAGAAACTATGAACATAGCGCACCACGATTTTGTTCGTGAAACACCATACACGAAATGTGAAGTGGAAATAGGAAGAGGTCCCACCAGGCGTGCCAGAATCTATTTACCGCCGGAGACTGGACCGAGACGTGAAGGTGTCTAGCCTGAATATGAGGGCAGATGATATATAAAACATATCTATCCACCACTTCAAAAATGCCAAGCTGATTTATGGCACCGTATATCAGAAGTTTGGACAGATGAGACCGATGTAGTGTGAATTATCAGATTCCCCTTCTTTGAGGGGTTTTTGATTGCGAGAACGCTCTTTCCTGCAGATACAAGCCCTGCAGTTAATTAATCAATCACATTGCGATAACAACTTTCAAATGCTCCAGGCACTTCATTTCGTGCCATGTTATATTGTTTATTTTTGGGTTGCCCATGGATTGTATACGGAGACTAGTTTATGTCATCGCCCGCAGGCCATAGATTAGTCCAAATCCGTATATAATAAATTTGGGTTTGAACGTAGGACGCAGATCTAATATAAATAAGGTCCGTCAGTTCGAAATACGTCATCTGAGGACCGTAGTCATCTTTGAGACTAAAATCAACTCATGAATATGGTTAAGGCTCATTAATCCCGTTTTGGATTAAGATCAACTTAACAAGTATAAACTAAGGACCGTTTAGTCATCTTTGAGACTAAGATGACTTAGGTTTATTGATATTTTAATCAATATATTGCATATGAGAAGCGAAAGGTTTGACACTTAATTTAATTTTAATTAAGCAGTCAAACAATGGTTTGTTGTTCAAGTGCGCAAGTGCCTATGGAACACGCATGCCATTTTGTTTTATTTGAAAAAGGTGCGCACATACTTTGCACGTGATTACGCACTGCTTTGAATCAGGGTGTTGCGCTCGCATTTTTTATGGGTTCAGAGTTATATCTGTGTGCGTGTAAGTATGCGCGCATGTATTTAACAAGTCAACGTGCATATCGCGTGACGCTCACACATCATGGGTAGTTTTTAACAAGTGCGCACATGTGTATATCACGTGACGCACATGCCTTTATAAACGATATCCAACAAGTGTGCACACATGGACATCACGTGATGCGCACATCTCCAGGACATTATTTTCCTAAGGACAACAACTTTTTATTAAGCGCGTGCTAGTGTCCATCAGAAAGCAGATGCTTTCACCTTAAAGCAATGGCTTCTGGTTTATGTTCTCTCCTTCTTCTTTTATTTTTCCAAGAAGCAAAATCTTCGATTTTTATCTCTTTTCATGTCATATGCATGCGTTTTTATGATGCACATCTTATTTTCTTAGATCTTAGGATTGATTTCTTGCAAAAATATAAACATTATGAATAAGGGATGAACCCTAAGATCATTTGACCTTCTAAACAACGAATCAATGGATTCGAAAAAGAAGCAAAGGTTCTATTTAAAAGCAAATTTTTTTTAAAGAGAGAGCGGAGAATTTTTTCTCTTTTTCTTCTACCTTGCGTACTTGTTCACTGAGGAAGAAGATGACTTGAAATTTTTCCAAAGCTTATGGGGTGTTTCTAGGCTCTAATTTCTTCATATGAGGCTCCTATTTATAGGATAGAAGAAATTAGGATTTGTTTGATTTGTTTTTATTTCGATTGCAATCTAATTTTAGATCGACTTAAAAGATTTAATTGATTCATATCACTCGAAAGTGACATGTGCATCATTGAATTTTTGGTCCACAGATCTTTTTATTAAGGTATTTAACCAACGAAATATTTTCCTATTAATTAAGAATTTTATTACCTATTAATCAAGATTTATCCATTTTTAAAAAGCGTCCGTTTCAGGAAATGCTCATGCATTTGCACCGTTGGATCTTTAATCCTAAGTTTATTTAACTTGTTATTGATTAAGTGCGCAATACGCACGTGCATTGTGTAGGGTTCCTAGGCACCCTAGTGAGGTCTCACAAGGCATCGAACATGCCAATATAAAAATTTATGGGTGCCGAGAGACCCGACTACGGATCGATTGCTAGAAATCTAGGCGAAAAATAATCTAGTTAACAACTTAACTAATGGGATATCGGAAATACAACCTTTGTAGATCCGGTGCTCCACCTCCATAGCTCCGCAACGAAGTCGTCTCCGCTGTCCGAAAGGAATCCGGGCTCTGGAGTAGGCTTCGTCGGAGAAAAAGTGAGCTAGGTCGTCGATGTCCATGCCGAAGATGATCTACGTCGAGGCATCGCTAAATCAAGCTCCACCTTCACCAAGCCCTAAAAACTTGTGAAGGAAACACACTCTACTACTTGGCAAGAGGTAGAGGATGAAAAAATAGGAAGTGGGTAGACTTTAGAATTGGATTTCTCACTCTTTATCATCAATCACCATTGATGACCTTGCTTTCTTCACTTGAAGAAAAATGAGGAAGAAGAAGATAATAGTTATGATAAGTTAATTAAAATTGAAATGAATAATCAAACCTTATCATAACAAGACCATGGTTAATTGTAGAGAGTTAACTCAAGTTAGATGAATGGTTAGGGTTTGTATAAGAAGACAAAATGGTTGCTATGGTCAAAGTTCATGAAGCTTCAAAGAATACAAACAAAATAGCAACCATTTTCTCATTTCCTTTTCCTTTTTCCAAAAAGAAAAAGATTAATAAATGAATAAGGAAATCAAAACCCTAATTATCCACTTAAAACATGGTTTAATTCTTTACATTTAACCAAAATGCATGTATCATCAAACATGATACAATCTAGTGCACAAAATCATATCGCATATGTAATGCGCACATCCGAGTGAGAAAATCCATTATAAAGTGAACCGATACTAGTTAATGCAAAGTAATATATCAAATATATAATTATACATTAAATCATTAAATCAACACTTGATTTAACGATCCGGTCATATCGCATATAACCGGCTAGTATCATTAGTAACAACTTATCGAATCAACACTTGATCCGATAACCCGGCTATATCACATATAACCGATCAATGTCACATCGCGAGAATCGAATACAGTATCACATACTCGTATTATTCTCGGTCCCGCACATATCTCATATGCGCTCCTATTTCGTTTCGCTTGAGCCAGGAAACCTCTGTGTAGGACTCTAATGACTCGTCAATACGCCGGCAGCAGGTGATGATCATATCAAACACCCACAAGCCGCAAGCGGTCTGCTAAACGTAACGGCCACCCGGGTATTGAGCGATCTGAAGATCGACGAGCAAGCCCGCTCACACTCCAGTGAATCCAACCAGTAACACTACCGTACAGTCCGGTCTGATCGTCTGATATGTCGCATATCTCGCCTAGGGGTGGTAAACGTCAGACCCCAATAGCTCGATAAGTCGTGTCGATATGAGGTCTATAACACTTTGAGAAACTACTGGTAACACTTACCAGTAAATCTCAGCAACCCTGGCCAAGGATTTCCTGTTATAGCCAATCGGACACAGCGCAACATCAACTCCCTATACCGGGAGAGACGAATCCCCTCCTATCGCTCATTGCCTCCATGTGACTCGGGACTGTACCCAAAAACCACCGTTTTGCACGCCCTCTTGGACGTGGTAAGATGGAAATCAAAGCACAGTGGGAACCACACAAGACTCTATGACGATCTCGGGTCAACAGACTACTCTGTACCAGTGTCACCAGAAAACTGCCATCTGACGTGAGGTATAATACCATCTGGGAGTTCTCGGCGAGTCCGTCCAGTGTACCCAGTCTCTACTGAGCACCCGTATATCTCCTCTGATGTCAAACACCAATGGATATGGGATCATCCATCGCCTATCTGTATGGGTCGAGAAGGTACACGCTAGTCTACTCTGGTATATCGATGCCCCGTCTCGATACACCCACGACTAGGGACTTTGAAGGATGTACTTATGGACTACCATGTCCCCACTAGTATGATCCGCATCATAGTCCAGGTAGTCAAGTACACATCCTAAGGGCTTTACCAACATATAACAGAGAGACAATCAGTATACACGTTAAGGTAAAAATCAACCAGATAGCATACTATCATGTCGAGCAAGAAAGTCCTCCCTATATACGTCCCAGCATCCACTATTATATACATCCTATGTACAGTAATGGTCTCTAGGGCATACATATAACTAACAATCTCCTACTTGCACTAGGGCCATCTGATATCAGTGGTTGCAGTATCTCATACTCAACCATCCCATAAAAGTCTCTCTCTGGGAACAGGCCTTTGTGAGTGGATCCGCTGTGTTGTCCTCTGAGTCTACTCTCCAAACCTCGATCACCCTGGAGATCAACCATCTCCATGATCAAGTGATACTGCCTTAGAATATGTCTGGATCACTGATGGGACCTGCGTTCCTTGGCATAAGCCACAACTCCACTGTCACACAATGGGAGGAACATAGTTCATCTCATGAACCAATATACACCCAGACTGCCTCTTTGGTAGCATCTTAAGTAGCGATGTATCCTGCCTTTATCGTCTAGTATGTCACGGTATCTAGCTTGGAACTCTTCCAACATACCGTCCCTTTACTTAGGGTAAAGACAATGCCTGCGACTGACATTCAGTCGTCTTTATCACCCTGGAACACTTCCAGTGATTCTCCCCAGGATCGGTTGATACCATCTCACTACAACTAGTGAGAATCCTAACATCCATTTAGATCTATCTCATAGATCCAAAAACCCAGGATTTAGGAGGTATCAATTTGATCCTATGTGGAGAATCATTTTGATAAGCGGAGATTGATCGAGCGTAGCATAGGAAACTCTTTCCCTATCAAGAGTATGTCATCCACGTACTCTACGAGGATCGTCACCATACTCCCTACTACCTTTTTGTTTATACAAGGTTCATCTACTATTTTGATGATGTCAACTTCTTTGACTAATCCATCAAAATAGATGTTCCAACTCCGCGATGCCTGCTTTATCCTATAAAACATCTTGCACACGTTTCCGCTGCTCCCACTGTCTACGAAGCCCTCTGGCTGTGTACTTATAGACGCACTCTTCTAAAACATCATTTAGAAAAGAAGTCATGACACCCAACTGCCAGATATCGTAGTCATGGTACGTACCCGTGGCAAGTAGGATCTGGATGGACTTAAGCATAGCTACTTGAAAAGGTTTCATCATTATCCACACCTGGTCAGTGATGCAAACTCTTAACAAGTCTAGCTTTGAAAGTCTCAACTTTTCCATCTACACCAAGTAATCTTCTCAAGATATACTTGCTCCTGATGGGGATTTAACCCTTCAGATATAGCAACTAAAGTCCATACTTTGTTGGTGTATAAGGATTCCATCTCAGATCGATAAGCATCCAGCCATTCTTACAGAGTCACACTCCTGATGGCCAGCTCGAAACTAGTTGGGTCATCATCTCATGATGCAATCCTCGCTCCCACTGTCATAGAGAAACCGAAGTATCTCTCAGGTGGGTGAGGAACCCTACTAGATCGGCGGAGAGGCTGAGGTTCGTTGGTTTCTATTGAATCCTTCGGTTCTACCAAATCATCTGCTGTAGTTTGCATAGCTGGAACCTTTCCAGTTGTACATAACAGATCTTGCCTCGAGTTTGTCCGGATTTTGTTTTTCAGACATAGGCTGGACAACCCCAAATCTTAACTAGCTTAAGACATGGGCTCTTCCCTTTCCATATCACATATGAAGTGGTAGGCTTCTGATTTGATTCGAACCTATTCAATAGGTATGCAGCTTCTCAAGTGCATAACCCCTAAAAGGAAAATAGGAAACTCAGTAGTACTCATCATAGAGCACACCATATCATATAGGGTGTGATTGCTCCGCCCCGATATACCATCGTGCTATGGTGTATTCAGAGGAGTAATGCTGAGAGAGAATCTCATTCTCCTTTAGAATAGTCCAGGATTTTCGTGCTCAAGTATTCTCCTCCTTGATCTCATCAAAGGACATAATACTTTTACCCGTATTCTGGTTCTCTACTTCTAACTTATATTCTGTGAATATCTCAAAAGGTTCGGACTTGTGTTTCAACAGGAACATATGTCTGAATCTTGAGAGATCATCAGAGAACGTAATGAAGTATAAAGAACTAGTCCTGGCATGTGTAGACAGGAGACCTTACATACATCATCATGTATCAGTCCCAAGAGTTTACTAACTCTTTCTCTGTTTCCAGTAAACGGAGCTATGGTCATCTTATCTTTGTGACATGACTGGCGAGTTTCACAAGATGTAAATTCAAACTGATTTAAATATGCATCTATATGTAACTCTAGTTAGTCGGGTCACATTGATCTGACCTAGTCTACAATGCCTCAAGAAGAATTCGTTCATTTCTGAACTCTTCCTCTTATGTGTGTTCCATATACTAAGAACTGTAATTTGATTTAGAACATCAATGCTTTTAGATAACGTGCCTGAACCGATCAACTTTTGATATAGGAAATGTTCAAAACATTATCCAACAATACAAAATTTTACCGTTTCTTTACTAATAAAGAGACAGATATGATTTTGTATATCAGGTTCGGTATCTAATAACATTCGTTCAGAATCAATGTATTGTAATACAGGGTGACAGTGACCAACAGACTTGGCTGCAACTCTTGCCCCGTTTTCTGCCTCATGAAACTTATCACCCGTTCTCAGTTCTCTACCTATCTGTAGCCCTATGTAACAGATTACATATCTGGGATCCTGATCTGGTATCACATACCCAGGACGTATAGGATACTGAGAAACAGTTCTGTATAATGAACATACCCGAAGATGATGCATCAGCATGCATTCTCTTCGTTTGGGCGGCACGGGAAATCTGGTATTCCCCAATTTCCTGCTCTGTCTTATAACAATTATAAGTTGGAGCGGGACCAATGTTCCCCAGCTCAGTATAACAAGCGGGTTCGGTCAATATTCAGTATTATTATCTTGATTAAGGCGTGATATGGTCGCTACAAGGAGAGAGAGAGAAGAAAACACTCAGCGTGCGCTCTATCAAGAATAGATTGGTTTTTATTTTATTTAATCAGGATGGCTCCCACTGCTTTTTATCAAATCTTCCTTCAAACCCAAAAAGGAAAGACTAGCCGGGATTAATTACACACTACAAGTTCGCCAATCTTTCAGCCAGGCCAGTGTCGGTACTTTGAGGGAGGTCCCCCGTGCTTTCGCACGAACCTAATTAATGTAAACCTCATTTTCCCAGAGGCGTAACCCCGTTGACACCTTTCTAGACACCTACTTGATCGGCTAATTGTAATGTATAAAACTCTCCCAGGAGTAACAATTACTCGCAGCGGGTATCGGGATCCAACTATCTCATAGAAGGTATGCAATCTCATTGCAAATTTCAACACTTGAAATTCCCGATAATATTTTGCCCCTAGCTCGTTATGACCTTGACGAATGCCAAACAACCCATAGTCCACTAGTCAAGTTCAACCCGTACATTTCTTGATCGAATTAAACCCACCCGCACGACCCTTGACGAATGCCAAACAACGCCGTACGAATACCCTAATCCAATCGCATCATATGCTCAAGCAGATAAATACTAGTTAGCTACCGTACACTACGCCTTGACGAATGCCAAACTACCGCAGCACGAATACTAACTAGTACATATCTGAAATGACGGAGGGCTACGACAGGTTTTTCTGAAAATCTATTGCGTAATGAACTTGATATCGTTGTAGAATCAAATGATTTTAAAATGGAGTGCTTTTGAGGCTTTTCTAGTTTTGCTAAATGAGTCACTCCCGGTGAAGGGATCGTCGGTCCTTTCCTCGTCGAATGAGGTGCGGGATATATCATATATATCACTGTGCAAAGCAAAAACACTTAAAAGCAATCAAAAGACAAACCGAGTGTGTAGCATCTGCCAGTTATTGCTAAAGGAGTCACTCCCGGTGAAGGGATCTCGGTCCTTTCCTTATCGAATAAGGTGCAGGATATATCATATACACCGCTGTGCAAAACAAGAACTGTAGCTACCTGTTTTATTTTGAAATTCGATTCTGCAACATCTTAGGTTTCTTTTATTTCATTAATCTCATTAATGAAGTCCCATCATTTAAGTACCTAAACATCACAGATAAATACGACGTACACTTATGCCATCCGCATTCGCCTCGATGTCCCCTCGTGCACCGTTAAGTTAGGTAACTAACGGCAGAGCGGGGCAGGGCTAGCGCGGGTGTAAAACATAAGTAACGTCTATATAATATATCATATATACTATATACTGTATCTATCATAGAACATCACATGATCACATCACAGATATCGCAGCAGAAGAATCATATGAAATATTGGATATACTAGGACGTCCGTGTTTTCAATACGAGCCAGTATAAAACACGGATTCCACGGTCGTGATGAATAGCCAAACCCACACCCCTAGACCCCTACGAGAGCGGCAAGTAACCCTACCAATTCTAGAGTTAGGAGACCCGGACTCGACTCCTCGAGTTGGTCTCCCACTGGACTCCAGAACCCGGTTACTTGTGCTCCCCTCCTTGGGTCTATCCTAGTGCGGAAAAGTAAATAATATACAAAGGGTGACAGCTTCCGCAACCTGGAAGTGCCCCAATAAAAGAATATTACATACAAGTTTTTACATGAATGAAAATGAAAAACACACATCTCACATAAAAACCCCCGGCTATTCAAACACAACGATCCAATATAACATATCCAGCAACACATAACATCACATGTCATCAACGTAAGTAAATATGCGCATCCCAATTGTCGTTGACATATAGCAACGAAACCGGCGATATCACATATTACACTTACGGTCACAGAAAAGAAAGTGTAAAACTACAACAGTTGGAATCCGCAACCATCTCAGACATCGCATGCCTGACCAAATGAATTACTTAGACATCGCATGCCTAACAATTATAAACCCCGCATTTTAGTCTCAAAATCGAAAACACTTTTCAATATCAAGTCGGGCAATTCAACAAGATTCCCGACATCCTGATCGAATGCTCGTCGCAAACTTTGGTAGGCGGCCGCACCCCCGATACCGTCAACGAAGTGCACCAAGGCGGAACACCGCTACCGCGAGCACCCGAACGGATGCTTTCGGCGACGGGGTTCTCCTACAGTCACTTGGTCGGGGCTATGGAGTGAGGCTGTATATTAAGTTTACCCGGCGAGTATCCGCGTACGCTACGTGATTGCGACGGACTTTTGATCGCATCAAAATTCCGTGGCAACCGATCAAGTGAGACTAAAGTGCTATGTTTATAACATTCATTCAGTTATCTCATAACAAATTGTGAATTCCAATTATTGTATCCCATTCCAGATAAACTGAAAATGTTAAACTTTTCGATCGAACAATCGAACACCCAAGTTTTCCCGATACAGATCAACACATGAAATATGAGTCTAACAACATTCAGTTCGTGCCTCAGTACCAACGGTCCAGCCGTAGAAGGGTCAAGCCAACGCCTCACATGTGGCACGCCGTATTGCCCCAAACCCGAAGGTTCAAAGGGCAGTTCAAGACGGTCACATAATCGAGTTAAGGTTTGTTGTCTTCTAGAGGGTCCATCGCGTTACTTGCACTACTTAGAACGTCGTTAAACTACGGAAAAATCCAACACTTGGAAATTTCCCGACAGGGGAAAAATTGGGTATTTTTATCCGGTCGAACTTTTTAACATATTCTAAAATTTATCCGGAAAGACACATAGACAAAATTTGATACTCCGATCGAAACACCGAATCCCCAAAATAATCCCAGAAAATACAACTCTGGAAAAAATATTAAAAACATCCAGAACACACAAGAAACACCAACAGAAACAACTGAAGAAAACACACATCCTGATCATCACAGACGGCCGCTGAACTGCCGCAAAAGGGGGGTTAACGCCGCTGTTCAGCGGCCGTACTGTTGATTTAGGTTGTCGTTTTCTCCAGTTTTTCTTAGAATTTCCTGCACATTTCACTGCATACTTTTAATTCCAAAAAATCCACAATTTACAGAAATGTCCAGAGAGCATGTTAAGGGTTTGGGTTTCGGGTCGATCGGACTTCAAATTCCGTCTAGACTTCGCCTAAGGCTCTAGCTAGGCTCTGATACCACTGTAGGGTTCCTAGGCACCCTAGTGAGGTCTCACAAGGCATCGAACATGCCAATATAAAAATTTATGGGTGCCGAGAGACCCGACTACGGATCGATTGCTAGAAATCTAGGCGAAAAACAATCTAGTTAACAACTTAACTAATGGGATATCGGAAATACAACCTTTGTAGATCCGGTGCTCCACCTCCATAGCTCCGCAACGAAGTCGTCTCCGCTGTTCAAAAGGAATCCAGGCTCTAGAGTCGGCTTCGTCGGAGAAAAAGCGAGCTAGGTCGTCGATGTCCATGCCGAAGATGATCTACGTCGAGGCATCGCTAAATCAAGCTCCACCTTCACCAAGCCCTAAAAACTTGTGAAGGAAACACACTCTACTACTTGGCAAGAGTTAGGGGATGAAGAAATAGGAAGTGGGTAGACTTTAGAATTGGATTTCTCACTCTTTATCATCAATCACCATTGATGACCTTGCTTTCTTCACTTGAAGAAAAATGAGGAAGAAGAAGATAATAGATATGATAAGTTAATTAAAATTGAAATGAATAATCAAACCTTATCATAACAAGACCATGGTTAATTGTAGAGAGTTAACTCAAGTTAGATGAATGGTTAGGGTTTGTATAAGAAGACAAAATGGTTGCTATGATCAAAGTTCATGAAGCTTCAAAGAATACATACAAAATAGCAAGCATTTTCTCATTTCCTTTTTCCTTTTTCCAAAAAGAAAAAGATTAATAAATGAATAAGGAAATCAAAACCCTAATTATCCACTTAAAACATGGTTTAATTCTTTACATTTAACCAAAATGCATGTATCATCAAACATGATACAATCTAGTGCACAAAATCATATCGCATATGTAATGCGCACATCCGAGTGAGAAAATCCATTATAAAGTGAACCGATACTAGTTAATGCAAAGTAATATATCAAATATATAATTATACATTAAATCATTAAATCAACACTTGATTTAACGATCCGGTCATATCGCATATAACCGGCTAGTATCATTAGTAACAACTTATCGAATCAACACTTGATCCGATAACCCGGCTATATCACATATAACCGATCAATGTCACATCGCGAGAATCGAATACAGTATCACATACTCGTATTATTCTCGGTCCCGCACATATCTCATATGCGCTCCTATTTCGTTTCGCTTGAGCCAGGAAACCTCTGTGTAGGACTCTAATGACTCGTCAATACGCCGGCAGCAGGTGATGATCATATCAAACACCCACAAGCCGCAAGCGGTCTGCTAAACGTAACGGCCACCCGGGTATTGAGCGATCTGAAGATCGACGAGCAAGCCCGCTCACACTCCAGTGAATCCAACCAGTAACACTACCGTACAGTCCAGTCTGATCGTCTGATATGTCGCATATCTCGCCTAGGGGTGGTAAACGTCAGACCCCAATAGCTCGATAAGTCGTGTCGATATGAGGTCTATAACACTTCGAGAAACTACTGGTAACACTTACCAGTAAATCTCAGCAACCTGGCCAGGGATTTCCTGTTATAGCCAATCGGACACAGCGCAACTTCAACTCCCTATACCGGGAGAGACGAATCCCCTCCTATCGCTCATTGCCTCCATGTGACTCGGGACTGTACCCAAAAACCACCGTTTTGCACGCCCTCTTGGACGTGGTAAGATGGAAATCAAAGCACAGTGGGAACCACACAAGACTCTATGACGATCTCGGGTCAACAGACTACTCTGTACCAGTGTCACCAGAGAACTGCCATCTGACGTGAGGTATAATACCATCTGGGAGTTCTCGGCGAGTCCGTCCAGTGTACCCAGTCTCTACTGAGCACCCGTATATCTCCTCTGATGTCAAACACCAATGGATATGGGATCATCCATCGCCCATCTGTATGGGTCGAGAAGGTACACGCTAGTCTACTCTGGTATATCGATGCCCCGTCTCGATACACCCACGACTAGGGACTTTGAAGGATGTACTTATGGACTACCATGTCCCCACTAGTATGATCCGCATCATAGTCCAGGTAGTCAAGTACACATCCTAAGGGCTTTACCAACATGTAACAGAGAGACAATCAGTATACACGTTAAGGTAAAGATCAACCAGATAGCATACTATCATGTCGAGCAAGAAAGTCCTCCCTATATACGTCCCAGCATCCACTACAATATACATCCTATGTACAGTAATGGCCTCTAGGGCATACATATAACTAACACATTGCACGTGCATATGGCAAAAATATGCGCACATGTCATACATGCACTCACTTTGCGCGTGACTGTGGCTAGCATGTGCGCATGTGTTTTGCTCGTGCACATCATACTCAATGACTTCTGTCAAGTGCGAGTGGCAATAATGCGCATATGTGCTACTCACGTGTTATTCATTAACCTTCATACGCATACATATATAAGAGTGCATGCCTTTAGAATTATTCACCATCAGATGCACACTTGCTATGATGCGCAAACCAATGAACAAAGATTTTCTGGGCTGTCAGCCTGTTTTTAGCACTTTTTTCGGTCAAGGGTTGTGAATTGATCACATTTTAATGACATATAATATTTTCTGTGCCAAAACTTGAACACTTCTCCTTCTAAATTAGAGAAGTGTCCCCTTCTCCTTCATAACCACAAAAAAGGAACATGGTTTGCAATTGCCCGCATACTCTTCAAAAGCCATGGGAGGTTCCCATTGAAGAAATCACTCCCGGTTTAGCTGCATACTTAGTGAACCTTGGTCTTACGGATGCTCAGTATGACACAGTAATGTACGAGCTTATGGCCTGCAGGGGATCTCCTCTTCTCGCCGGTTCTATATGGCTTCGCAAGATCTTTCTCGCCGTTCTCGATGACGTTCCTCCTCACCCGGCGGAGATGACTTTTGCTATGCTCGACACGGTGGAGGACGAGGTCGACTGCTTTAAGGAAGCAGGTCTGATCACGAAGACTTTAAAGGACCGCTCCATTCACATGTTGAATTAGATATGGGCTCGACAGGCTGTCATGTCTTCTTTTGATGATGAGCACGGCGCTGATAGGCGGAGAGCGAATTTTCGCGAGAATAGTCATTTTGACATGGTCGAGAGGGCTGCGAGAGAGTTCATGAATTTTGTATATTGTTTCACTAATCCCTGTAGTCCGGATCCCGTGTTTGGTGATCTTTCCCCGTGGAATAAAATGTTTATTTAAATGAATGATTTTATTTTTGTCTAATGTGTTGGCTATAGTGCCATCAAGTCAATTATTGGATCGCAGTCACGTGATTGCAATGATTGAGGGATGACCTATACCGATAGAACAGTCTTACTCAAGATGATAGTATGCTATCTGGTTTGTCTTTATCATCGTGTACATGCTTCAGGTGACATTAAAGATCTCTATTACATATTGATAGAGCCCATAGAATTCTTGCATGACTACCAGCAGTATGATGGCGATCATATACGTGAGAGTTGGGTGGTCAATAAGCACATCCGTAAAGTGTCCCTAGTCGTGGGAGTTTCGAGATTGGGAATCGATGCTCTAAGAGTAGATTAGTGTATACGGATCGAGACCCCGACGAGGGGCGGTGGCAGATCTCACAAGCCATTGGTGTTAGTTGGTTCACCTAAGATGTATACAGGTGCTCATTGGGTTATGAGTACACCGGACGGACTCGCCGGGAACATGCTCGTTGGTATTATACCTATTGTCAGATAGCAGTTCCCAGGTGACTTATGTACAGGTTAGTCTATCGACCTGAGATCGTCATTTGTCTCGTGTGAGTTCCCACTGTGCTTTGATTACTAACCTACCACGGCTCAAAGGAGGCGTGCAAACAGGTTTTAGTTGGGTACAGTCCGAGCCACATGGAGGCAGTGAGCGGATCGTTAGGGGATTCGCCTCTCCCGGTATTGGGGGTTGATATCGCGGTGTGCACGGGAGGCCATCACCAGAAATCCTCGGCCGGGGTAGACGAGAATTACCGATCTAGGATCGGTAGTTTCTCAGTTGGTGATAGGTTTCATACCGACATTGAATGCCAAGTTATTAGGGGTCTGACTTTATCCACCCGCTAGACACGATAAGCGATACTCAGAGACGAACGAACCGGACTGTATGGATATTGTCATTGTCAGGATCGGTAGGGTTTCAGGATGAGTTTGCTCGTCGGCCTCCCTTTCACTCAATACCTGGGTATCCGTTACGTACAGCTAGTACCACTGACGTGCTTGTGGTTAAATCCACTGCCAGCGTATTGACGAGTCTTTAGAGTCCCACACAAAGGGTTTCACTGTTTCGGGCGAAACGTTGTAGAGGCCGTATGGTTTTATGGCAGGGTTCGATCATATACGTGCACTTGTGCACGGATTATGATCGGACGGATAATACTAGTGCGCTTTGGTTTAAGCCGGATCCTAATATTATATTGTTGGATTACTTTCGTCTCGTTGTATTCGTATTCAGTCGGAATACGGATGCGGGTATGTATATACGGATGAGGGGTATTCTTGTAATTCGTTACGAGATAACCTAGGGTTGTCATATCTTTTTCTTGGATTAAACATTTAGTTTAGATGTTTATTGTGCTGTGTGGAAAGTATGAGTGCAAGTCTTGGCATTGGGAATTGAAAGTAGCATGTGCTCTTGGTTTTTGTTTTGGGCTAGATATTTGTGTGCTGTGAGATATTATGGAATGAGCAAGTGGCAGATATTTTTTTGATAGGCAAGGCTTTTTCTTTAGTTGATATTAGCTCATTGCAAATACCTCACAAGACACAAGCCAAAAACAATACTCACTAAAAAGAGCAGACACATTTTCTTGAGTTGCTTTTCTTTTGCAAAACTTGAGCTCACACTTTTTTCACCTCATGGCTTCTTCTTCAACCTCCACCCATACCCTCTCATGAGTTGAGAATCCTGGGGTGTTTTGAGACAAAGAATTCACACACTATCTCTACTTCATCTTGGCTATCTAGGTCAGCAAACTAGATACTCGAGTTGCTTCAGTTTTGAGGCAGGAGCTCGTATTACTAATTCTCGACGTGGATCGTCTTCGACGAGGGAGACTGGAGATCGAACTTGATTGAGGAAGCCACGAGGATCTTGGGGCAAAGGTTGAAGACCGAAGGAAACGGATCGATCGGTATAACCGCTCTAAACTCTTTTCATAGAACTAGTATAAGGTTAATGGTACGATCCGTCGATTAGGGTTCCGTTAGCGCTGGTTTTTAAAAGTTTTTGTTCCGCGTTTGGCCACAGATTGATGGCTGAGGCGCTTCTGTAACCCTACATGGTATCAGAGCTAACCCATTAACCGCATATTAGTTGTTTAGACGATGTTAAAGTATCGAAACCGAAATAACTCCAAATCAACACCAACCTATATTCCATTCTCTGTCAATTTTTTTCCGAGTCTTCTAAAATTATTTTAGCAACTGCAGAAGACTACTTAGATGACAACTAGAACATACACCAAACACGAGCCCTTAATTCCATTACATGGCCAGCGAGACATGATGAAAATCCGGCCATGCCGGTTTTGTAGTTGATCTAGGACTTGATTTTTTGGGTGTGTGCTAGTCTATGGAATATTGGTTCAGTGGTATTGCTTGTTTAGCCCAGTTTGAATATGGTTTTATCTAGTTGTTTGGAGCTATTCGGGGTTATTTCGAAGTCGATATTTCTAACATTGTTTAAAGTTTACAGTACTTACATTACTATCTGCGACCGTGAATGTCATTAAAGCGGTACAACTTGTCTATTTGCTATAGTTCTTTTAGACCGCTTTGCGAACGTGACATTCACGTTGATGTTCAGTGTTGTGCTGTGTTTGTTGCGGATTCGTCGTGGTGGATAGCCTGGGTGCAATGGTAGTACAGTTTAGTTTTATTTGTACATTTAATATCGCGAAGCGACCGTCCGACATGTGGACTGCCGTCACTGCCTGTTTGTATATTATTTATTTAGGGCATGACCGGGTTGAGGTCGATGTCACCGTTGTATATATTTTTCTTTTCTATACTAGGATTACCCCGCGATGGAGTGCACGGATAGCCGGGTTCTGGAGGGCGACGGGTCCACCTCTCATGGCGTTGAGACGGAGGGGGCCTCACTCTAGAATTGGCAGGCTATTCGCCGTACTCGTAGGGGGTACAGGTTGACCCAAGGAGGGGTGCTTAAGTTACCGGATTCCGTGAAGTGCTGGGTGGCCCATTCACTTTGATGAAGGAGGCTTCTTCGCTCCTGGTTTTGGCAGGTAACTTGTCGCGCTCGTAGGGGTCTATGTTTTCATTACACAGGCTATCCACACGACCAGGGAAACGTTGGGTTTCACTTGCGGCTCAAAAGAAACCCGGGGCTCCCAGATTATCTGTATTGTTCTGTGATGCTTATCGCTTGTCTGTGATGTTGCATTTATCATGCCTGGAACGATTATTATATATTGTTATATATATACTAGTAGATGTTGTATATGTTTTACACCCGCTCAAGTCCTACCCCCGCTCTGTCGTTAGTTAAGTAACCTAACGTGTGATGACGGGGCCTAGTGACGAATGCGGATGGCATATACGTACATCATATTTTCGTTCTTTTTGGTGTGATTAATTGATGGGACTACGTTGATTTTGATCAATGCAAGGAAAACAGACCTATTCGATGTTGTTGGAACAATTTTCAAAAGCTGTTATAACAAGAACGTTTTCTTTTGTTCTGCACAGCGGTATTCGGTTATGAATATCCAGCACCTTATTCCATGAGGCAAGAGCCGAGATCCCCTCACCGGGAGTGACCTCTTAGGTAGAAGTTTGCATCAGAGTAATAACTTTACTATAATCAATTACTTTTTGCTTTGTATCGAGATATTCAGTTAGAATACCATGCACCTCATTCGACGAGGAAAGAGCCGAGATCCCTTCACCGGGAGTGACCTCTTTAGCAATGGTTTTCACCACTATATATTTATAAAAAGCTATCTGGTTCCTTCAACGATATCAAGTTCATTAAGTTAAAGGTTTTTCGCCAAAAACCATCCGTAGCCCTCCGTCATTTCGGACGGGTAGTACTTAGTATTCATGCTATGTTTGTTGGCCTTTGTCATGGCATAGTGTATGGTAGCTATTTGTTAATTTTCTGTTGCGTAGATAGATGTGTTGGTTTGGGACAGTCGTACTACTATTTTAGCATTCGTCAAGGGTACGTACGGGTGGGTTCAAATTAACCTGGACAATGACGGGTAGAACTTGACATGTGACTTATGATATGTTGGCCTTCGTCAAGGTTATAAGAGCATGGGATAGAAATCATATCGGGAGTTTCAAACATATATGAAACTTGCCAGGCATGCGCATACCTTCTGGAGTGTGATAACTTGAGTGGATTCCATCAGGTTATCATTCGATGATAGTTGGATCTCGATTCCCACTGATAAGTTGGTTTACTCCTTGGGTGATTTTAGATGATCCCGACTAATTCTTCTTTCAGGTTTGGAGGAGAATTTGAGGAAACAGTGGGAGATATCCTGATTAGATAAAGTGATTGACCATTCTGATCTAGGTTAGAGTGCACGCTGAGTGTTTCTTTTCTCTCTCTCTTTGGCAGCGACCATTGCCCGACCCTAGACTATAACTCAATAACCAAGTTAACCGAACCTTCTTAAAACAATGACTTTTGGATTGTCAGAGTTGCATACCTCATTGCCACTCCTACTTTTACCCTTTGCATTTTTCCGGAACATTCCGTATCACTACGAAGATCCACATTTATTGTATACGACCATCGTATAGTTACATACGAACTCGAAGAAACTTGTTTCAGATTCGAGAGATTCTGGAGATATTGAATAGGACTATGATGTTGTCTTTTCCTTTTACCTTCTCTCAGGTTATAAGGGCTCCTAGGATTAGGTGAGGGTACACCTATTGCGCTTAATGGATAGTCTTCTTCCAAACCATAGGCAGGTGCCGAAAGGTGGGGAAGGAAGAATACCAATTAGCTTAAGTATGGTGTACAGAAGGTAATAAGTAAAGACAAATAAAGGGATTAGAAAGAGGGCAAAGTAAATTGCGACTGCAATCATTCTTGACCAAACCGCGTATATCATCGCCACTCCTACTTCACCTTTGAATTTCTCCAGAACACCTCGTATCACTACGAAGATCCGCATTTATTGTATAATCCATCGTATAATTATATACGAACTCGAAGGAATTTGTTCCAGTTCGAGGGTGGATTCTGATTCAGGAGAAATAGAATATGGTTTATTCAGTTGTCTTTTATCTTTATTTTCTCTCAAGTTGCGAGTACTCCTAGGATTAGAAGAGTACACCTATTACGCTTATTGGATAGTCTTCTTCCAAACTATAGGCTGGTGCCAAATGGTAGGGGAGGAAGAAAACCATTCAGTCTAAGGATGGTGTACAGAAAGTAATGAGTAAAGAAAAATAAAGAGATTTGGAGAGATGGCAAAGAAATATACTGTTACAGTCAGGAATATGGAAAATGGAAGAAGCATTACTAGGAATACCCGCTACCCCTTCGAAACATTTTCATGTTTCAGTTTCACTATACGTTGTTAATTGAAAACTGATTTTCCAATTAGATCCTTACTCCAGGGTATGTATTTACCAGGTTTTGATTCTCACATCTGTATGGTTTTTACAGATGATGAGTGGGAGTAAGTTATTGGGACTTAGGTGATTATATCCTCTTTATATCGGAATTCGTTGTAATTGGTGATATTTGAGGAAATCGCCTGGGGTTTTGCCTGATGGCAAATATTTGGTTTTGAACATCCGTTGTTATGCACCAATTTCAAACTGATATATCTGTATGTTTATTTTATAAAGTGAGATATAACTTTTTGAAATTATGTCCATGACATTTACCTATATCAGTTGATGGTTAGGTAAGGAGCATTAAAGAGCGGTGTAATTCTCCTTAACCATAGTACTGTTTTCAACCTAACGCACAGGATTTGAGTTTTTCAACTCAGGGGACTTATACAAAGTATTGTATGTTGTCCAGTGTCCATTAAGACAAAGGGGTTGGTCCTCGTACTATATTCTGTTTACTTATGACTTCTCCAGTTTTAGACAAGTATTTCGTAGAAATACAAGGTCCAAGTTTTGAGAAGTTATAGGTACAAGAATAAAGTAGAGAACTATATGTTGCAAGTATCAGGATTCTTCAAAGTGATTGAAGATGTAGATACTTTTGTCAGGTATTCAGTTGATAGTAATGATTTTGAGAAATTACATCTCTTTTAGGTTACTCATATCTGGATGCATTCCTAAGTTGAGTAATGATGATCGGCCTCTCTTCATTTAGTTGACATGCACTGGAGACAGCTGCATGATTTGAATCTGGTTCCAATTAAATCAGTGCCTCTGTTTCTGTATTGTATATAAAATGGTTCATATTTTAACGATGTTAAGGTATATGAAGTTCTCCGGCTTATGCTTAAAACCAGACTCTGGATAACTCACGTTTCTGTAATGGCAGTTTGTGGGTTATCCCGGGCTATGACGAGGGTTAACTTTCTACCATCTGGAAGATCGATAGTGATATTGATCTTGACTCACCACAGTTTTGTTAAAATGGATTTTTTCAGAAAATAGTAGTGGGAGTATGGTAGAACTGGAAATAATTCCAGAACCACAAACGATTACTGAAAATTTAATAGAACCTGAAGATTCAATCGAGGTTGACATTCTATTAGCCACTCCGCAAATATAGTGGGTAACCTCAGGCGCCCGAGAGGTATTTCGGTATCCTCAAAGACGATGATAGGGAGGTTCTTGTTTACCCATACTTTCTATTACTGCTGTTCTAGACTATGAGACCCGGCATGAGGATGAGTATAGCGTCGTTCTAAACTAGCTTTAGAATTGCACGTGTATATGACTCTGCCAGAGGGTTGTTGTAGTCAGTGGGAGCAGCGGAAGCATAGTGGACAAGTAGCTTGTGTCTATTTATAAACTAAAGCAAGTATAGTGGAGATAGACCATCTATTTTTTATGTGACAGTCATGGGCTTTGACTTCATCAGAATAGGAGATGGATCAGTTAAGAAGGTAGTAGGGTGTGATGTCCTGATATTTGGATGATATACACTTTGTAGAAAGTGAAATTCCTATACTATTTTCAGTTATACTGTGGTTATCACACAGTTGTTTCTCCTTATAGGATATGGATATTATATCTGGCATTCTGGTTACTGGATCTATGGTTTTAGATATAGATTTGGGCAGTTTCCCAATCTGGGTACTCAGACAGTATTCTAAAGGTGTTTTAGAATAGTCGACTCCTGGCATGGTGGTGTACCTGCAGGTGATGGAGTCACCCTCTCTGAAAGTGTCTTACAGACTAAATGGGAGAGGGATGTGCATGATTGGTCTATCACTTGCTTAGGCAATTGAGTCAATCATGAGATGTCAAGTACCACACCAGATGTTGTTTTTGCACTAGATGCAATAAGTTGATATATTAATCCAATCCTGGAGAAACGTTCGGAAGCAGTTTATAAACATAAGTAAATGTTCTTGGGATTTGATAACGGCAGCCTCTTTCTGGATGCGGTTATCATTCCAGGCTTCCACGGTGATATGGATGACAGAGTGACTGTCAGAGTTATAGTTTTCCCTCTTAACGAGGGGCATTTGTTTGGACAGGTGGTCCAAGAGTATACTGAGAGATGCATGGCGCAGGATACTGATTAAATTCAGTTGACGATACAGTCTAAGAAGTTTACTTGATTTGGAGTTCATTTGTGAACTGGGTCCCATCAGATATCCAGACATATTCTAAGACAAGTATTGCTCATTTCGGAAGATGGCTTTCTCCGTGAACTTGGGATAAAAAGAGACATAGAAAGAAACATTGGAGCGAATCTACTCACTGAGGCTATTTCTAAAACGCAATAGTTTTATAAACGAGCTTTGTGAAACTGATTAGTAGAAAAGTTGGGTGTTCGGTATCACACGGGCTGTGAGTATGTGACACTGCAATATTTAGCCTTAAATGCAAGTGGGAGATTGTTGGCTATAGTGCCCTCAAGTCAATTATTGGATCGCAGGCATGTGATTGCAATGATTGAGGGAGGACCTATACCGGTAGAACAGTCTTACTCAAGATGATAGTATACTATCTGGTTTGTCTTTATCATCAGGTACATACTTCAGATGACATTACAGATCACTATTACATGTTGATAGAGCCCATAAGATTTTTGGTTGACTACCAGCAGTATGATGGTGATCATATACGTGAGAGTTGGGTGGTCTATAAGCACATCCTTAAAGTGTCCCTAGTCATAGGAGTTTCAAGACTGAGCATCGATACTCCAATAGTAGACTAGTGTATACAGATCGAGATCCTGACAAGGGGCGGTAGCCGGTCTCACAAGCCATTGGTGTTAGTTGGTTCACCTAAGATGTATACAGGTGCTCATTGGGTTATGAGTACACCGGACAGACCCGCCGAGAATATGCTAGTTGGTATTATACCTATTGTCAGATAGCAGTTCCCTGGTGACATGTGTACAGGTTAGTCTATCGACCTGAGATCGTCATTTGTCTCGTGTGGGTTCCCACTGTGCTTTGATTACTACACTACCACGACTCAAAGAAGTCATACAAACAGGTTTTAGTTGGGTACAGTCCCGAGCCACATGGAAGCAGTGAGCGGATCATCAGAGGATTCGTCTCTCCCGGTATTGGGGGTTGATGTTGCGGTGTGCTCGGGTGGCCATCACCAGAAATCCTCAGCCGGGGTAAACGAGAATTACCGATCTAGGATCGGTAGTTTCTTAGTTGGTGATAGGTTTCATACCGACACTGAATGTCATGTTATTAGGGGTCTGACTTTATCCACTCCCTAGACTAGATATGCGATACTCATAGACGAATGGACCGGACTGTACGGATATTGTCACTGTCAGGCTCAGAAGGGTTTCAGGATGAGTTTTCTCGTCGGCCTCCCTTTCGCTCAATACCTGGGTAGCCGTTATGTACAGCTAGTGCCACTGACGTGCTTGTGGTTAAACCCACTGGCAGCGTATTTGTTGGAGATAGTGCCCTCAGAGTCAATTATTGGATCACAGGCATGTGATTGCAATGATTGAGGGAGGACCTGTCCCAGTAGGACAGTCTTACTCAAGATGATAGTATGCTATCTGGTTTACCTTTATCATCGTGTACTATTTTAGGTGACCTTACAGGTCGCTATTGCGCATTGATAGAGCCCATAGGATTCTTTCTTGAATGTCAGCAGTATGAGGGCGATCATATACGTGGGAGCTGGGGTCTATAAGCACATCCTTAAAAGGTCCATAGTCGTAGGAGTTTCGAGACAGGGCATCGATACTCCAGAGTAGACTAGTGTATACAGTAGAGACCCCGACAAGGGGCGGTGGCCGGTCTCACAAGCCACTGGTGTCAGCTGGTTCACCTAAGATGTATACAGGTGCTCATTGGGTTATGAGTACACCGGAAAGGACTCGCCGGGAACATGCTAGTTGGTCTTATACCTAACGTCAGATAGCAGTCCTTGGTGACATGTGTACAGGTTAGTTCATCGACCTGAGATCGTCATTTGTCTCGTGTGAGTTCCCACTGTGCTTTGATTACTACCCTACCACGCTCAAAGGAGACGTGCAAACAGGTTTTAGTTGGGTACAGTCCCGAGCCACATGGAGGCAGTGAGCGGATCTTCAGGGGTTCGTCTCTCCCGGTATTGGGGATGAGGTCGCGCTGTGTCTAGGAGAGCCATTACACGAAGTCCTTGGCCAAGGCAGGAGATTTACTGGTAGGTATTCCAGTAGTATCTCAGGGTGTTCTGGGCTACACTCCGACACGACTTGTACCACTTTTGGGGGTCTGACTTTTACCAACCCCATAGGCCCGCCATGCGATGCTCATAGATGAACGGACCGGACTGTATGGATATTGTCACTGACAGGCTCAGTAGGGTGTCAGGATGAGTTCGCTCATCGACGTCCCTTTTGGTCAATACCTGGTAGCCCGTTATGTATGGCTAATACCTCTGACGTGCTAGTGGTTAAATCCACAACCAAAGTATTGACGAGTCTTTAGAGTCCCCACAGACCAGTTTCTCAAGTTTCGGGCGAAACGCTGTAGAGGCCGTATGGAGATATGGCAGGGTTCGATCTTATACGTGCGGTATTGCACGGATCATGATCAGACGGATTATACTAGCGGGCTTTGGTTTAAGCCGGATCCTAGTATTGTACAGTGTAGATTTTGTCTCTTTGCATTTGTATTCAGTGGGAATACAAATGCGGGTATGTATATACAGTCGCGGGGTTTTCCTGGAATTTATTACAGGATCAGTTTTCTGAAGTTGCCAGTTTGCATTCCGTTTCGACCAGTTTTCCTTTGTTCCTTCACGGCCGGATTTTTCTGATGGAGGGGCTAATTTGCAAGTTTGCAAATTAGCTATGTGGAGGGGGTTATTTGTATATGTGGCTTCATGATGGTTCTAGCATCATGAGATTCTTTTTCCATCTCTTCCTTTGCATTAATTGTGATGGAATTTTTAAAGGATTGATTTGGAAAATGGTGTGACCATTTTCTTCTCATTTATCATGACTTTTCTTCTCTTGATAATTTAATTCTTTTTTCCCCGCCACCATGGAGAGAGGCCGGCTACATTCTTAGAGGGAGGAGAGAGGTTCATTTTGTGAGGGGAAAATTTCTTCATCTCATATTCTTCTTGCTACAAAATTCCTTACCTCTCTCTCCAAAGTTTTTCTTCACCTCCATCACAAGGCAACTTCAACCCTAATGAGACAAAGCAACTACACTTAGCCTACAGCATTTCTTGGGCACGTCGGTTTGCCAACTTCATGTCCGAGTTGCCTCGGTCCAGAGGTAGGAGCCCGTAAAAGAACCAGGCGATGTGGTGCCCGTTCCGACGAGGAGATGAAGACCGGAGATTCCGTGAGGAGATTGGAGTGGAGACCGAAGGACATGGATCGCTCGGTATAGCATTCTACCCCTTCTCTAGTTAGCTAGGAGTAGGTTAATGGCCCGATCCGGGATTTTAGTGCGCGGTGGTGCCGGTTTCTAGTTTTTTAGAAAAGTTTCGTTTCCGCATTCTGGCGTCGGATTGACGGCCGAGGCGCCGCCGTGCACTTACATTGGTATCAGAGCCACGCCATTAACCTAGTCTAGCTTGCTCTAACGTGTTTACAAGTTCGATCGAACGGATTTTCCGAAAACCCGATTTCAAGTGCATCAGTTTTCTGTCGATTTGTTTTTGGCTCGAAATTTTTTTCAGTGCATTGCAGAAATACGTTCACGGAATTCTAAGCATTCTGTGAAAATTTGGTCGCATGAAGTCACCTTTCCACCGCGGAACCGCGGCCAAACCCATGCTTGGGCCGCGGTTCCGCCGCCACCTTTACTGTTCAATGCACCAAAATTTTACAGAGAGCTTCTGAGTTGAAAATGGGGTTTTTGGTATATTCCGTTTGGGCCCAGATTTATTTTGAGTGCTACAGTTGTGCTTGGGGCCCACTTCGGAAAATTTAGTCGATCTAAACTTTTAAACATGTTAGTTCACAGTATTTACATTATATCTACGACCGTGAATGTCATTCGATCGGTAAATCCTGTCTAACTGCTATAGCCCTTTTAGACGGATTTGCGAACGTGACATTCACGTTGATGTTCTGTGTTGTGTTGTGATGTTGCGGATTGTCGTGGTGGATAGCCTGGTTGCAATGGTAGTACAGTTTGGTTTATTATGTACATTTGATATTGCGGGGCGAGCGTCCGACATGTGGACTGTCGTCACTGCCTGTTTGTATATTATTCTTTTGGGGCACGACCGGGCTGAGGTCGATGTACCCGTTGTATGTATATTTTACTTTCTGTACTAGGATTACCCTACGGTGGGGTGCACGGATAGCCGGGTTCTAGAGGGCAACGGGCCCTCATCTCATGGCTTTGAGACGGAGGGGGCTTTACTCTAGAATTGGCGGGCTGTTCGCCGCACTCGTAGGGGGTACAGGTTGACCCAAGGAGGGGTGCCCAAGTTACCAGATTCCGTGAAGTGCTGGGTGGTCTATTCACGTTGCTGAAGGGGGCTGCCTCGCTTCAGGTTTTGACGGGTAACTTGCCGCGCCCGTAGGGGTCTAGGATTTCATTGCACAGGCTATCCACACGACCAGGGGAACGTCGGGTTTCAGTAGCGGCTCTATGAAACCCAGGGATCCCAGATATCTGTATTGTTCTGTGATACTTATTACATTTCTGTGATGTTGCATTTTATCACGCCTTGAGCGAATATTCTATATTGATGTATATACTAGAAGATGTTGTATATGTTTTGCATCCGCGCAAGTACAGTCCCCGCTCTGTCGTTAGTTAAGTAAGCTAACAGGTGATGACGGGACCCAGTGGCGAATGCGGATGGCATATACGTACATCATTATTTTCGTTCTTTTGTGGTGTGATCAATTGATGCGACTGCATTGATTCGAATCAATGCAAGCTAAACAAACCTATTCTGATGTTGTTGGAACTTTTTTTTCAAAAAGCTGTTATTGCAAGGGCGTTCTCTTTTGTTTTGCACAGTGGTATTCGGTTATGAATATTCAGTCGATGAGGCAAGGGCCGAGATCCCTTCACCGGGAGTGACCCCTTGGACAGAAGTTTGCGTCAGGGCAATAACTTCACTATAGTCGTTTACTTTTGCTTTGCATCGTGGTATTCAGTTGGAATATCCTGCACCTCATTCTATGGGGAAAGAGCCGAGATCCCTTCACCGGGAGTGACCTCTTTAGCAAAGGTTTTCGTCACTATATTTTTATAAACGCTATGCAGTTCCTTCAACGATATCAAGTTCATTACGTTAAAGGTTTTTCGTCAGAAACCATTCGTAGCCCTCCGTCATTTCAGATGGGTAGCACGTAGTACTCATGCTATGTTTGTTGACCTTCATCAAGGCATAGTGTATGGTAACTGCTTGTTACCTTTCTGCTGCATAGATAGATGTGTTGGTTTGGGACAGTCGTATAGCCTTGTTGACCTTCGTCAAGGGCTTGTACGGGTGGGTTCAAATTAACCTGGACAATGACGGGTAGAACTTGACATGTGACTTATGATTTGTTGACCTTCGTCAAGATCATAAGAACATGGGGCAAAAATCACATCGCGAGTTTCTAAAGAAACTGAAACTTGCCAGATATGCGCATACCTTCTGGAGTGTGATAACATGAGTGGATTCCGTCACGTTATCATGTAATGATAGTTGGATTCCGATTCCCACTGATGAGTTGGTTTACTCCTCGGGCGATCCCGACTAATTCTTCTTTCAGGTTTGGGGAAGAATTTGACGTTACAATAGGAGGTTTCCTGATTAGATAAAGTGATAACCATTCTGATCTAGGTTAGAGTGCACGCTGAGTGTTTCTTTTCTCTCTCTCTTTGGCAGCGACCATGACCCGACCCTAGACTATGACTCAGTGACCAAAATTAACCGAACCTTCTTAAAACACTGGCTTTTGGATTGTCAGAGTTGCAAACCTCATTGCCACTCCTACTTTTACCCATTTCTTCAGGACACCCCGTATTACTACGAACGTCCACTTCCATTGGACAAAACCATCGTATAGTTATATACGAACTCAAAGAAATTTTTTCGAGGATGGTTTCCGGTTCTGGAGAAAACGAATAGGACTATTCAGTTGTCTTTTCCTTTTACCTTCTCTCAGGTTGCGAGTACTCCTTGGTTTAGGAGATAGTACACCTATTACGCAAATTGGATAGTCTTCTTCCAAACCTTAGGCTGGTGCCGAACGGTGGGGAATGAAGAAAACCAATTAGCATAACGATGGTGTACAGAAGGTATTAAGTAAATACATATCAAGGGATTTGTAAGAGGGCAAAGTAAATTGCGACTGCTATTCACGACCAAACCAAGTATTTCTTCACCAATCCTAAATCACCTTTGTATTTCTCCAGGACACTCCGTATCACTACGAAGATCCACAGTTATTTTGGATACTCCATCGTATGGTTATATACGAACTCGAAAGGAACATGTTCTAGTTCGGGGATGGATTCTGGTTCAGGAGAAATGGGAATAAGGTTTATTCAGGTGTCTTTTATCATTATCTTCTCTCGCGTTGAGAGTGCTCTTAGGATTAGGACAGTACACCCATTATGCTTATTGGATAGTTTTCTTCCAAACCATAGGCTGGTGCCGAACGGTAGGGAAGGAAGAAAACAATTTAGCCTAAGAGGGTGTACAAAAGGCAATGACTAAAGACATATAAAGGAATTTGGAGAGATGGCAAAGAATTAAACGGTTACTGTTGTGAATTTGATAATGGAAGAGGCATTACTAGGAATACCTGGATACCCCTACGAAACATTTCAATGATTCAGTATTCACTGCGTAGTATTAAAAGAAAACTGATTTCCCAATTAGACACTTGCTCCAGGGTATGTATTTACCAGGTTTGATTCTCACATATGTATGGTTTTACAGATGATGAGTGCGAGTAAGTTATTGGGAATTAGGTGATTGTCCTCATTATATCGGAATTCATTGTAATTGGTGATATTTGAGGAAATCACCTGGGCTGTTTGCCGGACGGTAAATATTTGGTTTTGAATATCCGCTGTTATGCACCAATTTCAAATTGATACATCTGTACGTCTATTTTTATAGAGTGAGATATACATTTTTGAAATTATGTCTATGACGTTTACCTATATCAGTGGATGGTTAGGTAAGGAGCATCAAAAAGCGGTGTAATTCTTCTTAAACATAAGTACAGTTTTCAACCTACGACACACAGGGAATGAGTTATTAGACTCAAGGGACTTATACAGAGTATTGTATGTTGTCCAGCGTCCATGAGGACAAAGGGGTTGGTTTTCGTACTATATTCGGTTTACTTATGACTTCTCTAGTTTTTAGACAGGTGTTTCATAGAAACACAAGGTCCAAGTTTTGAGAAGTTATAGGTATATGAATAAAGTAGAGAACAAGGTGTTGCAAGTATCAGGATTCTTCAAGGAGATCGAAGATGTAGATACTTGTGTAGGGTATTCAGTTGAAAGTAATGTTTAAGAGAACTTGTTTCTTTTTCAGGTTACTCATAATTGGAAGTACTCCTAAGTTGAGTAATGCTGATCGGCCTCTCTCCATTTAGGTTACATGCACTGGAGACAGCTGCATGATTTGAATCTGGTTCAATTAAATCACTGCATCTGGTTCTATATTGGATATAGAACAGTTCATATCTTAACGATGTTAAGGTACGGGGAGTTGTCCGGTTTATGCTTAAAACCAGACTCTGGATAACTCAAGGCACATTTCTGTAATGGCTTCTTGTAGGTTGACCCAGGCTATGACGAGAGTTGACTTTCTACCATCTGGGAGATCAATAGTGATATTGTTCTTGACTCGCCACAGTTTTAATAAAAATGGATTTTTTCAGAAAACGGTAGTGGGAGTATGGTAGAACTGGAAGTGATTCCAGAACCGCAAACGATTACTGAAAATTTGATAAGAACCTAAAGATTCAATCTGGTTTGACATTCCATTGGCCACTCCGCAGATATGGTGGGTAACCTCAGGCACCCGAGAGGTACTCCGGTAGCCTCAAGGACGGTGACAGGGAGGTTCTTGTTTACCCAGACTTGCCATTGCTGTTGTTCCAGGCTATGAGACCCAGTAGGAGGATGAGTATAGCGTCGTTCTGAACTAGCTTTAGAAGTGTACGTCTATATGACTCTGCCAAAGGGTTGTCCTAATCAGTGGGAGCAGCGGAAGCATAGTGGACAAGTGGCTTATGTCTATTTATAGACTAAAGCAGATATAGCGGAGATAGATCATCTATTTCTGATGTGACAGTCATAGGTTTGACTTCATCAGAATAGGGGATGGATCTGTTAAGAAGGTAGTAGGATGTGATGTCCTGGTATTTGGATGACATACACAGAGTTGGAAGTGATATTCCTATACTACGATCGGTTATACTTTGGTTGTCACACGTTGGTTACTCCACATGGGACTTGGATATAATATCAAGACATTCTGGTTACTAGATCTATAGATCTAGATTTGGGTGGTTTCCCAATCAGGGTTCTTAGAGAGCATTCTGAAGGTGTTTTAGAATGGACGACTCCTGGCACGGTAGTATACCTGCAGGTGATGGAGTCACCCACTCTAAAGGTGTCTTACAGGCTAAAAGGGAGAGGGATGTGCATGATTGGCAGATCACTTGCTTAGGCAATTGAGTCAATCATGAGATGTCAAGTACCACACCAGATGTTGTTTTTGCAGTAGATGCAATAAGTTGATATTGATCCTATCCTGGAGAAACAATCGGAAGCAGTTTTAGAACATAAGTGGATGTTCTAGGGATATGATAACGACAGCCTCATTCGGGAGACAGTTATCATTCCAGGCTTCCAAGGTGACCTGGATGACAGAGAGGTTGTCAGAGTTATAGTTTTCCCTCTAACGAAGGGCCGTATATTGGACAGGTGGTCCAGGCGGATACTGAGGGAGGCATAGCGCAGGATACTGATTAAGTTCAGTTGACGATACAGTCTAAGAAGTTTGGATTTGGAGTTCATTTATGAGCTAGGTCCCATCAGATATCCAGACATATTCTAAGACAGGTATTGCTCATTTCGGGAGATGGCTTTCTCCGCGAACTTGAGATAAAGAGAGACATAGAAAGAAACATCAAGGAGGATCCACTCACTGAGGCTATTCCTCGAACGTAATAGTTTCGCAAACGGGTTTTGTGAGACTGATTAGTAGAGGAGTTGGGTGTTCGGTATCACACGGGCTGTGAGTATGCGACATCGCAATAATTAGCCTTGAGTGCATGTGGGAGATTGTTGGAGATAGTGCCCTCAGAGTCAATTATTGGATTACAGGCACGTGATTATAATGATTGAGGGAAGACCTGTCCCAGAAGGACAGTCTTACTCAAGATGATAGTATGCTATCTGGTTTACCTTTATCATCGTGTACTGTTTTAGGTGACCTTACAGGTCGCTATTGCGCGTTGATAGAGCCCCTAGGATTCTTGCTTGACTGCCAGCACTATGAGGGCGATCATATACGTGGGAGCTGGGGTCTATAAGCACATCCTTAAAAGGTCCCTAGTTGTGGGAGTTTCGAGACAGGGCATCGATACTCCAGAGTAGACTAGTGTATACAGTCGAGACCCCGACAAGGGGCGGTGGCCGTTCTCACAAGCCACTGGTGTCAGTTGGTTCACCTAAGATGTATACAGGTGCTCATTGGGTTATGAGTACACCGGACAGGACTCACCGGGAACATGCTAGTTGGTCTTATACCTGACGTCAGATAGCAGTTCTCTGGTGACATGTGTACAGGTTAGTTTATCAACCTGAGATCGTCATTTGTCTCGTGTGAGTTCCCACTGTGCTTTGATTACCACCCTACCATGCTCAAAGGAGACGTTCAAACAGGTTTTAGTTGGGTACAGTCCCGAGCCACATGGAGGCAGTGAGCAGATCTTCAGGGCTTCGTCTCTCCCGGTATTGGGAGTGAGGTCGCGCTGTGTCTAGGAGAGCCATTACACGAAGTCCTTGGCCAAGGCAGGAGATTTACTGGTAGGTATTCCAGTAGTATCTCAGGGTGTTCTGGGCTACACTCCGACACGACTTGTACCGCTTTTGGGGGTCTGACTTTTACCAACCCCATAGGCCCGCCATGCGATGCTCATAGATGAACGGACCGGACTGTACGGATATTGTCACTGACAGGCTCAGTAGGGTGTCAGGATGAGTTCGCTCATCGACGTCCCTTTTGGTCAATACCTGGTAGCCCGTTACGTATGGCTAATACCTCTGACGTGCTAGTGGTTAAATCCACAACCAAAGTATTAACGAGTCTTTAGAGTCCCCACAGACCAGTTTCTCAAGTTTCGGGCGAAACGCTGTAGAGGCCGTATGGAGATATGGCAGGGTTCGATCTTATACGTGCGGTATTGCACGAATCATGATCGGACGGATTATACTAGCGGGCTTTAGTTTAAGCCGGATCCTAGTATTGTACAGTGTAGATTTTGTCTCTTTGCATTTGTATTCAGTGGGAATACAAATGCGGGTATGTATATACAGTCGCGAAGTTTTCCTGTAATTTATTACGAGATCAGTTTTCTGAAGTTGCCAGTTTGCATTCCGTTTCGGCCAGTTTTCCTTTGTTCCTTCACGGCCGGATTTTTCTGATGGAGGGGCTAATTTGCAAGTTTGCATATTAGCTATGTGGAGGGGGTTATTTGTATATGTGGCTTCATGATGGTTCTAGCATCATGAGATTCTTTTTCCATCTCTTCCTTTGCATTAATTGTGATGGAATTTTGAAAGGATTGATTTGGAAAATGGTGTGACCATTTTCTTCTCATTTATCATGACTTTTCTTCTCTTGATAATTTAATTCTTTTTTCCCCCACCATGGAGAGAGGCCGGCCACATTCTTAGAGGGAGGAGAGAGGTTCATTTTGTGAGGGGAAAATTTCTTCATCTCATTTTCTTCTTGCTACAAAATTCCTTACATCTCTCTCCAAAGTTTTCTTCACCTCCATCACAAGGCAACTTCAACCCCAATGAGACAAAGCTACTACAATTAGCCTACAGTATTTCTTGGGCACGTCGGCTTGCCAACTTCGTTCCCGAGTTGCCTCGGTCCAGAGGTGGGAGCCCGTAAAAGAACCCGGCGATGTGGTACCCGTTCCGACGAGGAGATGAAGACCGGAGTTTCCGCGAGGAGATCGGAGTGGAGGCCGAAGACCGAAGGACACGGATCGCTCGGTATAGAATTCTACCCCTTCTCTAGTTAGCTAGGAGTTGGTTAATGGCCCGATCCGGGATTTTAGTGCGCGGTGGTGCCGGTTTCTAGTTTTTAGAAAAGTTTCGTTTCCGCATTCCGGCGTCGGATTGACGGCCGGGGCGCCGCCGTGCACTTACAGTATTGACGAGTCTTTAGAGTCCCACATAGAGGGATTTACTGTTTCGGGCGAAACGTTATAGAGGCCGTATGGTTTTATTGCAGGGTTCAATCATAAACGTTTACTTATGCACAGATCATGATCGGACGGATAATACTAGTGGGCTTTGGTTTAAGCCAGATCCTAGTATTATATTGTTGGATTACTTTCGTCTCGTTGTATTTGTATACAGTCGGAATACGGATGCGGGTATGTATAGATGAGGGGTATTCTTGTTATTCGTTATGAGATAACTTTAGGGTTGCCATTTCTTTTTCTTGGATTAAACATTTATTTTAAATGTTTATTGTGTTGTGTGGAAAGTGTGAGTGCAAGTCTTGGCATTAGGCATCGAATGTGGCATGTGCTCTTGGTTTTTGTTTTGGGCTAGATATTTGTGTGTTGTGAGATATTATGGAATGAGCAAGTGGCAGATATTTTTTTGAGGGGAAAGGCTTTTGCTTTAGTTGATATTAGCTCACCGCAAATACCTCACAAGACACAAGCCAAAAATAATACACACTAAAAAAAGCAGACACATTTTCTTGAGTTGCTTTTCTTTTGCAAAACTTGAGCTCGCACTTTATTCACCTCATGGGTTCCTCTTCAACCTCCACCCATACCCTCTCATAATTTGAGAATCCTTAGGTATTTTGAGACAAAGTATTCACAAACTATCTCTACTTCATCTTGGCTATCTAGGTCAGCAATCCAGATATCCGAGTTGCTTCGGTTTTGAGGCAGGAGCCCGTATTACTAATCCTCGACGTGGATCGTCTTCGACGAGGGAAACCGGAGATCGAACTTGATCAAGGAAGCCGCGAGGAGTTTGGGACAAAGGTTGAAGACGGAAGGACATGAATCGTTCGGTATAAACTCTCCAAACTCTTTTCATAGAACTAGTATAGGGTTAATGGTACGATCCGTCGATTAGAGTTCCGTTAGCGCTGGTTTTTAAAAGTTTTTGTTCCACGTTTGGCCGCGGATTGATGGTCGGGGCGCTGCCATAACCCTACATAATGAATATTTCACCTCTGGCAAATGTCCTTCCACCGATTGCTCATTTAAACAAATGAGCACCTTGCATGTTCGCACGTGCATATGGCAAGCTTATGCGCACGTGTTTTGCATGTGCACTTCGTAGTTAGGAATTTCGACTAAGTGCGAATGTTAATGATGCACGCACATTCCTTTAGACTTATTCTTCCCTCAAGTGCACTCTAGATTTGGATGCGCACTTAGACAGGTGCGAACAGGGGCGTAACAGTCAATCCTCTCCATAAAATACTAGCGTCGTCGTGCGACCATCGATACTTGCAAGTGGGTAGCCTTGCAGCCGATCTGTTAACACCGACACAAAGATCTCCCTATGAACAAACAATATTATTCAAAACTTGGATATTGTGCACCCCAAATCTAATCAGCAAGTCATGTCTTCTTAAATACCTCCAATCCATCAAGGAGCGTATTCAAACACCTTGGTAACTCTTTGATTCACCACACTCTAATGCCGCTTCTTAGGCTCATGTAAGAGTTGTGAATGTAGTGCAATCAAGGAGACATATCCTATTGATCATCCTCTCGACTCGTCAAGTTGGGTCCACCACTCACTTGCTTTCTTGACACCACCCACTTTTTACGGTATGGTAATTTTCGTACTATTATGATAGCAGCCAAAGTAGCGGACGCTCACGGTTTTTCCTTCTTGACAGTTAAATTTACT
Source organism: Agapanthus africanus (assembly GCA_030015575.1). NCBI lineage: Eukaryota > Viridiplantae > Streptophyta > Magnoliopsida > Asparagales > Amaryllidaceae > Agapanthus > Agapanthus africanus. The sequence continues at coordinate 151,157,032 of JASDDO010000026.1, read as the reverse complement.
TAGGGTATGGTTAATCAGATCATTTTACTGAATGTCGATCAGTGAGGGCTCACACAGTTAAGGAGATAAGATCAATCCTTGAGCCACCTCTAGTTGCTAGCACGCGTCATATAGAAAATGCACTATGGTCTACTTCTCTCTCATGAGAGTATACGTTAAATTTGTGCCATACAGATTTCAAGTCCCATCGCCTCATGACGTACTCGGTAGCCACATTATAAATGTGCCCGGATCCATATCAACAATATCGAATCCCAGCCTGAATTTGTGAGATCCTTAATCTGGCTTCACAATATGTATCTATATAATGGAATGTGAGGCAATTCCATTACGCTAAAGACTCGTAGAGTCTTCGGCTCATCCTTGTCTCTGGATAAGGGTCGTTCGAATGCTTCTATTGTCATGCAAATCTTAGCGTCGAATCAGTGTACGGTCGCTAGCTTAACCAACACCAAAAATAGTAAACGTTTGTACCTCGCATGCCTCCATGCATTGAGGGGATCATTCATACGAGAGAGCCGATCCTACCTGCCGACGTATCCTTTAATAAAAAGAGTGCAAGTAAATATATCAGCACATAGTTACTCTTATTATTCCATGCTAAAAAATCAACAAAATACAACACTCTACCTAAATCGAAATATAATCGATCATCAATATATAAATATCAATAACCAATCGTGCAATGTAAGTAAACCGCAATCCATAAAGCAGCGTCTAAAAGACAAATATAAAGTTCAAGATAATATAATGTACTGTCACTATAGACGTTGCCTTTACGCTTTAACGTTCCAAACGAAGCGATACTTGGCCAGTCTCTCAGTCAGCGGATCCTAAATCACCTGATTCTTAGAAAGTCACTCAAGCTTGATCTTCTATCTCCTATTATTTCTCGATGAAATGGTAATAGATCTCAATGTGCGATAAGCCTCCAATAATATATGGGATAGTCTGAATATGTTATCGCCGACCTCCTGTCGCAATAGAGAGAAAAACTTTTTTCTCGCGTGCAAAATCATGCTCACATTACTATTGGATCTCCTCAGCTATAATAGTCTCCTTGACCGTTTCTGAAGCAGCCATATATTTCCAGCCCTATGAAGAAATTTGCTAAATAGTCCTGCTTTCATTGCTCAACATAATGGCAATACCATATAGTAAGAAAGCATGTCCTAGACGATGCTCGCCTTTCTTGATCGTCAATCCATTTGGCATTCAACAACTGTCACGAGCGGACATTTGCTCTTTTATCATACAAGGTGCTATGGGTCATCCCACATACCGTAAGATCCCTTCACTTCATCTTAATTAGACAAGTATACCTGGGATATTAAGTCTTATAATAAAGGACGTGTCGTATCAAGTATATGCTAAACACATAAGACAACCAACCATGCAAAATGAAATCAACAATATTTGCCTCTATGTGAGCAAGAATCATTAGAGGAAAGATCAAGTCTATGAATATGACCATCGACTATTGAGACAGGAATCAGAGAGTGATCATATGGGTCAAACTATTCTAAGACACATGCATGTAAGTCTACCAAGAAAAATATAGAATGTTCTTAAACTGTTCGCTGGAAAACTGGATTTCCAAATGCCATCTAACATCTCAAATGTCCTCAACACAACTATGGAGATTAGTCACTTCCAAAAGTGGTATTATATCTCTAAATCACTTTTGGTCATTTCAACATCATTAATAAGATCTTAGAACTTACAGTTGTCACATTCAATACTGTTAATCCATAACTATATATACAGATAAACAACGACTTGGATAACTGTTTCAAGTCATAAATTGTTTTCGAAAAACCGTAGGCAGATCTTATAGATCTCCTTATCCAAGTATCTTACGAGAAATACAGTCTAACTCCACTTAGACCAATTCAAAATCATTAAATGTAAAGATTTCTTTGGAAAGATGAATAGATGCGTTCATCACCTCAAGAAAAAATGTCTGTTCTAAGTCTGTCCACTTTTGAACAGAACTTTTCACCCCAAAATATTGCCTTGCATCTTTCGACAACATCCATCTTTCGCAAGATTTCAGAACAACTAATTTTCAACAAAGTCTTGTGTCTGACTGGAAAGTCAATCAAGTCCCATACTTGATTCTCTACATTGACTATTTCACCTATCCATCTCTATTATTCACTCCCTAAGATTTAGGCTCTTAAGTTGGGTCATCACTTGACTTGGGTTCCGTAACACATGCGATGCCATCATAAATGCTTCATCTTTGATATGAAAATATCTTTGAGATACTATTCCACAGGCATTATGAGCTTTCGAGTTTCTGTGATTGGCTCAAACCTATCACCAAGAATCTTGCCATTATTGTCCTTATCTGCTGGAGAAAACCTGATTTCTCTTATGCTAACCGATAAAAAGCTCCCATTGTTCCTAATTGCCAGAGAAAACAAATTTCTTCTATGTTGTATGTTTATCACGAAAAACTGCATTTAATATCGCTCAATCGATATCATTTTTGTGAATAAACTGTGCTATTAATCAATGTCTTCTCAATAAGTACATGATACAAGTATTCATGACAAAACACTAGAAACTCACTCAAACATGCACGGATACCATATATTTGAGCTGATGCTGCAACCGGGACAGGGAACCAATCATGATCCAATGATTTTTTGCAATAATTCAAGTGTACAATATTTTTATCCAAAATGGTCCAACATGACATGATTAAATTGCAAGTGTGAACACACATTTTAGCTTATGGGATAGCTAAGATCATATCAAAACATAAGTGGTGCAAGTGGGAGTGCAAGTGGGCATGGGTATGATGACTTGGAAAAGTTATGATGTGATGTTTTAAACTTGATCTTTCCCTCTGGTTGGAAGAATTAAAGTTAACCGCAATCAAGACGGTGTCGCTATGCAGCTAGCCGGTTGAGCACGGGTCGATCCACAGGGAGATGGTTGTATGTTCTTTCTTGTTTTAGACGAGTCAATAAAGAATCTGTGTATGTTTTGTTCGATTCTATCCTAAGTGTATTATTTGCAAGTATAAAGTTGTTAAGAAAACGATACGAGATTATAAGCTAAAGAAATCCGTACTCAAAACCTTTGAGCCGAATCTTGACCAATTGAAGCTAGAGCAATCGGCAACAACGTGGATTAGGGGATTTAAGCGCGGTATTCGTGGAATACGGCTTATTTACCCTTGTCCTTCCGTTCTTGTCTCTTGCTTTCGCCTCCGGCCAAACCGAACGCAACCGGTCGCGGTTAGGAATCACCGTTACCTTGTCAGGGTACGGTGCCTAACGGAGCGCTTGCGTATGGTTTGTGCGGAGTTCAATGGAAAATACGGGAAAAGGAAATGGGCAAAGAAACGTTAACTTATAATACCGTATTTTTCTTAACAATAATAATTACATTCATTCACAAAAAGAACCAAAAAGAGAGAACAAAAAGAAAAGAACAAAGAAAAGAAAAGATTACAAGTAATTAAGTGCATGAATTAAATTGCAAGAAAGTAAAGCAAGGTAATAAAAAGCAAGTAATAAAAAGCGATAAAAAGAACAAGAAACTAGGACTCAAGACAAGCATGTGATCAATAGCCAACCCTTAAACTTGCAAGCTCAATCAAGAGGTTGCAAGATCAAGGGAAGGGTAGAGAACGCATGTGAAATGAAGTGCTAATTCCATGAAAGAATACGACCCTTGAGATCAATAACTAACCATTAACCATTCAAGCTCAATGAAGAGGTTGAATGATCAAGAGAAAGCAAGAATCTCAAGGGGAAGAAGAAACAAAAGAGAATGATACAAAACCCTCATCTTCATTGATCTCCCACTCAAAAAGCTCTCACTACAATTTTCATGGAAAAAGAATGAAGAAGAAGAAGAAAAACTATACAAAAGACTACAAAAGAGGAACAAAAGAATGACCCTTGGTTGGGCTCAGATCTGCTGTATTTATAGGCAGGGAAATGAAACCCTAGGGGCAAATTCTGACATAAAATGAAGTACCCAAAGTGCCCATGAAAAACGACAGAATGAAGACCCCACATGGCCGCGGATCCGCGGCCAATACCCCCTATTGGCCGCGGATCTACGGCCCTTTAGTGGTGTTGGGCTGTGGGCTTTGGTTGGGGTCCCTGGTTTGTTGTCCTCTTCATTGTGGTACATATATTTTCTGAAAATACATTCACATTTCTTCCAGAATTTCTGTTGAGGAAAGGTGGACTTTTGTGGATGCTTTTGTCATGATTGCCTCGAGCTCCGCGTAGATTTCTTGGAACTTGTTGTTGCCATTGAGCCTTGTGCATGAAGGTGACATTGATTTAACATTTTGTCTTCCTAAACTGGTATCTGGCAACATACGGATGACGAGCGGAGACCGTGTTTTCTCAGTGGTTGGCAGGAACCCGGATTTTGTCGTGTTTTCCATGAATTTCACCGTTTTAGAACCGAGAACCTGTATCCTGCAAATATGTAACAAACACGGATTAAAAGCACCTACCTATAAACAACCGAGCGTAAGAATGGGCGGTATAAAATGCAGTATTCTGTGATGAACAAATACCCCCAAACTTAACTTTTGCTCGTCCCGAGCAAAACCAAGTATTCACAAAAAATAAAATCCTAACCGCACTTTCGCAGGGAACGCGATTGCACTGAGCATGTGCAACAAGCCGTTAAACCTCTAGGTGTCCCTAGTAGGAGGAGTGTTGTCTCCTGAGGGTTTTCAGCGGATACTACCCACAAAATCCCGTCAAGCTAGTGTCATAAGTTAACGTCGATTCTACTCCTACAGTTTAGTATTTACGTTAGAAATTCTATCATCCTAAGTTAGAAATATCCAACCCTTATTTTTCACACCTCCTATCTATTTACCCTTATATTATATACGTTCCAAAAAAAGTTTAGAAAGATGTCGGTTCTCCTGAGTTTTCCTTCTAAAGCGTGGCCTCAAATCAGGGATTTTTATCAACTTTACAGAAAACATAAGTCTTATTCTTCATTTCTATCTTTTATTCAAACATCGATTGTATACCCCTACGTGTGTGTATATTTGCACCCCTACGCTTAAGAATTCAATTCAAGCTATAATACCCTTGCCCTAATACCTAATACTACTTTTCATTAAGGATGGACGGATTTGCTCACACACCTTTCATGCGACTATTAATGCTTCTTGAGGCACTAACGACCGATTACTGAATGTGTGAACTTAAAGCGTAAATAGCAGTCTCCAGGTCTTGATTCTATTCTATTTTTTTCTTTTTCTTTTTCTTTTTTTCTTTTTTTTTTCCAAGACCGGATATATTTTTCAATATGCTCTTTTGGTGTTTAGCTTTAAATACCGTTTTTTCTTTCATACTAGGCTTTCAGGCAAGAGTATTTCTAGGTATCCTCTACTATCCCAAGTTTCAAGGTGCGTGTATGTGCAGTTTGTAGGGTATATACTTTCTAAATTTGAACTCAAGAAAAGAAACTATTTGTCCGACTTATCCTTCAGTAGAGCATCAATACTTTCCCTTCATCTTGACTTAACTAAATAACTGAACTCAAGATTACCTATTTCTCAAAAAAGCTGTAAGGACGTATACTTACCAAAGTTAGACAGATTGAGGGTTATTTTTAGGGTTTTCAAATCCTAAGCCTAGAATTTAGTTATTTCTATCATATCAACTAAACTTTCGGAATAAAGATCTAAGTTACCCTATTAGCTAACTTGACGACAAAGTTTTTATATTTTTTGGAAAAAATTTCGATTTTTATGGGTTTTTAATAAGGTATGCAAATGCAAAATATACAAATGAATGCGAAGGAAGAAAGCTTACCGAGCACACCCCCAAACTTAAACTTGACAGTGCCCTCTCTGTCAGGCTATACCAAGAGGGTCAAAATTGCCGGTGCTCCCTAAAAACAAATTATATACAACAAAGAAAACAAAAATATATACAAAAAAAAAGTGTCCCCCCCAAACTTAAGTAAAACAGTGTTTCCACTGTTAAGCGTTGAAATTCAGGGTTAGGGGGGAAAGAGAACAGTATCAAGCTATACAAGGCCTTACACAGGCCAAAAGTTAACACCAACCATTCAAAGATCTTATCGCTATAATGTACCGGTCGGTGGAAGAAGGCGTAGAGAAAAGAGATAGAGAATACGCGAGACCATATGCGGAGAGAAGCGGGATATGGTCTCGGTATATGAGAGGAAGAAGAATGGCGGAAGGGAAAAAGAAGTGGAACACGAACTTGAGGGTGCAAATGGAGTAAATAGATTAGCACAATTTGTGATGAGCGATGTGTAAAAAGCGATTGTGCTAATATATTTACCCGTCGAGAAATGAGGTCAAATCCCTCAAGATTCGTGAGAAACCATGGGTACGCCGAACTTGGTAAACCAGACATACGAAATGAAAGTGAGACGGGTTCTTGCAAGGTCGGAACGATGGAAAGAATGGAGGGAAGTGATCGAGGAGGGGTATCGGTTAAAGGTTCAGGAGGGTGTACACAGTCAATGACAGGGACAGGATGAATGGGAAAATCCGACTCATCAATTAAAACTGTTTCATCCTCAAAAATATCCTCAAAATTCTCCTCAAAGTTAAGCTCATCCATGCATATTTCATCAAAATCCAGACGCATATGGAGTTCGGGAAAAAAATTTAATGACTTGGGATGATGATTTGAAGAGACAAACTCAGCCAAATCTATGGGTTCATCATCCAGATTGTTCCCAGCGTCAATATCCTCGATCAAGTGAAAATCTATATTCTCAGACACCTCAACAAAAGCATAGATATTAATGAATTCAGGTTCTAAAGTGGAGGTGTAGAGGTCAAAAGGTTTAGGATCGGTGTCACTTGGAAGAGACCCTTCACAATCGGACAAATCAAACACTACGAAGTCGCACAACTCATTCATCATTCTATCTTCAATTGATAAATCATGTGGGATACTCGATAGACTTTCAAAACAGGAGTTGTGGGATTCAATTTGGGACGGGTAGGTTTGATTTGGAATGGGGTACATCTCACTCTCTCCACTCAAATTCACAGCCTGTCCTGCCGCCTCATCATACATTGAAAAATTTGGAGCCATTTGAAAACTAGCTACCGGATCACTAGGTTGTATGAGGGCGGCCATGGACGCATTCAAATCCATCATTTGTTGGCTTGACGCTACCCTAAAGTCTTCCAACGACTGTTCTAGACTAGACATTGGTTGTGAAGGGGTTTCAGGAAAAGATTCAAAGTTGTTTGGATACTGAAAACTCCCAAATGGCGGTTCTGAAGCAATGTCTAGGGAAGGTGCAAAAGTAGGGTAGGATTGGTAGGAATTGAATGGCTGGACAGGAGCAGGATCAACATCTGGATAGGAAGATGAATGGAATTGTTGATCCCAAGAATTTGAAGTGGTGAAAGGAGTGAAAGATCGGCTACGAGATTGTTCAATATGTTCAGCAAGAGACATAGGTCTTGTGGCTACAACTGGACTTTCAAAAGGGGTATCAACGCAAGAAGGGGTGAATGTTTGAAACGGTTGGTACGAAGTGGATTGCGGGGTCCAGTTGTTCGTCCTAGACGCGTCTATCCGATCTTTCAATGAAATTTTTGGCATGGAGGGGTCGTTTGAAGTTCGACCAAAACAAGAACCGTATGAAGTAATGTCTGGTTGTGGGTACCAAAGTTCGGCAAGAGTTTTGCGAGGTGGAGTACCCATGATATGAAGAGAGAAAGAGAGAAAGGCAGAGAAAAGGAGGGGAAAAAGAATGTGATAATTTTTTTTTTTTAGTTATATATTAACAAAAGAATGAAGTATACACACAAAAAGAATATGGACAAAAACAATCACGACACAAAAAATACCACACACCTAATCGTTCTAGGGTTAACCTAGGTCAACTAGACCTGCTCCAGAACTTGATTGTCGAAGTAAAACTGTGTCGAGAAACAGGCTCAAGATACACTGATCACGAGGCCAGGTAAGTGCAGAGATAAGGGGAGGTTTTCCAACGCTTTCGCGAAGTTCCTTAATTAAATAACCCTTTCTCTTTTGGCGGTTTCGCCGTTAACACTTTCCTAGACACCCCGTAAACAATATACCGTTAAGCAAGGTTCTAAACACAGTTAACTTCTCCTAATGAGCGCGAAGTCCTTAAGGCTTAAAGTCTAGTTTCTTTTAAATTTTGTGCGGGTAACCGTTATGCGCAAGTTCGTGATTTGTGGGCCACGGAAAAGGTGATGAAATCCTTTACCGTATCTTGTGGGGTTCGCTTGCCCTTAAGTCCGTATTAATGTATGCAATGCACAATTCAATAAAAATTCTATAAAGAATCAAAAAAATTGTTTTTTTTTTTATTTTAGCACGGCACTGCAACAAATACGGGGTTGGTCAATTTTGGCGTTTGCTAGCGAACTTGCAAAGAATCCTGCAAAGAATAGTATATTGGAAGCGTCGGATTTGAGAAGAAGGTGTTAGGAAAGTACGTACTGTTAAGTTTTTGGGTTAGGAAACCCCCGTTGAATCAAATCCGGTAAGCTTGAAAAGTTCGCTTGCGCGGGTCAAACTACCCGGATCTTTGGCACTGTACTTCGTAAATCACCCTTGCCTTGAATGCACACTTTGCTCCCCACAATCGCAGTTTGCAAACTTGCAAAAATCTGCACTCTTGCCCACAAAAATGATCAAAAAACAAAAAACAAAAAGATTTTTTTTTTATAAATATATACAAAAAGAATATTAACCCGAATAACAAGAAAGAAAATACGCTACCGTCTCCCCGGCAACGGCGCCATTTGGTTGGAAGAATTAAAGTTAACCGCAATCAAGACGGTGTCGCTATGCAGCTAGCCGGTTAAGCACGGGTCGATCCACAGGGAGATGGTTGTATGTTCTTTCTTGTTTTAGACGAGTCAATAAAGAATCTGTGTATGTTTTGTTCGATTCTATCCTAAGTGTATTATTTGCAAGTATAAAGTTGTTAAGAAAACGATACGAGATTATAAGCTAAAGAAATCCGTACTCAAAACCTTTGAGCCGAATCTTGACCAATTGAAGCTAGAGCAATCGGCAACAACGTGGATTAGGGGATTTAAGCGCGATATTCATGGAATACGGCTTATTTACCCTTGTCCTTCCGTTCTTGTCTCTTGCTTTCGCCTCCGGCCAAACCGAACGCAACCGGTCGCGGTTAGGAATCACCGTTACCTTGTCAGGGTACGGTGCCTAACGGAGCGCTTGCGTATGGTTTGTGCGGAGTTCAATGGAAAATACGGGAAAAGGAAATGGGCAAAGAAACGTTAACTTATAATACCGTATTTTTTCTTAACAATAATAATTACATTCATTCACAAAAAGAACCGAAAAGAGAGAACAAAAAGAAAAGAACAAAGAAAAGAAAAGATTACAAGTAATTAAGTGCATGAATTAAATTGCAAGAAAGTAAAGCAAGGTAATAAAAAGCAAGTAATAAAAAGCGATAAAAAGAACAAGAAACTAGGACTCAAGAAAAGCATGTGATCAATAGCCAACCCTTAAACTTGCAAGCTCAATCAAGAGGTTACAAGATCAAGGGAAGGGTAGAGAACGCATGTGAAATGAAGTACTAATTCCATGAAAGAATACGACCCTTGAGATCAATAACTAACCCTTAACCATTCAAGCTCAATGAAGAGGTTGAATGATCAAGAGAAAGCAAGAATCTCAAGGGGAAGAAGAAACAAAAGAGAATGATACAAAACCCTCATCTTCATTGATCTCCCACTCAAAAAGCTCTCACTACAATTTTCATGGAAAAAGAATGAAGAAGAAGAAGAAAAACTATACAAAAGACTACAAAAGAGGAACAAAAGAATGACCCTTGGTTGGGGTCAGATCTGCTGTATTTATAGGCAGGGAAATGAAACCCTAGGGGCAAATTCTGACATAAAATGAAGTACCCAAAGTGCCCATGAAAAACGACAGAATGAAGACCCCACATGGCCGCGGATCCGCGGCCAATACCCCCTATTGGCCGCGGATCCACGGCCCTTTAGTGGTGTTGGGCTGTGGGCTTTGGTCGGTGTCCCTGGTTTGTTGTCCTCTTCATTGTGGTACATATATTTTCTGAAAATACATTCACATTTCTTCCAGAATTTCTGTTGCGGAAAGGTGGACTTTTGTGGATGCTTTTGTCATGATTGCCTCGAGCTCCGCGTAGATTTCTTGGAACTTGTTGTTGCCATTGAGCCTTGTGCATGAAGGTGACATTGATTTGACATTTTGTCTTCCTAAACTGGTATCTGGCAACATACGGATGACGAGCGGAGACCGTGTTTTCTCAGTGGTTGGCAGGAACCCGGATTTTGTCGTGTTTTCCATGAATTTCACCGTTTTAGAACCGAGAACCTGTATCCTGCAAATATGTAACAAACACGGATTAAAAGCACCTACCTATAAACAACCGAGCGTAAGAATGGGCGGTATAAAATGCAGTATTCTGTGATGAACACCCTCCAAAACTCCAGATTACAATTCAGAAGATTTTATAAAAAACAAATTGGTCTAGAGAGATACTCAGGAGGTTAGAAGATCACACAAAAAGACGGGCCCCACCACTCATGTCCAGGCCGCCGGTTTAATCAAATTGGCTGCAATTAGCGGCCCCACTTGCTCCTGTTGGTTCCAAGTTTCTTCTATGCACTCCTCATGGTCACATCACTTTAATTTTATTGTTTGTTTTTCTATGTTGAAATGCCTATAAATAGCATAACAGAGAGCAAGCAAGGATCCTACATTTTTTCTACATTTTTCCAATTTTAGTTTAACTTTGGTCCAAGCTTTATACATAGTAGTTTTGTTAGTTTTGAGTTCTTTACTTTTATCTAATCTTACAACCTCTTAACTGAGTTTGCAAGTTTAGATTTTAATATTTGAACTCTTTATCTTGTATTTTTTATTGCACTTCAATAAAGCTTCAATTTCATGCACTTGGTTCCTAATATTTATTGCCTTTAATTTTACTTGCAATGTTTCTTATGATGTTTTCTCCTTTGTGTTTTCTTTTTCTTTATGAAATGATTTATGAGTAGTTTTCCTTAGGAATGCCTAATAGGAGCTTATCTTATGATTAGGGAATGAGATGGGTGATGTTTGAGTTAGGAATTTTCTTTACCTTTTCCTTTGCCCGACACCTTATGAAATGAACTCCGACCAAGACTTACGCAATCCGCTCCCTTAAGCACCCTATCCTACATGATAGTGGTGATTCCTAATCATGACCGGCTGTATTTGGTTTGGCTGGAAGCTATGAATAAGAGACAAGAACGGAAGGATAAGGGTCAATAAGAAGAGATTTAGCGCACAATCACAAATACCTTATTTAAACACCCTAATCCACATTGTTGTCGATTACCCTAGCGTCAATAATCAAGTATGGTACAAAGGAAAGAGTGGGGATTTTCCTAACTTAAACTTACCCAAATCTGTCCCTAACAAGCCGTCTTTTGAACATAAACTCAACACTTAGGTTATAAACGAACACATTCCGAATTTTTGGACATAGCTCGTTAGAACAAGAATGAAAAACGTATCTTCTTTCTGCGAACGACCCAGACTCATCTCGACTAGCTATGTGCGACATCGTCTTGATTGAGGAATTTTAAAACTTATAGGACACGACAATTTCCAATCAATCACTATGAAATAAGGAGATTCATACAGATCTCCAATCCCTAGAGAAAACCATTTCCCACGCATTAGTTGACTAATAGGGCTTCCATTGTTTTCAGCCGTTGGAAGAAAATATAATCATCATGCGATGGTGGACTAGTGTAACAGTTCAAAAAATTTAAAGTTTATTTTAGAGTTTTAATAATGATATTATGAGTTTTATTAAAATGATAACAAAACATTGGATTTTTGGGGCTGCAGTTTTTAAAACAGCACATTTGATAGTTTTTAATATCTATTATGGCATGGTAGGCTTGATACAATATTAAATATTTTTTCCTTACATTTTTAATGGGAATTTTCATCATGGTTGAGGCTTGGGCATGGGAGAGGCATAGGATCTCCATGTTGTATGTACACCCATTCCTTTGCATTTCTTCCTTCTCTAAATTTTCTCTCACTATCACAATTAACCATGGCTCTCTCTCACTCTCTCCAAATTTCTCAAACCCAACTCCAAACAAACCCTAGACTTCTTTGTCTCCTCAACACCAAACTCATCTCTTCAAGTTGAAACCATCTTCCGTTCTTCAAGTAGATTCATACAAATTTTGATCCCCTTTTCAATTCATCTTCTTCAAGATGTATTTCTCACTTTTAAAGTTTTACGTTTTATTTGCCATGAAAATTATGTTTTCTACTTAAAAATCATGTTTTTATGGTTTAAATCTTGCACAAATATAGTTTTATTGATTATTATAGTTGTAGTATGTTTAGTGTAGCTATTTGTTGTTATTACAACAATTTAGCTTTTGTGTTTCAAAATATGTTGCAAATTTCATTTTTTGAGTAGTTGTTTCCTTCTTCATACGCCTGAGACTTGAGCTTCAGGCGGCTGCGATATTTCTGTTTTAAATTCGTATAGTTTGTCAGACGTTTGATCTTAGAGCTTCAAACGTCTGCTTTTTCTCTAGGGTTCCTATGTGTTTTTGGGCAGACGTATGTATGTTGTTTTTCAGATGTCTGTCGCTTCTCTGTCTCGACAAGACGTCTTCTTCAGAGGTCTAAGCCTTTGAGCTTCAGACGTATGATGCTCTTTTGTTTGCCTGATTAACTTGAGTTTTGCGCCATGTTATGTTTGTTTGGGTTTATATCGATATTGATGGGGTTTCCTTGCATGTATATGATTATTATGGGTTATAGGATCGAGTGCGGCTGATTCCGAGGCAATAAGGAGAGGCGGAGCAATCGTGAGATTCGACTAGCTAGTGCCACAATGGGTGAGTAGATTTAGCATCTACAAGTAAGAAATCGGGTGGATGGCGTATAGCACCATCGACATCTAAATTTATTATGAATTTTTTTAATTTATTATAATTCATGTCTTATATTCTCAGTTTACCAATACTATATTTGTTTTCCTTTGCTATACTTGTACGAACAATCTTGCTAGGACACTTGCACAATTACTAATGATTACCATGCAACACCAACGCAGACTCAAATTCTACATGAACACATCATTAGTAACTGACATGACACGTATAGACACAGACCCACATGCTAATATGTACACATTACTAGTAATTGCCATGTCACATGTAGAACTTGCCATGCTTTACATGTTATAGTATGATCAATGTTTTGAGCGTGTACATGACTAAATGTCAGTACCGATTGTTGAGCGAGTACATAGACTAGATATCTATACTATTTGCTTTGTGACTACGTAGACAAGTGGTCCGTACTATTTGAACTGTATGTTTGCGTACGTAGACTAGATGTCCGTATTGACTATTATTGAGCTCATTAAATTGTTTTCGGACTAAATGTATTTATAGTTTTGATTCATTGGAATATTTGTTGTCATCGTACGTGATGAGATTCCGTACTGGATGAGATGTGCATGGTTAGCCGAATGCGACCTTTTATTATTGACTCGCTGAGTTTTACGATTTATCCCGATTGGTGATTATGAAAATACAAAGCTTGTGCTTATTTCTAAATAACGATTCGTTTCACATTTTAAACAATAATGCAATGGATGTGCTACTTGGATTTCAAAGGAATATCTAATTTTAAAAATATCGCAGCCTCCTTATTTCCAAAAAATGTTTCGTTCTACTGTAAAATATAATTGGATTAGTCGGAAGTATTTATCCATTTACAATGCTCGTTCACATACACTTGCTTTATTCGTTATCTGTTCAAATAGATTGAGATCCCTGTTGTTTTATTTAAAGCGCATTCATACGACACATTTAAATTCAAATGAAAAGTAAAAACTTTCACAAGAAGTACTAACTTCAATCTGTGTTTTTTGGATCTTCCTTTTACAAGGGTTTTGTCTAAAATCTTAGATCTTAGAATAGATCTCTCATGAAAACCATGGCTTTTTGTATAAGAGAGATAAATTCTAAGATCATTTGATATTTATTTTATTTTGAGAAACACTAGCTTCGTTCTAAAAAGGACTAGCTTTTCTTTATAAAAGAGAGAGCATCCTCCTCTTTTTATTACCCAATTGACTAGGGTTTCTTCTTCTTCGAGAACTTCGGCTTTACTTTTTTAAGAGAGAACAAAAGCTCAGGGAGTCCAGAAAAATTCCAAAATCCAAAAAATACCTTTAAAAAAGCCAAAAGTCCCTTTCATTGTGAGGTGGGTTCCTATGGAAAAAAATTGTTAGGGTTTGTTCCCAACAATCAGGTGAGTTCTGTTCTCAATTTGATTTTAATTGATTCATATCAATTAAAGGTAATATGTGCACTATTCGATTATTGATCCAAAGATCAATTTTAATTATTTTTGTTAAGTTTGTGATTAACAAACATATTTAAATTGATTTATATCAATTTAAGGTGCGTGCGCACCGTTGGATCATTGATCCCAGGATCAATTTTAATTATTTTTTTTAACTTTGTTAATTGATAAAATAATTTCTTCAAGTAATGATTTAATCAAGTACATGCGATGGCATTTGCTATACGCATGTGTCTTGCAAGTGTCGCATAGAATGTGATGGCATTTTCCATGCGCACGTGTGTTGCATGTGTCACATCGCATGCGATGGCTGCGCACGTGCTTTGTACGTTTCGCATCATATGCGATGGCATTTGTCATGCGCACATGTTTTGCATGTGATGGCCTTATGTCATGCGCACATGCTTTGTATGCGATGGGCTTAAGCCATGTGAACATCCTTTGCACGTGTCTCATTACATCCATTGGATAAACCCTAAAATGGGTGCGAATAGGGTTATTAGGGGTCTGATGCTATCCATTCCCTAGACCCGGTATTCGATACTCCTAGACGAAGAGACTGGACTGTACGGTGAGTGTCACTTTCAGGCTCAGTAAGGGTACGAATGAGCTTTCTTGTCGACCTTTTTTTCGTTCAATACCTAGGTAGCCATTACGTACTACTAGTGCCACTGATGTGTTTGTGGTTAAACCCACTACGGGCATTTTTTCAAGTCTTTAGAGTCCAACACAGAAGTTTTCCTAGTTCAGGAGAAACGATGTAGTGTGCGTATTTTGATACGTACGGGAGTTCGATTAATATGTGCACTTGATACACAAATTTTAATCGGACGTTTTGATAAAATTAGTAGGTTTGAAAGATAGCCGGATCATTGTGAGCTAGTATTATATCTATCATTATCTCACTTTTGGTATTCATATTTTTATACGAATACGGGTATTTCTATTTTGATACGAGTACGGGTATTTATACGAATATGGCTATTTATACGAATACAACTATTTCTATAAATACGAGTATTTGTATCTTGATTCGAATATGGATATTTGTACGAATAAGGTATTTGTATTTTGATACAAATACAGGTATTTGTTCGAATACGGATACATGTATTTTGATAAATATTTGGATGTATGTATATATATATGTATGTATGTATGTATGTATGTATGTATGTATAGACATACACACACATACATAAGGATATGGCTTTAATTTGAGAAGATGTGATGTGTGTGGGCTTATGACTTACTTAGGTGAGCCACAATTCCACTTACCCACTTCTCACCGTGATAAGAGCAAGAGGAAAAAGGGATTTTAGTTGAGTTATGAAACATAACCTCTTTTACCTCTTCTCGAAGGTGATCTTCCAAATTGAAAGAGAAAAAGAAAAGAGAGAAAGCTTGAGAGTCTCACTACTACATCTCTCACACACTATTCTTAGCAAGCTTAATGTGTGAGTTGCTTCACCAGATACTTTGGAGTGGAGCTAAAGCTTGATTACGGACTCTCTCGGGTGGATCATCTTCGGTAAGGTCGAACGGCATGCAAGCTTGTTTATGACGACTATGGAGTCTACTAGAGTCCATAGAACTATGTAGGGGTCTTCCGCAATTAGGCGGAAATACTACAAAGGTAGATAGCCCCCTAAACTCCAGTATTGTATGCATGGTTTTCTAATTTAGTATTTGTGTAGGGTTCCTAGGCACTCTCAAGAGGTCTCACAAGGCATCAACCATGCCAATTTCAAAATTTACGGTGCCGAGAAACCCTAGACTACGGATCGTTAACTAGAAATCTAGGCGACCAAAGCAACTAGTTTACAACTAAACTAAAAGAACGGAAATACAACCTTTGTAGATCCGTTTCTCCACCTCCATAGCTCCATGATGAAGTCCTCTCCGCTGTCCAAATCGAACCATGACTCTAGCATCGGCTTCAACGGAGAAAAAGCGGGCTAGGTCATCGACGACGATGCCGAAGATGATCTACGTCGAGGCATCACTAGATCAAGCTCCAACTTCACCAAGTCATGAAACTTGTGAAGAAAACACACTCTACTACTTGGCAAGAGATAGAGGATGAAGAAATAGGAAGTGGGTTCACTTTAGAATTAGATTTCTCACTCATTTCATCAAGTCACCATTGATGAAGTCTAGGTTTTCTTCTTGAAGAAGAAGAAGAAGAAGAAGATGATGATAATATTATGATAAGTTATTTTAAAATAGAAAGGAAAATGAATTCTTATCATAATTGTAACCATGGTAAAGTGTAGAGAGCTAACTATAGTTAAATGAATGGTTAGGGTTAAAGAGATGAAGACAAAAGGGTTTCTTTGGTCAAAGCTTCATGAAGCTTCAACAAGCTTCATGAAAGAAACCCTTTTGTTTTTCTTTTCTCTTTTCATTTCTTTTAATCCAAATTAAAAGATAAATGAAAGAATAAATGAAAACCCTAACCATTAACTAACCATGGTTTAATCTTTACACTTGACCAAGTTAACATGTATCATCAAACATGATACAATCAAGTGCACAAAATATATCACATATACAATGTGCACATCCGAGTGAGAAAATCGATCTTAAATGAACCGATACTAGTTAATGCAAAGTAATATATCAAATATATAATTATGCATTAAATCATTAAATCAACACTTGATTTAATGATCCGGTCATATCGCATATAACCGACTAATATCAACAGTAACAACTTATCGAATCAACACTTGATCCGATAACCCGGCTATATCACATATAACCGATCAATGTCACATTTCGCGAGAATCGAATACAGTATCACATACTGGTATCATTCTCGGTCCCGCACATATCTCATATGCGCTCCTATTTCGTTTCGCTTGAGCCAGGAAACCTCTATGTAGGACTCTAAAGACTCGTCAATACGCCGGCAGCAGATGATGATCATATCAAGCACCCACAAGCCGCAAGCGGTCTGCTAAACGTAACGGCCACCCGGGTATTGAGCGATCAGAAGATCGACGAGCAAGCCCGCTCACACTCCTGTGAATCCAACCAGTAACACTTACCGTACAGTCCGGTCTGTTCGTCTGATATGTCGCATATCTCGCCTAGGGGTGGTAAACGTCAGACCCCAATAGCTCGATAAGTCGTGTCGATATGAGGCCTATAACAGTTCGAGAAACTACTGGTAACACTTACCAGTAAATCTCAGTAACCCTGGCCAGGGATTTCCGGTTATAGCCAATCGAACACAGCGCAACATCAACTCCCTATACCGGGAGAGACGAATCCCCTCCTATCGCTCATTGCCTCCATGTGATTCGGGACTGTACCCAAAAACCACCATTTTGCACGCCCTCTTGGACGTGGTAAGATGGAAATCAAAGCACAGTGGGAACCACACAAGACTCTATGACGATCTCGGGTCAACAGACTACTCTGTACCAGTGTCACCAGAGAACTGCCATCTGACGTAAGGTATAATACCATCTGGGAGTTCTCGGCGAGTCCGTCCAGTGTACCCAGTCTCCACTGAGCACCCGTATATCATCTCTGATGTCAAACACCAATGGATATGGGATCATCCATCGCCCATCTGTATGGGTCGAGAAGGTATACGCTAGTCTACTCTGGTATATCGATGCCCCGTCTCGATATACTCACGACTAGGGACTTTGAAGGATGTACTTATGGACTACCATGTCCCCACTAGTATGATCCGCATCATAGTCCAGGTAGTTAAGTACACATCCTAAGGGCTTTAGCAACATGTAACAGAGAGACTATCAGTATACACGTTAAGGTAAAGTTCAACCAGATAGCATACTATCATGTCGAGCAAAAAAGTCCTCCCTATATATGTCCAAGCATCCACTACAATATACATCCTATGTATAGTAATGGCCTCTAGGGCATACATATAACTAACAATCTCCCACTTGCACTAGGGCCATCTGTAGCAGTGGTTGCAGTATCTCATACTCAACCATCCCATAAAAATCTCTCTCTGGGAATAGGCCTTCGTGAGTGGATCCGCCGTGTTGTCCTCTGAGTCTACTCTCCTATCCTCGATCACCCTGGAGATCAACCATCTCCATGATCAGGTAATACTGCCTTAGAATATGTCTGGATCACTGATGGGACCGGCGTTCCTTGGCATAAGCCAAACTCCATTGTCTCACAATGGTTGGAACGTAGTTCATCTCATGAACCAATATACACCGAAACATCCTCTTTGGTAGCATCTTAAGTAGCGATGTATCCTGCCTTTATCATCTAGTATGCCACGGTATCTAGCTTGGAACTCTTCCAACATACCGTCCCTTTACTGAGTGTAAAGACAATGCCTGTGACTGACATTCAGTCGTCTTTATCACCCTTGAACCCTTCCAGTGATTCTCCTCAGGATCGATTGATACCATCTTACTACTACTAGTGAGATTCCTAGCATCCAATTACATCTATCTCATAGATGATAACTCAGGATTTAGGAGGTATCACTTTGATCCTATATGGAGAATCCTTGTGATAAACGGAGATTGACCGAGCGTAGCATAGGAAACTCCTTCCCTATCAAGAGTATGTCATCCACGTACTCTACGAGGATCATTACCATACTCCCTACTACCTTCTTGTATATACAAGGTTCATCTACCATTTTGATGATGTCAAACTCTTTGACTACTTCATCAAAACAGACGTTCCAACTCCGCGATGCCTGCTTTATCCTATAAAGCATCTTGCACACGTTTCTGCTGCTCCCACTGTCTACGAAGCCCTCTGGCTGTGTACTTACAGACGCTCTCTTCTAAAACATCATTTAGAAAAGCAGTCATGACACTCAACCACCAGATATCGTAGTCATGGTATGTAGCCGTGGTAAGTAGGATCTGGATGGACTTAAGCATAGCCACTTGAAAAGGTTTCATCATTATCCACGCCTGGTCGATGACGAAAAGCTTTAACAAGTCTAGCTTTGAAAGTCTCAACTTTTCCATCTACACCAAGTAATCTTCTCAAGATATACTTGCTCCTGATGGGGATTTAACCCTTCAGATATAGCAACTAAAGTCCATACTTTGTTGGTGTACATGGATTCCATCTCAGATCGCTAAGCATCCAGCCATTCTTACAGAGTCCCACTCCTGATGGCCAGCTCGAAACTAGTTGGGTCATCATCTCATGATGCAATCCTCGCTCCCACTGTCATAGAGTAACCGAAGTATCTCTCAGGTGGGTGAGGAACCTTACTAGATCAGCGGAGAGGCTGAGGTTCGTTGGTAACTATTGAATCCTTTGGTTCTTTCAAATCATCAGCCGTAGTTTGTATAGCTGGAACATTTCCAGTTGTACATAACAGACCTTGCCTCGAGCCTGTCCGGATTATGCTTTTAGACATAGCCCGGACAACCCCAAATCTTAACTAACTTAAGAGATGGGCTCTTCCCTTTCCATATCATATATGAAGTGGTAGGCAACTGATTTGATTCGAACCCTATTCAATTGGTATGCAGCTTCTCAAGTGCACAACTTCCAAAAGGAAATAGGTAACTCAGTAGTACTCATCATAGAGCACACCTTATCATATAGGGTGTGATTGCTCCGCCCCGATATACCATCGTGCTATGGTGTATACGGAGGAGTAATGCTGAGAGAGAATCTCATTCTTTTTTAGAATAGTCCAAGAATTCCGTGCTCAAGTATTCTCCTCCTTGATCTCATCAAAGGACATAATACTTATACCTATATTTTGGTTCTCTACTTCTAACTTATATTCTGTGAATATCTCAAAAGGTTCGGACTTGTGTTTCAACAGGAATATATGTCTGAATCTTGAGAGATTATCAGAGAACGTAATGAAGTATAAAGAACCAGTCCTGGCATGTGTAGACAGGAGACCTTACATACATCAACATGTATCATCCCAAGAGTTCACTAACTCTTTCTCTGTTTCCCGTAAACGGAGCTATGGTCATCTTATCTCTGTGACATGACTGGCAAGTTTCAGAAAATGTAAATTCAAACTAATTTAAATATGCATCTATATGTAACTTCAGCTAGTCGGGTCGCATTGATTTGACCTAGTCTACAATACCTTAAGAAGAATTCGTTCATTTCTGAACTCTTCCTCTTGTGTGTGTTCCGTATACTAAAGAACTGTAGTTTGATTTAGAACGTCAATGCTTTTAGATAACGTGCCTGAACCGATCAACTTTTGATATAGGAAATGTTCAAAACATTATCCATCTATACAAAATTTTATCATTTCTTTACTAATAAAGAGATAGATATGATTTTGTATATCAGGTTCGGTATCTAATAACATTCGTTCAGAATCAATGTATTTGGAATACAGGGTGACAGTGACCAACAGACTTGGCTGCAACACTTGCCCCGTTTTCTGCCTCATGAAACTTATCACCCTTTCTCAGTTCTCTACCTTTCTGTAGCCCTATGTAACATATTACATATCTGGGATCCTGATCGGGTATCAAATACCCAGGATGCAGAGGATACTGAGAAACAGTTCTTTGTAATGAACACACCCGAAGATGATGCATCAGCATGCACTCTCTTCGTTTGGGCGGTACGGGAAATCTGGTAATCCCCAATTTCCTGCTCTGTCTTATAACAATTATAAGTTGGAGCGGGACCAACGTTCCCCAGCTCAGTATAACAAGCGGGTTCGGTCAAATATCCGTATTATTATCTTGATTAAGGCGTGATATGGTCGCTACCTGGAGAGAGAGAGAAGAAAACACTCAGCGTGCGCTCTTGCAAGAATAGATTGGTTATTATTTTATCTAATCAGGATGGCTCCCACTGCTTTTTATCAAATCTTCCTTCAAACCCAAAAAGGAAAGACTAGCCGGGATTAATTACACGTTACAAGTTCCCCAATCTTTCAGCCAGGCCAGTGTCGGTACTTTGAGGGAGGTCCCCCGTGCTTTCGCACGAACCTAATTAATGTAAACCTCGTTTTCCCAAAGGCGTAACCCCATTGACACCTTTCTAGACACCTACTTGATCGGCTAATTGTAATGTGTAAAACTCTCCCAGGAGTAACAATTACTCGCAGCGGGTATCGGGATCCAACTATCTCATAGAAGGTATGCAATCTCATTGCAAATTTCAACACTTGAAATTCCCGATAATATTTTGCCCCGAACGATCTATGACCTTGACAAGGTCAACAAACCATAGACCGCAAGTCAAGTTCAGCCCGTCATTTCTTGATTGAATCAAACCCACCCGCACGACCCTTGACAAGGTCAACAAGGCCGCATGACTACCCTAACCCAATCTGCATCATATGCATAAGCAGATAAATACTGGTTAGCTACCGCACACTGCGCCTTGACAAGGTCAACAAACGCAGCACGAATACTAAACAGGACTTATCTGAAATGACGGAGGGCTACGACAGGTTTTTCTGAAAACCTATTGCGTAATGAACTTGATATCGTTGTAGAATCAGATGATTTTAAAATGGAGTGCTTTTGAGGCTTTTCTAGTTTTGCTAAAGGAGTCACTCCCGGTGAAGGGATCGTCGGTCCTTTCCTCATCGAATAAGGTGCGGGATATATCATATATATCACTGTGCAAAGCAAAAACTCTTAAAAGCAATCAAAAAACAAACCGAGTGTGTAGCATCTGCCAGTTATTGCTAAAGGAGTCACTCCCGGTGAAGGGATCTCGGTCCTTTCCTCACCGAATAAGGTGCAGGATATATCACATATACCGCTGTGCAAAGCAAGAACTGTAGCTATCTGTTTTATTTTGAAATTCGATTCTACAACATCTTAGGTTTCTTTTTATTTCATTAATCACATTAATGAAGTCCCATCATTTAAATACCTAAACATCACAGATAAATACGACGTACACTTATGCCATCCGCATTCGCCTCGATGTCCCCTCGTGCACCGTTAGGTTAGGTAACTAACGACATAGCGGGGCAGGGCTAGCACGGGTGTAAAACATAAGTAACGCCTATATAATATATCATATATACTATATACAGTATCCATCACAGAACATATCACATGATCACATCACAGATATCGCAGCAGAAGAATCATATGAAATATTGGATATACTAGGACGTCCGTGTTTTCAATACGAGCCAGTATAAAACACGGATTCCACGGTCGCGATGAATAGCCAAACCCACACCCCTAGACCCCTACGAGAGCGGCAAGCAACCCTACCAATTCTAGAGTTAGGAGACCCGGACTCGACTCCTCGAGTTGGTCTCCCACTGGACTCCAGAACCCGGTTACTTGTGCTCCCCTCCTTGGGTCTATCCTAGTGCGGAAAAGTAAATAATATACAAAAGGTGACATCTTCCGCAACCTGGAAGTGCCCCAATAAAAGAATATTACAAACAAGTTTTTACATGAATGAAAATGAAAAACACTCATCTCATAGAAAAATCCCCGGCTATTCAAACACGACGATCCAATATAACATATCCAGCAACACATAACATCACATGTCATCAACGTAAGTAAATATGTCCATCCCAATTGTCGTTGACATATAGCAACGAAACCGGCGATATCACATATTACACTTACGGTCACAGAAAAGAAAGTGTAAAACTACAACAGTTGGAATCCGCAACCTCCTTAGACATCACATGCCTAATCCAATGAATTCCTTAGACATCACATGCCTAACAATTATAAACCCCGCATTTTAGTCTCATTATCGAAAACTCTTTTCAATATCAAGTCGGGCAATTCAATAAGATTCCCGACAACCAGATCGGATGCTCGTCGCAAACTTCAGCAGGCGGCCGCACCCCCAACGCCGTCGACGAAGTGCACCAAGGCGGAACACCGCTGCCGCGAGCACCCGAACGGATGCTTTCGGTGACGGGGTTCTCCTACAGTCACTTGGTCGGGGCTATGGAGTGAGTCTGTCTATTAAGTTTACCCGGCGAGTATCCGCGTACGCTACGTGATTGCGACGGACTTTTGATCACATCAAAATTCCGTGGCAACCGATCAAGTGAGACTAAACTGCTTTGTTTATAATATTCATTCAGTTATCTCATAACTTATTGTGAATTCCAATTATTGTATCCCATTCCAGATAAATAGAAAATCTTAAACTTTCCGATCGAACATCGAACACCCAAGTTTTCCCGATATAGATCAACACATGAAATAAGCCTAACAACATTCAGTTCGTGCCTCAGTACCAACGGTCCAGCCGTAGAAGGGTCAAGCCAACGCCTCACATGTGGCACGCCGTACTGCCCCAAACCCGAAGGTTCAAAGCGCAGTTCAAGACGGTCACATAATCGAGTTAAGGTTTGTTGTCTTCTAGAGGGTCCATCGCGTTACTTGCACTACTTAGAACGTCGTTAAACCATGGAAAAATCCAACACTTGGAAATTTCCCGACAGGGGAAAAATTGGGTATTTATATCCGGTCGAACTTTTTAACATATTCATAAATCATCCGGAAAGACACATAGACAGAGTTTGACAATCCGATCGAATAAACGAATCCCCAAAACAACCCCAGAAAATTCAACTCTTGAATAATATTTAAAAATACCCAGAGAACTCAGCACTGAATAAAGAAAGTTACTGTGCAAAATTGGGTGGGTGACGTCATCATACGGCCGCGGAACCACCGCAGAAGACAGGCTTCTGCCGCGGTTCCGCCGCGCTTTGTAGGAATCATGGACACGTGTTGCACAGTAATTCTTAGTATTCCCTGCTGATTTTTCTGCATATTTTTAATTTGGAAAAATCCTAGTTTTTAGAAAAAGTCCAGAGAGCTATTTTGGAGTTAGGGTTTTGGTTCGATCGGGTTTCAAACGTCGTCTACTCATCGCCTAAGGCTCTAGCTAGGCTCTGATACCACTGTAGGGTTCCTAGGCACTCTTAAGAGGTCTCACAAGGCATCAACCATGCCAATTTCAAAATTTACGGTGCCGAGAAACCCTAGACTACGGATCGTTAACTAGAAATCTAGGCGACCAAAGCAACTAGTTTACAACTAAACTAAAAGAACGGAAATACAACCTTTGTAGATCCGTTTCTCCACCTCCATAGCTCCATGATGAAGTCCTCTCCGCTGTCCAAATCGAACCATGACTCTAGCATCGGCTTCAACGGAGAAAAAGCGGGCTAGGCCATCGACGACGATGCCGAAGATGATCTACGTCGAGGCATCACTAGATCAAGCTCCAACTTCACCAAGTCATGAAACTTGTGAAGAAAACACACTCTACTACTTGGCAAGAGGTAGAGGATGAAGAAATAGGAAGTGGGTTCACTTTAGAATTGGATTTCTCACTCATTTCATCAAGTCACCATTGATGAAGTCTAGGTTTTCTTCTTGAAGAAGAAGAAGAAGAAGATGATAATATTATGATAAGTTATTTTAAAATAGAAAGGAAAATGAATTCTTATCATAATTGTAACCATGGTAAAGTGTAGAGAGCTAACTATAGTTAAATGAATGGTTAGGGTTAAAGAGATGAAGACAAAAGGGTTTCTTTGGTCAAAACTTCATGAAGCTTCAACAAGCTTCATGAAAGAAACCCTTTTATTTTTCTTTTCTCTTTTCATTTCTTTTAATCCAAATTAAAAGATAAATGAAAGAATAAATGAAAACCCTAACCATTAACTAACCATGGTTTAATCTTTACACTTGACCAAGTTAACATGTATCATCAAACATGATACAATCAAGTGCACAAAATATATCACATATACAATGTGCACATCCGAGTGAGAAAATCGATCTTAAATGAACCGATACTAGTTAATGCAAAGTAATATATCAAATATATAATTATGCATTAAATCATTAAATCAACACTTGATTTAATGATCCGGTCATATCGCATATAACCGACTAATATCAACAGTAACAACTTATCGAATCAACACTTGATCCGATAACCCGGCTATATCGCATATAACCGATCAATGTCACATTTCGTGAGAATCGAATACAGTATCACATACTGGTATCATTCTCGGTCCCGCACATATCTCATATGCGCTCCTATTTCGTTTCGCTTGAGCCAGGAAACCTCTGTGTAGGACTCTAAAGACTCGTCAATACGCCGGCAGCAGATGATGATCATATCAAGCACCCACAAGCCGCAAGCGGTCTGCTAAACGTAACGGCCACCCGGGTATTGAGCGATCAGAAGATCGACGAACAAGCCCGCTCACACTCCTGTGAATCCAACCAGTAACACTTACCGTACAGTCCGGTCTGTTCGTCTGATATGTCGCATATCTCGCTTAGGGGTGGTAAACGTCAGACCCCAATAGCTCGATAAGTCGTGTCGATATGAGGCCTATAACAGTTCGAGAAACTACTGGTAACACTTACCAGTAAATCTCAGCAACCCTGGCCAGGGATTTCCGGTTATAGCCAATCGAACACAGCGCAACATCAACTCCCTATACCGGGAGAGACGAATCCCCTCCTATCGCTCATTGCCTCCATGTGATTCGGGACTGTACCCAAAAACCACCATTTTGCACGCCCTCTTGGACGTGGTAAGATGGAAATCAAAGCACAGTGGGAACCACACAAGACTCTATGACGATCTCGGGTCAACAGACTACTCTGTACCAGTGTCACCAGAGAACTGCCATCTGACGTAAGGTATAATACCATCTGGGAGTTCTCGGCGAGTCCGTCCAGTGTACCCAGTCTCCACTGAGCACCCGTATATCATCTCTGATGTCAAACACCAATGGATATGGGATCATCCATCGCCCATCTGTATGGGTCGAGAAGGTATACGCTAGTCTACTCTGGTATATCGATGCCCCGTCTCGATATACTCATGACTAGGGACTTTGAAGGATGTACTTATGGACTACCATGTCCCCACTAGTATGATCCGCATCATAGTCCAGGTAGTTAAGTACACATCCTAAGGGCTTTACCAACATGTAACAGAGAGACTATTAGTATACACGTTAAGGTAAAGTTCAACCAGATAGCATACTATCATGTCGAGCAAGAAAGTCCTCCCTATATATGTCCAAGCATCCACTACAATATACATCCTATGTATAGTAATGGCCTCTCGGGCATACATATAACTAACAATTTGGAATCGATTTCTAGGTTTTGGTCATTTATGCTTGCATTAAAAGATTTTGTTTTTGCTTCCTTCTTGACCGTAAGTCTTGCGGCGCAAGCATTAGGGACCTGATCAGTCATATTTATTGCACATTTTACGGTTATTTTCCCTATTTTTATTAATTACTAAATGGTGTTATTGCAATTTAAGAACATATGTGGGTTTATGTGTAAAATAAATTTTGTCATATGTTTCTTAACTTATAAATAATATAATTGGGAGTATTGTGTTATATATCTTATTCAAATAAATACCCATTTGATTTTTAATTTTTAAGTAAAATAATTATAACCATATCCTTTTAAATAATTATTTATATGTTTCTTAAACATTAAGTAATTTAATTGTGAGTAATATGGGTTGGAATATTTTCTCTAATGGAATAAATGCTACTAATAATTTGATTTAAGATATTGTGCAGGTATTAAAGTAACAAATCAATTCAAGACTGCAAATAGGATCAGGAGATCCAAATCAAATCAAGTTAGCAAATTAAATCTGCCAGGTTTAGGAGCAAATTGATGATTTTCGCAACTACAGAGAGAAGACAATATTTTCAAGATTTTATCGTCAGAAAGAGTTCCTAAAATCACGAGAAGAAATTGGGAAAAAATTGGAGCATTAAAGCCATAATCATGCGGCTAAACCGCCGCACATCAAGGTCAACCTGCAACTAAACCACCGCTCAATCTGAGCCGTTCAATCCAACATTTCAGGGGCTAATTTGTATTATCATGTACATCGACTTAGATGCTAGGGTTTCAGATTCTAAGGCATATATAAAGGACAGAGAGGTGGTCTAAGAGAGTATTTAGGGTTTAATGTTTAAGTTTTAGAATTTTGTTTAGTTTTAGTTTCTTCTTTATTTCGTTAGCCATTCAAATTCTGTATGAAACTTCAAATTATGAATAAAAGATAGTTATTTTATTTCTTATCTCTTTTAATTTCTGCAATTTAATTCTCCGCACTTTAATTCTTTGCAACTTTATTTTATTACTCTTTAATTATTTAGACCGTAGATTTAATGATTTTCTTTATGGGTTTTATTTTTCCCCTTTTTCTTTCTGAATGTTTTTAAAGCAGTGATACTCAAAGACGCTCCTTGCTTTCGTGAGAGCCCTAGTAGTTAGCCTGTCTCTCTTATTACTTCTTCTCTTTTCTTTTCATTTTAATTGATTTCAACGAGCGAGTAATTTCTTACTTGTTGGGGTTCGGAGGAGAGGGTAGTTTAATTGATGGAAAATTACTTTAAATTCTTTTTATAATTTTTATTGCTTTATAAACATTAATCAAATGAAGTCTTAACCCTCTTATTTAGGCGCACTCTCAATTCATGAAAATTGCGACCTCGATCTGAGTTTAGTTAAGGTTGCTTTGATTGAAGGCTTTAGCGTAATAACGATCAATGGAGAGACAAGGGTAAATAGAGGGAATCTTTAGTACCCCTCTTAGCATCCTAATCTGCATTCATCATTATTCCTCTAGCACTAATTAATTAAAAAGATAAAAAGAATATTTTTTTATAAAAAACCCATATTTTAAACTACCCAATCCAAAAAACCCTACAAGCCATTCTCTTATAAAGTATGCAAATCTCTTTTGTATAAAACGACAAAAATCCAACCTTTCTTCTATTAACTCGTCAAAACAAGATAAGTAATTCACTATCTCCCTGTGAACGACCCGTACTCACTATCGGCTAGCTATTTGCGACACCGTTATTGATTGCGGTATTTGGGACTCTTTAAAACTCAATTTTTCACAACAATCAGGACCTTATAATACCATCAAGTGATAAATCACCCAATAAAAAATTGCTTTGTATTCAAGAATTGGGTTGAAGAACAATACCGACAAGGCGGGTTCATACTGACCGATAGTTAGAGGGTAAACCCGCTACGGAAGCATAAGCTAAAGAAAGCCTATGCCATCAGATTGGGGCCTATTCGATCCAGAAAGCAAAAGCGAACACATACCTGCTACACAATAAGCCTCTCAAATAAGGGAGAAGATGAAGATATGCCTGAGCTTTTCAGATACTTCGCAAATAAAGACGAGGAAATTTCAAAACTGCTACTGGCACCAAAAGAGCTGGAAGATGGGATACACACCACGGTAGAAAATTTAAAGAAAATCGACTTGGGAACGGAAGATGATCCGAGATCAACATTTGTCAGCGAGTTGCTATCCAAAGAACAGGTAGCTACTTTGAAGGCGGTACTCAGAAAGTATCAAGATTGCTTCACCAGGAATTATTCCGAGATGCTGGGTTTCTATCCAAACATAGCAGTGAACAAACTGGCCTTAACGCCGGGAATAAAACCTGTAAAGCAGTCACCGAGAAGGATGCGGCTTGAACTCGATATAAGCATCAATGCAGAAGTCAAGAAGCTAAAAGAATCCAGCTTCATCCATGAAGTACAGTATGCCCTAGAGGCTATTATTGTATTAGTATACATGTGGATGCTTAGACATATATATGTACAGGACAGTAGTACTCGATATGATAGTATGCTATCTGGTTTGTCTTTAGCTTAACATCTGCATATGTTTTACTTGTTATTACGTATCATTCATATATGTTGATAAAAATAGTAAGATCATTGATAGACTACCTGCGTTGTGATGGTGATCATACTTATGGGAGCTGGGTAGTCGGTACGCACATTCTTAAATTGTCCCTAGTCGTGGGAGTATCGAGACTGGGCATCGATATTCCGGAGTAGACTACTGTATATGTTTCTAGACCCCGACGAGGGGTGATGGTACAGTCCCGCAACCATTGGTCTTTTTCACCTATGATCGTATACAGGTGCTCACTGGGGGTGAGTTCACCGGACGGACTCGCCGAGAACTTCCAGATGGTACTATACCTATCATCAGGTGGAAGTTCTCAGGTGACATGAGTACAGATTAGTCTTTGGACCTGATATCGTCAGTTGTCTCATGTGGGTTCCTACTGTTCTTTGATCACTACCCTACTAAGGCGTGCAAACAGGTTTTGGTTGGGTACAGTCTCGAGCCACATGGAGGCAGTGAGCGATTGTCGGGGATTCGTCTCTCCCGGTATAGGGAGTTGATATCGCACTGTGTTTGATCGGTCAGGACCATAAGACCTTGGCCAAGGAAATTGGGATTTAGTGAGAGGCTGATCAGTAGTTTTCCGGATTGGTCCCGAGCCGCATCAGCATGAATTATTGGGTTATTAGGGTCTGATGTTTACCACCCCCAAGACCCGGTATGCGATACTCTCAGACGAAGAGACCGGACTGTACAGATATTGTCACAGATAGGCTTGGTAGGGATCCGGATGACTTTGCTCGTCGGCCTTCCTTTTCGACAGGTACCCGGGTAGCCATTACGCAAAGCTAGTGCCGCTGACGTGCTTGTGTTTATGGATTTATCCAGTAACTCACTGCAGGCGTACTGTCGAGTCTTTAGAGTCCCACACAGAGGGTTTTCCTGGTTCATACGAAATGATGTAGTAGCCGTATTGGATACATGCTGGGTTCCGATCGATTGATGTACTTTGTACCCGGACTTTCGATCGGACAGTTGGTAATACTAGTCGGCTCAGGTTTGAGCCAGATTATTAAATCAGGTATTGATTTGATAATTTATATATATGTGTTTCGATATGTATATTTTAGTATTACGTTCTTCGTGTTATTCTATCTCTTTGGGCATTCGTGTTTTTATCCGAATGCAGGTATGTATATACAGTAGACTGTAATCCATATTTTACTACGGATAATCTTCTAGAAGGTGGACATCTCATCATGGATTTTTCCATTTATTAATAAATGGACATGAAGTGGAAATTGAAGGACAAGGGGGGTATGGTGAGAGCCATGGCTTCATAGTTGACAAATGAATTCTTTATTCATTTGTGGCAACTATTGAAACATTGCTACACTTGTTTATTGATAGAAATTCATACACAAAACAATTGTGATTGAATTTCTCTCACATACTTGCTCATTTTCATTCTTGCTCTCACCATTTGCATAACTCTCCTACCCTTCTCTTGAGCTCCTCCACCTTCATTATCTTTCTCTTCTCTACACTCTCATGTATTGAGAAACAAGAGAAGAGGCAAGATAGAGATAGTAGAACATATAGAACTCCACACTACATCCTAGAAAACTTGGATTAGCAATCCAAGTTCTCTAGTTGCTCTTATTTATACTTAGTTAGGAGCTAGAGCCATGGATCATATACCTCGGGTGGATCATCTACGACAACGGAGGACCGGAGAACAAGCTCGATCCCGGAGAATCGATGGAGCGGGAAAAGAAGATCAAGCATGTTCAAGATGGCCACTAGGAGCACATGATGAAGAAAGAAAACCGAAAGACACGGATCGTTTGGTGAGGCTTTCTTATCACAGGAGATAGCACTCCTAGTTTAGCTAGTTAGGTTTATGGAAAGATCCGGTTTTATGGGTTATTCTAGCACCTTTTTAAACTTGTAAGAAAATTTTTGTTCCGCAAACCGCCACGTTTGATGGCTTGGGCGGTAGGGTAACCCAACATAGTATCAGAGCCACCCTATAAAACCTATACTGGCTAGTTTTGACTTGTTTAGAATATCAATCGACCGAAGTTTTCTAAAACAACAAATCCATATCATGGTTTCTGTCGATTTTTTAAAGTGGTCAAAAAATCATTTTCAGTGTATCAAAAAATCGTGCAGGCATTTTTAAGACTCCAGAAGAAATTTGAATGCACGATCCCTCCGTAACGCCACGGAAACGCGGCATAACAAGCTTGTTTGCCACGGTTGAGCATTCGTATTAGGGCTTCCATGCACAATTTTTCTTCTGGGTGTCTTATGTTTGGAATTGTGGTTTTTGGGATGTTTAGTTCATAGGCCCAGATTTGTTTGAGTACTGGATTAGCACTCGGAGCCTATTAGGAAAAGTTTAGTCGATCAAAATTTTAAAATACGTGTGATTATCAGTACTTAGTTTAGCATCTGCGACCGTGAATGTCATTTGATCGGTATATCCTGTCTATTTACTATATGTTCTTTTAGATGGGTTTGCGAACATGATATTCACGTTGATGTTCTGTGATTGTGCTGATATTGTGGTTGGATTGTCGTGGTGGATAGCCGGTGGTGCAATGGTTTAGTACAGTTTATATTCATTTATACGTTTGTTATTGCGGGGCGAGCATCTGACATGTGGACAGCCGTTTCTGCCGTATTGTATATTATTTTATTGGGGCACGACCGGGTTGAGGTCGATGTCACCTTTGTACATATATTTTTATTTTCTGTACTAGGACTACCCCACGGTTGGGTGCACAAATAGCCGGGTTCTAGAGGGCAACAGGCCTGGATCTCATGGCGTTAAGACGGAGGGAGCTTCACTCTAGAATTGGCGGGCTATTCACCGCATTCGTAAGAGGTATAGGTATAACCCACGGAGGGGCGCTCAAGTTACCGGGTCACGTGAAGGGCTGGGTAGCCCATTCACTTTGTTGATTGGGGTTGCCTCACTTCTGGGATTGGCGGGTTACATTCCATGCTCGTATGGATCAAGTTTCCATTGCACGGGCTATCCACACGACCGGGAAGGTCGAGTCTCATTTGCGGCTCAAGTGAAATCCGGGGCTCCAAGATTATCCACCATTCTGTGTTGCTTGCTGAAATTCTGTGTTGTTTCTTATATCATGCCTGGGATGAATGTTATATATATACTGGTAGATATTGTATATATTTTGCACCCGCGCTAGTCCAACCCCCTCTCTGTCGTTAGTTAAGTAAGCTAACGGGTGATGACAGGGCCCGGTGGCTAATGCGGATGGCATATACGTACATTGTATTTTCGTTCTTTTGTGGTGTGATAGGATTTAATTGATTGGACCGCATTAATTTTGATTAATGCAAGATAATAAACCTAAAAGATCTTGTTAGAACAAATTTCGAAAAACTATAGTTATATTCTTTCGCTTTGCATAGTGGTATTCGATGAATATCCAGTCTCTCATTCTAGGAGGCAAGAGCCGAGATCCCTTCACGAGGAGTGACCTCTTGAGCAAAACTCTATATTGTAGATTACTCGGTTTTTTCAAAACCATAAGTTTTCAAAAGCAGAGCCTAAACCACTCCTTTTTTCAAGACCGCTCAGGTTCCTTCAACTATATCAAGTTCATTACGTTAAAGGGTTTTTCTCCAAAAACCCAATTGTAGCCCTCCGTTGTTTTCTACAAGTACTACTTAGTATTCGAGCTATGTATTTTGGCATTGTCAAGGCGTAGTGATCGATAGCTGAGTATTGCTTATTTGTAGCTTTGTTTCTGATTATTTAGGATAGTCGCATAGCTAAGTTGGCATTGTCAAGGGTTATGCGGGTGGGTCTACGTTAATCATGAAAATGACGGGCCAAACTTGACTAGCGGCTTATGATATGTTGGTATTGTCAAGGTCATAAAGTCGTTAGGGGCAAAAACCCCATCTGGAGTTTCATATTTACAGGAAACTTGCTAGTGTTGCATATCTTCTGGAGTGTGTTGAATAGAGTGGCTTCCATCTAGATTATCACGTGATGATAGTTGGATATTGATCCCACTGATGAGTAGGATTACTCCTGGGAGATTATTTCACTTAACAATCATTGCTATAAATGAAGTAGGTGTCTAGAACGGTGTTAGCGGGGCTACACCTTCAGGGAAAAGAGGTTATGTAATTAAGAAACTTCGTAAAAGCGTTGGAATACCTCCTTTGAAGTACTGACACCATCCTGGACGAAAGGTTAAGCAAGTATTGTAACGTGCGATTAATCCCAACTTATTCTTCTTTTAAGGTTTGAAGAAGAATTCAAGGAAACAATGGGAGACATCCTGATTAGATAAACTAATAACCAATCTAATCTTGCAAGAGCGCACGCTAAGTGTTTCTTTTCTCTCTCTCCCGGTAGCAACCAATTCACGCCCTAATCAAGATAATAAAATGTATGGCTTGACCGATCCGAATTCTTATTTGGGGCTGGGGAACGTCAGTTCGGCTCTAAACTATGACAGTAGTCATGAATATGAGCAAGGGAAAGATGATTGTATGAATTCCTTGATGAGCTCATCGAAGAAGAAGCATACTAATGCGTCTACTTCAGGTGTTCTTTTTATTGAGAACTGCTTTTCGGTCAGTCCTACCTCCTGGGTACTAGATAGCAGATCAGAATATCATATCTGTAATTTATTACAGGGACTTAGAAAAGGTAGGATGGTTGGACCTAGTGATATGTCCCTCAGAGTAAGGAACAGAGCACAAGTTGATGCCTCTGCCATCGGTGAATATCACCTAGCATTGCCAAATTGCAATACTATGATTTTGAACAATTGCTATTATGTGCCTTCCATGGTTGGCAACATCATATCAGTTTCTTTACTTGATAAAGATGGATATAAGTTTGTTCTTGATAGAAATATCATGAACATTTACCTTAATTAGGTATTGGTTGCAGAGGATACACTGTGTAATGGTATCTATGTTCTTAATCAAAACACATTTCTCAGTATAAAAAACACACGCAAGAGGAAGAGTTCAGAAGTGAACGAATCTTACTTGTGACATTGTAGACTTGGTCATATCGGAGAGAAAAGACTAAGTAAGTTGCATAAAGATGGACTTTTGGATATGTTCAAATTTTCATCTTATGAAACTTGTCAGTCTTGTCTCAAGGGAAAAATGACCAAATCTCCGTTCACCAGACACGGAGAAAGAGCAGCAGAGCACTTGGTACTCATACATAGTGATGTATATGGTCCAATGTCTATACATGCAAGGGGCGGGTTCTCATACTTCATCACATTCACTAACGATCTCTCTAGGTTCGGATATGTGTATCTCATGAAACACAATTCTGAAGTTTTTGAGAAATTCAAAGAATTCAGAAACGAAGTAAATAACCAGACTAGCAAAAGTATCAAGACCCTCCGATCTGACACAGGAGGGGAGTACTTAAGCACGGAATTCCTAGAATACCTAAAAGAGAATGGAATTCTCTATCAGCTTACTCTTCCGTATACACCACAGCACAACAGTGTATTGGGGCGGAGGAATCGTACCTTATTGGATATGGTTCGCTCCATGATGAGTAACGCCGAGTTGCCTCTTTCATTTTGGGGACATGCGCTTCAGACAGCAGCATATCTATTGAATCAGATTTCATCCAAATCTGTGCCTAAGACTCCATATGAAATATGGAGTAGTAAAAGACCGTATCTTGAACGTATTAAGATATGGGGTTGTCCGGCCTATGTAAAAGTACAAAAAACAAACTTCAGGCACGGTAAGTTTTATGCAAGTTTGTGGGATATCCTAAAATTTCTTTGGGATATCTGTTCTACCACACTGAGGATCAGAAAGTGTTTGTTGCTCGTCGCGCCACCTTTTTAGAGCGACAATTTCTTGCAAAAGAAATAAGTGGGAGCACGGTAGAACTGGATGAAATGTCAGAACCATAAACTCAAACTGAGGATTTGGTAGAACCTCAAGATTTAGATGTCCCTGTCGAACCACAGCCACTCTGCAGAACTAGTAGGATATCTTATCCGCCTGAAAGATACTACGGTTTTCTCATAGACGGGGATCAAGAGGATTGTATCTTAGAAGAAGATAATTCTACTAGTATCAAGCAGGCCATTATCAGTAGGGACTCTGATAAATGGCTGGATGCTATGCGGTCTGAAATGGAGTCCACGTACACCAAAGTATGGACCTTGGATATTGCTCCATCTAGGGTAAAACCCGTTGGATACAAATGGATCTACAAAAATAAATTTGGTGTAGATGGGCAGGTGGAAACCTATAAGGCTAGACTTGTTGCAAAAGGTTTTCGTCAAAGACCAGGTGTGGACTATGACAAAACCTTTTCTCCAGTAGATATGCTCAAATCCATTCTGATCCTACTTTGAGATCTGGCAGAAGGACGTAAAAACGGCTTTTTTGAACAAAAGTTTAGAAGAGTGTGTTTATATGGATCAACCGGAAGGTTTCGTAGACAGTGGGAGCAGCGGGAAGGTGTGCAAATTTCTTAAATCCATTTATGTATTAAAGCAGGCATCACGGAGCTGGAACATCTATTTTGATGAAACAGTCAAGGGATTTGACTTTATCAAGAACGAGGACGAGCCATGTATATATAAGAAGATTGTAGGCCGAACTGTCGTATTCCCAGTCTTGTACATAGACAACATTCTTTTGATAGGAAATGATATTCCTATGCTACAATCGATCAAGTTGTTCTGTCACAAAGGTTCTCCATGAAGGACCTGGGTGATGCCTCGTACATTCTGGGGATTAACATCTACAGAGATATATCCAAAAGATTACTGGGACTTTCACAGTCCAGGTACATAGTGACCATACTAAAGAGATTTAGTATGGAAGATTCCAAGTGCGGTAACATACCTACATTGCACGGAATTACCCTCTCTAAAGAGATGTCTCCCAAGACCGATGAGGAGAGGGTTCGCATGAGCACTATACCCTACGCTTCGGCGGTAGAATTTATAATGTATGCGATCCTATGTACCCGACCGGATGTAGCTTACGCGCTTAGCGTGGTGAGCCAGTATCAGTCTAACCCAGGTGAGAACCACTGGACGACTGTTAAGAACATTCTTAAGTACCTGAGGAGGACTAAAGAACCGTTCCTGGTATTCGGTAATGGGGAACTCCAGGTGGAGTCTTTTACCGATTCGAGTTTCTAGAGTGACAAGGATGACAGCAAGTCTGTCTCGGATTTTTTGTTTACCCTCAATGGAGGGGCGGTCTGTTGGAAGAGTTCCAAACAGGACACCGTCGTAGACTCGTTGATGGAGGCTGAATATATTGCTGCCAACGATGCCACAGAAGAAGCCGTCTGGATTAAGAAGTTCATTACTGAACTTCAGGTGGTTCCATCCATTGTTAACCCAATACCTGTGTATTGAGACAACGATGGAGCAATGGCTTTAGCAAGGGAACCACGGTCCCATTAGAAATCCAGGCACATCTTGAGGCAATATCACCTGATCAGGGAGATCATTGATCGCCGAGAGATCGAGGTGTGGAGAGTGGACATAAAAGACAACACTGCGGATCCTTTCACCAAGGCCCTTCATCAAGCACAGTTTAAGAGACTTTTTGAGATGTTGGGTATGTGGTACGCCAACAGAAGGCCTTAGAGCAGAACTTGGGTATCCGGTACGCCAATATATATGGCCTTAGTGCAAGTGGGAGATTGTTGGATATGTATGTCCTAGAGGCCATTATTGTATAAGTATACATGTGGATACTTGGATATATATATATATATATATATATATATATATATATATATGTACATGACAGTCTTGCTCAATATGATAGTATGCTATCTGTTTTGTCTTTATCTTAACATGTACTTATGTTTTACTTGTTATTACGTATCATTCGTACATGTTGATAAAGCCCATAGGATCATTGCTAGACTACCTGCGTTGTGATGGCGATCATACTTGTGGAAGCTGGGTAGTCGGTCGCACATCCTTAAATTGTCTCTAGTCGTGGGAGTATCGAGACTGGGAATAGATATTCTGGAGTAGACTAATGTATACGTTTCTAGACCACAACGAGGGGCGATAATACGGTCTCGCAACCATTGGCCTTTTGCTCCTAAGATCGTATACAGGTGCTCACTGTGGGTGAACCGGACGGACTCGCCGAGAACTTCCAGATGGTACTATACATATCTTCAGGTGGAAGTTCTCAGGTGACATGAGTACAGGTTAGTCTTTGGACCTGAGATCGTTATTTGTCTCGTGTGAGTTCCCACTGTGCTTTGATCACTACCCTACCATGGCTCTACTGAGTTGTGCAAACAGGTTTTGGTTGGGCACAGCCCCGAGCCACATGGAGGCAGTGAGCGATTGTCGGGGATTCGTCTCTCCCGGTATAGGGAGTCGATATCGCATTGTATTCGATCGGTCAGGACCATAAGAACTTGGCCAAGGCAGTTGGGATTTACTAATAGGCTGATCAGTAGTTTCCCGGATTGGTCCTGAGCCACATCAGCATGAATTATTGGGTTATTAGGGTCTGACTTACCACCCTCTAGACCCAATATGCGATACTCTCAAACGAAGAGACCGAACTGTACGGAGATTGTCACGGATAGGCTCGGTAGGGATCCAGATGAGTTTGCTCGTCGACCTTCCTTTTCGACAGGTACCCGGGTAGCCGTTACATACAGCTAGTGCCACTGATGTGCTTGTGGTTATTGATTTATCCAGTAACTCACTACTGGCGTACTGTCGAGTCTTTAGAGTCCGATATAGAGGGTTTTCCTGGTTCAGGCAAAATGATGTAGTAGCCGTATTGGATACGTGCAGGGTTCCAATCGATTGATGTACTTTGTACCCGGACTTTCGATCGGACATTTGGTAATACTAGCCAGCTCGGTTTGAACCGGATTATTAAATCAGGTATTGATTTGATAATTTACATATATGTGTTTTGATATGTATAATCTAGTATTACGTTCTTCATTTTATTCGATCGCTTTGTGGATTTGTGTTTTTATCCGAATGCAGGTATGTATATATAGTAGACTATAAACCGTATTTTATTATGGATAACCTTTTAGAAGGTGGACAACTCATCATGTATTTTTTAATTTATTGATAAATGGAAATGAGGTGGAAATTGAAGGAAAGGGGGGTAAGGTGAGAGCCATGGCTTCAATAGTTGACAAATGAATTCTTTATTCATTTGTGGCAACTATTGAAGCATGGATACACTTGTATATTGATAGAAATTCATACACAAAACCACTGTGATTAAATTTCTCTCACAAGCTTGCTCATTTTCATTCTTGCTTTCACCATTTGCATAACTCTCATCCCCTTCTCTTGAGCTCCTCCACCTTCATCATCTTCCTCTTCTCTACACTCTCATGTGTTGAGAAACAAGAGAAGAGGCAAGATAGCGATAGTAGAACACATAGAACACCACACTATATCCTAGACAACTTGGATTAGAAACCCAAGTTCTCTAGTTGCTCCTATTGATTCTTAGTTAGGAGCTAGAGCCATGGATCACATCCCTCAGATGGATCATCTACGACAAAGGAGGACCAGAGAACAAGCTCGATCCCGGATAACCGGTGGAGCGGGAAAAGAAGATCAAGCATGTTCAAGTTGGATACGAAGAGCACATGATGAAGAAAGAAGACCGAAGGACACGG
The DNA here is from genome assembly GCA_030015575.1 of Agapanthus africanus. Taxonomy (NCBI): domain Eukaryota; kingdom Viridiplantae; phylum Streptophyta; class Magnoliopsida; order Asparagales; family Amaryllidaceae; genus Agapanthus; species Agapanthus africanus. Next base: position 151,118,302 of record JASDDO010000026.1, on the reverse strand, counting down.
ATCATATAATGAGGCTTTATTATCACAGTAGATAGCACTCCTAGTTTAGCTAATTAGGTTTATGGAAAGATCTGGTTTTATGGGTTATTCTAGCGCCGTTTTAAACTTGTAAGAAAATTTTTGTTCCGCAAACCGCCACGTTTGATGGCTTGGGCGTTAGGGTAACCCAACAATCCATAAAGTATAGTATCCCGACTAGATCGTTAATATTGTTCCCGAGATGAAAAAGAATAGAGCAGTACAGATCTGTGTGGACTTCCGGGACCTAAACAAGGCATGCCCGAAAGATGATTTCCCCGTACCAGTTACCGAGCTAATGATTGACAACACCTCCACTCACGAGGTATTCTCATTTATGGATGGACCTTCAAAATACAATCAGATAAAGATGGATCATGAAGACCAAAAGTACAATCCTTCCACACACCATTGGGTGTATTCTGCTACAAGGTGATTCCATTCTGCTTAAAGAAAGCTATGGCGACATATTAAAGACCGATGAATAAGATCTTTGATGACCTTTTTCATGAGATAGTCGAATGCTACATCGATGGCCTTATGGTCAAAAGTAAGTCCCACGAAGAGCACCTGAAGCATCTCAAGATCTTCTTCGAGCGTCTCCGGAAGTATAACCTAAAGATGAACCCTCTGAAATGCGCATTTAGAGTCTCTTCCAGAAAATTCCTAAGGTTTATCATCCACCACCTAGGGATCGAAATCGACCCTTCCAAAATCAGGGCCATTAAAGAAATGCCCCTACCAAGAAGCCTCAAGCAGCTGCGATCGCTCTGAAGAAAGCTCGTGTATATCCGACGATTCATCGCCAATCTCTCTGGAAAATTTCGTCCATTCAGCCACCTTATGAAGAAAGGAACTCCCTTTATATAGGACCAAAAATTCCAGAAAACATTGGAGGAAATTTAGCAATATTTGTAAAATCCACAGGCATTAGCCGCCCAGTGAAGGGAAAGCCCCTCATCCTATATACAACTGCACTTGATGGTTCTTAGGCTCACTATGGGCACAAAAGAATGACCAAGAAAAAGAAAGGGCTTTATACTATCTAAGTTGAGCCCTGCTGGGAGAAGAAAGCAATTACTCCCTAAGAGAGAAGCATTGCATGGCGCCGATATTCGAAATCATGAAGCTCAGACATTACGTCTATAGGCGCATGAAGTCCACCTTATATCGAAGGTAGATCCCCTCAAATACCTTATGATAAGAGTTATACTGACAGGGAGGCTCGTCAAATAGGACCTTCTGCTCATGGAGTTTTTAATAAGTTATCGCCCTCTCAAAGCGGTAAAAGGACAGGGCATCGCCAACTTTCTTGTTGAACATCATGTCCCAATCGAATCTCCCTTAAACTGCGAGCTGTCGGATGAACATGCATTCAACGCAGTCATGGAGAAAGAAGAAGAAGAAGAAGAAAAGTTCCAATGGGAACTCTATTTCGATAGAGCATTTTCAATAAAAATGCGAAAGAGGAACCTTCCAGCACGCAGGGCTAGAATAGGCCTCATTTTTGTCACTCCACAGGGTAGAATAACACGCTATGCAATCTCGTTGACATAGCCTAGGATCAACAACAAAGCGGAATATGAAGCTTTCATAGTCGGTCTCGAAATCACGATCGAGATGGGAATCAAGGGTCTCCATATATACAGGGATTCTCAGCTAATCGTCAGTCAAGTCAATAGCGATTATAAGACATGCAAGCCAGAGCTGAAAAAATATGGCGAATAGGTGCAAAAACTACTGTTATAAATCCCATCATATACATTGGAGAACATGCCGTGTATGGAAAACAGAAAAGTGGATGCGTTAGCCTAGTTGGCCAAATAATTGGCAAATGAAAATCTTCACGATGTAAGGATTATTGTCTAAAGCCGCAAGCTCCTAACACCAGAAAAAATAACTTCGGAACCTCCAAATGAAGCATCCAAAGAAAATTCCCTTCAAACAGAAGAAAAGGAAGACTGGCGGGAAGTCTTCGTAAACTACTTCAAGTCCCAACAAATGCCTGAAGACGCATCATAAAGACACCAGCTCATGAAATGGGCTTTGTCTTTCGCTTTCATCGATGGCACATTATACAAAAGCTCCTTTGATTTCGTGTAGCTAAGATGCCTAGGACCGAAAGAAGCCAAAAAGGTCATCCAAGAAATTCATGACGGGATTTAAGGATCTCATCAACGTGGTCCGAAGATGAAGCTAAAGATCAAAAGAATGGGCTATTACTGGCCCACGATGATTCAAGATTGCATCGAATATGCAAAACGGTGCTACTCATTCCAAATACATAGGGATTTCAACCACCAACATCCTAATCCGCTGCATCCAACAATAGTCAGCTGGTCGTTTGAGATGTGGAGGACAGATATAGTAGGCCCTATTGAACCGCCATCGTAAAAAAGGAATCGGTTCATCTTGGCCACTATCGACTACTTCTCCAAATAGGCAGAAGCAATGCTATTAAGGGAAGTGAAGACGGAGAATATCCTGCACTTCATCAAAACTCATATGATCTATCAGTTTAGAGTCCCAAGAAGAATAATCTCGTACAACGGACTTGCGTGAAACCGCATAATTAGCCGCTTCGTACAACAGCATAAGATAGATTGGAGATACTTGATTGGATGCAAAAAAGTGTGTCTATGTATGTTGTAAATAACCGCAATCAAGACAGTGTCACAAATAGTTAGCCACGATGAGTACGGGTCATCCGCAGGGAAACGCGAATTTCTTTTCTTATTTTAGACGAGTTGATAAAAAAGAGGATGGGTTGTTGTCGTTTTAAACTAAGATGGATAGAAAATTTTATAATAAAAAGGCTTGTTGGGTTTATAGGACTTAGCAGTTAATGGATGGATATTTAGAAATGTCTCTTTTTATCTTTTAATAGTTTAAAATTTAGAAGGATTGCGATGAATGTGGATTAGGGGTTCTTGGAGAGAATTAGGGTTTCTCACTACTGCCCCTTGTCCTTCCATTGATCTCTATTAATCTCAATCCCTTAACAAAACAAGTGTTTAACTAATCTCAAATCATGGTCGTGACTATCATTAATTGATAGCGCGCCCGATAAGAAAATTAACATTTATTTTGCTAAAGTTTATAAACATTAAAATGTCAAAAGAAGTTAAAAGATATTTCATCCATTATTCTACTTTATCCTACAAACCCTAGCAAGTAAGAAATTACTCGCTCATGGTTAGTAGTAAAAGAAAGGTTGAAAATGAATGAAATCATAATTAAAAGTATAGAAAAGTAATGCGTAAAATTAATGCGCAAAAGTAATGCGGAAAGTAAATACAAAAAGAATTAAAACAAAAACTACCTTTATTAATCAACTATTGCATTACAATTTTTCTCCTTCAAAAGTAAATTACAAGAACCCTAGTTTCGCTCTAGATCTCTCTCTTTATGAAGGTAGATGAATAGATGATTATATGGTATATAATATGGGATTAAGAGATATGATATGATGATTCAAATCCACAGCTCTTGGTCTTTTATATAATCTCTAAAACTAGAAACCCAAGATGCCATATGGGAGTAGATGTAGTTATGATCATGCCCCCATAATCCCATATCTAACGGCCACTAAAGTATAGCGGAGCCGCTGCCCATTACCACGTCTGACAGCGGTTCCGCCGCCATATTGATGGTTCAGGTCTTGGGATCTTTTATGGCTTTTCTTCTTGATATTTGGAGATCCTTTTGATATATAAATTCTGAAAATATTACTCTGAGTCTCTACCGTTGCTAGATTCCTCGATTTGCTTCTAAAATTTGGCAGATTCGATTTCGATATCCCGATTTGACTTGGATCTCCTACATAGATTTTAGACCTGAGCTAATACCTGTAAAATATCTCAAATCAAATTATTAGTAGCATTTGGTATTTTTGAAATATTATTCCAACCATTTATATGATATAATATCTTAAGAATATTGATTAGGAATATTTGATATGATATGCATATTTTATTTAAATATTATATGCATATATTTTACTTAATTATATTAATTATAAATGAAGAAACATATGATAATAATATTTTTACAAATAAAGCCACATATATTCTTTATTTATAATTAACACCTTTTAGCACTTAACAATAATAGGGAAAATGTCCACTCAAATGTGCAATATATTTGACTAATCAAATACCCCAAAACTTATATTTGATCGTCCCGAGCAAACTATTTATTAAAAATAAAAAAACCTAGCACATTTTCGTAGGCAACACGATTGCACTTAACTCGTGCAACAAGCCTTTAAATCTCTAGGTGTCTCCAGTAGGAGGAGTGTTGTCTCCTGAGGGTTTTCAGCAGATTTCACCCACAAAATCCCATAATAAAAGAAAGAAGATGAAGGTTATATACAAAGATAAGAAACATATAAAAGAAAAAACTTGAAAATAAGACTTTCAAACTACACTAGCTTTTTAGTTGCCATGAACCCTATCTTGATAGTCTTGAAAGATGCTAGAAATCGCATCATCTCTCAATAAAACATCGGCTTTAGTCTTCCTCCCTATCTCTCCTCCAAATATCGATCATATACCCCTACATGTGTGTAAAAGACATCACTACACTTGGAGAATTCAATTCAAGCTATCATACCCTTTATCCATATATCTTAGTACCTTTTAGTCGGTGAATGTTTTAGATGGATTTGCTCACACATTCTTCATGCGACTGTTAATACTTCTTGAGGTACTAACTAACCAATTACCAAATGTGCTCACTTATTTAAAGCGTAGCAATATCCAAGTCTTGCAACACCTAAAGCTTATCAGTGACTCCCAAACCAGTCGGTCTAAGGCACTAGGTGATAAGGCACCCTCGCTATATTTTTTATGCTGCCTTAAGTAATTACAAAACCAGTGTTTATTTTTCTTCACCATATATATTTTTTGTATCATTTATATTTTTGTTAATTTATATAATTTTTTACCTTCATACTAAGGCTTTTCGAAAAGAGCATTTCAAGGTATTCTCTACTATCCCAAGTTTCAAGACGTGTGCAAGTGGGTATATTAGGATATCAACATTCAGAAGTTTGGACTCAAGAATAGGGACTGTTTTCCAGACTTATTTATATCTGCAGATTAGTAATTCCTTCATCCTAGTAACTCTTGGAACAACAGCTCATGACTACATATTAATAGTTTCATTTTAAAACATCTAATTTTTATGTATTTCTTTAATCTCTTCCTATCTTTCATATGTATTTTTCACTTTCTAACTTTTATTTTCAAAAAAAATTTTAGTCCTTTTATTTTTATAGTATAATGCAAAATGAACAAGCATAAACCTCCCCCCAAAACTTTTTGCAGCAATGTCCTCACTGATTTCATCCTTTAAACTCAAAACCTATAGACTTGGGAGGAAAATTTCTCAATGATTAGTAAAGGGGACAAGAGTTAATGACAGTGAAATCCTCCCCAAAACTTGTTTTTGGCTCACAATCATGCAAAAATTTCTTTTCTTTTCAAGAGCCAATATATTTCTTTCTCCCCCCCCCTCTAAACTTGATTAAAACAGTGTTTTTATTACTAAGAATTTAAAATCATAAGATGGGGGTAAATATTATCGGTCCGCACAAAGCTTTACAAAGACGAAAAGTCAACAACAACCATTCTAATATTTTATCAATATAACACTATGATTGGTAGAAGATCATGTTACAGATAGACATGAAGAAATGGGGAGGAGATAAGAGGAGTAATTGAACGGTTTTACATTCCGGTTGGTAGACACGAAACAGAGATGGTGGATAAAAACGAGAATGTGAAAGATAAGGAATAGGTGGAATATTCGTATTCTCGTATGTGACTAGAAGAAGGGGTGATGGTTCAACTTCTTTGAGTGGAGGTTGATTCATCACAACATCCATGTCTTTAAGAAACACGAGTTCTTCAGCGAAAATATCTTCGAAACTTTCATCGATATTCCGAATGATAATCTCATCGGAAAGAAGAGTATGATACTCGGAATCCATAAAAGGTTCATATCTAGCGTAAGAGATTGACTCGGATAGCCCGACTAACTCATTCGACAAGTCAAACGATTCGGACTCGGGGGTGGACTTGTCGTCAAAAGGGTCCTCACTCGTATAATAAATAGCTAGATCAAACAAAAATACACTATTGGCGTCGAGATCATTATCGTGAAGCTCCTCAAATTAGCAACTGTTGGAAGCTATCTCGTTGACAGAATATATATTAATTATATGAGCAGAAGGTTCGGAGGGTTAACTTCCTACCCTGTAAATGTTAAGCTCAATTGTCATCTTCCCAAAGGACGGGTTCATGGAACCGTTACGACAATTGATTATCGTATTGGAAATTGAGAGAAAAGGTCGACCTAGAATCACCGGAATTTGGTTCCGTAGGTTTGCCACAGGCTGTGTATCTAAAACTATAAGGTGCATAGGGAATATAAATTCCGCGACTTTGATCAATACGTCCTCTAGCTCACCCCTAGACTGGATGATAGATCGATCGGCCATCTGAAGAGTGCAGTGCGTAAGTTTCAACTTTCCTATGCCTAATTGCTCATAAACAGAATACGGGAGCAAGTTAACACTAGCATCTAAATCGAGTAGAGCGCGATTGATGTTTTTACCCCCAATAGTAATAGATATTATAGGACAACTGGGGTCCTTATGTTTTTTGGACACGTGTTGGGTAAGAGCATTGCTCATATTACTCGCTAAGAAAACCTTTTTAGGCACTTGAGTTTTCCTTTTCGTAGTGCATAAGTCCTTTAGAATTTTAGCATAGGATGGAACTTGTTGGATATCATCTAAGAAATGAATATTTATGTTTACTTGCTTAAAAATTTTCACAATCTTCTCCAATTGTGGACTTGGTCTGTTGGGCCTCAACCGGTTTGGAAAAGGAGCTTTATTAAAATGGGTTGGGTCCAACTCTTGTGGAGAAGTTTGTGGGGATTGAATGGATCCCAAAATTGGATTTGGGATGGTTTTAGACGGTAATTCATTCAGGGAAGTGGGCTGAGGGTTCGAGTCTAGTGGAAAACGGAGAATAGGCTCAGAAGAAGATGTTGGATTAGACGAAATAGGAGTACAAGTAGTAGCCATGGTATCATTTGAATTATGAACTTGTTCACCAAACTGCTTATTCAACACTCTTCTCGATCTCAACGTAGTTACGGCACTCACGTTATGATTTTGTTGGTGAAGGAAAATATTTGCGCTTTGTGACTGGCCGGGATTTGGTAGAGATTAAGATGGAAGTTTCTCTTTCTCTCTCACTCATTGCGGCATTCAACTGTGCAATTTGTGGTTCAATCGATTTTATGCTTTCACCGTGGGAAGAAATGTGTTGCATCAGCATTTGGATAGAAGACGTTAAATTAACCGTCGTTTGGGTGGATTGTTTAATAAAAGTTTCTAAGATTCTTTCTAGTGCATAGATTTTATCGGTACCGGCCGTTGGAATATTAGTTTATGGTTGGAATGAATTATTATAAGGGGCAAAGTTGTTGGCCAGATCTTGAAAAGATTACGGTTGAATGGGTTGCTGAATTTGTTGTGGTGACTGTTTTTGTTGTGGAGGAAGTCTTTGATGGTTATTTTGGTTTGAGAACTGATTTTGAGTTTGAGATTGGTTTTGGTTCCAAGAAAAATTAGGATGATTCCTCCATCCCTGATTATATATGGATGAATAAGGATCGTTTCTAGGTTATTGCTGAAAAGCAGCATTGGTTTGTTCATGACCCTGAGATAGAGGATTCAAAGAACATTCTTCCGTTAAATGTGATGAGTCAAAACAACAACCACACACGGTTTTGGAGAGCATAACTTTGTTTAGGGAGGCTGGAGAGAATTTGCTCTCCATAGCTTGGAGTTTCTTTTGCACCGCAGCCATTTCGGCTTTCATTGCGATGGAAGCATCTAGCTGATGGATATCTGCCTTAGATAAAGACGATGTGGTTGGTTTAATTCTCTCCCACTGCAATGTCTATTCGGCATGATCTTCCAGAAATTGCCACGCTTCGCTGTCGTCTTTTGACATGAAATGACATTGACAAATAGTTTCTAGAATTTATTTCGTAGCTAGATTAATACCCTCATACATAATTCGGCAAATTTGCCATCTATCGATTCCGTGATGCGGGCATTGGACAAGGAGATTTTTAAACCGTTCAAAGTATTTCCAAAAGGGTTCGTTGGGAAATTGGGCAAACTGGTTAATCTCGCTCCGAATACGAGCGGTCTTGTGATGAGGATAAAAATTTTTAAGGAATGCTTTAATGAATTCATCTCATTTAGCGATAGAATGTGCGGCGGTGCTATAAAGCCACTTTTCTGCGAGATCGCACAAGATAAAAGTGAGAAGACGTAATCACAGAGCATCCCCTGAGAGTTGGATGGTGCTCATCATTGCACATACATTTTCGAATTTGGTTATAAAAACGTATGCATCTTTAGATTCAAGCCTGTGAAATTTAGGCAACAAGTTGATGATGAGGGGTTTAATTTCGAAATTATCCTTATTGGCTGGTGGAAAAGACAGACACGTAGGAAGGGGTCCGTGTACGGGGTAGCATCGGTCTTGAAGAGAGATGCGTGGTGGATTCTGAGTTTGCACACCTATGTGTGGTGGCAAAGTGGTATTGTTAAAACCCGATGGAGATCCGTCCAACTCGGGAGATGTGGTAGGTGGAGGAGAAATAGAAGATGAAGAAGTATCGACTTCGGTGTCGACAGCAAAAACGCGGACTAGACGGGCACTAGAATCCCGTGTCTAGCCGATCATGGACTAAGCGGGTTTAGTGCATATGGCAGCGTGTGATATGTGTGAGAATGATTTTTAAGAAAGCTTGTTTTGAAAAAAAATATCGAACGTGAGGCTCGACTCAACCAATCATAAAATGCACAATCAATCCCTAGGGCTAGGGTCACTTAGGTCAAGTCACTAGACCGCTCCTACACTTCCTAAGGACAAGACGTAGGATCAATGCTCTACCACTTCCTTATCAATCCTACAGCAACGTTAGTGCCAGGTAAGTGGGAGGTATCAGCTATACGAATCATCGAAATAGCGGGCCTAATTAAGTAACCACTTTCCTTAGTCACACTTGTCTTGACACCATAAGAGAAATGCAGATAAGTAATATATTACCCACGACCTTCCTCTGTCCTAATTGAGTGCGACAGTCCTTAGAGCCTTGGTCTATATATTTTTTTATTAATGTAGGGTGATAGTATGCTCGTTTTTTATTTGTGGGGCCTAGGAAGGGTGATGAAATTCCTACCTAATCTGAATTTGGATTTATTGCCCCTTAATGTCCAGTTTAAGTATGCAAAACAACCCGAAATCAAAACACGCAAAAAGGGTTTTTTTGGTGGCGCTGTTTATAAAGAATCCTGCAGGTAAAATCAGATTATTGGAGTTTTAGAAGAGAGAGAAAGAAAGAGACAATAGGATAATACCAGAGAGTTTTGGGGGCCCAAATCGTCAAAAGAACCGCGGTTCTGCTGCCTAATGAACCCAAGGGCCGAGGTTCCGCCGCTGTTTGGCAAATTCGTTTCCTCATATTTCTTCAGAGCACCCCTATGCTCCTCTGGTCGAAATTGAAAGTCTTCGAATTTCAGTTGGCTTGCTTCAATTACTCTAGATTCCCTTGCAAAAATCTTACAATAATCGTTAAAAACACATGATGCGGTTTTGGTTCTTTTTTATTTTATATTTCTGGTTTTTATAAGAAATCAACCCGAATAACAAGAAAATTAATTACGACCGTTTTCCCGGCAATGGCGCCATTTGATTGGATGCGAAAAAGTGTGTCTATGTATGTTGTAAATAACCGCAATCAAGACGGTGTCGCAAATAGCTAGCCGTGATGAGTACGGGTCGTACTTAGGGAAACGTGAATTTCTTTTCTTGTTTTAGACAAGTTGATAAAAGAAAGGATGGGTTGTTGTCATTTTAAACTAATATGGATAGAAAAATTTGTAATAAAAAGACATGTAGGGTTTATAGGACTTAGTAGTTAATGGATGAATGTTTAGAAATGTCTCTTTTTATTTTTTAATAGTGTAAAATTTAGAGAGATAACGGTGAATGTAGATCAGGGGTTCTTGGAGGGAATTAGGGTTTCCCACTATTGCCCCTTGTCCTTCCATTGATATCTATTAATCTCAAACCCTAAACAAAACAAGTGTTTAGCTAATCTTAAATCGTGGTCGTGACTATCATTAATTGACAGCATGTCCGATAAGAGAGTTAACATTTATTTTGCTAAATTTTATAAACATTAAAATGTCAAAAGAAGTTAAAAGATATTTCATCCATTATTCTACCCTATCCTACAAACCCTAGCAAGAAAGAAATTACTCGCTCATGGTTAGTAACAATTTAAAAGAAAGGTTGAAGATGAATGAAATCATAATCAAAAGTGCAGAAAAGTAATGCGGAAAAATAATGCATAAAGTAAATGTGGAAAGTAAATGCAAAAAGAATTAAAACAAAAACTAACTTTATTAATCAATTATTGCATTACAATTTTTCTCCTTCAAAAGTAGATTACAAGAACCCTAGTTTCGCTCTAGATCTCTCTCTTTATGGAGGTAGATGAATAGATGATTAGATGGTATATGATATGGGATTATGGGATATGATATGATGATTCAAATGCACAGCTCTTAGTCTTTTATATAGTCTATAGAACTAGAAAGCCTAGATGCTATATAGGAGTAGATGTAGTTATGATCATGCCCTTAAAATCCCAGATCCAACGGCCACTAAAGGACCGCGGACCCGCCGCCCATTACCACGTCTGACCACAGTTCCGCCGCCATATTGATGGTTCAGGTCTTGGGATTTTTTATGGCTTTTCTTCTTGATATTTGGAGATCCTTTTGTTATATAGATCTTGAAAATATTGCTCTGAGTCTCTGCCATTGCCAGATTCCTCGATTTGCTTCTAAAATTTGGCAAATTCGGTTTCGATATCACGATTTGACTTGGAGCTCATACATAAATTTCAGACCTGAGTTAATACCTACACAATATCTCAAATCAAATTATTAGTAGCATTTGGTATTTTTGAGATATTATTCCAACCATTTATATGATATAATATCTTAAGAATATGAATATTTGATATGATATGCATATTTTAATATGAATATTTTATTTAAATATTATATGCAAGTATTTTCCTTAATTATATTAATTATAAATGAAGAAACATATGATAATAATCTTTTTATAAATAAAGTTACATATATTCTTTATTTACAATTAACACCTTTTAGCACTTAACAATAATAGGGAAAATTTCTATACAAATGTGCAATATATTTAACTAATCAATACTCCTCCGTCAACAATTCCCAAACCAACAGTCTGACTGAAGCCTTCAATAAAACCTTGACAAAGCTCATCAAAAAGATGCTGTCCATGAATAAAAAGGATTTGCACGAAAGGATATATGATGCTCTTTGGGCATATCGAACGATGTTCAAGACAGCCACGAAAATGACACCTTATGCATTGGTGTTTGGTGCCGAAGCATTGCACTCGCTGGAGTTTGAACTTCCTTCACTGCAAATGGCGATTCAATATGAGATTATAGATGAAAAAATACCCATCTCTGACTTGAAGAACTTGATTCTCTTAACGAAACCAGCCTCGTGGCACAACAAAGCTTGGAAGCCCATCCGGCAAGGATGACCCAGGCATATGAAAGGCTAACGAAACCGAGAACATTTCACAAAGGTGAACTCTTTCTAGTGGTCAAAAGACCGATGATCCCCAACCGTGCAAAATGTGGAAAGTTCGAGCCAAATTATGAAGGCCCGTACATCATCGATAAAGTCTATCAAAGTGGAGCCTACATGCTAATGAACATGCATGGAGAAAGGCCTTTTCGGCCGATAAACGGTCGATTTCTCAAGAAGTACTATGCTCGAAGAGTCGCGACTTGGGTCAATGATATATGATAATGCCTATGTCCGCTTCCTGTCTTCCTAAGTCAAGACCCTAAAAGCTGTACAACCCCACCGGGAAACTATACTCTCTAAATATACTCTGCCATGTGGTTGGTCTTCAAATTGGACACCGTATATAATACATGGGCAATTCACAACAAAGGTTGCACCTTCAAAGGCGCTTGATGGACCGCTGTGTCCCTAAACTAGCATTCTACTCTGCGGTTGGTCTCCGAATCGGATGATGTACACAATACATAGGCAATTCGCAACAAAGGTTGCACCTTAAAAGGCCCAATGGAACGCTATATGCCTAAACTAGCATTCTTCCCTATGTCCAGTCTCTAAAATTGACTACCGTATACAATCCACGAGCACAAACGAGCTATATCATCCCCAAGTCTCACCGGCAAGCGATGTTGGGTCACCAACAGCGAAACTACATCCGAGAGTTCTACCAGCTGTGCAAGGCTGAAAAAAACCGATACATCCATAAGCGAAAAGGACAAGGATGAACACCCGAAAGGGCTCCGTGAGTAAAAGCAGCAGGACTGCCCACGAGTTTGTGAAAACCCAAAAGGACGCAAATTCATAATAAGAAAACACTCTTGTGAGATCTATATGACTCATGAAAGAAAATACACTTAGGGATCCCTAAGGTTATTAAGGAAAAAATACAATTGCGAGATCCTCTCGACTTGCAAGGAGAAAACACTTATGTAAGATCCTTACGACTTAGAAGGGGAAACCCACTTAGGATTCCCCCCGTCTCCTAAGGAAAAATACACCTACGAGATCCTCTCGACTCGTAGGGAGAAAATATATTTACGAGACCCTTACGGCTCATAAATTTGAAAGAAGCCTTAGTTGACAGGGATTTAAATCTGTCTTTTTAGCCACCGTTGCCCAACGAGCAATGGCAAATGAAGAGTCTCTACTAGCACTATGCTTCAGTGTTAGCGGTGCTAATGCCGACCTAAAACTCAAATCTTAAGTTTCCTCAAAAGGCACAAGATGATTCACTCCTGGCACTATTCCAGCTCAACGATGCTGATGCCGAAATGAGCACTAACTCACAACAAAATCAGCGAGTAAAAAAAGCTGAAATGATTAGGCAACTCGTAATAGAAACAGACAGTAAATAAAAAAGAAATGGCCGAAATGATTGGGCAACAGCGAAAAATAGCCAAAATGATAGGGCAAACGCGACTTTCATGATAAGAAAAGCTGAAATGATAGAGCAATCGCAGATATACAAAAAAGAAAAAGAAGAAAAGGGAAATTTTCTGCCGTATAGGGAGGTCAATACTGACTCCTGTATACAATCCACGGACACGAAAAAATGAAGAGGAGCAATATATTCCACCATGCTTTGTCTGATGAAGAATTAAGTCTCAATGGCAATACATACAGCCTGGAGACTATCTCGACATCCAATTTATGCCAGCAAAGTACAAACGCGACGTCAAAAAGGACCAACGGGTCAAAATGAATGCCGGGTAATGGCATATTCCTAGCCCAAGGTCTCGATGGCAGTACATACGTGCCTAAAGACCCTTGGATATCATCTCACCTCAGAAGGATGCAGTTATGACTTCCCTGGGACTCGAAGAAGGAGTCTAACCTCAACGTAAGGCACCATGGTGACGTCTAATGATAAATCATCTGATGACAATATGGATACTCTAGCCTAAGATGATTACTTGAGACGTTGTATCACCACCTCGGAAGGGATTGGAGATACAGAAAGTGCATAGCTACTTGAACCACTACCTATAGGATGCAAATCGGGAAGAAGTTATCTAACGCAACAGTGCGATGGAAAAAACCCAGTACCACAAATCTGACGGCCTTTTATACTAGCAGGGGTGTGTTAACATCAGTTTGAGTTTATCTATACCTAAGTGTAAGATAAATTGAACGCTCCGGAACGACTAAATTAACTAAGCTAAAGCCATTTCAGCATAATAAAAAAACATGCAAGACAAAATAGTATCTTTTATTCATATATCAAAATTGGAAAAAGATACAAGTTATGCAAAACAAAAATGGGCACAGTAAAGAAAGCCTAAGAAGGTGGAGCTTTCAATAAGTCAGCAAAGCGCATGCTCTCTTGCTGGATTTCCGCTTCGATCTCCCCCAACGTAACCAATTGCACTTCGTCCTATTCCTTCTGTTCGCAATGCAAGTTGCGTCTGCTCGCGAGTCCTTCCTCCGCAGCCCAGTAACACAACACTACCCCCTCAGTGAAGGTGATAACCCTATCCATCGTTATCACTTTGGCCATAGCACGTTGAAGAGCTTGCCAGATTGCATGAGCCTATCAGATTGCATGAGCCTATATAGCGCTAACCGATCGTTGAGCCTTGCGATGCTCCAATTCTCTTGAAGACGCCTCATGTTCCGACAATTTCCTAGCTAACTTCTGCTCACAAGATTGAACAATATTGCTACATCGCTCAATCTGTTCATTCATTTGAGCTCTCGCTGATAAGATCCGGAGTAAGGCGTTTACGCTCAAGCTCATGAAGAAGGCCTTCGACCTGCCGAATACAGTCGACCCAAGTGCAGAACAGGAACTTATTATGATACGTGTATAAGGTGACCGATATGGGGTTGACCTCACCGGCGAATTCCTCCGCAGAATAACGAGCCTCGGCGCCTAGTTCTTCATTAAGTTCGATCAGCGACCGTCGACTGTTCTCCACACCCTTAAGGGAAACGCGCCTGGCAAAGGGTCCTACAGGCATGAATATGTGTGAATCAGGGCCGGTGGAGCTGTGGCAAAGTAATGCAAACACGGAGAGCCAGTCATGTTACCGGTCAAAGGGAAATGCAAAAGGACATATGCTGTTCCCCTATTAATTAACACAATAATAAGAGCGAAGATCTATTAAATCTAATGAGGCAGCGCCTCACGTGCTTTCCATGAGAGCACCGGCGCTAGTCTTATAGGATTAAATCCTATAATGGCGCTGCACATGAGTGCTAATGTGCAAAGCACAGGAGCGCATGTTATATATAAGAATTAAATTCTTAAGTGGTGCCTACATGCATAACACGTGAGTGCCAGCGCCCAAATTAAGAGCAGGTAGAATTAAATTCTATATGGAAATTATTTTCCTAAAACCTGGAATATTCTCTATTAAACAGAGTCGTTGGATCAAAGATCCAATGGTGATGATAAATCATCAAATGATAGAATTAAATTCTATTAGGAGAAAATTGAAAGTCGACCTTAGCACCATCATGAGGTTCTAGAGGCATCAAGCGTGCCAAATTTTAAATTTTATTAGGTACTAAGTTAGATTAACAAGATCTTTACTAGAATATTAAGGTTTGCCTTTGTGATGTGATGAACTAAAGAGAAGAAAAGAGCATACAACCTTTGTAGTTCGAGTCCTTCTCTTCTATAACTCTGGGTTGAAGTCCACACAACTCTACTAGGCTCCTCTTCGAGTTGAACGAACCTCCTTCGTGATCTTCGCGCCAAAGACAATCCACCCGAAGTCCACAAGCTCAAGCTAAACATTCACTAACCACAAGCTCAACCTAAACATTCACTAATCTCATTAGTGAAGGCAACACTCCACATCAAATTGCTAATCCAATGTATGATGGTGAAGTAAGGGTTTAATTTGCTTACTAGGGTTTTCACAAGTTCAATGATTCACATCACATGTGAGGGTTTGAACTTGGAAATGAGGTGAAGAAAATTGTTGAGAGCAAGAGGAAGCAAGAGCTCAAGAAAATGGCTAAGACATGAAGAATGAAAATGATGAGAGTAAACTCAAAATGGCTCTCTCTCTCTCTCTCCTCACTCATTCAAGCATGGAACAAAATTGCAATTCTAAATTGCAACCATGCATGAATAGTGAGTCAAGACTAATATACAAATAATAAAAACCCATGCCTTGCCCATTCCACAAATATCTCCACAATTTACACCTCATTTTTTCATTTTCTAAAAATAGAAAAACATGTCATGCTTCATATAATATATATATATATATATATATATATCAAATATACATTAATATATATATATAAAGTAATTAGTGAGTTAATGATATTAGTTAAAATATAATTATATCACATATAATATATATCACATTATTAAATCAACACTTGATCTAATAATCCGGTTATATCACTTATAACCGACTAATATGATTAATCTGAATATCCCATTATCAAACCAACACTTGATTCGATAATCCGGTTATATCATATATAACCTGACCAACATCAGATAATTGCCAAATTATAATACGATATCACATACTCATATTTAATCAGGCCTATACACATATCAACATATGTGCCCAACTTCAATTCGCTCGAACCAGGAAACTTCTGTGTGGGATTCTAACGACTCATCAATACGCCAGCAGTAGGTGATGATCACATCAATCACCAACAAGCCGTCACCGGTTCTTGCTGGACATAACGGCTACCCGGGTATTGAGCGATATGAAGATCAATAAGCAAGCTCATCCATACTCTCCATGAAGCCTATCAGTAACATTACCATACAGTCCGGTCTCTTCGTATAATATGTCGCATATCATGTCTAGGGTTGGTAAACGTCAGTCCCCAGCAATGTGATAAGTCATGCCGATGTCTGACCTATAACGGTTTGAGAAACTACTGATAACTCTTATCAGTAAATCTCAGCAGCAGCCCTGGCCAGGGACTTCCAGTTATAACCAATCGAGCATAGCGCAATATCAACCCCCAATACCGGGAGAGACGAAATCCTTCCTATCGCTCATTGCCTCCATGTGACTCGGGACTGTACCCAAAATCCACCTGTTTGCAAGACTCCTTTGAGCCATGGTAGGGAGAAAATCAAAGCACAGAGGGAGAGACGAAACCCCCAATACCGGGAGAGACGAAACCCCTCCTATCACTCATTGTCTCCATGTGACTCGGGACTGTACCCAAAATCCACCTGTTTGCAAGACTCCTTTGAGCCATGGTAGGGAGAAAATCAAAGCACAGAGGGAGACACACAAGACTCTATAACGATCTCGGGTCTACAGACAAACCTGTACCAGTGTCACCAGAGGACTGCTATCTGACGATAGGTATATCACCACATAGGAGTCCTCGGCGAGTCCTATTCGGTGTACCCATTCTCTAATGAGCACATGTGTACAATCTTTGATATCACACACCAATAGTTGTGGGATCAACTATCACCCTCTAGGGGACAAGAAACGTACATACTAGTCTACACTGGAATATCGATGCCCTGGTCTCAATATTCCCATGACTAAGAACTAATTAAAGGATGTACTTATGGACCACCCTGGCCCCACTAGTATGATCTCATCATAATCCTGGTAGTCAAGTACATATCCTAAGGGCTTTATCAACATGTGAGAGCAAGACAGTAAAGAATACCAGTCAATTTGTTAAGATAAAGAGTAACCAGGTAGTATACTATCATGTCGAGCAAGAAATTCCTATATATATATATATATATATATATATATATCCAAGTATCCACTATAATATACATCACATGTACAATAATGGCCTCTAGGGCATACATATTCCTAACAATCTCCCACTTGCACTAAGGCCATGTGTTGTAGTATCTCATACTCAATATCCTAAAAAGTCTCTCAAATTGTATCTAGGGAAGGGCCTTCATGAGTAGATCCGCTACGTTGTCCTTCGTGTCAACTCTCTTGACCTCGATCTCTCGGCGATCTACTATCTCCTTGATCAGGTGATACCGCCTCAGAATATGTCTGGATCTCTGATGGGACTTGGGTTCCTTGGCCAAAGCCACAGCTCCATTTTTATCACAATATACATGTATTGGATGCTCAATGGATGGAACCACACCAAGATCAGCAATGAACTTCTTCATCCAGACAACTTCTTTGGCAGCATCGTTGGCAGCGATGTATTCATCCTCCATCGTCGAGTCTGCTACGGTGTCTTGCTTAGAACTATTCCATCACACCGCCCCTCCGTTGAGGGTAAGAATAAAACCCAAGACCGACTTACCGTCGTCCTTATCACTCTGGAAGCTCGAATCGGCAAAGGACTCCACCAAGAGTTCACCGTTACCATACACCAAGAACATTTCTTTAGTCCTTCTCAAGTACTTAAGAATGTTCTTCACAGCTGTCCAGCGGTTTTCCCCAGGATTTGATTGATACCTGCTCACTACACCTAGTGAGTAAGCTACATCCAGTCTGGTACATAACATCGCATAAATGATAGAGCCTACTGCCGAAGCATAGGGTATCCCTTGCATGCGAGCCCTCTCCAAATCAGTCATGGGAGACATCTCTTTGGAGAGAGTGATTCCTGAGCAAGAGGGTAAATTACCATGCATAGAATATTCCATACTAAACCTCTTTAGTATGGTGTTAATGTACCTGGATTGGGACAATCTCAACATCCGTTTAGATTTATCTCTATAGATCTTAATCCCAAGAATGTAGGAGGCATCACCAAGATCTTTCATGGAGAACTTGAGTGATAAGAAGAGCTTGATCGAGTGTAGTATAGGAACATCATTTCCTATCAAGAGTATGTCATCCACGTACAATACGAGGAAGACATCCTTACTCTCTACAGCCTTCTTATATATACAAGGTTCATCTATATTTTTGATGAAGTCAAACTCTTTGATAGCTTCATCAAAATAGATGTTCCAACTCCGCGATGCCTGCTTTAATCCGTAGATGAATTTAAGCAGCTTGCACACCTTTCCGTTGCTCCCACTGTCTACGAAGCCCTCTGGCTGTGTCATGTACACGTTCTCTTCTAAATTACCATTTAGAAAAGCGGTCTTGACGTCTATCTGCCAAATTTCGTAGTCATAGTATGCAGCAATGACAAGTTGGATCCTGATCGACTTAAGCATAGCGACAGGAGAAAAGGTTTCCTCATAGTCGACGCCAGGTTGTTGACGAAAACCTTTAGCCTCAAATCTAGCTTTGAAAGTCTCAACTTTTACATCTACACTAATCTTCTTTTTGAAGATCCACTTGCTCCCAATGGCTTTTACCCCTTCAGGAGCAACATCCAAAGTCCATATTTTGTTGGTGTACATGGATTCCATCTCGGATCGAATAGCATCCATCCATTTCACAGAGTCCCCACTCGTGATGGCCTGCTCGAAACTAGTCAGGTCATCATCTTCCATGATGCAATCCTCGCTCCCACCGTCTACGAGAAAACCGTATTATCTCTCAGGTGGATGAGGAACCCTACTAGATCTATGGAGTGGCTGGGGTTTGTTGGGCACTATTGGATCCTCTGGTTCTACCAAATCGTCAGTTGTAGTTTGTGCTGCTGGAACTTCTTCCAGTTCTACCTCATTGCCACTAATTTCTTTAACAAGAAATTCATTTTCTAAAAATGTGGCATGTCGAGAAATAAAAACCTTTTGTTCCTCTGTGCGGTAGAAGATATACCCTCGAGAATTCTTAGGATATCCTACAAATTTGCACAATACTGACCTTGCCTCCAGCTTGTATGGATTTTGTGTTTTCACATAGGCCGGACAACCGCATACCTTAACATATTTAAGGTATGGTCTCTTTCCTTTCCATATCTCATATGGAGTGGTAGGCACAGATTTGGAGCGAACTATATTCAATAGGTCTGCAACTGTTTCAAGCGCATATCCCTAAAAAGAAATAGGCAACTCAGCATTACTCATCATAAAGAGCACCATATCTAGTAGGGTGCGATTTCTCCGCTCCGATACACCGTTGTGCTGTGGTGTATACGGAGGAGTAAGCTGAGAGAGAATCCCATTCTCTTTTAAATAGTCTCGGAATTCCCCGCTCAAGTATTCTCCTGCCCGATCAGATCGTAGGATTTTAATACTTTTACCCGTCTGGTTTTCAACTTTGCTCTTATATTCCTTAGATTTCTCAAAAGTTTCATACTTATGTTTCAACAAGAACACATGTCCAAACCTTGAGAGATCATCGGTGAATGTAATAAAGTATGAAAAACCATTCCTGACATGTGTAGACATAAGACCGCATACTTCACTATGTATCAGTCCCAAGAGTTCAGTAGCTCTTTCTCCATGTCCAGTAAACGGAGTTTTGGTCATCTTGCGTTTGAAACATTACTGGCAGGTTTCATAGGATGAAAATTTGAACGGATTCAAATATCCATCTTTATGCAACTTAGCTAGTCTTGTCGCATTGATATGACCTAGTCTACAGTGCCACAAGAAGGCTTCGTTTATTTCTGAACTTTTCCTCTTGTTTGTGTTCTGTATGTTAAGAACTGTACTTTGATTAAGAACGTATATACCGTTACATAATGTACCAGATCCAATCAACACTTGATTCTGGAAAATGTTCATAATATTATTCTCTAATGTGAGATTATATCCTTCTTTAGTTAGCAAAGAAACCGATATAATGTTTCACATCATCTTTGGTACGTAGTAACAGTCGTTCAGAATCAATGTATTACCAGTTGGTAATACAAGGTGATAATCGCCAATTGCCTTGGCTGCAACAATTGCACCATTCCTGACTGTTACGGATTTATCATCCTTTCCCAGTTCTCCACCTTTATTTAGCCTATGTAACAAATTACATATGTGGGATCCTGATCCGGTATCCAATACCCAGGACGTAGAATAAACTGAGAAACAGTTTTCGGTAACGAACACACCCGAAGAAGATGCATCAACATGCTGTTTCTTCGCACGGGTGGCATGGGAATCCTGATATTCCCATATCCCTTACTCAGACTTATGACAGTCATAAGATAGAACGGGACCAATGTTCCCTAGCCCTGTATAAATGGAGGGTTCGGTCAATACATCCATATTATTATCTTGATTAAGGCGTGACATTGGCTGCTGTCTTAAGAGAGAGAGAAGGAAACGCGTTAGCATGCACTCTTTGCAAGATTAGATTAGTTATTATCTTTTCTAATCAGGATGGCTCCTACTGTTTTTATCAAATCTTCCTTCAAACCCAAAAAGGTAAGATTAGCCGGGATTAATTACACCCTACAGGTTCGCCAATCGTTCGGCCATGCGGGTATCGGTACTCCGAGGGAGGTTCCCTTTGCTTTCGCACGAACCTAATTAGAATAAATCTCGTTTTCCTAAAGGTATAACCCCGTTGACACCTTTCTAGACACCTACTTGATCGGCTAATTGTAAAGTGTAAAACTCTCCCAGAAGTAACTCTTACTCGCAGTGGGTATCGGGATCCAACTATCATATAGAAGGTATGTAATCTCATTGCAAATTTCAACACTTGAAATTCCCGATGATAGTTTTTACCTCTAACGTCCTATGATCTTGAAGTAGGCCAACAAACCATAAGGCGTTAGTCAAGTTCAACCCGTTCATTTCCTTATTGAATTAAATCCACCCGCATGACCCTTGACGCAGGCCAACAAAGTCGCACGACTACCTTAATCCAATCGTATCACATGCTGCAGATAAACACTAATTCAGCTACCGCACACTACGCCTTGACGCAGGCTAACAAACGTAGCACGAATACTAAAATAGCACTTATCTGAAATAACAGAGGGCTACGCAAGTTTTTAAGAAAACCATAAGCGTAATGAACTTGATATCGTTGTAGAATCTAGTGATTTTGATAAGGAGTGTTTTTGAGGCTTTTGCTAGTTTCGCTAAAGAAGTCACTATCGGCGAAGAGATCTTGGCTCTTTCCTCATCGAATGAGGTGCTGGATATTCGTGAATACCACTATGCAAAGTAAGAACTAGAGAAGTAATCAAAAGACAAAAACCAAGTAGGTTGTAGCATTTTCTAGTTTCGCTAAAGAGGTCACTCCCGATGAAGGGATCTCGGCTCTTTCCTCATCGAACGAGGTGCTGGATATTCATCAAGGAATACCACTGTGCAAAGCAAAAACTAGTGCTACCCTTTTTGAAAATTTGATTCTACAAGATCTTTTGGTTTCTTTCTTTTCATTAATCCCATTAATGAAGTCCCATCAATTAATGTTTCCTAAACATTACAGAAAAATAAAACGAAAATAGAACGTACGCTTGTGCCTTCCGCATTCGCTACGGGGCCCGTCATGCACCGTTAGGTTACTTAACTACCGGCAGAACGGGGGCTGGACTAGCGCGGGAGGAAAACATAAGCAAAGTTTATTATATATCATATATATAATATTACTTTCGTCTCACGCAGTTATATGATCAACATCACAGAATCAAGCAGCAGAAGCAATATATGAAATATTGGATATACTAGGATGTCCGTGTTTTAAATTTAGCCAGTAATATAAAACACGGATTCCACGGTCGTGATGAATAGCCAAATCCACATCCCTAGACCCCTACGAGAGAGGCAAGTAACCCTGCCAATTCTAGAGTTAGGAGACCCGGTCTCAACTCCTTGAGATGGTCTCCCACTGGTCTCTAGAACACAGTTACTTGTGCTCCCTGCCTTGGGTCTATCCTAATGCGGAAAAGTAAATAATATACAACAGTGGTGACATTATCCTCAACTCGGAAGTGCCCCAATAAAAGAATATTACATACAGATTTTACATGAAAAAAATAAAAATTATCATCTCACATAGAACCCCCCGGCTATTCTTTCACGACGATCCAATAAATCATATCAACAGCAACGTATAACATCTCATGTCATCAACGTAAGTAAATATGCGTATCCCGAAACTCGTTGACATATAGCAACCAGATCGGGATACCCCACATATTACACTTACAGTCGCAGAAAAGAAAACAGAAAACTACAATAATTAAAATCCGCAATATCCTTTGATATCATAAACCCGGAATATCTCATATTCCGGATTTCATGCCTAACTTATAAAACTTGAACTTTAGTCTCAAATTGAAAACTCTTTTCAATTGGTTGTCAGATAATTCAACAAGATTCCCGACTTAGTGATCGTGTACAATACGCAATTGCGACGGAGTTTTAATCCGAATCAAAACTCCGTAGCGATCGATCAATTGAGACTAAACGGCTTGCTTTACAATATACTAACTAGTTTTCATAAAACTAATTAATCTGGACTCTAATAATTGTATCACACACATCACAAAACTTGTAAAATAACCATGACATTAGAATTCCGCACGCAATCAGCAAACTTAACCAAGTTTTCCAAGACTTGAAAAATCCAGTATGCTAAAGTTCCAAAACCAATTGTTTTAAACCAATCTGGGAGTCGAAACGAACTCGAAACCAACCCGAATCTTAGCAGAGGCGAAGATCCCAAAATTAACTATCGAATAGGGGGCCTAGAGGGGGTACCCCACTCTCGAGGCCACCACGAGGTGTCCAGGGGGTGAGGTAGACCCGAAACTGCCTAAGGTAGGGCAATTTCGGATCCCCACTGCCAAGACCACCTTGTGGGGAGTGGGCCCAGCCATTCAGTCCCCCCTCGGGTGTCCCCGGGGTGCGCAAGCTCCATCCCGCGGCTTCTCGGTTCAAACCGTGAGATCGCGGGGTGTGCAAAAAACTCAAAACTTCATTTTGGAAAACTGTTTTTATCGGCAGTTTTTGC
This sequence comes from Agapanthus africanus, assembly GCA_030015575.1. Taxonomy (NCBI): domain Eukaryota; kingdom Viridiplantae; phylum Streptophyta; class Magnoliopsida; order Asparagales; family Amaryllidaceae; genus Agapanthus; species Agapanthus africanus. The sequence goes on along the minus strand of JASDDO010000026.1, from coordinate 151,094,791 downwards.
GCGACAAAAACGGTGGATTTCTAACATCGCTACAACTTACCCTAATGTTCTAGCTTGGCTCCGATACCATGAAAGTCGACCTTAGCACCACCATGAGGTTTTAGAGGCATCAAGCATGCTAAATTTTAAATTTCATTAGGTGCTAAGTTAGATTAACAAGATCTTTACTAGAATATTAAGATTTGCCTTTGTGATGTGATGAACTAAAGAGAAGAAAAGAGCATAAAACCTTTGTAGTTCGAGTCCTTCTCTTCAATAGCTCCGGGTTGAAGTCCATGCGACTCTACTAGGCTCCTCTTAGAGTTCAACGAACCTCCTTCATGATCTTCGCGCCAAAGACGATCCACCCTAAGTCCACAAGCTCAAGCTAACCCTTCACTAATCTCATTAAGGAAGGCAACACTCCAAATCAAATTGCTAATCCAATGTGTGTTGGTGAAGTAGGGGTTTAATTTGCTCGTTAGGGTTTTCACAAGTTCAATGATTCACATCATGTGAGGGTTTGAACATGGAAGTGAGGTGAAGAAAATTGTAGAGAGCAAGAGGAAGCAAGAGCTCAAGAAAATGGATAAGGCATGAAGAATGAAAATGATGAGAGTAAACTCTGTTAGTGTGATATGCTCTAAAGGCCATTTTTGAATAGTACTAGTTTGTATATTCCATTTTGGAAGCTTGGGATATATACACGGATTTATGACAGTCTTGCTTGATATAGTAGTATGCTACTTGGTTTGTATCTATCTTAATATGTGTATATATTTCTTTTAATATATCGCTAATACATACTGATAGAGCCCTTAAGATCTTTTCTTGACTACCAACGTTGTGATGGCAGACACACTTGTAGGGGTTAGGTAGTCTACAAGCACATCCTTATACAGGTCCCTAATCATAGGATTATCGAGACAGGGCATCGATACTCCAGAGTAGACTGGTGTGTACGCTTCTCGTCCCAGCTGGGGATATGGTCTGTCCCACAGCCATCAGTACGTCGTACTGGAGATAGTATGCAGGTGCTCATTACCTTACGAGTACACTGGAAATGACTCGTTGGGAATTGTTGGTTGGTACTATACCTATCGTCAGTTAGCAGTTCCCAGGTGACATGAGTACAGCTTAGTCCGTTGACTTGACACTACTGCTTCGCCTCAAGTGTGTTCCCACTGTTCTTAGATTACTACCCTACCACGGCTCTATTGTGTCATGCAAACAGGTAGTAGTTGGGTGCAGTCCTGAAGCACTTGGAGACAGCGGCGGTTAGATTGGATTCGTCTCTCCAAGTATGAGGGGTCGATATCGTGCTGTGTTTGGAGAGCCATTACATAAAGTCCCTGGCCAGGGCAAGCGAGATTTACTGGTAAGTACTCCAGTAGTTTCTCAGGTGTTTTGGGCTACACTCCGATACGACTTATACCGCTATTAGGGGACTGACGTTTACCGCCCCCCAAGCCCCAATATGCGATACTCTTAGACGAACAGACTGGACTGTACGGAGATTGTCACATTCAGGCTCAGTAAGAGTTCGGATAGGTTTTTCCTCATCGGCCTTCTTATCGACATCTACCTGGGGACCGTTACATACAACTAGTACCGCTTGCGGCCTGTGGTTAAACCCACTGCCAGCGTAGTGTCGAGTCTTTAGAGTCCCACACAGAGGGTTGTTCACTTTTGGACGAAACGAGATAGAGGTCGTATGGTTTTACGGCAGGGTTCGTTCACATACGTGTACTTGTGCGTGTTTAGTGTTCAGGAAGTTGATACTAGTGGGCTTTGGTTTAAGTCAGATCCTAGTATTTGTTTTGGGATTGGTTTAGTCTCATTGTATTCGTGTTTCTTCGGAACATGGATGCGGGTATGTATGTAAAGTTGACAGAGGCAGAAAGGGAGACACCTCATTAGAGTTTTGACCATTGACTTGATTAGAAGCCTAATGAGGAGGAAATTGTTTAATAATTATTATTAGAGATAATCATCATGGTTAATTGGTTTGACCATTTGACCTAGTTGACCATTGTTGACTTAGATATTTTCTTGAGCATGCTTAGCATTTAATGTGATATGATAATGGTCAAATCAAGTGAACCATCACAATTATCTTAATAATTCTAATTATTCTTTTTATCTCATATGAGATCTTCATCCTCTCATTATCTCATTATCTTTCTCTCTCATGGTTTGCTCTCTCCTCTTCCTCTCTCAAAGCTCTATTGTTTCATGTGTTGAAAATCAAGAGTCTTTGAGATAAAACCACCAAAACACTTCTTTACTCACTCTAGGGTTCTTAGTCTATCAAGCCAAGCACTCTAGTTACTTCATTGTTGAGGTTGGAGCTCAAGGTAGAGGCCTTCGGGTGGATCTTCTATGATATAGAGAAGCCGGTGAGGAGGAACCATCCACAACCACTTCAAGGAGCCCACAACAAGGAGAAGTACCACAAGAAGAGAAGGAGTTCAAGCTTTAGGTATAACTTCTTAACCTAGTAGTTAAAGCTCCATGTTAGTTTGTTAGTTTATGTTTAGCAAAGATCCTTATGGCTAGTTCATGTTACTTAGTAAAGAAAATTTTGATTTTTACCTATGCCGCCTCCCCGCAAACTACCAGGGTGAGTAACATGGACTTACAAACTCAAAATGGCGCTCTCTCTCCTCACTCATTCAAGCATGGAATAAAATTGCAATTCTAAGTTGCAACCATGCTTGAATAGTGAGCCAAGACTAATATACAAATAATAAAAACCCATGCCTTGCCCATTCCACAAATATCTCCTCAATTTACTGTAAGTCCATGTCACGGACCCCATGGTTCATGGGGAGGCGGAATATATCAAAAACGATCATCAAAGCATCGCAACACGGACTCAAGCTCACTGATTGGGACTAAACCTTAACTAGCAAACTACATACGGTTTAACTACTCGGATTCGAGATTATATCTCACGATACATGTCCTTCGGGTCTTCATCGTTGTCCTCCTCGTCGTCGTAGGCTCCATGGATCTAACGGATCGCGGCTACCTCGAAGGCCTCCTCGAGTCAAAGACGATCCACCCGAAAGTCTATATTCCGAGCTTATATCTCGAATCTGAGATAACTACGGCTTCTAGTTTGCTAAGCTAGAAGTCCTAGAGAGTGTAGAGTATGAAGATGGAGTGCTTTGTCTCTTTAAACCCTAGGATTCTCAACACATGAGAGCTATTAGGGTTTTGAGGAAGAAGAAGAAGACTTGAGGAGAGAGAAAGTGTTTGTGATCATGTTAATAAATAATCATTCATCCTTGAATAATATGAAGCATACAAATATCTCTTGATAAATATCTAGAAAATATCAAGCATGCTTCATTTAATTCAAATGGTGAATCACCTCATGAGTCATGGTTCATTTAATGAAAACCTACACCTCATCTCCTCCACCTCATTTAGGTTTAATCAAAAAAGAAATAAACCCTAATGAGTCAACTCCTTCTAGAAGCTTTCCCGACAAATTACGAGAATGCCCCTCAACCGTATATACATACACATATCCGTATTCCGAGGAAAACGAATACAAAGAGACGAAATAAATCCATCAGTATAATACTAGGATCCGGCTTAAACCAAAGCCCACTAGTATTATCTCCCCGATCATCGTACGTGCACAAGTGCACGTAAGTGATCGAAGCCCTGCCGTAAAACCATATGGCCTCTACACCTTTTGCCCGGTGCAGGGAAACCCTCTGTGTGGGACTATAAAGACTCGACACTATGCTGGCAGTGGGTTTAATAACAGGCTGCAAGCGGTACTAGCTGTATGTAACGGTCCCCAGGTAGATGTCGATAAGAAGGCCGATGAGGTAACTCATCCGAACTCCTACTGAGCCTGAATGTGACAATCTCCATACAGTCCGGTCTGTTCGTCAAAGAGTATCGTATATCGGGCCTAGGGGGATGGTAAATATCAGACCCCTAATAGCGGTATAAGTAATGTCGGAGTGTAGCCCAGAACACCCTGAGAAACTACTGGAGCACCTACCAGTAAATCTCACTTGCCGTGGCCACGGACTTTGTGTAATGGCTCTCCAACACAGCGCGATATCAACCCCCAATATTGGGAAAGACGAATCCTTTCTAACCGCCACTGCTTCCAAGTGCTTCGGGACTGCACCCAACTACTACCTATTTGCACGATTCCTTTGAGCCGTGGTAGAGTAGTAATCAAAGTTCAGTGGGAACACACTCGAGGCGAAGTATCAGTGTCAAGTCGATGGACTAAGCTGTACTCATGTCACCTGGGAACCGCTACCTGATAACAGGTATAAATAACCATTAGCAGTTCCCGACGAGTCCTGTCTAGTGTACTCGTAACCTAACGAGCACATGCATACTATCTCCAGTACGACGTACTAATGGCTATGGGACAGACCATCTCCCCTCCTGGGATGAGAAACGTATACACCAGTCTACTCCGGAGTATCGATGCCCCGTCTCGATAATCCTACGACTAGGGACCCGTATAAGGATGTGCTTGTAGATTACCCAGCCCCCACTAGTGTGACTGCCATCACAACGCTGATAATCAAGCAAAGATCATAAGGGATCTACTAATATGTATAAGCGATATGCTAAAAGAAACATACAGACATATCTGAGTAGAAACAAACCAAGTAGCATACTACCATCTTGAGCAAGATTGTCAATACAACTGTGAATATCCCAAGCTTCCATTAGTAATATACAAGCCAGTATGATACAATAATAGCCTCTAGGGCATATACACTGATAATCTCCCACTTGCACTAGGGCCATGTACTGGCGTATCGCAAACCTATCATCTCAATTAGTCGCTCGAACTGTGTTTGAGGGATGGCCTTCGTGAGTGGATCGGCAGTGTTATCCTCCGTATCTACTCTCCTCACCTCGATCTCCTGGCGATCTACGATCTCCCTGATCGGGTGATACCGTCTTAAGATGTGTCTGGACTTCTGATGGGACCTGGGTTCCTTCACTAAAGCTGTAGCGCCGTTGTTGTCGCAATACAGCGGTATTGGATCAATAATGGTTGGAACCACCTGAAGTTCAGTTAGGTACTTCCTCACCCAGACAACTTCTTTTGCTGCATCGCAAGCATCTATGTACTCCGCTTCCATCGTTGAGTCAGCAACGGTGTCCTGCTTGGAGCTCTTCCAACAGGCCGCCCTTCCATAGAGGGTAAAGACATAACCCGACATGGACCTAGGGTTATCCTTATCACTCTGGAAGCTGGAGTCAGCAAAAGCCTCGATCTGGAGGTCTTTTCCGCTATACACTAAGAACATCTCCTTAGTCCTTCTCAGGTACTTGAGAATGTTCTTTACTGCTATCCAGTGCTTCTCCCCTGGGTTCGACTGATACCGGCTTACAACGCTTAAGGCGTAGGACACATCTGTTCTGGTACATAACATCTCATACATTATAGAGCTTACCTCCAATGCGTAGGGTATAGATGACATGCGAACCCTTTCCAAATTAGTCTTTGGAGACATCTCTTTGGAAAGGGTGATTCCGTGACAAGCCGGTAAATTACCGTGCTTAGAATCATCCATACTGAATCCTTTTAGTATGGTGTCAATGTATCTTGACTGTGAAAGTCCAACTATCCGTTTAGATCTATCACGATAGATCTGGATCCCCAGAATGTAGGAGGCATCACCCAGGTCCTTCATGGAGAACTTCTGTGACAAGAATCCTTTGACTGACAATAGCATAGGAATGTCATTTCCTATTAAGAGAATGTCATCCACGTACAAGACGAGGAATACTACAATTCTCCCTACAATAAATGCATGGTTCATCTGGATTTTTGATAAAGTTGAATTCTTTAATAGTATCATCAAAACAGATGTTCCAACTTCGCGATGCCTGCTTTAGTCAATAAATGGACTTAAGCAACTTGCACACTTTCCCACTGCTCCCACTCTAAATGAAACCTTCTGAATGATCCTGCCACGTCCCGCTTCCCGGTGTACGGCGAAGGGGACGCGACGAGACCGCTACGTATTTACTGTGAAGTAAATACGCTAAGCGTATCTAAGCAATATAAAAGTAAAGCACAAGAGGCAGGATATAATAAACAGCAACTTTATTTATTCACATTCTTTCTGTACAATGCACGGAAAGTAAATACAACTGAAATAAAAAAGCGATCCCTAATCAATGACATAACAGAAAAGAAGAGTACTGAAATGGAAAATGTACAATGTACCAGAGCTCGGGATCTTCACTGAACTGGTCTAAGTCTTCAGTAGTGGGCTCGATCTCTGACGGGTCCAGATCACCTGACGACATTCAAAGAAGAAAGAAAGAGAATGTCGTCAGCGAACAAATCGCTCGGTAAGTCCCAAAGATAAGAGAGAAGTAGAATAGACAGAATAAGTAGGTATCTTTTAAAGTTGTATTATATTGTTATAATATTGTGTTAATGCTGTTGTTTGTATCTTGGTACAGAAGAATGCCAGTGTATACGAGAGGAGTCTCTATATGCCAGTGACTAGAGGCAAGTATAGTACAAGCAACCGTTTATGCCACGGTACAACAACTAGATTCATGTTAGGTGTATTAAGTCTTACTGTTTCGTGCCACTTCTAACACCTTCCGTACCAATCTACCCCTTAAACACCGAGATGTCTTGTTTATAATGTATTGTATTGTAACTTGTATAATTGATTGACTGACCGAAACCATGATATCAGTAAACAGATGTAACCATAGAATCATGTAAATGGATGTAACTGGAGAATCATGTAAATGGAATGTATATCCATGGTTCGGTTAAGTCAAGTTGTATAATGGATTCATGAATTCATGTTGAATTGGAATATTTTAGATTTGTAAATTGTAGATTGTAGATTGTAGATTGTACTTGAATCATATTCAAGTCAGATTATAATGAGACTCAAACTGAGTCGGACAATTAGAAAGGTAAATTGAAGTCCTGATTGTTTTGATATTATCGGTAACTGCGGCACATGGGCGGCAGGATTTGTGTCTTTTTCAAAGACGATTACTGTATTGATAACACCGTTGTTAAGTTGTCTACCTTAGATAGGCAAGCACCCACTTCTCCAGCTCCTTGAGGCTCAAGAGATTGGTCCCGCTTAAACCTATATTTACTAGGGTCCCTAGGATAAATTATAGAACTTGATAGGGCTTTACGTAAAAATACTTTGTATAGTTTTCAAAATACACCCCAAGTATTTATTATCGTTTTTAGAGTTGTAATAAATGTAGATTTTATATTTGTGATAATTCTAATGAGAATATCCAAAATTCATAATTAAAGGTATTTATTTGTAATATTGGTTTTGTATGGAAATCATGGTATTTTAGTGTAAAATTGATTCTTGTGATATTTTTAGCAAAAAGTGGAATATTTATAATACTTCAAAATAGATAGCTTTATATTACATATACATATATTTATATGAAAATAATTTTTTGTATATATCTATAATATTCTAGAAATCTCGTTTTCTTAAGATGTCGTATTTTAAATCTTTCGAGACCGATTGCTCCTTGCGGAGGTCTGAATCTCGCACTACTAAGCCCGAGGATGTGCGATAATCCGCACCATCCCGAACGGGTTCCCCAAAATGGGTTGTAGCGGTACTTTGCAAAGATTGTATAAATACTAAATCTTTTAGAAAACAGTTTTATTAAGTAAATGGTATTTATTTGCAATGATGTCGTTTTCCCGTATGCTATATTCACAAGGGTATTGTGCTATGTTGCATATGAGTGTGTGAGGAGATAGGTCATTACCTCGTGATCTACTTAAAGGTATAGCATGTTTGTGATGTTAAATGTAGAATTGAAACTATATGGTATTTAAATGAAAAATACGGTAAAATGAAATAGCATTTATTTTTATGATATGAAACTTGATCAATTTGGTTGATTAGTGTTTAATAGTCAACATGAAAGGGTTTAAGCATAATTGTATTAAAGAAAAGTACAGTTTTATAAAGAAACCAAATCGGAAATCGGATTTGTTCCGATTCCGTCGGGTTTTGTAATTCCGTATTTTTTAGAAAGAAAAGAAAGATAGAAATGGGGACTTATGGGTTTAGGACAACAAAGAGAGGGAGATTGATCGGGAGGAGTCGCCGGTGCGTTGTTTCGTCGCCGGGAGCTCCTAGGATGGTCGTCGGAAGTTTGCCGGAAAATTAGCCGTAGCTTCGCTTCTTACTCGTTTTCAAAGTACATAAGGTTTCTAATGATTTCTTGAGAGTTGGCTCAGAGTTTTGGGGTGAGGGGGTAGTGTGTAGGGTTGGTATTTATAGGGTTAGGCTAGGGTTAGGGTAGATGAAGGGTTTTAAATTAAAAATGTAAAAAATGTATTAAAAAATCATTAAAAATAGAGTAAATGGGGATTAATGGTGTCTCTGGAACCGATCTAATTCAATAGAGTGTGCAGGGGTTATGAGAAGACCAAAAGCCAGGATTTTCCTGTTGACGACTCGGCCGACCGGCCTAGTCCGGCCGGCGGCGCCGGCCCGAGTCGGCCAGTCCGCCGGCCGACTCGGCCGAGTCAGGCCGAGTCGGGAGCTCGGAAGGTGGGGGGTCGCCTGATGTAGCCTCTAGTATATTTATTATTTCAGGTGTAGTAGGAAAATTTGGAGTTATCACGTGTTGACTATTGGTCTTCTAAAAAATTTAAAACAAAATAATATTAAAAATAATGTGGGGTATGGGATTTGAACTATGGTGGCTTGGTTCAGCAGTGCAAGGTATTACCAATGAGCTACAAGCTCCTTCTTGTAATTATGGAGCTAATTAATTACTCAAAGTGATAACAGCAAAAGTAAATACTCCAAGTATACATTAATTTTAAAGTAAATTTTTGTACACTAAAAATGAAGTTGTTACAGATCCATATAGACGCACTCATCCAAATTAACATTTAGAAAAGCCGTCTTTACGTCCATCTGCCAGATCTCATAATCATGGAAGGCAGCAATGGCAAGAAGGATCCGAATGGATTTGAGCATAACCACCGGAGAAAAGGTTTCGTCATAGTCCAAACCAGGTCTTTGACGAAAACCCTTTGCAACAAGTCTAGCCTTATAGGTTTCAACTTTTCCATCTACACCAATCTTCTTTCTAAAAATCCATTTGCAACCTATGGGTTTTACCCCTTCTGGAGCAATGTCCAAAGTCCATACTTTGTTGGTGTACATGGACTCCATCTCAGTCCGCATTGCATCCAGCCATTTTACCGAGTCGCCGCTCTGAATGGCTTGCTAGAAGCTAATAGGCTCATCATTGTCAATGATGCAATCCTCTCGATCCCCGTCTATGAGAAAACCGTAGTATCCCTCGGGCGGATGAGACTGCCTACTACTTCTGTGGAGTGACGCTAGGATGTCCGGTTCTTCTGAAACTTCTGGTTCTACCAAGCTTTCAGTAATAGATTGTGGTTCTGGAATTTCTTCCAGTTCTACTGCGCTTGCACTAGTCTGATTTTCTAAAAATTCAGCTTCCAAGAAGTGGGGATTCTAAGAAACAAAAACCTTTTATTCCTCTACGTAATAGAAAAGATACCCCGTGGAGTTTTTTGGGTATCCCACAAACTTACACAGTACTGAGCATGCCTCGATCTTGTCCGCATGCTTCTTTTTTACAAAAGCTAGACATCCCCATATCTTAAGGTACTTAAGACAGGGTTTCTTTCCACTCCACATCTGATATGGTGTGATAGGCACAGTCTTGGTTGGAACCTTGTTTAAAATATAGGCAGCAGATTCTAGTGCATAACCCCAGAAGGATCGCTGTAACTCAGCCTTACTTATCATGGAAGGAACCATATCCAATAGGGTTCGATTCCGCCTTTCCGATACACCGTTGTGTTGTGGTGTGTATGGAGGAGTAAGCTGAGAGAGAATTCCATTCTCTTTTAGGTAACCCAGGAACTTGGCACTTAAGTATTCACCACCTCGATCAAATCTTAGAGTCTTGATACTTTTGCCTGTTTGTTTTTCTACTTCATTCTTGTATTCCCGGAATTTCTCAAAGGCCTCGGATTTATGCTTCATTAAGAAGACATGTCCATACCCAGAGAAATCATCCGTAAAAGTAATGAAATAGGAATAACCACTTCGCGCATGTGTAGACATTGGACCACATTCATCGCTGTGTATGAGTCCTAAGAGCTCGCTCGCTCTTACTCCATGTCCAGTGAACGGAGTCTTTGTCATCTTTCCCATGAGACAAGATTGACAAGTGGCATTAGACTAATATTCGAACGGATCCAAATATCTCTCTCTATGTAACTTCATCAACCGTGTTTCATTGATGTGACCCAGTCTACAATACCATAAGAAAGCCTGATTTGTTTTCGAAGACTTTCTTTTAAGTTTGTTCTGGACACTGAAAACCTGAGCTTGATTTAATACGTATATACCGTCATCTAATGTACCTGACCCAATCAAAGCTTAATTTAGGTGGATATGGACGACATCACTTACAAATGTAAAATCATATCCTTCCTTAGAAAGTAGGGATACAGATATGATATTACAAGCTAGACTAGGTACATACAAACAATTACGTAGAATCAATATCTGCCCACTTGTCAATCCTAGATGATATTTCCCTACGGATTCAGCATCCACGCTCATTCCGTTCGCAACTCTGAGAGTCATATCATCTACCCTGATAACTCTACGGTTTCTCAAAGCCTGCAATGAATTACAGATATGAGATCCTTATCCGGTATCAAGTACCTAAGAAGTAGAGTTAATTGACATACAGTTTTCAATTATAAACACACCCGGAGTCGAAGCCACAACATGCTTCGAATCCTGGATTCTGGCTTTCCAAGCCCTGCAACCCCTCTGCCAATGCCCTTTCCCATAATAACAGGAACATCCCTCCTTCCCTACTGTTAACCCCGAAATTTTTGCCCTTCCCTGCCCTTCTATCTTACTGACACCGCATATCAGCCTTGTGGAGGTCTTCTTCTTCTCATCCTTGGCTTTCGTCTTGGATCCAGAAGAGGAAGATTCTTCAATAAGCAGAGCGGGTGTCACCCTGGTTTCCTTCAGGACGCCCTCAACTGGAAGTATAACTTTCTTCCCCTGGGCGTAAGTAGGAGGTAGGGACTGTAGAATCAAGTCAGCATATGACTCTTTTCTCAACGTGGTCTCCAGGTCCATGAGCTCATCAATATAGCTAGTTATCGTAAGAACGTTGTCCCCTACAGATGACCCGACAGCTAACCTCGCTTGAAGCAATTCCTTCGAGGTCTTATATCTTGCGATATGAGATTGCTCTCCATAAAAAACATTGTTATGGAGGAAGATAGAAACTAAGTCCATCTTCTCGTGCTGCCTCTGGTTTACTCCATCATCTGAGGCTATCACGAGGCACTTGGCATTCACATGGTCTTTTTCCTTTGTCTTACGGATATCTTAATCCGCGACGGTGGAAACTGTTCCTGGGACGGCGGGGGCTTGAGTAGTAATGAGGTGGTCCAATTTTTCATCGGCAATAGACATCTGGACAAAACTTTGCTAGTCATTATAGTTAGATTCAGTCATTTTATTATCTAGATGTAACCTAGTCTTGGTCACAGGGTCACTACAATTAAGAGAGAGAGAGAGAGAAAGAAGAAAATACTTAGCACTATGCACTTGCAAGTTTAGATTGGTTTTTTATTTATCTAAACAGGATGGCTCCCACTGTTTCTCGAATCCTTCCTCAAACCATTAAAGAAGAACTAGTCAGGATTAATCTCACCATACAATACTTGCTTAACCATTCAGCCAAGCTAGTGTTGCTACTTCGAGGGAGGTTTTACGATGCTTTCGCAAAGTTCCTTAATTAAATAACCTCTTTTCCTTGGAGGCGTATCCCCGCTAACACTGTTCTAAACACCTACTTGGTTTATAGCATTGATCGTTAAGTGAAAAAATCTCCCGAGGAGTAGCATATACTCACAGTAAGATCGGGACCCAAATATCATTGTGTGATAATGCCAAATGGTATGCAGCACTAGAAAGTTTCAGTTTCTTTAGAAACTCGCGATATGGATTTTTTCCCCATGCTCTTACGATCTTGACGAAGGTCAACAAATTATAAGTCACAAATCAAGTTCTACCCATCATTGTCCAGGTTAATTTGAACCCACCCGTATATACCCTTGATAAAGGTCAACAAGGTAATACAACTGTCCAAAAGCAACGCATCTATCTATGCTACATATGAATACCCAGCAGCTACACATCACTGTGCCTTGACGAAGGTCAACAAACATAGCTTGAATACTATTGAATATTCATATGAAATGACAAAGGGCTACGAATGGTTTTGGCGAAACCGTGAACGTAGTGAACTTGATATAATCGAAGGAACCTAATAGTTTTTAAGAGGAGTGGTTTAAGCTCCGTAATTAAAAGTCTGCTTTTTGAAATAACCGAGTGGTCTTTAAACTTTGTTCCAACGATTCAGCTTTTGTTTGTTTGCTTTGCATTAATGTAATGCAGTCCCATCATAAACCTATCATTGCAGAAAACAACGAAAATACAACGTACGCTTATGCCATCCACATTCGCCACTGGGCCCCGTCATCACCCGTTAGGTTACTTAACTAACGAAAGAGCGGGGGCCGAACTAGCGCGGATGCAAAACATAAGCAACGCCTACTACATATCATATATAGATATGAAGATTCGTCTAACGCAATAATAGGCATTCCAGATCACAGATGAACACAATAGATGAAGTCCGTGTTTCGTTTGAGCCTGCAACAAAAGACGGATTCCACGGTCGTAATGAATAGCCAAACCCCACCCTAGACCCCTACGGGTGCGGCAAACTACCCGCCAAATACCCGAAGTGAAGCAACCTCTCTCAACAAAGTGAGTAGGTCACTCGGCACTTCAAAGTACCCGGTAGTTTGTGCACCCCTTCTTGGGTCTATCCTAGAAGCAATAAACAGTAAATGAAATAAAACAATGGTGGCTACAACCTCAACCCGGATGTGCCCCGCGAAATAATATTACAACAAATTACAATTTACATCAAATGAAAGATAAAAACCCTCATCTCACATCCACAGCTATTCATCCACAATGATCTAATGAAGTTCATATACACAAATCGGTAGAACAGATCACAGAAATGTGCAACCCCCAACTAACCGACATATAGCAATTAGCGGAAGTTTATAAACACATATAAAACCCGATTAGCAAGTAACTTAGAATTTCGATCAAAAACTATTTTCCGTGTCTACCCCAAATGCAAACCGGCACTCTAAATTTTCTGGGTAGATACCAAATATGCAAGAAGACAGAACACCAAAAATAAGACAATACTGTGGAAAAACGAGCTAACTCGGCGTCGACTCGGCCGGGGATCCGCAGCGAATCGCATAAATTCGTCGCGCTTCCGCGGTGGTCTAACCGAGTTAGGGACTCGTTTTTCTCCAGTGTTCTTATAATTCCCTGCAATGAATTTTCATGCCTCTGAAATAATTTTTTCGACAGTTTTAAAATCGACATAAACTGCAGGTATCCGGAGTTATTTTTGTGTTTTTCCGATGATTGAAGTTTTAATAAGTTGCTAATAAGCTAGTGATGGTTTAGTAGGCTCTGATACCACTGTAAGTCCATGTCACGCACCCCACGGTTCATGGGGAGGCGGAATATGTGAAAAACGATCATCAAAGCATCGCAACACGGACTCGAGCTCACGGATCGGCACTAAACCTTAACTAGCAAACTACATGAGGTTTAACTACTCGGATTCGAAGTTATACCTCACGATACAATTCCTTCGGGTCTTCATCGCTGTCCTCCTCGTCATCGTAGGCTCCAAAGATCGTAACGGATCGCGGCTACCTCGACGGCCACCTCGAGTCAAAGGCGATCCTCCCGAGAGTCTATAGTCCGAGCTTATATCTCGAATCTGAGATAACTACGGCTTCTAGTTTGCTAAGCTAGAAGTCCTAGAGAGTGTAGAGTATGAAGATGGAGTGCTTTGTCTCTTTAAACCCTAGGATTCTCAACACATGAGAGCTATTAGGGTTTTGAGGGCTCTACTAATATGTATAAGTGATATGCTAAAATAAACATACGCACATATCTGAGTAGAAACGAACCAAGTAGCATATTACCATCTTGAGCAAGACTGTCAATACAACTGTGAATATCCCAAGCTTCCATTAGTAATATACAAGCCAGTATGATACAATAATGGCCTCTAGGGCATATACACTAACATTTACACCTCAATTTTCCATTTTCTAAAAATAGAAAAACATGGCATGCTTCATATTATATATATATATATATATATATATATATATCAAATATACATTTATATATATATATATAAATAAAGCAATTAGTGAGCTAATGATATTAGTTAATATATAATTATATCACATATAATATATATCACATTATTAAATCAACACTTGATCTAATAATCCGGGTATATCACATATAACCTGACTGACATCAGATAACTTCCACATTATAATACGGTATCACATACTCATATTTAATCAGGCCCACGCACATATCAACATATGTGCCCTACTTCGTTTCGCTCGAACCAGAAAACTTCTGTATGGAACTCTAAAGACTAGTCAATACGCCAGCAGTAGGTGATGATCACATCAATCGCCTACAAGTTGTCAGCGGTACTAGCTGGACGTAACGGCTACCGGGGTATTGAGCGATATGAAGATCAACAAGTAACCTCTTTCATACTCTCCATGAAGCCTATCTGTAACACTACCGTACAGTCCGGTCTCTTCGTCTGATATGTCGCATATCATGTCTAGGGGTGGTAAATGTCAGTCCCCAGTAACGTGATAAGTCATGCCGATGTCTGGCCTATAACGGTTTGAGAAACTACTGATAACTCTTATCAGTAAATCTTAGCAGCAGTCCTGGCCAAGGACTTCCAGTTATAGCCAATCGAGCATAGCTTAACATCAACCCCCAATACTGGGAGAGACGAAACCCCTCTTATCGCTCATTGCCTCCATGTGACTCAGGGCTGTACCAAAATCCACCTGTTTGCACGACTCCTTTGAACCGTGGTAGGGAGGAACTAAAAGCACAGTGGGAGCCACACAAGACTCTTTGACGATCTCGGGTCTATAGACTAACATTTACGAGTGTCACCAGAGGACTGCTATCTGACGATAGGTATACTACCACATAGGAGTTCTCGGCGAGTCCTGTTCGGTGTACCCATTCTCTAATGAGCACCTGTGTACAATCTTTGATGTCACACACCAATGGTTGTGGGATCAACCATCGCCCTATAAGAGACAAGAAACGTACACACTAGTTTACACTGGAATATCGATGCCCTGGTCTCGATATTCCCTCGACTAGGAGATGATTAAAGTATGTACTTGTGGACCACCCTGGCCCTACTAGTATGATCTCATCATAATCCTGGTAGTCAAGTACATATCCTAAGGGCTTTATTAACATGTGAGAGCAAGACAGTAAAGAATACCGGTCAACATGTTAAGATAAAGAGTAACCAGATAGCACACTATCATGTCGAGCAAGAAATTCCTCTCTATATATATGTCCAAGTATCCACTATAATATACATCACATGTACAATAATGGCCTCTAGGGCATATATATTCCTAACAAAAATATCTCGCTAATCTTTCTAAGCGTGAAAAATACTCTCGGTTAGATCAAAAATTCAATTATAGAATTAAATTCTATTTTGGGGAATATATTTCTCCAATCTTTCAAAAAAAAGAATGATTGTGCTCTATTAAACAGAGCACCCTTGGATCAAAAATCCAATGGTGAATAAAAATCACCGTTTAATAGAATAAAATTATATATATGGGAAAATATTTTCCCAATCTTGTTAAAAACAAGAAAATATAGTTTGTAAAAAAGAAATCATTGGATTAAAGATCCAACGGTGGATAAAATCCTCCGAACAATCTTTGAGACCAATTAAATCAATTAAAATCTCTCAATGAGAGATTTTCTCAAAATAAATCAACAATTTTCCTTGCATATAAAAAGGACCTAAGATTTCAAGTCTCACAGGAGAGAACACACACGCAAAAAGAGAGAACCCCCCATAAGGTCCTGCAAAAGAAAAAATAGAAGCTACAACTGAGAATTTAATTCTCTTTCAATGAAGATCTACTCGTTCTTTCAAACCCTAGCTAAAAAAGTTGAGATAAAAGTATAACTTTTTTGCCTAGCATAAAGAAAATAAGGGTTTAACCCTTCATAAAAAAAGACTCAGTTCTTCCCCTGATCTAAAATTTGCAAAGCAAATCTCCCCACAAGTTGAGAATTTAATTCTCATCGGGGAGATTTTGTCCTTCAAACTCAAAATCTAAGGAAAAGAACTTGATTAAAAGAAAAAGTGAAAAGAGAATTTATGGTTCTAGGAATTTAATTTCTCTATAAACACAGTTTAACCATATATAAAGAACTTTGTTCTTACAAAAAAAACAAACAGAAGAACTTAGTTCTCTAATGAAACCGATCTCGGATCTCCAAAACTGAGATCATTAATGGCCAAAATACCATTAACGGAAGTTAAAACTTCTTCAGAAAACATCAAAAAAGAAAAGGAGCTCAGCGCTTCACGTGAAACACACATGAGCGCTCAACCAAACAATTCCCTTAAATGGAACCCAGAGCCTCACATGCTTCCCACATGGGCGTCTAAAATAAAGGACTTAGCGCCTCACGTGCTTCCCACTTGGGCGCTAAAAATAGAAGGCCAGCGCCTCACATGAAATACATATGAGCATTGAGTAAAAGTGCCTAGCACTTCGTATTTAGTCAAAATGACTAAGTGCTTAGTACTGATTGGGCAATGCCCACGTCCCAGCGCCGCACGTTCTCCTCATGTGAGCGCCATACAAAGTGCTTAGCACTCTATAAAGTTTGTCTAAATGACCAAACAGCTTAGCACGGATTGGGCAACGGCCATGACTGAGCGCTACACGTGATACACATGTGAGCGCCAGAGCCCAAAACAAGTGTTTAGCACTTCTGCATAAAAGGAAAATGGATGAGCAAACAGAACCCAAATAAGTGCTTATCACTTTTTGTTGGATATGTATGCCCTAGATGCCATTATTGTATATGTATAGATGTGGATGCTGGGGATATGTATGTACATGACAATCTTGTTCCGTTATATAGTATATTATTTCAGTTGACTTTATCAGGACATGTTTATTTGTTTTTATTGATGCTTTATCCAGCATGCATATATTGATAAAGACTTGATATAGTAGTATACTTTTATGGTTTGACTTTATCTTCACATGGGATATGTTATACACGTTATTACATATTGCGGTTACATATTGATAAAGCCCGTAGGATCTTACTTGACTACCTGCGTTGTGATGGCGGTCATACTTGTGGGAGCAAGGTAGTCTATAAGCACATTCTTAAATGTCCCAAGTTGTAGGATTGTCGAGATCGGGCATCGATTCACCAGAGTAGACTTGCGTGTACGTTTCTAGACCCCGACGAGGGGCGGTGGTTGGTCCCACAACCATTGGTGTGATCACCTAAGATTGTATACGGGTGCTCACTGGGGGTGAGTACACTGGACGGACTCACTGAGAACCTCTAGATGGTATTATATCTATCGTCAGATAGTGTTTCTCTTGTGACATGTGTACATGTTAATCTTTGGACCTGAGATTGTCATTTGTCTCGTGTGATTTCCCACCGTGCTTTAATCACTACCCTACCATGGTTCTACTGAGTCGTGCAAACAGGTTTTGGTTAGGTACGGTCCCCAGATACATGGAGGCAGTGAGTGATTGTCAGAGATACGTCTCTCTAGGTATTAGAAATTGATATCGCACCGTGTTCGATTGGTCAGGACCATAAGACCTTGGCCAAGGCAGTTAGGATTTGCTGGTAGGTTGATCAGTAGTTTCCCGGATTGGTCCTGAGCCGAATCAGCATGAATTATCGGGTTATTAGGCTCTGACACTTACCACCCCTAGATCCGGTATGCGATACTCTTAGATGAAAAGACCAGACTGTACGGATATTGTCACGGATTGGCTCAGTAGGGATCCGGATGAGTTTTGTAACAACTCCAATTCTTGTGTACATATAATTGATTAAAAGTTAATGTATACTTGGGGTATTTACAATTCCTGTAAGTACTATAAGTATTTGATTCAATTTTGAACAGCAAAAAGGAGCTTATACCATACTGGTAGGACCTTGCACTGCTGAACCAAAGCACCAGAATTCAAATCCCATCAGCCACATTATCTTTTTATTTTGATTTCTTTTAATTTTTTTAGAATCCCAAGAGTCTACACGTGTACAACACGTAAACTGAAAAGTCACACATAAAACAAACGAATCCACTGCAGAAGACAAAGCGACGGGGACACGTGGAAAGGAGACGCGGCCCGACTCGGGCCGGCGACTCGGTCGAATCAGCCGGCGGCGCCGGTCCGACTCAGTTGAAACCCTTATTTTCTTCTATCCTCTGCAACCTTTGGCCTACCTCATAACCCCTGTACTATTTAATTTCCCTATACATATACAGAGCAAATTAAAACCCCCATTTAAACCATTTTTAATACAAAATTTTAATACACCCTTTCATTACCTTAAACCCTAATTTTTCCTATAAATACCACACCTAAAATCACCGCTCCTCACTTCCAAATCCCTGTCCAAACTCTCAAGAAAATTCCCAAGACTTTTTGTGTGCAAGTGGAGTTAGCAATGGGTGAAGCTCCGACGAACTTCCGACGGCAATCCGAGGAGTTTCCGGCGATGAAATGACACACCGGTGCTTCCCCAAACTTCCTCTTCCTCTTCTCTTGACTCTAATCCAGTAAGTCCTCTTTCTCTCTCTCTTTTACTAGTCTTAAATTCTTAATTCTTAAAACGTGTCGGAAGCGGAATTTTCCGTCTTCCGATTCTATTTTCATTCAAAAATACAACATTTTCTTAATAGCAAACCTACAAATTTTGATATATATTGTTTAATACTCATTAACTAAGACTATAGAACAAGTTTGATATTAAAATGATAACCATAGCAAGTTTTATTCCACTTTTACATTAAAATACCTCTATGTTTCATATCGACATGTTTATACCTTTAAACCATGCTAACTTTAGAAAACTCACAAGGTAATGACCTACCTCCTCACAGCACTTATATGTAATATAGCACGATGACATTTAGGAACATAGATTTTGGAAAATACGATTTTACACAAAACTAGCTCCGACTTATAAAACCCTTTTTCTACAAGATGTGTATTTTAACAAATCTTTGCAAATACGCCGCTACAACCCATTTCGGAGAACCCATTCGGGATGGTGCTGATTATCGCACATCCTCAGGCTTAGTAGTGCGAGATGCAAACTTCCGCAAGGAGTATACGGTCTCGAAAGATTTAAAATACAATTTTCTTCAGAAAATGTGATTTCTATTATAAATAAAACTTATATTTTTAATAAATAGATATATATCTAATTAATATCAAAATATCTATTTTTAATATTTATAATATTCCACATTTCCAAAATTCAAGAAAAACATCACATTTACAAGAAAATATCATACAATTCCAATATTACAAATAAATACCATATATTATGAAGTTGGGTTCTATTCACTAAAAATGTCATATTGATAAAATATACATCCATGAAAACTCTAAAGACGATAATAAAATACTTGAGGTGTATTTTGAAAATCATACAAAATTATTTTTACATAAAACTCTCTCAAGTTATACTAAATTACAATAAGGACCCTAGTAAACATAGGTTTAAGCGGGACCGGTCTTTTGAGCCTCAGGGAGCCGGAGATATGGGTGCTTTCCTATTTAAGATAGATAACTTAACAAACGGTGTTATCAACACGGTAATTGTCTTTGAAAAAGACACAAATCCTGCCGTCCATATGCAGCAGTTACCGATAGCACCAAAACCTAATTCAGGATTAAATTTCTTTTCTAATTGTCTGACTCAGACTGAGTCTCAATATAATCAATCTGACTTTAATATGATTCAAGTATGAAATTACAGAACTACAACTCAATATGGATCCATATATTCAAGCTGTTCAATCTATTCAATCCATATTGACTGAACCGAACCATGGATATATTTCATTTACATGATCATCCATTATATCCGTTCCATTACTAATATCATGGTTTCGGCAAGTCATCCATCTATATACAATAAAAAATTCAAACAATACAAATAATACAATCAAGACATCGCAGGGTTTATAAGGGGTAGATTGGTACGGAAGGTGTTAGAAGTGGCACGAGACAGCAACCATTAAGACACCTAACCTGAATTCAATTGTCGTTGTACCGTGGCTGAACGGTTCCTTGTACTCCGTATACCGTAGTCTCTGGTCTAGTGAGATTCCTCTCGTATACACTGGCATCTTCTGTACCAAGCTACAAACAACAGCGTTAACACTAAATACAACATTATAATAATAAATACTTTATTCTGTCTATTCCATTCTTATCTATTTACGGGACTTACCGAGTGATTTGTTCGCTGACGACATTCTCTTTCTTCTTCTTTGGAATGTCGTCAGGAGATTCGGACTCATTGGAGATCGAGCCCACCAGCGAGGATTTGGACCAGCTAGCCTTCGACCCGGTGCTCTAGATACTTGTACTTTTCATTTCGGTATTTTCCATTTCTGTTATGCCACTGTTTAGGCATTGCTTTTCATTCCATGTATTTACTTTTCAGATGTATTGTAAAAAGAATATTAATAAATAAAGTTGTTGTTCAATTACATCTATTGTCTCTGTCTCTTATACATTTTTACTTATATTGCTTAGATACGCTTAGCGTGTTTACTTCAGAGTAAATACGTAGCGGCCTCGTCGCGTCCTCTGCCCGTATACCGGGAAGCGGGGCGTGACAAGTTTGCTCGTTGGCTTTCCTTTTCGACAGGTACCCGGGTAACCGTTACGTACAGCTAGTGTCGCTGACGTGCTTGGGGTTATGGATTTATCCAGTAACGCACTGCCGGCATACTGTCGAATCTTTAGAGTCCCACACAGAGGTTTCTCTGCTTCGGGCGAAACGATGTAGAGGCCGTATGGTTTTACGACCGGGTTCGATCATATACGTGTACTTATGCACGTATGATATTCGGGCGGATAATACTAGAGGGCTTTGGTTTAAGCCGGATCTTGGTATTATATTGTTGGAATACGGATATGGGTATGTATATACGGAGGAGGGGTATTCTTGTAATTTTTGACAAGAATGCTTCTAGAAGATGACACCTCATTTGTTATTTAATCTTTATGATTAAATGTTAAATGAGGTGGAGGTATGAGGTGTTGACTTTTATTATGTGGAGCATGGCTACTTGTTGGCTCAATTAGTGAGTCATGGGTTACTAT
The DNA here is from genome assembly GCA_030015575.1 of Agapanthus africanus. Taxonomy (NCBI): domain Eukaryota; kingdom Viridiplantae; phylum Streptophyta; class Magnoliopsida; order Asparagales; family Amaryllidaceae; genus Agapanthus; species Agapanthus africanus. The sequence goes on along the minus strand of JASDDO010000026.1, from coordinate 151,073,373 downwards.
TGAGGCAAGGTGGCATGTAGATATTTTGTAGAAAATATCTAGGTATTTTGTGGTGAAGATAATTTTTTATTATTATCTTTGGCATGCTTACTTTATTAGTCACAAGACTTAGCCATTCTTCACTTGAGTTTTCTTGGGTTGTTCTCTACAACACTCTCATCTCCTCCAAGCTTCCCTTCTTCTACTTAAAACCCTAATAGTCTCATGTATTGAGAAACCTAGGGTTCTTGAGACAAAACAATCCATCATCACTCTCTACATAACCTAGGTTACTTAGATTAGCAAACCAAGTAACCTAATTACCTTAGTTTAAAGGTAGGAGCCCAAAGTAGACACTCACGGGTGGATCATCTTTGATGTGAGGAAGCCGTCGATCAAGCTCGATCATGGAGGCCACTAGGAGCATGCTAAAGAAGAGGAGTGAAGACTAGAAGGACTCGAGTCTCATGGTATAAACTTCTTTCACAGTATATAGCTTCTTTAGTTGCTAGTTAGGTTTATGGTAGATCCGGTTTAGGGTTATTCTAGTGCCAATTTTATATCGTTAGAAAAAATTTGTTCCGTAATCGGCCTCGGTTGATGGCCGGGGCATTGGCATAACCTTTCACTTTTGAATAAAAAAAAAGATAAGAGAAAAGACTGAGCAGACCATACCAAAATTGGCTAAGTCTCTCTGAAAAGTTTCTTGCAGCTGAGACCAAATGCTCTGTTATTGGATCGTAATAAAATTTTATAACATCGCTAAGTTGATCTTAGTCTCAAACAGGACTAACGTATTCTTAGTTAAAACAAATTGAGCCCAAATGCTCATATATTTAAGTAGATCTTATTCTCAAACTAAATTAACGGTCCTTAAATAAAATAAAATATTTTTGAACTAAAGGAAAATATAACTTAAGTTCAAAACTCAAACCCAAATCTAAAATATACGAATTTGGACTGATCTGCACCCTATGGGCGACAACAAATAATAGTCTCCGTATACAATCCATGGGCAACCCCATAAAAAAATAACAAACGACACGAAGTGAACTACCGGAGAAGGAGAAAGTGGTTATCGCAATGTGATAACGTAATTAACTGTAGGGGATTGTGCCTGCAGGGAAGAGCGTCCCCGCAATCAAAAAGCCCTCACAAATGAGGGGGTATCTGATGAAGTCTGCTATATCGGTCGCATCTATCCAAACCTCCGATATATGGTGCCGTAAATCAACTTGGTATCTTCGGAGAGGTGGATGGATATGTACAAAAAGTATCTACCCCCAAATTCAGGCTAGACGTCATCCACGTCTCAGTCCGGTCTTCGGCGGTAAACAGATTCTAGCACGCCCGGTGGTACCTTTTTCTCTTTCCACTCCACACTTCGTGTGTCGTGTTTCACGAACAAAATCGCGGTTCGCTATGGTTGCCCCTGGATTCGAAGTACTAAAACTTGGTGTCTTGCTCATGTGCAGAAAATCAATGACTTTCAACTGCAGCTCATGCAACAACAACTCTCGCTCCATCCCAACTGGAGGAGTGACCTATGGGCCTAACGCGGCCTCTATTTTCTCAATGCCGGTGGGACAGGTCACACAAGCCACTACCGGACTGTTCTTTGGGACCATGCTCCCACCTATCAGTTTCGGTACCTCAACGCCGTAAGAAGAAACTCCTAGAAGGTCAGTCTTTGATCGGCTAGAAACTACGACGGCTCCCATGAGCAAGCCATCAAACTCTGGCGTCTCAGTTTTGAACAGGATGAGCAAGAACTCAAGCGGGCCCATAAAGAAGCTCGTGATACCTGAAGGGGCTACCCCAAATCGGCTAGCCTTCCCTATTCCTGCGACAGGCGAAGCCGTCAAAGGTGCTTCCCCCATCAGATGGTCAGTCTGCGAAAGATTGGCCGGCTCTCCTCAAACTCTATCAAGAACATCGGTCTTCACCAGGCTCAGGCAATTGAAGCTCCTCAGCAAAACCAGGGGCATGATGAAGCCACTTCTAAAACTGAGGCGGTCCCTTCAGCAAGGCACGCTCGACATCGCCATTAGCGCCGAATAAGTCAGGATGGGGCAACTCTCGCTTCGGACTCACCTCACCAGCTCCTATAGAGGAGGTCAACAATGTTGTTCCAACTGGGAACAATTTTGAACCTCTTAGGAGGGTGCGCAAAACCTCCCCAATGGCAGTGCTAAAGAAATCGCCACCACCTGCAAAAGTTACAATGCAGGCAAAGCCGGAGCAGACTCATCAGCGGCTCTCCTCGCAAATTCATAAGGTCTGACGAAAAGTTCAAGACTCTATGATTGACAAAAACTACTCTCGTCAACCAAAGAAATCAAAGGTCCAACAAGAAAAAGACCACTCCTCCGCCATACAACGGGGGACCCTTCCTAAACAAGTGCCTGTCACAATGGCTTCTTCAACTCCAATCTCTTATAAAAGAATGAGGCTGGAGAAAACTCTACCGCGCGCAACAAATTTCTAAGGCAATGGATCTAAATGCCCCAAGTCTGGGGGTACAATCATACATACGGTCTATATGACCAATAGGAAAGAAGAGAGCCGTGCTTCGGTGTGTCACCGATCGCAAACTCGGGTGCTGAGAAAGGCTCAGGAGAAACAACAAAAGCTCCAAGAATTGCTGAACAAAATGACGGCACTTACCGGACAAAAAGAAAGACCGGATAAAGAGGCTGAACAATGCCAAGTGCAAGAGGCCAATATAGAGTTTCTGCAAAGGGTGCTCGAGAGAAAGGACAAAGAGGCTACTGAGCAAGCTACTAATATAAAGCATATGGCTCTCTTGTTCCAAGATATGGTTGGAATGATGATCCAACTGTTAGGAATATGTATTCCCTAGAGGACATTATTATATATTATAGTGGATGCTTAGATATATATATAGAGGACTTTCTTACTCGACATGATAATATGCTATCTTTTTGCTCTTTATCTTAACATGTGCACTTGTTTTAGTTTATTATCTCATTGATACATGTTGATAAAGCCCTTAGGACGTTGGCTTGACTACCAGGACTATGAAGCAGATCATACTAGTAGGGCTTGTGTAGTCCACAAGCACATCCTTAACAGTTCCTAGTCGAGCGAGTATCGAGGCATGACATCGATATTCCTGAGTAGACTGGTGTGTACGTTTCTTGACCCTGTATGGGGCAACGGTTGATCCCACAGCCATTGGTGTTTGACATCAAAGATTGTACACAGGTGCTCATTGGAGAATGGATACACCGAACAGGACTCGCAACGAACTTCTAGATGGTACCATACCTATCATCAGATAGCAGTTCTCTAGTGACACATATACAAGTTAGTTTGTAGACCTAAGATCGTCATAGTGTCATGTGTGGTTCCTACTATGCTTTGATTTCCTCCCCACCATGGCTCAAATGAGTCGTGCAAACAGGTGGTTTTTGGGTACAGTCCCAAGTTACATCGAGGCAGTGAGCGATAGGAGGGGTTTCGTCTCTCCCAGTATTAGGAATTAATGTTGCGCTATGCTCGATTGGCTATAATAGCAAGTCCCTGGCCAGGGCTGATAAGATTTACTGATAAGTGTTATTAAAAGTTTCTCGAAAGGTTATAGGCCACACATCGGCATGACTTATCGAGTTAGTGGGATCTGACGATTCCACCACTCAGACTGGATATGCGACATATCAGACAAAGAGACCGGACTATACGGTAAGTGTTGCTTATAGGATCTACGAGAGATTGGACAAGTTTTCTTGTTGATCTTCTATTCGTTCAATACCCGAATAGCCGTTACGTCCAGCTAGTACCGTTGACGGCCTGTGGGTATCTGATGTGATCATTACCTACTGTTGCTAGCGCCTTGATGAGTCTTTAGAGTCCCACATAGATGTTTTCTAGCTCAAGCGAAACGAATTAGGGCACATATGGAGATATGTGCGGGAGCTTGATTAAATACAAGTATATGATACCGTATTTTAATCTAGCGTTTATGTAATTAGCCGGGTTATATATGATATAAACCGGATAATTGAATCAAGTGTTGATTCAATGATTTGATATATATATTTCATATTAGCCGGGTTACATAATAAAACCGGATTATTGAATCAAGTGTTGAATTAATAATTTGATATATATATATATATATATATTAACTAATATATATATATATATTAACTAATATTAAATATTAGCCGGTTATATATAATATAACCGGATTATTGAATTAAGTGTTTATTTAATGATTTTTTATATATATATATATATATATATATATATATATTTGATATTATCCGGGTTATATATGATATAACCGGATTATTGATTTAATAATTTGATATATATATATATATATATATATATTAACTAATATTAAGCTCACTTATGATTTTCTTCTCTTTATATATTTATATATATGATATATATAAGCATATTGTATCATGGTTGATGATACATAAAACTAGGATGTGTGAGAATCACATTAGAGACAAGATGAAGAGATAATGATTTAAATATATATAAGATAAAGAAAAGAAGAATGAATCATGGTCTTCAGGTGCTTGGAGAAGTATTGAGAAGCCGTGACTCATCTTCTATTCTTGGTTTATTCATATGCTTTTTAATCAATTTTCTTCATCTCATCTTGGCTAATGGTTCACACTCTCTCATTTTCCAAGTTCATCTTGATCCCCACTCTAGTTATTTTCTACGGTTGAGAAAAAGAAAGCAAGATTTTTTGTGAGCAAAATTCCTACTTCATCAATCTACACTACTCTAGCAAATTAGTATAGGTTGTTCTCTTCACTAATACCTAGATTAGTGAAGTATGAACTTGAGTATGAGTTGCCTCAAGGTGGATCATCTTCGATGACGAAGACTACAAGCAAGCTCGTTCCATCCTTCCAGTGGAGTCAAGGAAGGGTTCTAGGGATTACTACTTGGAGCTTTAGAAGTGAAGGACTAAACTGCAAAGGTTGTAGACTCTCTTCATTTAGTTTAAAACTTGTTTGCTTAACTTTAAAACCCTAATTCTTTAGTTCGATTCTTATTTAGTATATTTAGACCTCTAGATTTTTTTTAATTGCATAATTGATACTCATTGAAACCTAGTAGAGGTGCTACGACATACTTTCATGGTATCAGAGCTAATCTAGAAGCCTAGGAGTAGCTTAGACGATGTTAAAGTGTTCGATCGAGGTTTTAAACTCATGTTTTTGCAAGTTTCTTTCAAATTTTTCAAACATCATGTTTTTCCAGATTAAAAATGCTCAGAAAATCTTGCGAGTTATTTTATTAAGGCTTAAGAAATACAAGCACGTAACTCCACAACTTGGCTGCAGAACCGCCGCCTATACCATGTATTGGCTGCATTTCCGCCGCGCAAATGTGGAGTTAGGAGCTCATTTTTCATCTGCTGCTCCATTTTGACATTTTTGATTTTCTGGATATTTTTAATAAGACTCAAGTAGTTGAGTTCTCTGTGAATTATTGTTGTTTGAAACATCGATCAAAATATTCAACATCGTCGATATTGCTTTGGCTATGTGATACAATTTTTGGAATCCATATTGATTAGTTTTGTGAAAACTAGTTATCGATTTGTAAATCTCATATTTTAGTCTCAAATGATGGATTACCACGGAGTTTAGATTTGGATCGAAACTCCATCGTAATCTCGTATCATACGCGAATACTCGCTAGGAAACACTAGTAGACAGCCACGCTCTTTTGCCCCAACCAAGTGACTATAGGAGAACTCCATGGCCAAGAGCATCCACTCGGGTGCTCGCGGCCACGGTGTTCCGCCCAAGTCCACTTCATTGACGGTCTCGGGGGTGCGGCCATCTACTAAAGTTCCCAACGAGCCTTCGAATCATTAATCAGGAATCTTATTGAATTTCCCGATTTAATTTTTGAAAAGTGTTTTCAATTCGAGACTTAAATGTAAGGTTTATATGGTTAGGCATGAAATTCGAAATATATGATAATCCGGGTTTATGATGTCTACAGATGCGAATTCTAATTATTGTAGTTTTCATTTCTTTTCTGCGACCGTAAGTGTAATATGTAGCAGTATCCCCGATCTCGTTGCTCTACGACAACGACATTAGGGATACGTGTATTTATTTACGTTGATAACATGTGATATTATTGTGTTGCTATCAATATGTTATATTAGATCGTCGTGATTGAATAGCGGGGGATTTATGTGACATGAGAGTTTTTCAATTTTCATTCATGTAAATAATTGTATGTAATATTTTTTTATTGGGACACTTCCGGGTTGAGGTTGTTATCTCCATTCGATATATATTATTTACTTTTCCGTATTAGGATAGACCCAAGGCAGAGAGCACAAGTAACCGGGTTCTAGAGTCCAGTGGGAGGCCATTTCGAAGAGTCGAGACCGGTCGCCTAACTCTAGAATTGGCAGGGTTGCTTGCCGCTCTCGTAGGGGTCTAGTGGTGTGGGATTGGCTATTCATCACGACCGTGGAATCCGTGTTTTTCGTTACTGGCTTAATTTAAAACACGGATCTCCTAGTATACCTATATTTAATATATTTGCTTCTGCTGTTCTGTGATGTGGTGTGATCATATAACTGCGTGAGATGAATGCTACATATATATATCATGTATTAGTAGACACTATATATGTTTTGCATCCGCGCTAGTCCTGACCCCGCCCTGCCGTAAGTTAAGTAAGCTTACGGTGAAGACCCGGGTCCCTGTGGCGAATGCAGATAACATATATGTGTGTTTTATTTTCGTTTCTTCTGTGATGTTTAGGAAACATAATTAATGGGATGTCATTAATAAGATTAATGAAATGAAAAGAAACCAAAAAGATGTTGTAGAATCAACTTTTTCAAAAAGGTAGCTCTAGTTCTTGTTTTGTATAGCAGTATTCCATTATGAATATCCAGCACCTCATTCGATGAGGAAAGAGCCTAGATCCCTTCACTGGGAATGACCTCTTTAGCAAAAACTAGCATATGCTACAACCCACTCGGTTTGTTTTGAAAACTACTCGATTTTTAAAGCGGAGCTTAAACCACTCCTTTTCAAATCACTAGGTTCTACAACGATATCATGTTCATTATGTTAAAAGTTTTCTTCAAAACCAGTCGTAGCCCTCCGTCATTTTAGATAGGTACTATTTAGTATTTGTGCTACGTTTGTCAACCTTGTCGAGGCGTAGTGTTCGGTAGCTGATTAGTGCTTTTCTGCCGCATGCGATTGGTTAGGGTAGTCGTACGGATTTGTTTAAGGGTCGGGCGGGTGGGTCTAAATCAGTCACGAAATGACAGGTTGAATTTGACTTGCGGTTTATTGTTTGTTGGTCTTGTCAAGGTCATAAACCGCATGGGGTAAAAACAATTATCGGGAATTTCAAGTATTGAAATTTGCAATAAAATTGCATACCTTCTATGTAATAGTTGGATCTCGATACCCACTGCGGTAAGTGTTACTCCTGAGAGAGTTTTCCACTTTACAATTAGCTAATCAAATAGATGTCTAAGAAAGGTGTTAACGAGATTATGCCCCTGCGGAAACAAGGTTATTTAATTAGTTCCATGCGAAAGCACGAGGAGACTCTCTCGAAGTACCAACACCTGCCTGGCTGACCAATTAGCGAATTTTTACGGTGTAATTAATCCTGGCTAATCATACTTTTTAGGGTTTGAAGGAAGATTTGATAAAAACAGTGGGAGCCATCCTGATTAGATAAGAAAATAACCAATCTAATCTTGCAAGAGCGCACACTAAGATGTTTTCTTCTCTCTTTCTCTAGGTAGAGACCATGTCACTCCTTAATTAAGATAATAACATGGATGTATTGACCGAATTCGCTTATCATACTGGGCTGGGGAACGTTGCTTCCGCTCTATCTTATGATAATTGTCACAAGTCCGGGCACGGGATATGGGAATGCAGGGATTTCCATTCAACCCTAATGAAGAAAGAGCATTCTGATGCATCTTCTTCGGGTGTGTTAGTTATTAAGAACTATTTCTCAATCTGCTCTACATCCTGGGTATTGGATATCGGATCAGAATCCAACATTTATAATCTGTTATAAGGGTTAAAGAAAAGTAGAGAACTGGGAAAGCGTGATATGTCTCTCACAGTAGGGAATGGAGCAATTGTTGCTACCGAAGCTGTCGGTGAATATCACCTAGTATTGCCAAATGGGAATACATTGATTTTGAACGACTGTTATTTCGTACAATCTATGATGTGCAATATAATATCCATATCTTTATTATAAAGAAGGATATAACTATGCATTAGAGAAAAATATTATGAACAATTTTCTATAAATCAAGTGTTGATTGGGTTTGGTACGTTGTGTAATGGTTTTTATGTTCTAAATCAAAATATAGTTCTAAACATAGAGAACACACACAAGAGGAAAAGTTCAGAAATGAATAAAGCCTTCTTGTGGCACTGTAGACTTGGTCATATCAATGCGACCAGACTAGCTAAGTTGCATAAGGATGAATATTTGGAACTATTCGAATTTACATCTTATGAAACTTATCAGTCCTGTCTCAATGGAAAGATGACGAAAACTCCATTTAGAGGACACGGAGAAAGAGCTACTAAACTCATGAGACTGATATTAAGTGATGTATGCGGTCCTATGTCCACACGTGCCAGAAATGGTTTCTCGTACTTCATTACATTCACCGATGATCTCTCAAGATTCGGACATGTTTTCCCGTTGAAACACAAATCTGAAGCTTTTGAGAAATTCAAGGAATATAAGAGCGAAGTAGAGAACTAGACGTGTAAAAGTATTAAAATCCTTCGATCTGATCGAGAAGGTGAATACTTAAGCACGGAATTCCAAGATTATCTAAAAGAGAATGGGATTCTCTCTCAGCTTACTCCTCCATATACACCACAACACAATGGTGTATCAAAGCGAAGGAATCGCACCTTATTAGATATGGCGCGCTCTATGATGAGTACTGCTGAGTTACCTATTTCCTTTTGGAGTTATGCACTTGAGAAAGCTGCATACCTATTGAATCAAGTTCCATAAAAATCTATGCCTAAAACACCATATGAGATATGGAATGGAAAGAGACCATATCTTAAACGAGTTAAGATATGGGGTTGTCCGACCTATGTTAAAAAAACATAATCCGGACAAACTCGAAGCACGATCAGTTCTTTGCAAGTTTTTGGGATATCCAAAGAATTCATATTGATATCTACTCGACCACATTGAGGAACAAAAGGTGTTTGTTGCTCAACATGCCACCTTTTTAGAAAAGGAATTTCTTGTAAAAGAAATTAATGGTAATGAGGCAGAGCTGGAAGAAGTACCAGAAACACAAATTGCAACTGAAGATTTGGTTGAACCGGAGGATTCAATAGTCCCCAACGAACCTCGGCCACTTCACAGATCTAGTAGGGTTCCTCATCCATATGAGAGATACTACGGTTTTCTCATAGACGGTGAGAGCGAGGATTGCATCATGGAAGATATTGACCCAACTAGTTTCGAGCAGGCCATCACAATTGGGTACTCTGTGAAATGGCTGGATGCTATGCGATCTGAGATGGAATCCATGTACACCAACAAAGTATGGACTTTGGAAGATGCTCCAGAAGGGGTAAAAGCCATTGGGAACAAGTGGATCTTTAAGAAGAAAATTGGTGTAGATGGAAAAGTTGAGACCTTCAAAGCTAGACTTATAGCAAAAGGTTTTCGTCAAAGACCAGGTGTCGACAATGACGAGACCTTTTCTCCAGTGGCTATGCTTAAGTCCATCAGGATCCTATTTTCCATTGCTGCATACCATGAATATGAAATCTGGCAGATGGACGTCGAGACCGCTTTTCTAAAGGGTGATTTGGAAGAGAGCGTGTATATAACACAGCCAGAGGGCTTCATAGACAGTGGGAGTAGCGAAAAGTTGTGTAAGCTTCTTAAAACAATTTACGGATTGAAGCAGGCATCGCGGAACTGGAACATCTATTTTGATATAGCAGTCAAAGAGTTTGACATCATCAAAAACATAGATAAACCATATATATATAAAAAGGTAGTAGAGAAAAAGGTTGTATTACTCGTATTGCATGTGGATGACATACTCTTGATAGGAAATGATATTCCTATGCTGCACTCGGTCAAACTCTTTCTATCACAAAAGTTCTCCATGAAAGATCTGAGTAATACCTCCTACATCCTGGGAATAAATATTTATAAAGATAGATCTAAAAAGATGTTGGGATTGTCCCAATCCAGGTACATAGACACCATACTAAAGTGGTTTAGTATGGAAGATTCTAAGTATAGTAATTTACCCACTTGTTCAGAAATCACTCTCTCCAAAGTGATGTCTCTCAAGACTGATTTGGAGAGAGCTCACATGAACATGATACCCTATACTTCTGTAGTTGGGTCTATCATGTACGCGATGTTATGCACCAGACCGGATGTAGCTTACGTACTTAATGTGGTAAGTAGGAATCAATCAAACCCGGGAGAGAAGCACTGGATAGCTATGAAGAACATTCTTAAGTACTTAAGAAGGACTAAAGAGATGTTCTTAGTGTATGGTAATGGAGAACTCCAAGTGGAGTCCTTTACCGATTCGAGCTTTCAGAGTGATAAGTGAAAGTGTACGCTAGCACCCGACTAGGTTTTACAAGCATCAAGCATGCCATTTATTAAATTTTCGGGGTGCTAATCTACACTAAACAAGATCGTTAACTAGATGATTAGGGTTTTAGGTTTGATATCATCTAAACTATAAAGAAGTGAAGATGGTTATACCCTCATAGATCGAGTCCTTCACTTCACATGCTCCGTATAGTAGTCCCGCGACTCCATTAGGCTCCACTTGAGGGTTTGGACGAGCTTCCTCCGATGACCTTCGTGCCGAAAATGATCCACGCGAAGTCCCTCCAAATCAAGCTATCTCTACACTAAACTCATTGGTATAGGAAACATGCTACACTTGATCGCTAGTTAAGTGTAGGATGATGAAGTAGGGGATAACAAAGCTCACAAGTTTGTGTTCAAGTTTCATGGTTCACATCACATGTGAGGGTTGAAGCTTGAACCATGACAATAAGGAAGATGACGAAGCTAGAGAGCATATGGAAGAAACTAAAGAAAAATGGCTAAGTGTTAGAATGAAACCAATTGTGAATGGCAACCCTTGACCCTCACTCATTCAAGCATGGAATTATTACAATATAAAATTGCAACCACGCTGAATAGTGAGTCAAGATGAATAAGCAAACAATAAAGCCCAGGCCTTCAACCATGCTCCCAAAGTCTCCCCATTTTCCACCTTTTATTCTATTTTCAAAAACTACAAAATACATGTCATGCTTCATATAATAATATATATATTTATATATATCAAATATACATTAATATATATATATATATATATATATATATATATTAATAAAGCAATTAGTGAGCTAATGATATTAGTTAACATATGATTATATCAAATTATTAAATCAACACTTGATTTAATAATCCGGTTATATCACATATGACCGACTAATATCATTTATCTGTTTATCACATTATCAAATCAACACTTTATTCGATAATCTGGTTATATCACATATAATCTAACCGATAAAAGATAACTGCCAGATTACAATACGATATCACATACACGTATTTAATCGGGCCCACACACATATCACATATGTGTCCTACTTCGTTTCGCTTGAACCAGGGAACTTCTGTATGGGACTATAAAGACTCGTCAATATGCCGGCAATAGGTGATGATCACATCAGTCATCTATAAGCCGTCAGCGGTATTAGCTGGATGTAACGGCTACCCGGGTATTGAGCGATATGAAGATCAACAAGCAAGCTTGTCCATACTCTCCATGAAGCCTATCAGTAACACTACCGTACAGTCCGGTCTCTTTGTCTGATATGTCGCATATCATGTCTAGGGGTAGTAAACGTCAGATCCCAGTAACGTGATAAGTCATGCCGATGTCTGGCCTATGACGATACAAGAAACTATTGATAACTCTTATCAGTAAATCTCAGCAGCAGCCCTGACTAGGGACTTTCAGTTATAGCCAATCGAGCATAGTGCAACATCAACCCCCAATACCGGGAGAGACGAAACCCCTCCTATCGCTTAATGCCTCCATGTGACTCGGGACTGTACCCAAAATCCATCTGTTTGCACAACTCCTCTTGAGTGTAGTAAGGAAGAAATCAAAGCACGGTGGGAGCCACATAAGACTCTATGACGATCTCGGGTCCACAGACTAACCTGTACCGGTGTCACCAGAGGACTGCTATTTGACGATAGGTATAATACCAACTAGGAGTCCTCGGCGAGTCCGTTCGGTGTACCCTTTCCCTAATGAGCACCTGTGTACAATCTTTGATGTCACACACCAATGGCTGTAGGATCAGCCATCGCCCTCTAAGGGACAAGAAACATACACACTAGTCTACTCTGGAATATCGATGCCCTAGTCTCGATATCCCCTCGACTAGGAACAGTTAAAGGATATACTTTTAGACGACCCTTGCCCCACTATTATGATCTCATCATAATCCTGATAGTCAAGTACATATCCTAAGGTCTTTATCAGTATGTAAGAGACAGATGGTATAAATATACCATTCTACATGTTAAGATAAATGTAACCAGATAGCATTTTATCATGTCAAGCAAGAAAGTCCTCTCTATATATATCCAAGCATCCACTATATCATCAATAATAGCCTCTAGGGCATACATATTCTTAACAATAAGGATGACAGCAAGTCTGTCTCGGGCTTTGTCTTCACCCTCAATGGAAGGACGGTATGTTAGAAAAGTTCCAAGAAAGATACCATTGCAAACTCGATGATGGAGGCTGAATATATCGCTGCCAACGATGCTGCCAAAGAGGTTGTCTAGATGAAGAAGTTCATTATTGAACTAGGTGTGGTTCCATCCGTTGAAGATCTAATACCCTTATATTATGATAACAATGGAGCTGTGGTTTTGGACAGGGAACCACGGTCCCATCAGAGATCCAGACATATTCTGAGGCGGTATCACCAGATCCGAGAGATAGTTGATCACCGCAAGATCGAGGTCAGGAGAGTAGACATGAAGGACAACACGGAGGATCCACTCATGAAGTCCCTCCCCCAGATACGGTTCGAGATACTTTTTGGGATGTTGTGTATGCGATACTACAACAACTGGGCTTAGTGCAAGTTAGAGATTGTTACGAATATGTATACCCTAGAGGCCATTATTGTAAATTATAGTAGATGCTTGGACATATATATTGAATACTTTCTTACTCGACATAATAGTATGCTATCTGATTGCTCTTTGTCTTAACATGTGCACTTATTTTAGTTTACAATCTCATTGATAAATGTTGATAAAGCCCTTAGGATGTTGGCTTGACTACCAGGACTATGATGCCAATCATAGTAGTGGGGCTTGTGTAGTCCACAAGCACATCCTTAACAGTTCCTAGTTGAGAGAGTATCGAGACAGGGTATCGATATTCCAGAGTAGACTGGTGTGTACATTTCTTGACCCTGTATGGGGCGATGGTTGATCCCACAACCATTAGTTGTGGATATCAAAGATTGTACATAAGTGCTCATTGGAAAATGGGTACACCGAACAGGACTCGCCGAGAACTCCTAGATGGTACCATACCTATCGTCAGATAGCAGTTCACTGGTGAAACTTGTACAGGTTAGTCTGTAGACCCGAGATCATCATAGCGTCTTGTGTGGTTGCCACTGTACTTTGATTTCCTCCCTACCACTGCTTAAATGAGTTGTGCAAACAAGTGGTTTTTGAGTACAGTCTCGAGTCACATGAAATCAGTGAGCGATAGGAGGGGTTTCGTCTCTCCCGGTATTGGGAGTTGATGTTGCGCTATGCTCGATTGGCTAGAACAGCAAGTCCCTGGCCAGGGCTGATGAGATTTACTGATAAGTGTTATCAGTAATTTCTCGAAAGGTTATAGGACACACATCGGCATGACTTATCAAGTTATTAGGGTCTGACGATTCCACCCCCAAACTCGATATGCGACATATCAGATGATGAGACCGGACTGTACAGTAAGTGTTGCTTATAGGCTCTATGGGAGTTTGGACAAGTTTACATGTTGATCTTCCATTCGTTCAATATCTGGGTAGCCATTACGTCCAGCTAGTACCGCTGACAGCTTGTGGGTATCTGATATGATCATTATTTACTGCTGCTGATATATTGATAAGTCTTTAGAGTCCCACATAGAGGTTTCCTAGCTCAAGAGAAACGAAGTAGGGCACGTATGGAGATATGTGCGAGAGCTTGATTAAATACAAGTATATGATACCGTATTCTAATCTAGATTTTATGTAATCAACCGGGTTATATATGATATAACCGGATAATTGAATCAAGTATTGATTCAATGATTTGATTTATATATATATATATATATATATATATATGATATTAGCCGGGTTATATATGATAAAACCGGATTATTGAATCAAGTGTTGATTTAATGATTTAATATATATATATAGATATATAGATATATATAAACTAATATTAAGCACACTTACGATTTTCTGCTCTTTATGTGTGTGTGTGTGTGTGTGTGTGTGTAAAAGCATATTGTATCATGGTCGATAATACATAGAACTAGGATGTGTGGGAATCACATTAGAGACAAGATGAAGAGATAATGATTTAAATATATATGAGATAAAGAAAAGAAGAATGAGTCATGGTCTTAAGTGCTTGGAGAAGTATTGAGAAGTCATGACTCATCTTCTATTCTTGTGTTATTCATATTCTATTTAATCAATTTTCTTCATCTCATCTTGGCTAATGGTTCACACTCTCTCATTTTCCAAGTTCCTCTTGATCTCCTCTCTAGTTATTTTCTAAGGTTGAGAAAAAAAAAAGCAAGATCTTTTTTGACCAAAATTCCTACTTTATCAATATATACTACTCTAAAAAATTAGTATAGGTTGTTCTCTTCACTAATACCTAGATTAGTGATGTGTGAGCTTGAGTATGAGTTGCCTCAAGGTGGATCATTTTCGACGACGAAGACTATAAGCAAGCTCATTCCATCCTTCAAGTGGAGTCAAAGAAGAGTTCTAGGGACTACTACTTGGAGCTTTAGAAGTGAAGAACTGGACTACAATGGTTATAGACTCTCTTCACTTAGATTAGAATTTGTTTGCTTAACTTTAAAATCCTAATTCTCTAGTTCGATTCTTGTTTAGTATACATAGACCTCTAGATTTTTTAAAATTGCATACTTGATGCTCATTGAAACCTAGTAGAGGTGCTAAGACATACTTTCACCCACCAGAACCCCCAGCGGAAGATTCGCCAATAATTATCGAGGATGACAGAGGGGAAATATCAAACCCTCCTCCAGCCTTGTTAGCGGCCAAGGAGGAAATGATCTCTAAGGCCGCCCTGGATGATTACATAGATCAAAAAATAAGAGCTCACCAAGCTAAAGAAGCCGCCGGTTATATTGTCAGAACCGGGCGACCATATCTAGGCTTGTATGACCAAATCAAATACCCGCCGAGATATATGATCCCCAAGTTACATGTCTACAAAGGGACAGGCAACCCTCACCAGCACGTCACGCAATTCAGAGCTTTGTGCGGAAACACTTAAGGCGATGAAAAACTGTTGCTTCGCCAGTTCGTCGGCAGCTTGTCAGAAATAACCTTCGAATGGTACTCGAAGCTTCCAAATGACTCCGTGAAAACATTCGTAGAAATGGAACTGCTGTTCAAACAGCGTTTCACCAGTGCGAGCGAACGCACTCCGATCACACATTAATCAATACCACGGTAAAGCCGGGAGAAACATGGGTCGAATACACGATCCGGTGGTGGAATCTATGGTCTAAGTGCGAACAGTGCATTAAAGTGTCTCCTGCCGTGAACATGTTCATCGGGACCCTTGATCCTCAAACGAATGTTTCTCGGTTCATGACATTCTTCAAACCTACTACCTTCTAGGCGCTGATAGACAAGTTGGCCTATATGGATCAGATGGGCCATAGGCCTTTCTCCTCAAATAAGGACCTTTGAAATAATAAGGGTAAAGGAAAAGCGTCCTTCGTTGCTAATACGCAACAACAACCGAGTGGCCCAAAACCGGCTGCTCGCCAAAACAATGCGTGTCCGCGCCCATCCTTAGAAGAAAGACTAGGACACGCTTACTCGTTTTCGCGTCATAAAACGAGGAGACCGTTCGAGTTGGCGACGCGAAATAATCTCATCACATTGCCAGACACAAGGTGTCCAACCCAACCTGGCGACGTCAACAACCCTAATTACTGCTCCTCTCACAGAATGGTGAGCCACCCAATTGAGAATTGCTACGTCTTCAAAAATTAGGATGAAAACCAGTATCAACAGGGAAAATTCAACCTGTCTGATAACTGGAGGGTAAACCCGCCCTAAAAACACTCCTAAAAAGGTGCACATGCAGGGGGCATTATACTCACTCGTGAAAGAAACTCCATGGGAAGTCGTTCTTTCAGTGAAAACCAAAAGAATGCTGAAGGATCTATAGGCATGTCCGGCAGTCAGGTGGAAACCCCCCTTGAACCTGAAATTATCGAAGGGATGCTGAAACCACGTCCCACACCGAATGTTGTTGACAAAGGGAAAAGCCCCCAAGTCAAGCCTTTGAAGAAAAATAAGAAGACCAAGAAGCCTGTGCAGACTGCCGAGTATGACAACAAGCACACAGATCTCCAAAAGTACGTTGACGCACTGGATGAGTACAACCAGAAGACGCGGACACCAGTCACGTTCAAAGAATTCCTCAAGCATATTCTTGAGAAACAATGATGAGAGAAATGACTCATCAGAAGAAGCGGAAGACTATGTAGCAAGTTGCCACATGGTCTCCTATTCATTGTTATATGGCGAAGAAGCTCCCTCCATGTCAGAAAATGACACGAAGGAACTGGGGGAAGAATCAGTGCTAAAATCCCCGAAACTGCGAGAAGAAGACCCGATTGAGAGGCTGCTAAATGAGGCCTTTCAAAAAAGCAAAATTAACAGAGAACGCGAGACAGCCATATATGAAAAGGATAAGCGTCAACGTCTGGATAAAGAAGCTGCGGCGAGGAAAAGTCATAAAGTGATCCAACTAAACCAAAGCATGCCTGCAATAGATAAGAGTAGGATCAAAACAGAGAAGCAGTTCCAAAGCCCAATCAGTGGGGATGAAGCTGCCATCTCTCATAAAGAACACTCCTAGGGTCATATGCCTCGATGGAAAAAAATCATATCCAAACTACTGTCTATATCATCGGAGGGTCAACCACCCCATTGAAGAATGCAGTGCCTTCAAGAAGTGGTGGCAAGGATACGTTGCCCATCAAAAACACTTCAAGAGGATGAAGTACGCAGCTCACGCTCGTAGACATCAAAATAGCAAGACAAACGCGCATAAAGAAGCGACTGGCGACTGTCATATGGTTGGTACCAGTTCGTATGGAGGAAAACCTCCACTTCTTACATTTGGGAGCGATTCTGAGGATGAAACACCCCTCAACCCTTTCTTCAAAGACTCCGCCTCCGAAAAAGAAGAGGAGGAGAAGATCTGCGAGAATATGCAACAATGTAACCATACGTTGCCTGAGAAGAACCTCGGACCTACAAACAAAGGTTCGAACAAAAAAGACAAAAGGAAAGGGAAAAACCCTGAGAAAAATACTCTCACAACTCAGCATATTGGATGATCTCCTACAGTCCAAAGAGGCACGTGATTCCCTAATCAAGGCATTACAATAGCCTAATCGGTTCCAAGCTTTCCTCACAGAGGAGAAGATGAAAAATGAACTGGCAAAGGTCCACACTGCCGATATTACATTCAGCTATGAAGATCTACTCCTCGGTACGTGCAAACTTAATCGCTCATTATACGTCACTGGGTACTGCCATGTCTTCAAGATAGGGAAAATCCTGGTCGACAATGGATCCTCCATCAACCTTCTCAATATGAGAGTGTTGAAAGAAATTTGCATGAACGTTCAGCACCTTGCCTGAGATAAATATACCATCTCCGGGTTAGACTCACAGTCATCACGGACGCTTGGATCCGTAATACTGACGCTACGCTTCGGGCTGCTTGTCACTGACATCAAATTTCATGTTATTGACGCAAAGACTTGCTATAACACCCTACTCAGCAAGCCCTGGTTACACGAGTACAATATCATCCCTTCTACACAACATCAGTATATGAAGTATTTCAAGGATGGCTCAGAATATACCATCACAGGAGAACTAAATCCATTCTCTGTAAACGAAGTCCGGAAATACGAAGATGCAAAGTACTTCCAACCAGGTTTCGAGGATACTGAAAGGTGCCACAAGCCGGAGAATAAACAGAAATCTACCGCCACTATCTCGATCTTTGGGAGCGATACTGAGGAAGATGAAAAAATAGTCTACTCGGGGCAACCCTAAAAAGAAAACAATAAGCCCGGACCATCTACTTCTATTTTGGTCTTTGGCAGCGACTCAGAGGACTAGGTCAATGCAGTGTTCTCCGTCCGCCCGTTAATGCAAAATTTTGTCATAGCAGATCTGAGTCTACAAATTACAATGGCTCCGCTTCGGCATTACAAGGAACTTGATGCGCTCGATACATACATCGTACAAGAAATGCGAACTTTCTACGTACCTCACAGACGAAGAGGTGAAAAATCGATCATCTTCTACCAATATACGGAGACCAAACTAGAAAAAGAAATTTGGCATGGTGCTGATTTGCACTCAACAGGCTTCAACCCATCCATCTGCCAGGATACTATGCGGAGGGATTAAAAAAGCAGTTAAGATGCCAAGGCGTACCCCTCGAATAAATTGTTCGATAAGCCCAATTCTACAAAAAGATTTGGGATATTCCCGGGACTAAACGAAAGAATCCCAATGGGAAGATGGAGACAACTGGGCTGGGATACGTTCGGTCCAAGAAGCGGGGGCAAATCTACAGTTGCCACGTCATAAATAGCACGTGTGAAGAGGAAAACGCTCTTCCCAGTAGCTGTGACGTCAAATCGGAGTGAGATCCCACTCTAAGAGCGTTAAGTTCGTCATTTGAAGAACAAATTGACAAGCTAATAAAAGAAGCTTTTCAAATGAGCCGGGATAATCACAGCCGCGAAATAGCCATTTATGAAAAGGCCAAGACGCAGCGTCTCCGTCGGCAATCTGCGAAGAAACTAGACAGTAATGCTCTTCATCTCCGGCCCACTATATGTTCTCGCAAAAATGGAAAATCCCGAAATGAAGGCAAAAACAGGGCCAAGAACGCAAATAACGTTCGAGGACAACAAAGCGGATCCAAAACACCGTGCAAATGAGAAAAACTCAATTGAAGCCCGTCCTTTATAAAGAAGATGGGTCGGGAATACTCTTTCCCCTAAGACAAGGCAAGAAAAATATTCAACCTCGTCATGAAGTAACAAATGATGACGCTTATGGAGCCTTGGCACCCCGAATAAATAAACGAGGTCCATCATCTGGATTATTGCTCCTATCACCGAGCAATAGGTCATCCTCTTGAAGACTCCTGCACATTTAAAGATTGGGTGGAAGATCAATATCAACAAGGCGAGTTCGCTTTATATGACAGCTGGAGGGTAACCCCCCTCCAAACCATGAACCAAAAAAGACCTACCCCATCAGGATAGGACCAGCTCAACCATAAAAAGGGAGGCGGACTCGTACTTGCCATGTGATAACACTCTCAAAAGAGGGAGGGCACGAGAGTATGAATGTCCTCTATAGGTGCTTCATAAATAAATAAGAGAACGAGATGATCTCAGAGTTTCTATTAGCACCAAAAGAGATGGAAGATGGGATACACACTACGGCAGACAACCTAAGAAAAATTAACCTAGGGACGGAAAATAATCCGAGCCTAACATCTGTTAGTGAGATACTATCTGAAAAATGGGTAGCCACGTTAAAAGACATGCTTATGCGCTATAAAGATTGTTTCACATGGAACTACTATGAAATGCCGGGTCTAGATCCAAAAGTGGCGATACATAAACTGGCTATATCGCCAGGTGTAAAGCCGATCAAACAGGCGACAAGAAAGATGTGACTCGAACTCGATATGAGTATCAACGCTGAATTCTAGAAACTAATCGACTCCGGCTTCATCCAAGAAATTCAATATCCTGACTGGATCGCTAACATCGTTCCAGTGACGAAGAAAAATGGAACGGTTCGTATCTGCGTGGACTTTCGGGACCTCAAAAAAGCCTGCCCGAAAGATGACTTCTTAGTGCCCGTTACCGAGCTTATGATCGATAATACGTCCACTCACGAAGTCTTCTCCTTCATGGATGGATCCTCAGGATACAATCAAATAAAAATGCATCGTGAAGACCAAAAGAATACCGCCTTCCGAACCCTCCTGGGCATATTCTGTTATAAGGTGATGCCCTTCGGTTTGAAGAACGCCAGCGCTACCTATCAGAGGGCCATGACAAACATCTTTAATGACCTCATACACGAGATTTTCGAATGCTATATCGATGACTTTGTAGTGAAGAGCAAATCTCATGATGAGCAATGGGAACATCTAAAAATAGTGTTCTAACGTCTTCGGAAGTATAATCTGAAGATGAATTCTCTAAAATGCGTGTTTGGAGTTTCCTCAGGAAAATTCCTGGGATTCATCATACATCACCGGGGTATTGAAATCGATCCCTCAAAGATTAAGGCGATTATGGAAATGCCCACACCGAGAACCCTCAAACAGTTGCGATCTCTCTAAGGAAAGCTCGCATACATCTGGTGGGTCATAGCCAACCTCACCGGAAAATGTCATCCCTACAGTCATTTGATGAAGAAGGGGACCCTATTCATTTGGGATCAAAAGTGCTAAAACACACTGGACGAAATCAAGCAATAGCTGCAAAATCCGCCAGTATTGACCGCTCCGATTAAGGGAAAACCCCTTATCCTATATGCAACGGCCCTTGAGAGTGCTCTAGGTGCATTGTGGGGACAAGAGAATGATCAGGGAGAGAGCTTTATAATATTTAAGTTGAGTTCTCCTAGGGGCAGAAAGCAACTATTCCCCCCATCGAAAAGCATTGCCTAGCACTGATCTTCGCAATAACGAACCTTACGTCTTAGCATAAGAGGTCCACCTCATATCGAAGGTGGATCCTCTCAAATATCTAATGTCAAGGGCCATACTAACAGGAAGGCTTGCCAAATGGGCCCTCCTCCTGATGGAGTTCTTAATAACATATCGACCCCTCAATGCAGTGAAAGGTCAGGTTATTGCCGACTTTCACACGGAGCATCTGATACCAGCCGACTCCCTCTTAAATTGTGTGTTGCCGGATGAACATGCGTTCGAAGCAATCATAGAAGAAAATGATTCCCAATGGGAACTCTACTTCGATGGATCATCTTCCATGAAGAGGCGAAAGCAAAACATCCCCATAATCAAAGCCGGGATGGGCTTTATCTTCGTGACTCCGCAAGGAGGGATATTGCGTTACGCCCTTTCCTTAACAAAGCTAAGGACTAACAACGAAACTGAATATGAAATTTTGATAGCAGGTCTCAAGATCGCTATCGACATGGGAATCTGTCACGCCCCGCTTCCCAGAGTGCGCTAAGATCGGCACGTGATAGAGCCAACCATGCTACATGTGGCTAGGAAACATCCCTCCACGGTCACATTACGGCTGTCTATAGATATCAAGAACAGGAAAATAAAAGAAACTATCTAGTACATGTCCATGAGCCAGAAATAACAAGTCAAGAAATAATATGCGGAAGCAATAAATTCAAGTAACAATAACAATCTGGAAAGTACATCCCAAAATACGGGCTCACATCAGGAATGAAAGTACGAAAATAAAACTAAACTAACTAGCAACTAACATGATCTTCAATGCTCGGCTTGTTGGTCAAAATACTCCTGAACAGCCTGCGACAGAGATAGAGGATCTAGGCCAAGAAAAACCCAGACATCAGTGCGTCATGATATCAACCAATAATAAATGAACAGGATACATGAGATATGCAGGCATGAATCATAAACAATAATAAGAGTATAACACGAATAAAGAACAGTGAAAGGTATCAATATATATGGCGTGCAGTGATCAATCTAAACTGTGCTATTGGGTTATCTATTCTAAAGTTTGTTTGAGATCAATTAATGTAATCCTCCATGTAACTCAAAGAATATGTCCCGTTATCTTCCGGGACCACGGATCGGGTAGTGGGAGTCATGAATGACTCTGTCCCGTTATCCTCCAGGATCGCGGATCAAGTAAGAATCATGAATGATTCTGTCCCGTTATCCCCCGGGACTACGGATTAAGTAATACCCTTGTAAGCTACACTTTAGTTTACACTTTTGATTTCACCATACCCCCAAGGTTATGTGTTCAAGTCAGGTATTGATAATCTGGAGCTAATGCCAACATAGGATCAAGCAGGTATAAGTTTGTCTAAATAGACAACAGGATATATCTGTAGGGACAACAGGTCAAAATTCTCGGCATTAGTAACAAGATCAGGTATCAAGTCAAGCAGTGGTATATCAGGTCATGTCAGGTAGCGCACAGGTATCAAGCGGATGCTTATAATAAAACTGTAGTAAGTACGGATGCACGATAAAAGCATGGATGCATAAATATTTATCAGGGGTTACATCATGACTATGTAGGATGCACGCATGGGGTACTAATGTAATAACAATATGAGTTAATGTAACATGGGGTGCAACTAGGTATGCAGAATTAATGGTATAGATACACAAATAGACATGGATGCATGATAACTATTAGGGATTGCAACTATAGCTCCATTACTATGTAGGATGCACATTTTCTAGCATGGGGTGTTAATGTAATAGTAATATGAAATAACGTGACATAGCATGCAACTAGATATATAATTAATGGTATGGATGCACAATTATCAATTAGGGTTATATTTACAGTTCCAAAACTAAGTGGGATGCACATTATTAAGCATGGGGTGTTACTACAATAATAATATGAATTAATTTGATCTATAGATGTAGTTATATATATTTTAAATGATATGGACGCAAACGGGTAACCGAAAACTGTAAAATTGTAATATGGATGCATAACTAAACAATATGTAATACTATTATTCAAATGGGTGTAGTATATTGTAGTATAGCATGTAGCAAGATTAACTTGCATGCGACTAGATATGTAAATAATGGTATGGATGCATACGGGTATCAAAAAACTGTAAAATTGTAATGTGGATGCACAATGAAATAAACATGTAATATTTTTATTAATTTAAATAAAAATATATAGACATAGCATGTAGCAAGATAAACTTGCCTGGAGACGACGGCCACCTAAACAACATGACGACACGTGAACCCAAAGCGATACAAGATCGAGACTTGAACTACAACCAGAACTCGGGCTCAGTTTTTGAATCCTAATGGTGCTCGGCTGTGGTAGCAAGGGCATCGACTTAGGTGCTGCAGCAATGGTGTACTCGGTGATGAAGACAAGGTGGCGATAGAGATTTTATGCTCAAGGTTTGAATTCACAGCAGTAGGGGGATTGGTGGCTACAGTGAATGATGCGGTGGTCTAAGGTGCAGTTCTAGGAAGCGCCGGCGGTGGAGTGAATGAAGACGAAGACGGGGCGATGGGTAAAGGCTAGGGATTGGCTATGAGAAGATGAGAGAGATCAGCGATGGTGTCGGTGCTCTCGGTTGGGAGAGGAAGATGAAGATGGAGTCGATGAAGATGAAGACGATGGCGATGAGGTGAGTGTTCTGTCGGCGAGGGTGAGTGCTGTTCAGGTCGAGGGTTGAAGGATGATGGTTACTTGGTGTTGGCTTGGGAGATGGGTGCTCAGTTGATGAGGAGAGATGATGGCAATGGGTTGAGTATGGGCTCGGTGAAGGACTGTAGGCGAGGGAATAACTTGGTCGGCTAAGTTGAACAGGTGTCGATGATGATGATGATAGGGTTTGGTCGATGGCGATGTGAGATGAAGAGGGTGCAGGTGATGGGGTTCGAAGGTGGTTGGAGGCTAGGCGTCGGCTACGAGGAAGATAGAGGTTTGGTGATGGTGATGGAGTCGGGGATCAGGGCAGTGGCGATGAGGAAGAGGCGAAGGGAAGATGAGAGAGAAAGTGAGGTCGAAGAGATGGATGCGGCTAGGTTCAGGCGAGGGTTCGTGAGAGGGAGTGCGGTGAGTTTCTCATGGGAAAATAATTAGGAAGGAGGGAGGTGAGTTTAAGGGATGAAGGAAGGCGAGGGGATTCGAGAAGGAAATAGTGTTTCCGAGAGGGGAGAGAGAAGGCTCGAGAGGAGAGAGAAAGGGAGGGGGAGAGAGTGGGGAGAGAGAGAGAGAGAAGGAAAGGTTGTTATAAAAGTTAAGATTTTAAATTTAAAAAAATATATGTTTGGTTATAAAATTTAAACTATGTTAAATAAAAATATTAAATTAATAAAATTTGATTTTTCTAGTAAATACAAACTTAGTCCAAAATACGCCCGGGTCGGGTCTAAAAATCCGGTTTTAAAATACGAAAAATATATGTATCGACCAAAACTAAAATTGGATATCCGGATAACGGAAATGCATACCCCAAAGAACGGATGCACGTACGTGCGCGTAGCCATCCAAACAATTCCGTTTCACTGAACAGGACGAGAACAAGATGCGCGGATGCTACGACAGGGTTAGGGGTATCATGCAGAACATGCAATGTATTTTTTAAAATATTTTATGTGACTTTAAATGCTATATTTAAAAATGCAGATACCAGATCAATGCCAACATACAGTATGTAAATATGGAAGTGCACGAGTCCACGTAACAAGTCAGGATAAATCATAAACATGAATCAAGACCGGTTTCAAGCATGCAGGTCAGGTCAGATGCAATACAGATGTCAAATACACTATTCGCAACCAAAGCACGGTAAATCAGGAAAATACCATAAATAAAGAAATACTTGAACTAGAACTGGTATAAATAAACTAGGGTGTTACAGAATCAAAGACCTCCTCATATATGGAGACTCCGACTCCCAACTGATCGTTAGCCAAGTAAATTGCGACTATCAGGCATGCAAATCAGAGTTCATAAAGTATGGGGAAAGAGTGCAGCAACTGCTGACACAAATCCCTTCTTATAACCTGGAAAGCATACCGCGTGCGGAAAACAGCATGGCGGATGCATTGGCCAAATTGGCTAAGGAATTGGTCGATGAAGATCTTGATGACATGATGATCATTGTGCAAAGCCGAAGGGTTTTCACGCCAACTGATATATCTTCAGAAGACCTAATAGAGCCATCCGAAGGAAAAGAAATGACCAAACAAGTAGCTCTTCAAATAGAGGACGAAAAAATGGTCATCGACTGGAGGGAATTTTTCATAGACTACTTCAAGTCCCAACGAACGCATGAAAATGCGTCGTCTAGATATTAGCTCATGAAAGGAGCTTTGTATTTCGCCTTCATCAATGGTACTCTATATAAGAGACCGTTCAACTGTCTATAGCTAAGATGCCTGGGGCAAGAAGAATCGAAGAAAGTCGTATAAGAAATTCACGACGGACTCTGCGGTTCTCATCAAGCTGGGCCAAAGATAAAGCTGAAGATAAAAAGAATGGGTTACTATTAGCCCACGATGATCCAAGACTGGATCGAATATGCGAAGAAGTGTCACTCATGCCAAATTCATGGGGATTTCATCCATCAACATCCAAATCCGCTACAACCGACAGTGGCTAGCTGGCTGTTCGAAATGTGGGGAACCGATATAATTGGCCCTGTCGAACCGGTATCATCCAAAGGACATCGATTCATACTAGCAACAACTGGCTACTTCTCTAAGTGGGCAGAAACAGTACCGCTAAGAAAAGTAAAGACAGAGAATATCCTTCATTTCTTCAAGACCCATGTCATATACCGGTTTGGAACTCCATGACGGATAATCTCAGATAATGGGACAGCTTACAGAAGCCATAAAATAAGCCACTTCGCACAGCAGTATAAAATAGATTAGAAATACTCTTCAGTCTATAATTCTCGGACCAACGGTCTAGCTGAATTTTTCAACAAGACCTTGACAAAGATTATAAAAAGGCAGTGTCCAGAAACAAAAAGGACTGGCATGAAAGGCTGCATGAAGCTCTCTGGGTGTACCGAACAACGTTCAAGACGGCCATGTATACAACACCATACGCATTGGTGTTCGGCACGAAAGCAGTGCTCCCATTGGAAATAGAACTCCCCTAACTATGAGAAGCGATTCGATTTGAGCTAACAAATGAAGAAAATGATCATCTTAGGCTTGAGGAGCTCGACGCTCTCGACGAAACTCGCCTTATGGCACAGAAAAATCTGGAGGCTTATAAGGCAAGGATGACACAGTCATACGAAAAACTGACCAGACCGAGAACATTCCGCCAAGACGAACTTGTGCGAGTCTTCAAAAGACTAATGATCCCCAATCATGCAAAACTGGGGAAGTTCGAGCCGAACTATGAAGGCCCATACATCATAGATAAAGTCAACCAAGATGGAGCCTACCTGCTCATGGATATGCATGGAAAAAGGCCCTTCCGACCAATAAATGGTCAATTCCTTAGAAAGTACTATGCTTGAAGAGTCATGACTTTGTTCTATGATAGATGACGACGCTTGTGTCCGCTCACTATCTTCCTGAGTAAGAACTCTGAAAGCAGTACCAAAAGAAAAAATGCGCCTAAAATACAGCGATAATGAACAAAAACGTTCCTAAACTAATGCGTTCCCAAAAAAACGGGAATGTTAGACCGAGATATCTTTAAACTAATATCCGCCCCAAATATGACGATACTGGACCGAAATGTCCTTAAACTGATATCCGCCCGAAATACGGCGATAATAGACTGAAATGTCCTTATATTAATATTCGCCCCAAATACGGCGATACTGGACCGAAATGTCCTTAAACTAATATCCGGCCCAAATACGGTGATACTGGACCGAGAAGTTCCTAAACTAATAATAGACCGAAACGTCCCAAAACTAATGCGCTCCCAAAAAAACGGGAATGTTGGACCGAAATGCCCTTAAACTAATATCTGCCCAAATGCAGCGATAATGGACCGAAATGTCCTTAAACTAATATCTGCCCAAAATACGGTGATACTGGACCGAAACACCCTTAAACTAATATCCATCCCAAATACAGTGATACTAGACCGAGACATCCCTAAACTAACAATGGACCGAGACGTCCCTAAACTAAAAATTCGCCCTAAAATACCGCGACAATGGACCGTCATGTCCTGAAACTAACACGTTTAGCCGTACGATGAATCCCCATATCGATTACCATATACAGTCCATGGGCATAAACAATTCATAACTTTCCCAGATCCGACATGGTGTAATCCTTTGAAGAAGACCGGGGCCTACAGCTAATGGTGTGTTACCTTACGGGCCGCCTAAAAAAGGGTATGTCTACAAGAGAAATGGGCACGGATGAAACCTGAAAGGGCACCATGAGTAAATCGAGCAGGACTGCCAGCGAGCTTGTGAAAACCCGAAAGGGCGTAAACTCGTAAAAAAGGGTATGTCCACAAGTGAAATGGGCATGGATGAAAACCTGAAAGGGCGCCGTGAGTAAAAATAGCAGGACTGCCAGCAAGCTAGTGAAAACCTGAGAGGGCGCGAACTCGTAAAAAACCACTTACAAATCCCTCACGAATTTGTAAGGAAAAAACACCTGCATGAGATCCTTAGGACTCACAAAAAAACAACACACTTAGGAATCCATATGATTCCTAGGGAGAAATTACACTTGCGATCGTGAATCGCACGGAGAATGCCCTCTATGAGACACTCACGGCTCATGAGATTCAAAAGCCTTAAGTTAAAGGGATGTAAACCTTTTCTTAAGCCATCAGAACCCTACAAAACTTTCATGCCCTACAGGAGGTCCAATATTGACCCTTGTATACAATCCACGGGCATAAATAAATATCCTCCCATCAAGTTCCACCAATAGCGAGAAATATCCCTATATGGTGAGCAACACTTGTAAGTCCTCTCGACTTACAAGGAGAAAATACTCTTGTAAGATCCTTACGACTTATAAGAGAAAATATCACCTAAGAATCCCTACGATTCCTAAGGAGAAATTACACTTGAGAGATCCTCATGACTCGTAGGGAGAAATACCTTTATGAGACCCTTACGGCTCATAAAGCCACAAAGCCTTAGCCGATAGGATCCTAACCCTGTTTGTTAAGCCACCTTTGTCCAAACTAATAAAGGCAAATGATGATTCGCTCCTTGCAATATCCCAGTTGTAGCAATGCTGATGCCTAAATAGGTATTAAATTTCAAGTTCTCTCACGGTAAATGATGATTCGCTCCTGGCAATATTCTAGTGGTAGCGATGCTGATACAAAGTTGGTATCCGATTTCAAATCCCTAACTCAAAAAAAGGCGAAATGGTAGAGAAACTCGCAATAAAAACCAGTGAGTAAAAACAAAAGCAGCTGAAATGATCGGGCACCGCGATAAATAGCCGAAATGATTGGGCAATCACGACTTTTGCTACATAAAAAGCTGAAAAGATAGAGCATCGCGGAAAAAAATAATTAAAAAATAAAAATGAAACTTTTCTGCCCTGCAAGTATGTCCATATTAACTCCTGTATATGATCCATGGGCACAAATAAAGGAAAGGGAACCATATTTTCCCACCATGTTTGGTCAAAAGGAGAACCAAGTCTTGACGGTACATATATCACCTAAAGACAATCCCTGTGTTCCCCCCTCATTCCAGCAGAGTGCAGACACAACAATCAAATAAAAGTGAAGTGACGACAAATTCCTAGTTTCAGGTCTTAATGGCAATACCTACAACTTAGAGATCATCCTGGCATTTCTTCTCATTCCAGCTGGATGCAGAAGCAACGTCGTCATAAAAAAAGACCCAAGGGTCAAAGCAAAAATGCAGTAATGGTAAAATCCTAGCTCCAAATCTTGATGGTACATATACAACCTAGAGACTATCCCGACGTTCCCTCCTCATTTCAGCAGGGTGCAGATACAACTATCGAATAAAATTTGGAGTGACGGCATTTTCTAGCTCCGGACTTCAATTACGATACATACAGTATAGAGGTCCTACAGATGTCTACTCTACTTCAGCGAAGAATCGGCATGACATCATCAAAGCAAAAACGAAGTGACGGCATATTCCTAGCTTCGGGTCTTGACGGCAATACATACAAAGCCTAAAGACTGTGGGAGATCATCCCATCCCAGAAGGGTGCGGTTATGACTCATCTGGGCTCCAAATCGAGCCTAACCTCAAGTAAAATGCGCCACGGAAAATACCTCACGCTTGTTCTTCTGACGGTAATATGAATACTCCAACCTAAGAAGATTACTTGAAGATGTCTTGTCCAGCCTCAAAAGGGATCAGAGACATGACAGTCATGGAGCTACTCGAACAACGGCTTAAAGAATGCATATCGAGAAATATATCAGCCAACACGATGGTACCACAGACTAAAACCTTAGTACCACAAACCTAATGGACCTCTGTCATAAAAGAATGGGGAAACGTTAGGACGAGTTTGCCTGTAAACCCAAGGGAGGTAAACTAAAAACACTCCGAAATGAGTACATAAACTAGAAACTCCGAAATGAGTACATAAACTAAGACACTCCAAAATGAGTACGTAAACTGAGACTCCGGGATGAGTGAATAAACTACAAACTCCGAAACTAAATAAACTAGAGACTCCGAAATGAGTGAATAAACTACAAACTCTGAAATGAGTTAATAAACTAGAAACTCCAAAATAAGTACATAAACTATAAACTTCGAAATGAGTACATAAACTAGAGACTCCGAAACGAGTGAATAAAATAAAGACTCCGAAATGAGTACATAAACTATTTTGCGCCAGATCAAGACATCAAGAAACAGAAAGGTGCAACTCATGAGCCTCAGGGCTTAGAACTACATTTCTTAAGAACGGAGATTTGAGTCAATGATAGATGACGACGCTTGTGTCCTCTCGCTATTTTCTCAGATCATAATTCTAAAAGATGTGTACGATACGCCAGCCCGAAACCAGCCATATACTATACATTACTCTACACTACTTCACTCACGTGTATTCCTCGGTGAGCAAGGTGGTGGGGGGAGCATTTGTTCACATCATTCCAGTGTTCACCTACATTTAGATGCATATTTAAATGAGAAATAGAGTTGATGGTATGCTCATTTATATGTGTGTATGAAGGTTAGTGCATGACACGTGTACCGCATATGCACGCATCATTGGTATTCGTACTCAGCAGAAACTTCTAAGGGTAAAGTGCAAAGTACATGCGCAGATGCAAGATGCACACATGAATATGTGCTGGGGATGAAACATTTAGCAGTCAACGATAAAGAAATGCATTTAAATAAACATTTTATTCTACAGGAAAGAGATCACCAAACACGGGATCAAAAATACAAAGGTGTACAAAACTATAAACAAAGTTTTCTAAAGCCCTCTCAGCCTTCTCCACCATGTCAAAGCAGCGATCTTGGCGAGGAGTCGCTCCCCATCGGTCAGTGCCGTGCTCATCGGTGAAAGCAGAAAAGATGGCCCGCTGAGCTCGTATCTAGCTTAGCAACTGAACAGGGCGATCCCTCAGAGACTTGGTAATCAAACGTGATTCATGAAAGCACTCGATCTTGTTCTCCGCTGCGTCGAGAATCGCCGAAGTCATCTCCGCTGGATGAGGGAGAATGTCAGTGAGCATGAACAGGAAGATCATCCGGAGCCAAATAGAGCCGATGGGAAGAGGACAACCTCTACGAGTCAGGAGCTCTTACGTCACCGTGTCGCATTGGTCATCCGTGAAAATGGGATTCACCAAGCGTGTAGCAAAACGAGGAACAATTGCCTCGATAGGAACCTCCCATGGTTGCCGACGAGCATGTAGACGATTGCAAGCCATATCTCTTGATCTATTAAAAATGGTTCTTTTCTTATGAAGAAGAAGAAGAAGAAGAACATTACCTCAGATTATAAAGAAAAACATTTAAGTCTAAGCACATAAAATGTTGTGCATGGTGGAACTATTTCCAAAGAAGCTCTGATAAAAAGAAGGCATTGGAAAAGAAAGAGTTGACTCATGAAAAGCAAAACAAGAAGGTGAAACGATTCCCTCGTATCTTATAGCAGCACCTCACGTGCATAACGCGTGAGCACCGGCGCTAGTTATTATATATATATATATATATATATATATATATATGGTTAAATCCTATAACAGCACCTCACGTGAAGTACATGTGAGCGTTGGCGTAAAAAAAGCTTTGTCATTCATGCTTCAAAGAAATTTATACATTGGTAATGAGGATGATAAAGAGAAAGAAATAAATACCATCAACATGTGTACAATGACAAAACGTTAAATTCCAGACATGGATTGTCAAACTTAAAGCCAAGTTTGAGGAAAGCGCTCCTAGCCTCTTTGATCATCTTCATATGCGTCCCTTCCTGAATACAAGATTCGGGATCACCGCTGATGTCTTCCATCCTATGGTACGCGGATAGTATCACTTTTTGTTGGAAGACGCGATACAAAACAGTGACGGGATCATCTTTCTGCTTTTTCGAGAACAGGACCATCAGATATACTGAATGCACCTTGTCTTCAGCGTCATCAAATGACTCAAGCGGTATAGCGTCATCAAGCTCAGGAAGCGCTTCCCAGATCGATCCAATGATAATCTTCAAAAGGGCAGAACGGCGAGAGAGCAATCAACCGTTGTGATCATCAAAGCGACGCATCACCTCATCGCATTGAGCATCAGTGTACTCCTGGCCATGAAAGCGATCTTGTATGCGAATTTCTTCATAGGAGATAATTTCCTCGATATCGTATAGATGCCCAGCCATGATACCTGAAAAGAAACCCAGTGGAAAGTTAGCAATAAAAAAGAATAATAACACTAGCATCACAGAATTAAGATGGTAGCTCATCAATGATGAAACATATGCCCATTGTGAGAATCCAAAATGATTTTCATTAAATGAATAGTGCTCATTAAATGAACAGTGGAGTTAAAAACTCCCAATATTCCTCGAAGGGTGGGTTCTTTAAAATAAAAAACAGATTTAAATCTGTGGGAAAAAAGAGAGAATGGATTAAAACCCCAAAAATTTTAGAAAAGGAAAAACATCCAAGAACGGTAAAGGGAATAAAATTCTCAGAGTTCTTAAGATTCAAATCAGAGCTAAGCTCTGCAAAAAAAATGGAATTAAATTCCCCCAAACAGTGGGATTAAATCCCAGAGATCCCCGTGTTAGAAAAACTCATAGGATGAATGATGGAATCAAATTCCAGGAAATCACAAATGTCAAGATTGACAGCAGAGTAAAACCCTAAAGAGGAGAATCAAAGATTCCCATGTCTTGGATATGGACATCAAGATCCACGATCTATATATAAAAAAAGGTATTTTAAGATCTCCAAGAGATCGATTCAAGAGAAAAAAGAGAGCTAAGCTCTGTCGAAATAATTTTTTTAAAATCCAAAAATAATATATATATATATATATGTATATATGTGTGTGTGTGTGTGTGTGTGACCAAAAGGGATTAAGAGCAAAGCTCTGTTCATAATCCTCACTAAGAAATTTAGCAGAGTCTACTCTGTTCAAAGAGGTTCTTGAGGACAAAGATCTAAACTCTGGAACGAGAATTAAATTCTCAGAAGAAGAGCAAGACTCAAGAAAGAAGATGATAAGACAACAGTCATCTCAAGGGCCAAAGACCCTATTTATAAGACGTGGGGTAAATGGTTCAACTTCTTAGTGTAGGGTTACTTAGCAAGGCAGCAAGGTTTCGGGAGGCATCGTCCATGCCGTTTTCAAATTTTTGCCGAACTAAAGAACCCTAACCCTAGAATCTTTAACTAGAAATTTATACGATACACTATGTAAACAACTTTATAACTAAGTGAATGCGGAATAAAACCTTTGTAGACCGGTCCTTCACTTCAAATGCTCCGTGTAGAAGTCCCTTCGCTACGAATAATGATCTCCTGAACTCTTGAGAGGATCCACAAGGTGAAATATGCAAACTTGCTCGAAGTCTTTAAGGCCGAAGATGATCTACGTCGAGAAGACTCAAGCCCATGCTATCTCTTCACTAAATTAGAGTTTAGTGAAGCAAACGCCCTAAACTAAATGGCTAATAGTAGAGGATGATGAAGTAAGAATTTTGCTCACTTCAGATTTTATTTTCTCACTAAATTTCATCACTTGATCAAAAGCTAAAAAGCTTCAATGAAGAAGAAGAAGATGAAGTTCAAGTGATGAAAGAATAATTAATGTGAGGTTAGAAATGCAACCATGGTGAGTATATCACATACACTAACCATTGTAGAGAATAAACCATGGTATATGGTTAATGGTTAGGTCAATAAATATCTTAAGCAAACAAAAAAGTGGACTAAGTCAATGAAACCTACAATCTTCTACAAGCTTTGAACCATGACAAAATCTCCACCAATTTTGAATTTGCTTAATGATAAATAAAACCATAACATAAACCCTAGCATGGTATAAGTCTCATACATACATGTTGCATGTGTAACCTAGCATGACATACTAATATATCACAGACACATACATGTGTGTGTGAGCGCGCGCGCGTGCGTGCAAAAAGAAAACAATACATTTAACATATATCACATATATATCAATATATCATAAGTGAGAAAAATGAATACTTAAGTGAGCTAATATTAGTTAATGTAATTTAATATATCAAATATATAATTCTATATTAAATTATTAAATCAACACTTGATTTAATAATCCGGCTATATCACATATGACCGACTAATATCAAAAGTAACACTTATCGAATCAACACTTAATCCGATAACTTGGCTATATCTCATATAACCGACGATGTCACAAATCGCGAGAATAGAATGCGGTATCACATACGCGCATTAATCTCGGTCCCACACATATCACATATGTGCTCCTACTCCATTTCGCATGAACCAGGAAACCTCTGTGTAGGACTCTAAAGACTTGTCAATACGCCGGCAGTAGGTGATGATCATATCAAATACCCACAAGCCACAAGCGGTCTGCTAAACGTAACGGCCACCCGGGTATTGAGCGATCAGAAGATCAACAAGCAAGCCTGCTCATACTCCTGCGAATCCAATTAGTAACACTACCGTACAGTCCGGTCTCTTCGTTAGATATGTCGCATATCACAGACTGGGAGTGGTATAACGTCAGAACCCAATAGCCTAATAAGTCATGACAATGCAAGGTCTATAACGGTTCGAGAAACTACTGATAACACTTACCAGTAGATCTCAACAATCCTGGCTAGGGATTTCCTGTTATGGCCAATCGAGCATAGCGCATCATCAACTCTCAATACCGGGAGAGACGAATCCCCTCCTATCGCTCATTGCCTCCATGTGACTTGGGACTGTACCCAAAAACCTTCTTTTTGCACGATCTCTTGACCGTAGTATGGTGGAAATCAAAGCACGGTAGGAATCATACAAGACTCTATGACGATCTCGGGTCAACAGACTAACCTGTACCAGTGTCACCAGAGAACTGCTATCTGACGATCGGTATAATACCATCTAGGAGTTCTCGGCGAGTCCATTCAGTGTACCCAGTCTCCACTGAGCACCCGTATACCATCTCTGATGTTAAACACCAATAGATATGGGATCATCCATCGCCCATCATATGGGTCAAGAAGCGTATACGCTAGTATACTCTGGAATATCGATGCCCCATCTCAATACTCTCACGACTAGGAACATTTGAAGGATGTACTTGTCGACTACCTCTGCCCCACTAGTATGATCCGCATCATAATTAGGGTAGTCAAGTACTCATCCTAAGGACTTTATCAACATGTAATAGAGAGACAATAAGTGTACATGTTAAGATAAAGAGAAACCAGATAACATACTATCATGTCGAGCAAGAAAGTCCTTCCTATATATGTCCAAGCATCCACTACAATATACATCACATGTATAGTAATGGCCTCTAAGTCATATATATAACTAACAATCTCCCACTTGTACTAAGGTCATCTGTTGTAGTATCCAATACCCAACAATTTAGCAGTGGTTATAGTATCCCATACTCAACCATACCAAAATCTCTTAAATAGTATTTGGGAAAGCATGTCTTGGTGAGTGGATCCACCGTGTTAACCTCAAAATCTACTCTCCTTACCTCGATCCCTTGGAGATCAACCATCTCCCTGATCAGGTGATACTTGCCTCAGAATATGTCTGGATCGCTGATGGGACCGGTGTTCCTAGGCCAAAGCCGCAATTCCATTGTTGTCACAATAACAGTTATTGGACGTTCAATGGTAGGAACCTTGTTCATCTCATGAACAAGAAATGTCCAGACAGCCACTTTGGCAGCATCGTTGGTAGCAATGTATTCAGCCCTTATCGTCTAGTATGTCACGGTATCTAGCTTAAAACTCTTCCAACATACCGTCCCTCCACTGAGGGTAAAGACAATGCCTGTGACTGACTTTCAGTCGACCTTATCACACTGGAAGCTTGAACAAAGAACATTCATTTAGTGCTTCTTAAGTACTTAAGAATGTCCTCCACAGCTTTCCAGTGATTCTCCCAAGATCCGATTGATTCCTGATCACTACACCTAGTGAGTCATCTACATCTGGTCTGGTACATAACATCGCACACATGATAGAGCCTACTATCGAAGCATAGGGTATCTCTTGCACGCGAGCTCTCTCCAAATCAGTCTCCAAAGACATTTTTTTGGAGAGAGTGATCCATGAGTAAGTAGGCGAATCACCATGCTTAGAATCATCTATACTAAACCCTTTAGTATGGTGTTTATGTACCTGTATTTGGGACACTCCCAACATCCACTTAGATCTATCACCATAGATCATAATCCACAAAATGTAGTACGTATCATCCAGATCTTCCATGGAGAATCCTCGTGATAAGAGGAGAAGTTTAGCATAGGAAACCATTTCCTATCAAAAGTATGTCATCTACATACAATACGTAGAAGATAACCTTACTCTCTACAACCTTCTTGTATATACAAGGTGCATCTACCTTTTCGATGAAGTCAAACTCTTTGGCTGCCACATCAAAACAGATGTTCCAACTCCGCGATGCACGTATTGATCCTGATGGACTTAAGCATAGCTTGGAAAGTCTCAACTTTTCCATCTATACCAAGAATCTTCTCAATATCCATTTGCTCCTAATGGGTTTTACCCCTTCAGGTGCAACATTCAAAGTCATACTTTGTTGGTGTACATGAATTCCATCTTTGATCGCATAGCATCCAGCCATTTCACAAAGTCTCAACTTGTGATGGCCTTCCTGAACCTAGTTGGGCCATCATCAACCATGAAACAATCCTTGCTCCCACTGTCACCGAGAAGAGCATAGTATCTCACAAGTGGATGAGGAACCCTACCAGATTCGCGGAGAGGCTGAGGTTCGTCGGAGACTATTGAATCCTTTAGTTTCACCAAATCATCAGCTATTAGTTTGTCCAGCTGGAACTCCTTCCAGTTCTACCTCATGACCACAAATTTCTTCACAAGAAATTCCTTTTCTAAAATGGTGGCATGCTGAGAAACAAAACACCTTTTGCTCCTCAGTTAGGTAGAAGATATACCCTCGCAAATGTTTGGGATATCCTGACAAACTTACAGGACTGACCTTGTCTCGAGTTTGTCCGGATTCTGCCTTTCAACATAGGCCGGACAACCCTATATCTTAACTCGTTTAAGACATGGTCTCTTCCCATACCATATCTCATATGGAGTGGTAGGCTCTGATTTGGATGGAACCCCATTCAATAGGTATGCAGCTTCTCAAGTACATAATACCCAAAAGGAAATAGGTAACTTAGCAGTACTCATCATAGAGCGTACCACATCTCATAGGGTGCGATACCTCCGTCCCGATACACCATTGTGCTGTAGTGTATACGGAGGAGTAAGCTAAGAGAGAATCATATTCTCCTTTTAAATATTCCAGGAACTCCATGCCCAAGTATTCTCCTCCTCGATCTCATCGAAGGACTTAATACTTCTACCCATCTGGTTCTTCAACTTCAAGGTTATATTCTTTGAATTTCTCAAAAGTTTCAAACTTGTGTTTCAATAGGAACATATGTCCGAATCCTGAGAGATAATCAGTGAATATAATGAAATACAAAGAACCAACATTAGTATCTGTAGACATAGGACCGTATACATCATCATGTATATGTCCTAAGAGTTCAGTAACTCTTGTTTCATTTCCAATAAACGGAGTATTGGTCAATTTACCTTTGAGACAAGACTGGCAAGTAGCATAAGATGAAAATTCAAACAGATTCTTATATTCATCATTATGTGACTTAGCTGATCGTGTCACATTGATATGACCTAGTCTACAATGCCACAAAAATGATTTGTTCATTTATGAACTACACCTCTTGTGTGTGTTCTAAATACTTTGAACTGTGGTTTGATTTAGAACGTATATGCTATTATATAATGTGCCTGATTTAATCAACTCTTGATTCAGGAAAATGTTCAGAACATTATCCTCCTATATAGAATTATATCCTTCTTTAACTGAATAAAGAAACTGATGTAATGTTGTATATCAGGTTCGGTATCTAATAACATCTGTTCAGAATCAATATATGAATACAATGTGATATCCGCCAACTGTTATAGCTGCAACAATTGCACATTTCTCTACACTTAGAGACATATCACCCATTCCCAGTTCTCTACCTTTCTGTAGCCCATGTAACATATTACATATGCGGGATCCTGATCCGGTATCACATATCCAGGACGTAGAAGATACTGAGAAACAGTTCTCGGTAATGAAAATACCCGAAGAAGATGCATCAATATGCACTTTCTTCGATTGGGTGGCATGGGAATTCGGATATTCCCCTATTTCCTGCTCGGATTTATAACAGTTATAAGATAAAGCGGAACAAACGTTCCCTAGCACAGTATAATAAGCAGGTTCGGTCAATGCATCCATATTATTATCTTGATTAAGGGATGACATGGTCGCTACCAGGAGAGAGAAAGAAGAACACTCTGCGTGCGCTCTTGCAAGATCAGATTGGTTATTATTTTATCTAATCAAGATGGCTGCCACTGTTTTTATCAAATCTTCCTTCAAATCCTAAAAGGTAAGACTAGCCGGGATTAATTACACCCTACAAGTTCGCCAATCTTTCGGCCAGGCCAGTGCCGGTACTTTGAGGGAGGTTTCCCGTGCTTTTGCACGGACCTAATTAAAATAAATCTCGTTTTCCCAAGGGCGTAACCCTGTTAACCCCTTTCTAGACATCTACTTGATCGGCTAATTGTAATGTGTAAAAATTTCCCAGGGATAACTGTTACTCGCAGTGGGTATCGGGATCCAACTATCTCATAGAAGGTATGCAATCTCATTGCAAATTTCAACACTTGAAATTCCCGATAATAGTTTTTACCCATAGCGTCTTATGACCTTGACGAAAGCCAAACTACCCATAGGGCGCCAGTCAAGTTCAACCCGTTCATTTCTTGATTGAATTAGACCCACCCGCACGACCTTGACGAAGGCCAAACTACGCCGTATGAATACCCTAATCCAATCGCATCTCATGCTTTAGCAGATAAGCACTAGTTAGCTACCGCACATTACGTCTTGACGAAAGCCAAACTACAATAGCACGAATACTAGGTAGTACTTATCTGAAATGACGGAGGGCTACGCAGGTTTTTAAGAAAACCATGAGCGTAATGAACTTGACATCGTTGTTGAATCGAGTGATTTTGAAAAGGAGTG
Organism: Agapanthus africanus; assembly: GCA_030015575.1. Lineage (NCBI taxonomy): Eukaryota > Viridiplantae > Streptophyta > Magnoliopsida > Asparagales > Amaryllidaceae > Agapanthus > Agapanthus africanus. Next base: position 151,034,435 of record JASDDO010000026.1, on the reverse strand, counting down.
TTTTTGAGGCTTTTACTAGTTTTGCTAAAGAGGTCACTCCCGGTGAAGGGATCTTTGCTCTTTCCTTATCGAATAAGGTGCAGGATATTTCATAAATACCACTATGCAAAGCAAAAACTATAGAAACAATCAAAAGACAAACCGAGTGGGTTGTAGTATCTGCCAGTTTCGCTAAAGAGGTCACTCCCATTGAAGGGATCTCGGCTCTTTCCTTTTCGAATAAGGTGCTGGATATTCTACAAGGAATACCTCTATGCAAAGCAAGAACTAGAGGTACCAGTTTTTAAAACAAGATTCTGCAACATATTTAGGTTTCTTTTATTTCATTAATCTCATTAATGAAGTCCCATCTTTTATGCTTCCTAAGCATCACAGAAGAAACGAAAGCAGCAATATATAATATATATCATATATATATAATATAAGCATTCGTCTCAGAACATATCACAATGATCACATCAAAAAGCAGTAGAAGATAACATATGAAATATTGGATATACTAGGATTTCCGTGTTTTTTATCAAGCCAGTAGAAAATACGGATTCCACGGTCGTCATAAATAGCCAAACCCACATCTCTAGACCCCTACGAGAGAGGCAAGTAACCCTCCCAATTCCAGGGTTAGGAGACCAGGTCTCGACTCCTCGAGATGGCCTCCCACTAGACCATAGAATCCGGTTACTTGTGCTCTCCTCCTTGGGTCTATCCTAATGCGGAAAAGTAAATAATATTCAATGGTGACATCATCCTCAACCCGGAAGTACCCCAATAAAAAAAATATTACATACATTGAATTTTACATGAATGAAAATGAAAATCTCTCATCTCACATAAAACCTCCGGCTATTCAAAAGCGACGATCCAATATAACATATCACAGCAACACATAACATCACATGTCATCAACGTAAGTAAATATGCGTATCCCAATTGTCGTTGACATATAGCAACGAAACCGGCGATACACCACATATTACACTTACAGTCGCAGAAAAGAAAGTGAAAAACTACAACAATTAGAATCGTCACTGCCCTTAGACATCATAAACCGGAATATCACATATTCTGGATTTCATTCCTAACAATGCAAATTTTACATTTAGGTCTCAACTATGAAAACACTTTTCTAAAGAAGCCGGGTAATTCAACAAGATTCCCGATTTCACCCGAGACCGAAATGTTAAATTTGCACGCAACTAATTACTTATCACATAACAAATTAGTTTAGATTCCAATTATTGTATCACAATCTCATATAATCAAACGATGTTAAACTTTCCGATCGAATAAACAAACACCCAAAATTTTCCAAAGATCTCAACACTTGTTTAAAAAAGTACCCAGAACATACCACAGCACCTATGAACCAACCGTAGAAGGGTCAACCAATGCCTCACCTATGGCACCGCAGAACTACCACAAACCCTAGGGTTTAGTGGTGGTTCTGACGGTCACAGAATTGAGTTAGGGTTTTGTTCTTCTAGAGAGTCCACAGAATCACCTGCATGATTTTCTGAATATTTTAAACTAGGAAAAATCCAACACTTGGAAAATTTCCAGCAAGGGAAAATATGGGTTTTTGATATCCGTTCGAACTTTTTATTACCGTCTAAAATACCCGAAACAAACATTAGAATTACGAATACGAAACAGTCAGAATTGCCTATGCAGAAAATTAACATCACATGCAATTTTAGGAAAAACTAGCAACACATGAAACCCTAAAACCCAGAGACCAGAACACATAAAAAATTTGAAGCCAAAACCCCACACTTTGGCCGAGGAGCTCGGAAATAATGCCAATGTGGCCGGCCACTTCACGGTGAAATTGCCTCAAATTTCCTTGGTGTTTATATTATATCACATATAACGTTCTGCAGTTTTTTAAAAACTTTTTAGAGCCCATTAAAAATTCGACAGAAACTAGGTTGTATGGTTTCAAGTTTCGGATTCATTTTGGTTTCGTAATCTAATACACATCGTCTAATTCTCTAGTTAGGCTCTGATACCACTGTAGGGTTACTTAGCAAAGTAGCAAGGTTTCGAGAGGTATCGTCCATACCGTTTTCAAATTTTTGCCGAACTAAAGAACCCTAACCCTAGAATCTTTAACTAGAAATTTAGACGATACACTATGTAAACAACTTTACAACTAAGTGAATGCGGAATACAACCTTTGTAGACGGGTCCTTCACTTCAAATGCTCCATGTAGAAGTCCATTCGCTGCGAGTAATGATCTCCCGAACTCTTGAGAGGATACACAAGGTGAAAGATGCAAACTTGCTCGAAGTCTTCGAGGCCGAAGATAATCTACGTCGAGGAGACTCAAGCTCATGCTATCTCTTCACTAAATTAGAGTTTAGTGAAGCAAACGCCCTAAACTAAATGGCTAATAGTAGAGGATGATGAAGTAGGAATTTTTCTCACTTTAGATTTTATTTTCTCACTAAATCTCATCACTTGATCAAAATCTAGAAACCTTCAATGAAGAAGAAGAAGATGAAGTTCAAGTGATGAAAGAATAATTCATGTGGGTTAGAAATGCAACCATGGTGAGTATATCACATACACTAACCATTGTAGAGAATAAACCATGGTGTATGGTTAATGGTTAGATCAATAAATATCTTAAGCAAGACAAAAGTGTGGATTAAGTCAATAAAACCTACAAGCTTCTACAAGTTTTGAGCCATGACAAAATCTCCAACAATTTTGAATTTGCTTGATGATAAATAAAACCATAACATAAACCTTAGCATGGTATAAGTCTCATACATACATGATGCATGTGTAACCTAGCATGACATACTAATATATCACACACACACACACACATATATATATGTGTGTGTGTGCACGCGCGCGCGCACGTGCACGCAAAAAGAAAACAATACATTTAACATATATCACATATATATCAATGTATCATAAGTGAGAAAAATGAATACTTAAGTGAGCTAATATTAGTTAATGTAATTTAATATATCAAATATATAATTCTACATTAAATTATTAAATCAACACTTGATTTAATAATCCGGATATATCACATATAACCGACTAATATCAAAAGTAACAACTTATCGAATCAACACTCGATCCGCTAACTTGGCTATATCTCATATAACCGACGATGTCACAAATCGCGAGAATAGAATGCGGTATCACATACGCGCATTAATCTCGGTCCCGCACATATCACATATGTGCTCCTACTCCGTTTCGCATGAACCAGGAAACCTCTGTGTAAGACTCTAAAGACTCGTCAATACGCCAGCAGTAGGTGATGGTCAAATCAAACACCCACAAGCCGCAAGTGGTCTACTAAACGTAACGGCCACACGGGTATTGAGCGATCAGAAGATCAACAAGCAAGCCTGCTCATACTCCTGCGAATCCAATCAGTAACACTACCGTACAGTCCGGTCTCTTCGTCAGATATGTCGCATATCACAGCCTAGGGGTGGTATAACGTCAGACCCCAATAGCCTGATAAGTCATGCCGATGCAAGGTCCATAATGGTTCGAGAAACTACTGATAACACTTACCAGTAGATCTCAGCAACCCTGGCTAGGGATTTCCTTTTATGGCCAATCGAGCATAGTGCAAAATCAACTCCTAATACCGGGAGAGACGAATCCTCTCCTATCGCTCATTGCCTCCATGTGACTCGGGACTGTACCCAAAAACCATCTTTTTGCATGATCACTTGACCGTGGTATGGTGGAAATCAAAGCACAGTGGGAATCACACAAGACTCTATGACGATCTCGGGTCGACAGACTAACCTGTACCAGTGTCACCAGAGAACTGCTATCTGACGATAGGTATAATACCATTTAGGAGTTCTCGGCAAGTCCGTTCAGTGTACCCAGTCTCTACTGAGCACCCGTAGACCATCTCTGATGTCAAACACCAATGGATATGGGATCATCCATCGCCAATCATATGGGTCAAGAAGCGTATACACTAGTATACTCTGGAATATCGATGCCCCATCTCGATACTCCCACGACTATGAACATTTGAAGGATGTACTTGCCGAATACCTCTGCTCCACTAGTATGATCCGCAGCATAATCCTGGTAGTCAGGTACTCATCCTAAGGGCTTTATCAACATGTAATAGAGAGACACAGTAAGTGTACATGTTAAGATAAAGAGCAACCAGATAGCATACTATCATGTCGAGTAAGAAAGTCCTCCCTATATATGTCCAAGCATCCACTACAATATACATCACATGTAAAGTAATGGCCTCTAGGGCATATATATAACTAACACTTAGATGATCCAACGGTAGTAAAAGTGACACCGTTGCACTCACGTGTAAGTCATATAAGAGCAACGGTGGGGGGTATTTGTTTCCCTATTAATTAAACATAATAATAAGAGCTAAGATCTGTTAAATCCAATGAGGCAGCGTCTCACATGCTCCCCATGAGAGCGCCGACGCCGGCGCTGGTCTTATAGTATTAAATTCTATAGTGGCTCCGCACGTGATGTTCATATGAGCGTCAATGTGTAAAGCACAGAAGCGTCAGTTATATATAAGAATTAAATTCTTAAGTGGCGCCCATGTGCATAACACGTGAGCGCCTGCTCCAAAATTAAGAGCAGGTAGAATTAAATTCTATATGGAAATTATTTCCCTAAAACCTGAGATATACTCTGTTAAACAGAGTCATTGGAACAAAAATCCAATGGTGATGATAAATCATGAAATGATAGAATTAAATTCTATTAGGAGAAAATATCTCCCTAATCTTTCTAAGTGAGAAAGATACTCTTGGTTAGTTCAAAAATCCAATGATAGAATTAAATTCTATTTTTGGAAATATATTTCTCCAATCTTTCTAAACATAGAATGATTGTGCTCTATTAAACAGAGCACCCTTGGATCAAAAATCCAATGGTGAATAAAAATCACCGTTTAATAGAATAAAATTCTATATATGGGAAAATATTTTTCCAATCTTGTTAAAAACAAGAAAATATAGTCTGTAAAACAGAAATCATTGGATCAAAGATCCAACGGTGGATAAAATCCCCCGAACAATTTTTGAGACCAATTAAATCAATTGGAATCTCTCAGTGAGAGATTTTCTCAAAACTAATCAACAATTTGCCTTGCCTATATAAAGGACCTGAGACTTCAAGTCTCACAGGCAGAGAACACACACGCAAAAAGAGAGAAACCTCCCCATAAGTTTCTACAAACAAAAAGATAGAAACTGCAACTAAGAATTCAATTCTCCTTTAAAGAAGATCTACTCGTTCTTTCAAACCCTAGGTAAAGACAAAATAGAGATAAAAATGTATCTATTTTGCCTAGTATAAAGAAAATAAGGGTTTAACTCTTCATAAAAAATAACTCGGTTCTTCCCCTGATCTGAGATTTACAAAGCAAATCTCCCCACAAGTTGAGAATTTAATTCTCATCGGGGAGATTTCGTTCTTCAAACTCAAAATCTAGGGAAAAGAACTAGATTAAAAGAAAACGAGAAAAGAGAATTTATGGTTTTAGGAATTTAATTCCTCCATAAACGGGGTTTAACCCTACAAAAATAACTTTGTTCTTATAAAAAAACAGAAGAACTTAGTTCTCTAATGAAACCGATCTCGGATCTCCAAAACAGAGATCATTAATAGCCAAAATACCATTAACAGAAGTTAAAACTTCTTTAGAAAACATCGAAAAAGAAAAGGAGCTCGACGCCTCACGTAAAACACATGTGAGCGCTCAACCAAACAATTCCCTTTAATGGAACCTAACGCTTCACGTGCTTCCCACGTGGGCGCCCAAAACAAAGGACTCAGCGCCTCACGTACTTCCCAAGTGGGCGCTCAAAACAGAAGGCCAGTGTCTCACGTGAAATACATGTGAGCGCTGAGTAAAAGTGCTTAGCACTTCGTATTCAGTCAAAATGACTAAGTGCTTAGCATAGATTGAGCAACCCCCGCATCCTAGCGCCGCACGTGCTCCTCACGTGAGCGCCATACAAAGTGATTAGCACTCTATAAAATTAGTCTAAATGACTAAAGTGCTTAGCACTGATTGAGCAGCACCTATGACTGGGCGCCTCACATGATACACATATGAGCGCCAGAGCCCCAAATAAGTGCTTAGCACTTCTGCATAAAAGGAAAAGGGCCGAGCAAACATAACCCGAAATAAGTGCTTAGCACTTTTGAATAAACAAAAAGAAAAGAGAAAAGACTGAGCAGACCAAACCCAAATTGGTTAAGTCTCTCTGAAAAGCTTCTTGCAGCTGAGCCCAAATGCTTTGATTTTGGATTGTGATAAAATTTGATAATATTGCTAAGTTGATCTTAGTCTCAAACATGACTAATGTTGGTTAGAACTTAAGCACACTAGCAAACTAATTTTGCAAGAGGGAAACATTGATTTCAAAAAAATTTAGTTTTCTAAAGTTTCGAAACCATGAATCAAAATAAAGAGCTAGAACTTATATATAAAAACATGTGAGCTAAACTAATCTACTAAGTGTAGAATACTCACATCCTCAAACTTTCTTCAAGTGCTTCGGATCGTGCTTACAAGCTGGTCCTCCTTTGCCGAAGATCGTCCACCTGAGCGAAACGATACATGCTCCAGCTTCGCCTAGCAAAGCAGCCGACGCTCCAAGGTCATTAGGAATGGAGAGTGGGGATGTAGGAATTATTTGCTATCTTTTTCTCTCATTTTTTAAGCTCAAGTGAGCAACTAAAGAAGGAGGAGGAGGTGAGGAAAACATAGGCTTGAGCAACTCTAGAAAAGAATGAGAGAATGAACCAATAAAAGAATAGCTTGTAGAAAGAATGGCTTATACATTTTACAACCATGCAAAAAATATCTCACAACATTTTACAATAAACAAACAAAGCTCATACCTCTCTACATACCTCCAACCATACTCATACCACCTCACTCTCCACCTCATTTGCAAATGATTTTCTAAAAAGAAAATCATATGATGAGGTGTCCATCTTATAGAAGATATTCCGTATAAATATGGAATACAACCCGGTATACGTATCGAAATACATATACGTGTATTCGTTTAAAAATACGAATAGCCAAGAGAGAAAATGAATAGTGAACAATAATATTAGACTACAAATAATAAATATATATATATATATAAATTATTAAATCAAAACTTAATTTAATAATCCGGCTTAATCCTAAGCCGATAGTATTATCAACCATCCAATTAAACTCTGTGTAGCATGCACACTTATTTAATCGGACACCTGTATGTACCAACATATGTCATCTACATCATATTGCACAAACCGTGAAAACTCTCTATGTGGGACTCTAAAGACTCGTCAATACGCTAGCAGTGGGTTTAACCACAAGCACATCAGTGGTACTAGTTGTACGTAACGGCTACCCAGGTATTGAGCGAAAGGAAGGCTGAAGATTAAACTCATCCAAACCCCTACTGAACATGTCTATGACAATCTCTGTATAGTCCGGTCTGTTCATCTAAGAGTATCGCATATCGGGTCTAAGGGGTAGAAAAAGTTAGACCCCTAATAACGCGATATTTCGTCTCTGTGTGAAGCCCATCACCCACTGAGAAACTACTGGTCCAAATCAGTAATTCTCGTCCAACTTGGCCAAGGAGTTTTGATGATGGCCACCCGTGCACAGCGTGACATCTACCTCCAATACTGGAAGAGACGAATCCCCGACGATTCGCTTATTGCCTCCATGTGGCTCGGGACTGTACCCAATTAAAACCTATTAGCATGACTCCTTGAGCCATGGTAGGGTGGTAATCAAAGCACAGTAGAAACTCACACGAGACAAATGACGATCTCAGGTCGACAGACTAACCTGTACTCATGTCACCTGAGAACTGCTATCTGACTATAGATATAATACCATCTAGTATGTTCCCGGCGAGTCCGTTCAGTATAACTCATAACCCAATGAGTACCTGTATACTATCTTAGGTGACTAACTGACACCAATATCTTATGAGACCAGCTACCGCTCCTCATCGGGGTCTCGAAAAGTATACACTAGTCTACTCCAGAGTATCGATGTCCAGTCTCGATACTCCCTCGACTAGGGACATTTAAGGATATTCTTATAAACCACCCAGCTACCACGTATATGATCGCCATCATAATACTGATAGTCAAGCAAGAATCTTATGGGCTCTATCAACATGTAATAATGATCTGTAATACCACATAATGCATGCACATGATGATAGAGACAACCCAGATAGCATAATATCATCTCAAGTAAGACTATTCTACCCGTATAGGTCCTCCCTCAATCATCATAATCGCCCTCCTGCGATTACAATAATTGCCTTGAGGGCACTATAGACAAAAAATGTATGCTTAGTTAAAACAAATTGAACCCAAATGCTCATATATTTAAGTTGATCTTAATCTCAAACTAAATTAACGGTCCTTAAATAAAACAAAATATTTTTGAACTAAAGGAAAATATAACTTAGGTTCAAAACTCAAACCAAAATCTAAAATATAAGTATTTGAACTAATCCGCGCCATACAGGCGACGACATAAAATAGTCTCCGTATACAATCCACGGGCAACCCCATAAAAACAAAAATAACAAACGATACGAAGTGAACTACCGGAGAAGGAGAAAGTAATTATCAGAACGCGATAACGTAATTAACTGCAGGGGCTTGCACCTGTAGTGAAGAGCGTCCCCATAATCAAAAACCCCTCATAAATGAAGGGGAATCTGATGAAGTCTGCTACATCAGTCACATCTATCTAAACCTCGGATATATGGTGCCATAAATAAACTTGGTATCTTCGAAGAGGTGGATGGATATGTCCAAATAGCATCTGCCCTAAATTCAGGCTAGACGTCATCCGCGTCTCAGTCCGGTATTCGGAGGTAAACATACGCAAGTTCAAAATTCGATTCACCTGTTGTTATAAGCGACAGAGAGATAGGTGTAGGAGGCTCTCCCAGGTCCTCATCTTCTTTAAGTTCCAAAACTGCAATTTAAAGGCAATCACTATTTAAGTATCACTCTAAAAGGGAGTAATGAGAAAGAATAAGAAATATACTAACATATGCTAGAAGAAGCAGTCGACATCCTGGGAGGTTCTAGACGTAAGGCTAACCCACAGTACAGCTGTGCAAGAGTCTCTGCCGGGGAATGCGATAGCACGGAAGATGCCGGCTCTAGTAATTCTGAAATAACAAGCAGTTGACATAAGAGTCGGATCAACTATAAGATTGAAGATGTTGAAATCAAAAAGAAAATCACCTTCGATAATCCTCCTTTTAGTACAAGCTCATGCTCATGCCGCTAAGTTGTGGCCAAGGCGGAATACAAAACAAAAATTTTTGAATCGGGAGTACAAACTTTACGACCTAGAATCGAATCCAAACACTAAACTAGAAACACTAAAAGAGTTTAACTACTCGGTTAGTAATTACAACCTTTGTAGTTCTGTCCTTCGTCTTCTATACCACTTCTTTAGCTTCTAGGTTGTCGAGAACGGGCTTGGGAGTCGTCTTCCTCGTCAAAGATGGTCCACCTGAAGGAACCCTCACGTAGGCTCTAGCTTCACATTAATAATCGAAATGAAGAAACTAGTAATAAAAATATGCTAAGAATTGATTACTAGATTGTAGTAAGCTGTTCTCTCATTCTTTTCTTCTTTCTCATCCTAGAAAATTACAAGAGAAGAAGAAGAAGAAGCTCAAGGGTTATGAAGAGCAAGCATGGCTACCAAATGAAAACCTCATCCCATTTTCTTTTTTCTTCTTTCTTTATTAAGTGTGAAGTGGTTGGAATTGTAACTCATAAGTGTGGGTCACGAATCCACATACTTCCACTTAACACAAGAAAGAATGAGAAGAAATTATAAGCCATGTCATAGTGTACACACACACACACACATACATACACTAAGACAAGTATATGCTACAAATACATACACCCGTATTCGTATCAAAATACGAATACCGTATTCGTATAATATATGAATACCCATATTTATATCAAGACACAAATACACGTATTTATAAAAATACCCATATTCGTATAAATACCGCATTCGGTCAAAAAACGAATACCTAAAAGAGATATATTAAAAAAGATATATAATACATGCTCACATTTCATCAAAATGTGATAAACTGGCTATCTTTCAAACCAACTAATATTAAAAAAATGTTCGATTAAAAGTACGTGTACCCAAACAAGTGTTTAATCAAACCTAAGTACGTATCAAAATACGTACACTATATCGTTTCGCCTGAGCTGGGAAACCCTCTGTGTGGGACTCTAAAGACTCGACAATACGCTGGCAGTAGGTTTACCCACAAGCACGTCAGCGGCACTAGCTGTATGTAACGGCTACCCAGGTATTGAACGAAAGGAAGGCCAACAAGAAAACTTGTCCATAACCCAACTGAGCCTGAAAGTGACAGTCTCCATACAGTCCGGTCTATTTTTTTAAGAGTATCGCATATCGGGTCTAGGAGGTGGATAAAGTCATACCCCTAATAACGCGGTAAGTCATGTCGGTGTGATGTCTATCACCCACTGAGAAACTACTGATCCAAATTGGTAAATCTCGTCCATCTTGGCCGAGGATTTCCGGTAATGGCCACCCGTGTACTGTGTGACATCTACCCCCAATATTGGGAGAGAGAAATTCCTGACGATCCGCTCACTACCTCCAGGTGGCTCGGGACTGTACCTAACTAAAACCTGTTCGCATGACTCGGTACAGCCGTGGCAGGGCAGTAATCAAAGAACGGTGGGAACTCACACGAGATAAATGATGATCTCAAGTCGATAGACTAAGATGTACTCATGTCACCAGAGAACTGCTATCTAACAATAGCTATAATACCATCTAACATGTTCCCGGCGAGTCCGTCCAGTGTAACTTATAACCCAATGAGCACATGTATACAATATTTGGTGACTAAGTAACACCAATGGCTGTAAGACCGACCATTGCCCCTCGTCGGTGTCAAGAAAAGAATACACTAGCATACTCTGAAATATCGATGCCCAGTCTCGATATTCTTACGACTAGGGACATTTAAGGATATGCTTATAGACTACCCAGTTCCCATAAGTATGGACGCTACAATAGCCCTGATAGTCAAGCATGAATGCTAAGGGCTCTATCAACATGTAATAGTGATCTGTAATACCACATATTATAAGCACATGATGATAGAGATGGACCAGATAGCATACTATCATATCGAGTTAGACTGTTCTATCCATATAGGTCCCCCCTCAATCATCATAATTGCATGCCTGGGATTACAATAATCGCATTGAGGGCACTATAGCCAACAATCTCCCGCTTACACTTAAGGCTAGTTATTGCGGTGTCGCATACTCACAGCCCGTATGCTACAGAACACCCAACTTCTCTACTAATCAGTTTCGTAAATCATGTTTATGAAACTATCGCGCTCTACAAATAGCCTCACTGAGTGGATCCGCTCCAATGTTTCTATCTTTATCTCTCTATATCTCAATTTCCTGGAGAACGGCTATCTCCTGAAATTAGAGATACATGTCTTAGAACTTGTCTGGATATCTGATGGAACGAAGTTCATAAATTAACTCCAAATCCAACAAACTTCTTAAAATGTATCATCCACTAAATTTAATCAGTATCATGCGCCATTCCTACCTCAGTATTCGCTTGGATCACTATCTAACATACTGCCCCAAAGAAGATGGTAAACTTTAACTCTAACAGTCATTCTGTCATCCAGATCACCTTGGAAGTCTGAAATGATAACCGCATCCAGAAGGAGGCTTCTGTTACCATATGCCAACATTCTCTCATGTTCATAATTGATTCCCAATATTTCTCCAGGATTGGATTAATATCTGCTTATTGCAGCTAGTGCAAAAACAATATTTGGTTTGGTACTTGACATCTCATAATTGACTCAATTGCCTAAGCAAGCGATATGACAATCATGCAAATCTCTCTCCTCATCAGTCCAGAAGACATCTCTTCAGAGAGGATGACTCCATCACATGCGGGTACACCACCACACCAGGAGTCGTCCATTCTAAAATACTTTAGAATAATGTCAAAGTAGCCGAATTGGGACACTTCCAAAATCTAGATCTAAACCCATATATCTAGTCATCATAATATCCAATATTTTATCTAGATTCTTTTGAAGAAACATCTATGACAACCACAGTTTAACCGATCGTAGTATAGGAATAACACTTTCTATCAGGAGTACGTCATCTAAATACCACTACTCAACCTTCTTACCAGATCTATATGTTATTCTTGATGAAGTCAAACACTATGACTGTCACATATCAAGAATAGATGACCTATTTCTGCTTTCCTTGTGTTAGTCTATAAATAGACATAAGCAACTTACCTACCACACTTCCACTGCTTCCACTGACTACAACAATCCTCCGGCAGAGTCATATACACGTGCACTTCTAAATTCAATTTAGAATGACGTTATAGTCATCCACCTGCCATATCTCATAGTCTAAGACAGTATTAGTGATTGACTTGGGTCATCAAAACCTCCCTGTCACCGTCTTTGAAGAGACCGAAGTACCTCTCTGATAGTTGAGGGTACGCACTAAATCTGTAGAGTGGCTAATGAATTGTCGAATCTAATTGAATGCTTAGGTTCTACTAAATATTCAGTAACCGTTTATGATTCTGGAATCACTTTCAGTTTTACCATACTCCCACTAATGTTTTCTTAAAAGAATTCATTTTACTAAAAGTGGCAAGTCAAGAACAATATAATTATTGATCCTGCAAATGGTAAAATGTTAACCCTCGTCTAACCCCGGGAAAACTCACAAACTGCCATTACTGAAAACGTGCCTTGAGTTTATCCAGATTCTGGTTTTAAGCATAATCCGGACAACTCCATATACCTTAATATTGTTAAGATATGAATCCAGTCTATATCCAATATAGAAACAAAGGCACTAATTTAATAGGAACCAGATTCAAAATTTATACAGTTGTTTCCAGTGCATATCGACAAAATGGAAGAAGGACATGCAGCATTACTCATTAAGGAGCGCACCCACGGATGAGTAACCTGAGAAAAAAACAAGTTCTCAAATATATCACTTACAACGGAAGACCTAGCATAAGTATCTAAATCTTTGATCACCTCAAAGAATCCTGATATTTCCAATGTATGGTTCTCTACTTTATTTTTATACCTATAACTTCTCAAATTTTGGAGCTTGTATTTCAACGAAATACATGTCTAAAAGAAAAAAAAAGTCATAAGTAAACAGAATATAGTACGAGTACCAAAATCTTATCCTAATAGATATCGGACAACATACAATACTTTGTATAAGTTCTCTGAGTTTACTAACTCAAATCTTATGTGTTGTAGGTTGAAAATTGTATTATAGTTAAGAAGAATTACACCGTTATTGAATGCACCTTATCTAATAATCAACTGATGAAGGTAAATGTTATAAACATAATTTTAAAAAGTTATATCCCACTTTATAAAATAAACGTATAGAGATATCATTTTGAAATTGGTGCATAATAATGGATATTCAAAACCAAATATTTGTCGTTAGGCAAAACCTAGATGATTTTCTCCAAAATTACCAATTACAAAAAATCCTGATATTGAGGATCTAATCACCCAATTCCCAATATTCTATTCCCACTCAGCATCTATAATACCATACAGATGTGACAATCAAGTCCGGTAAATACATACCCTGGAGTCAGAATTTAATTGGGAAAGCAGTTTTTAATTAACAACGCACAGTAAAACTGAAATATGAAAATGTTTTAAGGGGGTGGCCGGGTATTCCTAGTAATGCCTCTTACAATTTCCATTGCGGTTACTTCAATCTCTTTATTTGTTTTTTCTTCTTACCTTCTGTGCACTATATTCAGGCTAATTGGTTTCCTTCTTTCCCTACCTTTAGACACCTGCCTAAGGCGTAATATGTGTACTCTTCTAATACTAGGAGCCCTCGCAATCTGAGAGAAGGTAAAGAGAAAAGGCAACCAAATAATCCTATTCAATTTCTCCAGAACCGGAATCCATTCTCGAACTGAAATAAATTTCTGCGATTTCGTATGTAAACTATACGATATGGTTTTATCCATTCTATATGAATCTTCATAGTGATACGGAATGTTATGGAGAAAGTAAAGGATAAAGTAAGAATGGCTTGGATATACGAGACTTTACCGTGAATCGTGACAAAACAAAGCCAGATTTGTAAAAAAGTTCAGTCAACTTGGTTTACGAGTTTTAGTTCAAGAGGGGTCATGGTCACTACCAAAGAGAGAGAGAAAAGAAACACTCAGCGTGCACTCTAATTTAGATTAGATTGGTTAATCACTTTATCTAATCAGGATGGCTTCCACTGTTTTCTCGAATTCTCCTTCAAACCCTAAAAGGAGAACTAGTCGGGATCATTTATATCTTACAAGTTTGCTAACCGTTCAGCTAGGCAAGTATTGGTACTCCGAGGGAGGCTCTCCGTGCTTTCGCACGGACCTAATTAAATAACCCTGTTTCCGCATAGGCGTAACCTCGTTAACACTTTCTAGACACCTAATAAGTTAGCTAATTGTGAAGTGAAAATCTACCGAAAAGTAATACCTAGTAACAGTTGGAATCAAGACCCAATGATTGAAAGATTAATAATATGGATTCTATATGTTCTCACTTACCGCAATCAAGTCGGTTTCGCATGTAGCTAGCAGGTTGAGTACGGGTCGTCCATTGGAAGATGGTTAGTGCTTCATTCTTATCTTAGAAGAGTCAAGTAAAAATGTACAAGTGTGTTTGAGCTATCCTAAGTGTTTGTATTTTTTTGTTCAAAGAGAACTTGTTAGGGTTAGGGTTGATTAGTAGAATTAGAAATGAATCTTGTGCTTGTCTTGTGCCATCATTGAAATGATGTTGGAATAATCGGAAGTAACGGTGATTAGGAGGACATAGGATTGTTATTTGCGAGTTTAAGCAAGCTTTTCAATGCTAAATCCATTCCTATTGCCCCTTCTCCGTCCATTCCATGCGCTTATTTCCAACCCTAGGCCAAACACACACAACAAGTCTCCAATTAGGTCACAACTACATGTCATGTTGTAGTGCGCCTGAAGGAATTCTCGACTTAGGTCGGGGCTATATGTCACTTAAAGCGCGCCTAAGGGAGAGGGTTGTGTTTGGTTGGTCTAGGTTTGATTTCAAGTTGTTTAGCGAAGAGAAGCACAAGAGATTTTTTCATCCCTCATACCACCCTTCCTTAATCCTAAAAAGTGAATAAATTACTCACACATGAAAAGAAAATAAAACAAGAATAAGAGAAGAAAGAATGGAAGAATACGATTAAAACAAAAATAGCAAGCTAACTACTTTGGCTCTCACCTAAGCAAGAGACTCCATTGAGTATCATGGCTTAAAAATAGAGATTAGAAGAGAAGAAAAAAACAAAAAAATAACTACTTTAACAAATAAGTAATACTAAGAATTAAAATACTGCAAGAAAATAAAGATACAAGGTATAAAAACTCTCATCTTCATTATTCATCCACTCAAAAGCTCTCAATACAGTTCAATGGAGAAGAGAAGAAAAAGAAGAAGAAGAAGAAAACTACACCAATCCTAAGGAAAGTAAAGCATGGTTGGTTTGGCACAAATTTAGAGTATATATAGGCAGAGATGTGAAACCCTAGGGAAATATTTTGAGCCCATATACAATTATAAAAACACCCCTGAAAATTTGTCACAAGACATCATGATGAGGCCGCGGATCCGCCGCTATTATGACTAAAAGTTTGCGGTTCCGCAGTCGTATTATGGAATTGGCGCACCATTTTTCATGTAGGTTCTCTTGTTGCTTTGTTCTTCTATTTGGTAGGTTAAAATTTGCAAAATAGTACCACAACATTCTCAGATTTACAACAGTCCAAAATGGCAACTCTTTTTGACTTTTGGCCTTGATCTCCCTCGAGCTCCGCGTTGCCACCTTGATCCTTATATTGCCACCCTCGTGCTTTGTGCTTATCCTAGATATGAATGACCATCGCTTGATCTTGTCTCTTGTATTGGTAAGCGGCACCTGACGGGTGTGGATTACTGGAACCTGAATTTTATCTATTTTTGGTAGTTATTCTGAATTTTGTCATAACTTTAGAGATTGTGTGTGATTTGTATTGTTCTGGACTGAGAACTTGTAACCTGTAATCATATAGCAAACACTGATCAAAAGCACCTACCTATATACAAATGTGCATAAGAATGAACGGTATTAAATGCAATATTCTGGTGTGAACAAATACCCCCAAACTTTTGTTTTGCTCATCCCAAGAAAAACCATTTTATTTTCAAAAAGTTCAAAACTCATTTTTGTAGGCATCACGGTTGTACTTAGCGTGTGCAACAAGCCGTTAAATCTCTAGGTGTCACTAATAGGAGGAGTGTTGTCTCCTGAGGGTTTTCAGAGGATACTACCCCCAAAATCCCGTCAAGCTAGTTTCATAAGTTAACTTTGATTTTAATCCTATGGTTTAGCATCTAAGTTAGAATCTCTATCATCCTAAGTTAGAAATATCCACCCCTTATTCTTCACACCTCCTATTCATTCAACCCAAAATCCTATACGTTTTGAGAGTTTATAAAGACCTCAGTATCTCTTGAGTTTTCCATCTAAAGCGCAGTCTCCAATCCGGAATTTTTATCATCTTTACGGAAAATATTGTAAGTCCATGTCACGCACCCCACGAGCTTGCGGGGAGGCGGAATATATGAAAAACAATTATCAAAACTTCGTAACACGGACTTGAGCACACGGATCGTGTCTAAACCATTACTAGCAAATTACGAAAGGTTTAACTACTCGGATTCGAAGTTATACCTCACGTTACTTGTCTTTCGGGTCTTCATCGTTTTCCTCCACTCCTCGTAGGCTCTTTGGAACGTCGGCACCTCAACAGCCTCCTCGAGTCAAAGATGATCCACCCGAGAGCTCCTACTCCAAGCTTGACCTCTAACTTGAGGTAACTAGGTTTCTCAAAATGCTAATCTAAGCAACCTAGGAGATATAGAGTTGGATTATGGATGTATTAGTCCAGCTAACCCTTGATCTCAACACATAAGAGGTTAGGGTTAGGGTTTGAAGAGAGAGAGCTTGAGGAGAGAGAAGGTGAGAATGAGAATCATTTTGGATGAATGATATCATTTTTGTATATATGAAACATATCATATTATTAAATGAATAACAAATAATGATATATCATCATGTTTCATTAATACACTAAGTGATTCATCACATGAGTCATATGAATCATAAATGAATCATTAACTCCATGGATGATTCACTCTCATGACTCATTAATCCAATAAATGCAAATGCCACCTTACCCTCCAAGTCATCATCCTTCTAGAAGCTTCCCGACAAATTACGAGAACGCCCCTCCTATCCGTGAAAACACGGAAAAACTTTAGACTGTATAAATCCAATGATCCGATACTAGAATCTGGCTTAAACCAAAGCCGACTAGTAAAAACTGTCCGAATATCGTACGTGCGTTAAAACAAGTATGCTTCCGAACCCTGCCGTAAAACCATACGACCTCTATATCGTTTCGCCCGAAGCAGGGAAACTCTCTGTGTGGGACTCTAAACACTCGACACTACGCTGGCAGTGGGTTTAACCACAGACCGCAAGCGGCACTAGCTGTACGTAACGGTCTCCAGGTAGATGTCGATAAGAAGGCCGATGAGGAAACCCATCCGAACTCCTACTGAGCCTGATGTGACAATCTCCGTACAGTCCGGTCTGTTCGTCTAAGACTATCGCATATCGGGCCTAGGGGGCGGCAAGCGTCAGTCCCCTAATAGAGGTATAAGTCGTGTCGGAGCGTAGCCCATTACACCTTGAGAAACTACTGGAACCTACCAATAAATCTCGCTTGCCCTGGCCAGGGACTTTGCGTAATGGCTCTCTGACACAGCGCGATATCAACCCCCAATACCGGGAGAGACGAATCCTGTCTAACCGCCACTGCCTCTAAGTGCTCGGGACTGCACCCAACTGCTACCTGTTTGCACGACTCTTTTGAGTCGTGGTAGGGTAGCAATCTAAGAACAATGGGACACATTCGAGGCGAAGTAGCAGTGTCAAGTCTGCGGACTATGCTATACTCATGTCACCTGGGAACTGTTAACTGACGATGGGTATAATACCAACCAACAGTTCCCCGCGAGTCCTATCCGGTGTACCCGTAAACTAACGAGCACCTGCATACTATCTCCAGTATGACGTACTGATGACTGTGGGATAGACCATCTCCTTATGCTGGGATGAGAAGCGTATACACCAGTCTACTCTGGAGTATCGATGCCCTATCTCGATAATCCTACGACCAGGGACTTGTATACGATATTGCTTATAGACTACCCAGCCCCCACTAGTGTGACTGTCATCACAACGCTGGTAATCAAGCAAAGATCCTAAGGGCTCTACTAGTATGTATAAGCGATACGTTACAAGAAACATATGCACATATTAAAGTAGACACAAACCAAGTAGCATACTACAATTTTTAGCAAGACTGTCAATACAACTGTGAATATCCCAAGCTTCCATTAAGTAATATACAAACTAGTATGATACAGTAATGGCCTCTAGGGCATAAACACTAACAATCTCCCACTTGCACTAGGGCCATGTACTGGCATATCGCAGACCTATCATCTCGAATAGCCTCTCGAACTGCGTCTGAGGAATGGCCTTTGTGAATGGATCAGCAGTGTTATTCTCTGTATCTACTCTCTTTGCCTCGATCTCCCGGCGATCTACGATCTCCCTGATCAGGTGATACCGCCTTAAGATGTGTCTGGACTTCTGATGGGACCTGGGTTCCTTCGCTAAAGCTATAGCGCCGTTGTTGTCGCAATACAGAGGTATTGGACCAACACTGGTAGGAACCACCTGAATTCTGTGAGGAACTTCTTCATCCAAACAGCTTCTTTTGCGGCATCGCAAGCAGCTATGTACTCCGCTTCATCGTTGAGTCAGCAACGGTCTCCTGCTTGGAACTCTTCCAACAGACTGCCCCTCCATTGACGGTAAAGACATAACCCGACATGGACTTGGAGTCATCCTTGTCACTCTGGAAGCTGGAGTCGGCAAAAGCCTCGATCTGGAGGTCTTTTCCGCTATACACCAAGAACATCTCCTTAGTCCTCCTCAGGTACTTGAGAATGTTCTTTACTGCTATCCAGTGCTTCTCCCCTGGGTTTGCCTGATACCGGCTTACAACGCTCAATGCGTATGCTACATCTGGTCTGGTACATAACATCGCATACATTATAGAGCCTACCGCAGAAGCGTAGGGTATAATCGACATGCGATCCCTTTCCAAATCAGTCTTGGGAGACACCTCTTTGGAGAGGGTGATTCCGTGACAAGCCGGTAGGTTACCGCGCTTAGAATCTTCCATACTGAATCTTTTCAATATGGTGTCTATGTATCTGGACTGCAAAAGTCCCAACATCCTCTTTGATCTATCACGATAGATCTGGATCCCCAGAATGTAGGTAGCATCACCCAGGTCCTTTATGGAGAACTTCTGTGACAAGAATCTTTTGACTGACTGTAGCATAGGAATATCATTTTCTATTAGGAAAATGTCATCCACGTACAAGACGAGGAATACAACAACTCTCCTTACAATCTTACTGTATATGCATGGTTCATCTGGATTTTTGATAAAATCAAATTTTTTGACAGTATCATCAAAACAAATGTTCCAACTCCGCGATGCCTGCTTTAGTCCATAAATGGACTTAAGCAACTTGCACACTTTACCGCTGCTCCCACTTTGAATAAATCCCTCTGGCTGATCCATATAGACGCACTCTTCCAAATTACCATTTAGAAAGGCCGTCTTTACGTCCATCTGCCAGATCTCATAATCGTGGAAGGCAGCAGTGGCAAGAAGGACCCGAATGGATTTGAGCATAGCCACTGGAGAAAAGGTTTCGTCATAGTCCAAACCAAGTCTTTGACGGAAACCCTTTGTTACAAGTCTAGCCTTATAGGTTTCAACCTTTCTATCTACACCAATCTTCTTTCTAAAGATCCATTTGCATCCTATGGGTTTTACCCCATCTGGAGCAATGTCTAAAGTCCATACTTTGTTAGTGTACATGGACTCCATTTCGGTCTGCATTGCATCCAGCCATTTACCGAGTCGCCGCTCTGAATGGCTTGCTGGAAGCTAGTAGGGTCATCATTATCAATGATGCAATCTTCTCGATCCTCGTCTATGAGAAAACTGTAGTATCTCTCGGGCGGATGAGACTGCCTACTACTTTTGCGGATAGGTGCTGGTATGTCCCTTTTTTCTGAAACATCTGGTTCTACCATACTTTCAGTAACAGCTTGTGGTTCTGGAATTTCTTCCAGTTCTACTGCGCTCCCACTCTTCTGATTTTCTAAAAATTCAGCTCCTAAGAAGTGGGCATGACGAGAAAAAAAAACCTTTTGTTCCTCTGCGTAATAGAAACAATATCCCTTGGAGTTCTTTGGATATCCTACAAACTTACACTGTACTGAGCGTGCCTCGAGCTTGTCCGGATGCTGCTTTTTTACAAAAGCTGGACATCCCCATGTCTTCAGGTACTGAAGATAGGGTTTCTTCCCACTCCACATCTGATATGATGTGGTAGGCACAGTCTTGGTTGGAACCTTGTTCAAAAGATATGCAGCTGATTCTAGTGCATAACCCTAGAAAGATCGCGGTAACTCAGCCTTACTCATCATCGAACGAACCATATCCAATAGGGTTCGATTCCTCCTTTTCGATACACCGTTGTGTTGTGGTGTGTATGGAGGAGTAAGCTGAGAGAGAATTCCATTCTCTTTTAAGTAACTCAGGAACTCGGCACTTAAGTATTCACCACCTCGATCAGATCTCAGTGTCTTGATACTTTTGCCTGTTTTGTTTTCCACTTCATTCTTGTATTCCTGGAATTTCTCAAAGGCCTCGGATTTATGCTTCATCAAGAAGATATGTCCACACCTAGAGAAATCATCCGTAAAAGTAATGAAGTAGGAATAACCACCTCGCGCATGTGTAGACATTGGACCGCACACGTCACTGTGTACGAATTCCAAGATCTCGCTCGCTCTTACTCCGTGTCCAGTAAACGGAGTCTTTGTCATCTTTCCCATAAAACAAGATTCACAAGTAGCATAAGATTGATATTCGAATGGATTCAAATATCCTTCTCTATGTAACTTAGTTAATCGTGTTTCATTGATGTGACCTAGTCTACAATGCCATAAGAAAGCCTGATTTATTTCTGGAGACTTTCTTTTAAGTGTGTTCTGGACATTGAAAACCTGAGCTTGACTCAATACGTATATACCGTCATCTAATGTACCGGACCCAATCAGAACTTGATTTAGGTGGATGTGAACTACATCGCTTACGAATGTAAAATCATATCCCTCTCTCGAAAGTGAGGACACTGATATGATATTACAAGTCAAACTAAGTACATACAAACAGTTACGTAGAATCAATATCTGCCCACTTGTCAAACCTAGGCGATATTCTCCCACGGATTCAGCGTCCACGCTCATTCCGTTTGCAACTCTGAGAGACAAATCACCTACCCTTATAACTCTACGGTTTCTCAAAGCATGTAATGAATTACAGATATGAGATCCTGCTCCGATATCTAGTACCCAGGAAGTAGAGTTAATTGACAAACAGTTCTCAATTACAAACACACTTGAGGCCGAAGCCACAACATGCTTCGTATCCTGGCTACTGGCTTCCATGCCAATGTCCGTTCCCATAACAATAGGAACATCCCTCCTTACCTACACCAAGTCCCAAAACTTTTGCTCTTCTCTTTCCTCCTACTTTACTGACACCGTATATCGGCTTTGTAGAGGTCTTCTTCTTTTCACCCTTTGCTTTCGCCCTGGATGTAGAAGAAGAAGGTCCCCCATTAAGCAGAGCTTGTGTCTCCCTGGTTTCTTTCAGGGTGTAAGTAGAGGGTAGGGACTGTAGAAATAAGTCAGCTATGACTTGTTTCCCAACGTGGTCTCCAGATCCTTGAGCTCATCAATATAGCTAGTCATCGTAAGGACGTCGTCCCCTACAGATGACCCGACAGCCAACCTCGCTTGAATTAATTCGTTCGAGGTCTCATATCTTGCGATATGAGATTGCTCTCCATATAAATCTTTGTTATGGAGAAAGATGGAAACTGAGTCCATCTTCTCGTGCTGCTTCTGGTATATACCATCAACTGAAGCCAACATGAGGCACCTGGCTTTCGCTTTATCCTTTTCCTTTGTCTGACGGATATCCATATCCGCAACGGTGGAAACTGGACCTGGGACGGCGGGATCTTGAGTAGTAATAGGGTGGTCCAGCTTGTCATAGGTAATGGACATCTGGACAGAGCTTTGCCAGTCATATAAGTCAGATTCAGTCAAATTGTTATCTAGATGTAACCTAGTCATGGTCACAAGGTCGCTGCAATGAGAGAGAGAGAAGTAAACATTTTAGCATGATGCTCTTGCAAATTTAGATTGGTTTTTAGTTTATCTAAACTGGATGGCTCCCACTGTTTCTCGAATCCTTCCTCAAACCATAAAAGAAGAATTAGCCAGGACTATTCTCACTATACAATACTTGCTTAACCGTTCAGCCAGGCCAGTGTCGGTACTTCGAGGGAGGTTTTCCAACGCTTTCACGAAGTTCCTTAATTAAATAACCTCTTTTCTCTGGGGGCATAGCCCCGCTGACACCTTTCTCGACACCTACTTGGTTTATAGCATTGATCGTTAAGTGACGAATCTCCTGATAAGCAGCATATACTCACAGTAGGATCGGGATCCAAATATCATCGTGTGATAATGTTGAAGGAATGCTACCAACATTCATCAAACTCCAAATGGTATGCAACACTAGCAAGTTTCAGTTTCTTTAGAAACTCCCGATGTAGATTTTTGCCCCATGTTCTTATGACCTTGACGAAGGCCAACAAATCATAAGTCACATGTCAAGTTCTGCCCATCATTATCTTGTTAATTTGAACCCACCCGTACATACCCTTGATGAAGGCCAACAAGGTAATACGACTATCCTAAACCAACTCATCTTTCTATGCAACAAATGAATACCCCAGCAGCTACCAAACACTATGCCTTGACGAAGGCCAACAAACATAGCTTGAATACTACTGACCATCCATAAGAAATGACGGAGGGCTACGACTGGTTTTGGCGAAACCGTGAATGTAGTGAACTTGATATAATCGAAGGAACCTGATAGCTTTTTAAAAGGAGTGGTTAAAGCTCCGCAATTAAAAATTCTGCTCTTTTTAAAAAAACCGAGTGGTTTCTTTTAAATTTATTCCAACGATTCAATTTTGGTTTATTTTCTTTGCATTAAAATAATGCGTCCCATCATTTAACCTATCATTGCAGAAAACAACGAAAATACAACGTCCTCTTATGCCATCCGCATTCGCCACTGGGTCCCGTCATCACCCGTTAGGTTACTTAACTAACGACAGAGCGGGGGCTGGGCTAGCGCGGGTGTAAAACATAAGTGACGTCTAAATAGCTATCATATATAGATATTGTACATTCGTCAGACGCAATAATAGGCATTCCAGATCACAGATGAACATTATTGGATATACAAGCAATCCGCGTTTACTTTGAGCCTGCAACAAAAGACGGATTACACAGTTGTGATAAATAGCCATTACCCCACCCTAGACCCCTACGGGTACGGAAAACTACCCGCCAAGTACCCGAAGTGAAGCGGTCTCCCTCAACAACGTGAGTAGGCCACTAAACACTTCAACGTACCCGGTAGTTTGTGTACCCCACCTTGGGTCTATCCTAGGAGCAAAAAACAGTAAATGAAATAATACAACGGTGGCTACAACCGCAATCTGGATGTGCCCCGCAAAAGAATATTACATCATATTAAAATTTACATCAAATGAATGAATATAAAACCCATCTCAAACCCCGGCTAATCATCACAACGATCCAATCAAGTTCATATACACAAACAGTAAACATTACAGAAATATGCAACCCCCTGCCAACCAACATACTAGCAGTTAGGGAAGGTTTACGAACACATTAAATATTACAGATAAAAACCCAATTAGCAAATAACTTAGAATATCGATCGACAACCTTTTTCCGTGTCTACCCCAAATGCAAGCCAGCACAGAAGTAACCTGGGCAGAGACAGAATATACTGGAAGACAAAACACTTTAAAATATGAATTTCTGTGAAAATCCGAGTCAACTCGGGGTTGACTCAGCGGCGGATCCGCGGCGAAAAGAACCATTCGGCCGCGGATCCGCGGCAATCTTGCCGAGTTACTGAATCGTATTTTCCCCGTATTCTTATATTCCCCTGCTGTGAATTTTAAGGCATATCAAATATTTTTTTCGACACGTTTAAAATTAACAGAAACTGATAGGGGTCCGGGTTAAGTTTTCGCGTTTTTCCGACGATCGAAGTTCTAATTAGTTGCTAACAAGCTAGTAAATGTTTTGTTGGCTCTGATACCACTATAAGTCCATGTCACGCACCCCACGAGCTTGCGGGGAGGCGGAATATATGAAAAACAAATATCAAAGCTTCGTAACACGGACTTGAGCACACGGATCGTGTCTAAACCATTACTAGCAAACTACGAAAGGTTTAACTACTCGGATTCGAAGTTATACCTCATGTTACTTGTCTTTCGGGTCTTCATCGCTGTCCTCCACTCCTCGTAGGCTCTTTGGAACGTCGGCACCTCAACGGCCTCCTCGAGTCAAAGACGATCCACCCGAGAGCTCCTACTCCAAGCTTGACCTCTAACTTGAGGTAACTAGGTTTCTCAAAGTGCTAATCTAAGCAACCTAGGTGATATAGAGTTGGATTATGGATGTATTAGTCCAGCTAACCCTTGATCTCAACACATGAGAGGTTAGGGTTAGGGTTTGAAGAGAGAGAGCTTAAGGAGAGAGAAAGTGAGAATGAGAATCATTTTGGATGAATGATATCATTTGTGTATATATGAAACATATCATATTATTAAATGAATAACAAATAATGATATATCATCATGTTTCATTAATACACTAAGTGATTCATCACATGAGTCATATGAATCATAAATGAATCATTAACTCCATGGATGATTCACTCTCATGACTCATTAATCCAATAAATGCAAATGCCACCTTACCCTCCAAGTCATCATCCTTCTAGAAGCTTCCCGACAAATTACGAGAACGCCCCTCCTATCCGTGAAAATACGGAAAAACTTTAGACTGTATAAATCCAATGATCCGATACTAGAATATGGCTTAAACCAAAGCTGACTAGTAAAAACTGTCCGAACATCGTACGTGCGTAAAAATACGTATGCGTCCGAACCCTGTCGTAAAACCATACGACCTCTATATCGTTTCGCCCGAAGCAGGGAAACTCTCTGTGTGGGACTCTAAACACTCGACACTACGCTGGCCGTGGGTTTAACCACAGACCGCAAGCGGCACTAGCTGTACGTAACGGTCCCCAGGTAGATGTCGATAAGAAGGCCGATAAGGAAACCCATCCGAACTCCTACTGAGCCTGATGTGACAATCTCCGTACAGTTCGGTCTGTTCGTCTAAGACTATCGCATATCGGGCCTAGGGGCGGCAAGCGTCAGTCCCCTAATAGCGGTATAAGTCTTGTCGGAGCGTAGCCCATTACACCTTGAGAAACTACTGGAACCTACCAGTAAATCTCGCTTGCCCTGGCCAGGGACTTTGCGTAATGGCTCTCTGATACAGCGCGATATCAACCCCCAATACCGGGAGAGACGAATCCTGTCTAACCGCCACTGCCTCCAAGTGCTTGGGACTGCACCCAACTGCTACCTGTTTGCACGACTCCTTTGAGTCGTGGTAGGGTAGCAATCTAAGAACAGTGGGACACACTCAAGGCGAAGTAGCAGTGTCAAGTCTGCGGACTATGTTGTACTCATGTCACCTGGTAACTGTTAACTGACGACGGGTATAATACCAACAGTTCCCCGCGAGTCCTGTCCGGTGTACCTGTAACCTAACAAGCGCCTGCATACTATCTCCAGTACGACGTACCGATGGCTGTGGAACAGACCATCCCCTATGCTGGGATGATAAGCGTATACACCAGTCTACTCCGGAGTATCGATGCCCAATCTCGATAATCCTACGACCAGGGACCTGTATAGGATGTTGCTTATAGACTACCGAGCCCCCACTAGTGTGACTGCCATCACAACGCTGGTAATCAAGCAAAGATCCTAAGGGCTCTACTAATATGTATAAGCGATACGTTACAAGAAACATATGCTCATATTAAAGTAGACACAAACCAAGTAGCATACTACCATTTTTAGCAAGACTGTCAATACAACTGTGAATATCCCAAGCTTCCATTAAGTAATATACAAACTAGTATGATACAGTAATGGCCTCTAGGGCATAAACACTAACAAATATAAGACTTATTCTTTATTCCTATCTCACCTCCAAACATCAATCGTATACCCTTACGTGTGTGTAAATTTGCACCCATACATTCAAGAATTCAATTCAAGCTATAGTACTTTTTCCCTAATACCTAATAAAACTTCATTTTATTAATGATGGGTGGATTTTCTCACACGCCTTTCATGCGACTACTACTGCTTCCCGAGACACTAACCAGCCGATTACCGAATGTGTAAGCTTATTAAGGCGTAATTAGTAATTTCCAGGTCTTGCAATATATTTTTTCTATTTTTGTTTTCTAAGACCGGATATATTTTTCAGTGATGCACTTTTGGTGGTTAGCTACAAATCCCGATTTTTCTTTCATATTGGGCTTTCAGGCAAGAGTATTTTAGGTATCTTCTACTATCCCAAGCTTCAAGGTGCGTGTAAGTGCAGTTTATAGGGTATATACTTTCTGAATTTGGACTCTAAAATAGGAACAATTTTACAGACTTATCCTTCAATAAAGCTTTCAATACTTTCCATTCATCTCAACTTAACTGAAGAACTGAACTCAAGATTACTTACTTCTAGAAGAAAGCAAGGACGTATATTTACCAAGGTTAAACTGAAGGAGAGTTATTTTTAGGGTTTTCAATTTCTAATCCTAGAATTTAGTTATTTCTAACCTATCAAGCTAAATTTTAGGAATAAAATCTAAGTTACCCTATTAGCTAACATGATGACAAAGTTTTTATGATTTGGAAAAATTTCAGTTTTTTATGGATTTTCAAATAAGTATGCAAATGCAAAATATACATATGAACGCAAAGATAAAAAGATTATTGAGCACACCCCCAAACTTAAACTTGACAGTGCCCTCACTGTCATGCCACACAAAGAGGGTCAAAATTGTTATGAGGTCAAAATTTGTCAGTTTCCTTTTTTTTTACAAGAAAAAGCAAACAAAATATATACACACAAAATGGTCCCTTTCAAATTTAAGTGAAACAGTGTTTCCATTGTTTAAGCGTTAAAGTTAAAAATTAGGGAGGAGAGAACATCATCAATCTATACAAGGCTTTACGCAGACCAAAATTTAACACCAACCATTCAAAAAATTTATCGTGATGATACTATGGTTGGAGAAAGAATGTGTAGAGGAAAGAAATGAAGAATACACGAGACCGTGTGTGGGCGGAAATGGGATATGGTCTCGGTAGATGAGAAAATGAATGGATGGGAGAAAGAAATGGAGCACGAACTTAAGGTTGAAATTTAATTGAATAAATTAGTACAATATGTAATGATGTGAAACAGAAATTTTCTAATTGTACTAATTTATCAATCCGTTGAGAAATGGGGTCAAATCTCTCAATATTCGCATGAAAATATGGGCCGACTGAACTTGGGAAACCAGATATGAGAGATGACGTTGATACGTTGTCTTGCAGTTTTGTAACGATGGAACAGGTGGAGGGAAGTGATTTAAGATGGTGTTAGTTAAAAGTTCAGGAGGATGTTCACAGTCGATGGAAGGGACATAATAAATCAGAAAATCTGACTCATCCAATAAAATAGGCTCAACCTCAATGATATCCTCCAAATTCTCCTTAAAATTCATCTCATCCATGCATTTATCATCATCAATAACATCCAGATGCACATGGGGTTCGGAAAAAACAGTTAGTGGTTCGGGATGATGCCCACACGGATTTGAAGGAACGCGTTGAATTGGTAAGAAATACTCATTCAAAACTGTGGGTTCATCATCCAAGTTATCCCCAGCGTCGATATTCTCAATCAAGTGAGTTAAATTTCGCAAACGCCTCATCAAAAGCATGGTTTTTAATCGGTGGATTACAAATCGCACTCGGTTGGTTTTCTAGATTGGAGATGTAGAGATCAAATAGAGTGGTGGTGGTTTCACTTGACAGGATCCCTTCATAATCCGGTAAATCAAACACACGGTATTCGCACAACTCATCAAACATGCTATCCTCAATCGGTGAATCATTTGGTTTACTCGATAGGATTTCAGAATAAGAGTTGTGGAGTTCAATTAGAAACGGGTAGATTTGATTTGGAAGGGTGTACTGCTCACTTTCACTACTCATATCATCAATTTGTCCAATCGCCACATCATACAGAGCAAAATCGTGAGCTGGTTGGGAACTACCAGATAGTTCATTAGGTTGTATAAGTGGGGCTATGGATACATCCAATTCCTCTATCTGTCGCGAAGTTACCCGAAATTCTTCCAATAATCTTTCCAGACTAGACATGGGTTGTGAAAGGGTTTCAATAAAATATTCAAATTCGTTTTGATACGTGAAACTCCCCATTGGATGTTCAGAAGTAATGTCTAGAGAAGGTGTGAAAGTTGGGTAAGATTGATATGAATTGAATGGTTGTGTAGAATGGACATGACAAGGATCGACATTTTGATAAAAAAAAACGATATTTGGAATTGTTGTTCTAAAGAATTCGGAGTGGTGAAAAGAGTGAAAGATCGACTACAGGATTTTTCAATGTGCTCAGCAATGGACATGGGTTTCAGAGTCACCACATGATTCTCAGAAGAGGTATCAACGTAAGAAGGTGTGAGAGTTTGAAACGGTTGATATGAAGCGAATTACGGTGTACAATTGTTTTGTCAAGAAGCGCCTATGCGATCTTTCAACGAAATTTTAGGTATGGATGCATCATTAGAAGTTCTACCAATGTAAGAACCGGATGATGAAATGACAGGTTGAGGGTACCAAAATTCGGCAAGAGTAGGTCGATTACGGATACTCATGATATGAGTGAAAAGTAGAAAGGGTAGAAGGTGGGTGAATTTTTTTGAATTTTTTTTTTTTTTGGATTTTTCTAGATTTTTTTTTAAAATTTCCATTTTTTTTTGAAAAAAAATACGGAATTATGGGACTAAACTTCAAACAATCACAATCACAATATGCACAAAAAACACCTAAAACTAGAGTCTTCAAACTCAAAATAGACCGCTCCTAGACTTCCAAGAGGCAAGTTGCAGGATAACTCTCAAATCGTCTCTTCACTCCCAATTGTTGCCAGGTAAACACGAGTGAGGTAAGAAGGGTTCCGCTTACGAATCGCCATGAAACGAGCCTTTTAAAATGATCTTCTCACTTGTCTCGTCTAGGCACCACAAAGTCAAGTTTAGATAAACGACTAATTTTCCGCAACCTTCACTTGTCCTAAATAAGCGCGACAAGTCCTTATAGGTTAGGTCTAGATATTTTTAATTAACTCAAGGTAATGCGTATGCTTTTTGTGATTTTTGGGGTCTTAGGAAGGATGATGAAATCCCCATCCAATCTGAATTGATGTTATAGCCCCTTAAAGTCTGTACTATTGTATGTAAAGCGATAAAACAATCAAAATCTAAAACAACAAAAAAAAATATTTGGCGGCGGCACAAAGAATCCTGCACAAAACAGTTTATTGGAAAGGAGAAGAGAGTTTGCTCTGCACAAAACAGTTTATTGGAAAGGAGGAGAGAATTCGCACAAAGAATACTACAGAAAAGGCAATTTATTGAAGCTCCGAGGGGGATTCTGAAGAAAAGAAAGATTCACAAGAAAATTGGGGCTCTGAAGCCAAATTTCAGCCACGGAACCGCGAAAAGTTGAACTTCACGACCGAGGAACCGCGGTGTGATTTATGAGTTTATACTTCAACTTTTGTCAATGCACTCCTCTCTTTCTGCTCTTCTGGTGTACAACCTCTGGTTCTTGATTAGATCACTGTATTTACTCCAGATTATGGTTCGATTTCTTCTTGATCCGCTGCGGTGTAGCCGCGAGATGTGGGTCAAACTTCTCACAACTTTGGCACTGAACTTGCTCTTCTTCTTATCCCGCACACTTACACAAAAAGAATCAAAGAATAACAAGTTGATGTTTAATTTTTTTTGTTTTTCTTTTTATATACATATTAATTCGAATAACAAGAAAGAAATACGCTACCGTCTCCCAGGCAATGGCGCCATTTGATTGAAAGATTTATGATATGTGTTTTATATGTTCTTAGCGCAATCAAGACGGTTTCGCATGTAGCTAACCGGATGGGTACGGGTCGTCCACTGGGAGATGGTTAGTACTTCATTCTTATTTTAGACGAGTCAAGTAAAAATATACAAGTGTGTTTAAGCTATCCTAAGTGTTTGTATTTTTATGTTCAAAGAAAACTTGTTAGGGTTTGGGTTGGTTAGTAGAGTCAGGAATTAATCTTATACTTGTCTTGTGCCATTATTGAAATGATGTTGAAATAATCGGAAGTAAGCAAGCTTTCCAATGCTAAATCTATTTACGAATGGTATTTGGGAGTTTAAGAAAGCTTTCCAACGCTAAATATATTTCTAGTGCCCCTTATCCATCCGTTGCATACTCTTATTTCCAACCCTAGACCAAACACACACAACAAGTCTCCAATTAGGTCACAACTACATGTCACATTGTAGTGCGCCTAAAGGAATTCTTGACTTAGGTCGCGGCTATATATCACTTATAGCGCGCCTAAGGTAGAAGGTTGTTTTTATTTGGTCTAGGTTCAATTTCAAGTTATTTGGCGAAGAAAAGCGCAAAGGATTTTTCCATCCCCCATACCATCCTTTCTTAACCCTAACAAGTGAGTAAACTACTCACACATGAAAAGAAAACAAAACAAGAAGAAAAGAAGAAAGAATGGAAGAATACGATTAGAACAAAAATAGCAAGCTAACTATTTTGGCCCTCACCTAAGTAACGGACTCTATTGAGTATCATAGCTTAAAATAGAGATTAGAAGAGAAGAAAGAAAGAACAAAAAACAACAACTATTTTAACAAACAAGTAACACAAGTTATACTAAGAATTAAAATACAATGCAAGAAAATAAAGATACAAGGTAAAAAAAACTCTCATCTTCATTATTCATCCACTCAAAAGCTCTCACTATATTTCAATGGAGAAGAGATAAAAGAAGAAGAAAACTACACTAATCTATCACTAATCCTAAGGAAAGTAAAGTATGGTTGGTTTGGCACAAATCTGAAGTATATATAGGCAGAGAAGTGAAACCCTAGGGTAATATTCTAAGACCATGTATAATTACAAAAACACCCGTGAAAATTTATCGCGAGACATCATGATGAGGCCGCGATCCGCTGCCATTATTACCAAGAGTTCGCAGTTCCGCGGTCGTATTGTGGAATTGGCGCACCATTTTTCATGTGGGATCTCGTGTTGCTTTGTTCTTATGTTTGGTAGGTTAAAATTTGCAAAATAGTTCCACAACATTCTTAGATTTATAGCAGTCCAAAATGGCAACTCTTTTTGTATTTTAGCCTTGATCTCCCTCGAGCTCCGTGTTGCCACCTTAATCCTTGTGCTACCACCCTCGTTCTCCGTGCTTGTCCCAAACACGAATGACCATCGCTTGTTCCTGTCCCTTATACTGGTAAGCGGCACCTGACGGGTGTGGATGACCAAAACCCGGATTTTATCTGTTATTGGTAGTTGTTCTGAATTTTGTCATAACTGTAGAGATTGTGTGTGATTTGTGTTGTTCTGGACTGAGAACCTGTAACCTGTAATCATGTAGCAAACACAGATCAAAAGCACCTACCTATATACAAACGTGCATAAGAATGAGCGGTATTAAATGCAATATTCTGGTGTGAACACCTAACTACCATCGCGTGATAACATGACAGAAGCCACTCAAGTTACCACACTCCAGAAGGTATGCACATACCTGGCATGTATTCTGTATATTTGAAACTCCAGATATAGTTTTTACCCCAAGCATCTTATGATCTTGACAAAGGCTAACAAATCTTAAGTCGTAAGTCAAGTTCAAACCCATCATTATCCTGGATTGCTCTAAAACCACCCGTATAAAACCTTGATAAAGGCCAAGTAGGTTATACGAATGTCCTAGATAATCGCATCACTATGCAACAGAAAAGCACTACATAACTACTGATTGAGCAGAAAACTTAGCGATATGTTATGCGTTCTGCTTGTTCTGCTTACCGTAATCAAGTCGGTTTCGCTAGTAGATAGCCGGTTGAGTACGAGTCATCCACTGGGAGATGATATGTATTTTCGTTCTTATTTTAGACGAGTCAATTAAAATATGTATAAGTTTGTTCAATTATATCCTAAGTTTTTTATTTTATGTTCAAAAGAACTTGTTAGGGTTAGGGTTGGTTAGTAGAGTTAAGAATTAGTCTTGTGCTTGTGTTGTGTCATCCTTGAAATGAAATCGGGATAATCGGAAGTAGCAGGGATTAAGATAACATAGGAATGGGATTTACGAATTTAAGAAAACTTTCCAACGCTAAATCCATTCCTAGTGCCCCTTGTCCGTCCGTTCCATGCTCTTATTTCCAACCCTAAGCCAAACACACACAACCAAGTCTCCAATTAGGTCATAACTACATGTCACGTTGTAGTGCGTCTAAAAGAATTCTCGACTTAGGTCGCAGCTATATGTCACTTATAGCGCGCCTAAGAGAGAGGGTTGTGTTTGTTTAGTCTAGGTTCAAGTCAAGTTGTTTGGCGAAGATAAGCACAAGGGATTTTTCCATCCCTCATACCAGCCTTCCTTAATCCTAACAGGTAAGTAAATTATTCACACATTAAAAAAAATAAAACAAGAAAGAGGAGAAGAAAGAATGGAAAATTATGATTTTAACAAAAGATAACAAGCTAACTACTTAGGCTCTCAGCTAAGCAAGAGACTCCATTAAGTATCATGGCTCGAAAACAAGGTTTAGAAGAGAAGAAGAAGAAAAAGAGAACAATAAAAACAACAACTATTTTACAACAAGTAATAAAAGTTAGGCTAGGAATTAAAATACAATGCAAAAAATTAAAGATACAAAGTAAAAAAAACTCTCGTCTTCATTAATTTTCCACTCAAAATCTTTCGCTACATTTTTATGGACAATAAATGAAGAAGAAGAAGAAGAAAACTACACTAAACTATAATAATCCTAAAGAAAATAAAAGCCTCCTAACTTAGCTAAAATCTGGAGTTTATATAGGCAGAGGAGTGAAACCCTATGTCCATATTCTGAGCCC